>CM076579.1:784361597-784989587 GCA_034641835.2 Pinus albicaulis
CTAGGTTATCTTAGGATCCCAAAACATTAGCCAGATCTTGAATCTTGGCATCATCAGAGCTCTTGAACTCCCTAGATCTGCATTTCCTTTTGCAGTAGTTCATGCATATCTTCAACAGAAGGGACAACGTATTATTTCTTCCAGTAAGCTCACCAATTACGCAATTCTTGCTGCAGCACCATTGTAGGGTGATTCTATACCATCTCTTGGGCTAGATCTACTCATTTTATGTACATTGTGTCTCCAAATAATAAAATCTCTCAGCTTCCTTGTATATTCTGATGTTGTCTTGAGATTTATTGTTTACTTAGTTTCATTTCTTATATTTTGTTGAATTATTACTGCATTCTCCCTTTTGGGATATTACAAAAAGGAAAGAAAACCCAAAAAAGAATCATAGTGAAAGTGCCATAAATCAAAATGCCACTACTGAAAGAACTGATTTGCGAAAAAGTTAAATATTGGAAAATTTTTAGGTAGGTAGAAATAAATTAACTCAACCGTTTAAACTGAGCCAATGGAAGGAATAATGGGTCGAGTAGGTTATATTTTTATAAAAAAAAAAAAAAATTGGGTTTGCAAGCCTAAATGCACCCTGCAAAAGAATGATAAATTTTTTTAGATTAGTGAAAGGGTAGGTAGAATGAAAGAGAAATAGATATGCAAAAAACATGAAATTAATCCCAAAGCATCATTCAAAGGATTTCTTGTATTCTCATGTTATGGCTAAAATAAAAAAGAAAGGGTTTATACTAAGTTTCAGGATTAATTCTTTTTAGAGTCACTTGACATATTTTATGTAATATCCTAAGTCCCAAACCTTATACTCTGACCCGACACATTTCATATAATTTCACAGACCCCACCATCCACTCATCCATCCCATCAACATTAAAATCCTTTCACCTTTTGTATCATCTCTTCCCCCTTCATTACATCCAACTGCCCACAACCTCTCCCCCCCCCGTCATCTTCTGTAACTTATCGTCCAGGGGGGGCGGGGTCCAAAATGGGTAGTTTCCAAAACTGTCCCATCTACTACATTTCGATACCTCATATTCCTCACCCACCACTCAATTCCTCTTACCATCCACGAGCCCCTGCGGAAAGAAGTTTCCACCACAACTAAACCATGATGATAATCGTTAATTACCCGCCATACCCATTTCTCCATGTTTCCATTCCTTTCATGTCTTCCTAATAACCTCTACTCCTGCCTAAAGACTCGTTAAACAATTAATTGTTAAATTAGTTACCCAAAGGTCCTGCGCCATGTCAACAGAAACCACTGCCACTCTACAAATTACTTCTTTCTCACCTGTTTCAAAGGTTACTATGTTTTCATGCGTTCTATTGTTATAGGTGATCACATTCAAAGTTTTACAGAGCTCAAGAGAATGTGGAAAATATTAATTTTTTGTATATTTAAGCAAATATTCCCCTTCTTCAGTCCTCTTTTATCCCAGTTCCCCTTCTGATCAGAAGAACTCCCTTTTCTTTCTTCCCCTCTTTTCTAATCCCCTTCTATGCACCTGC
This sequence comes from Pinus albicaulis, assembly GCA_034641835.2. Classification (NCBI taxonomy): domain Eukaryota; kingdom Viridiplantae; phylum Streptophyta; class Pinopsida; order Pinales; family Pinaceae; genus Pinus; species Pinus albicaulis. Next base: position 784,363,134 of record CM076579.1, read on the forward strand.
AAAAGAACAATCAATTTATTTTTCAATGAGTAGTAATTCCTCCAAAGAAGAAAGAGAAGAAACTAGTTAATCCAATGGTTCACCCTCATGTGGAACTAGACCATGTGGCCCTGGATCATAGAGATTTTAAGATACCTGAGACTATTTCAAAGTTTGATATTTTTGATGTATACCGTAATTTGGAGGATAATCTCATTAATGAGGTCGATGATATAGGACTTTGGGACACTAAACTACCATATTATATATTCCCAAAAACCCACAGTTTCCCTGAGTTTATTAGAAAATGTCATTCTTTTTATGATGTAAACCAGAGATTTATTTTTTCCCCCACAGGATAAGTTCTTTTTACCATAATCCATCATGAAAATTATGCAAGCTCCTATTGTTGAAGAAACCACACCTTTTTCCTATGAAGCCCTTAGATAATTATACCAGAAGTTGGATTTTGCAAGAAGAGCCAAAACACTTGAATTATTCATGGCTATAGACACTCCCTTGCCCAAGAAAAATCTTCCCTATCCATATTTTACACTCCCTAGTAGGAGTCATAATATTGTCACTGTCCTTTATTACCTGCTAGGATACCATTCAGATCAGTGGATAGATGAAGAAATGATAGGTTTTCTGTCCATACTTTCATCAGAGTCTAAACCTTCCATTATTTTAATTTCAGAAAATTCTTGGAAGATGCCATTCATGACCAGTTCTTCAAATTTCACACAGAGGAAGTGTTCAAATACACTTCAGTCCTGGTTTATATGTTTGTATATTTCCAGGAAAACAAATTCTAGTTCACAATGAGAAAAGTGAATGAAGATTCCCACCCTTAGTCTGTCATCTTCTGAACAACAATGCTGATGAAAGAATAGAAGGATTACACTTACAAAATATTTTTTTATGTGTTTTTCCATCAATCTATAAGCATCCTCAAAAACAACACAGTGGAGCTAAGGATCGATGAAGAGATTAAGAAGATCATGCATTTTTCATACCAAGTCAAAATTGGAGACTGTTTCTTGTTATAGAACTATACAAAACTTAGAATATATGGGTGTGATTTCCCCCCTTAAAAGCTGCCAAATTTCCTCCCCATGAGTATCTTTGCCCTGGAGTACATTAGGAAAATGATTAATGTAGATGAGTTACATTTTGTATCATCCAAAAAGAAGTCTCAATTCAAGATCGAATCCTAAATTGGTTCTTTCATTGCTGACAAGATGCTAAAAGATATGAAGTTTACACATACTTTCACTTTTCCTTATGACTTGTTGGGAATTATTTCTAAGAAGAGGGTTGAAAACAAATCAACTCCATAGATTCACACCCACAGGCCCGAGATTGAGCAATTCATGAACCAGACAGAGTGGGAAACAAACACATTGTAGGAGGTTGAATAGAAGGTGATTTCATCTTCAACTATACAAACCCCTACATACACTTCCACTACAGGGGAAAAGGAGGAAACCTTATATGATACATTAGAGAAATTAAAAGGTAAAATGAGATATTGGAGACCAACACTGACAACCAATTTTTGAAGCAGAACACCAGTTCACAAAGTAGGCTTCTATCAACGTTTTATTCAGAGAAGGGAAATATGCATATGGCTTTCTTAGAAGCCCAGATTTCTCAGCCAAAATTTCCTTCATTTTTCAAGCATAATTATTTTGAGTTTAATGTCAAGGACATCCACCCAATAGATCATGTGGAGATGCACATGTAGACTAGAGAGATGATGTCATTTACACTGACTAGCACTACAGTGAGCCTATCTAAATTGCAGGTATCATTGGCTAATATTCAATCGCAACTCAATATGGAGAATATTTCTTCTCTTACCAAGGATACCAGAATTAAATCCCTGGAGGATTTAGTTTTGAAGATTCGGTATGATAAAAAAAATGTAGAGGTAGCAAAGGAGATTATGAAAAGATAATAATGCATACATAACATCCCTAAGAAAGAAGCTTAAAATGTCAGATACTAAGGACCCTATAAAAAAGGACATAGAGGAGAATGAAGCACAAAAATAAGATATGATGAAGTTGATAATGGAGTAGTCAGCACAGTTGAAGCAAATGGAGACAAAAATGGAGAAATTGGTGAAGGAAAAGGAAAAAGCAACACAAATGGCCATCGTTACATTGGAGGTTGTTCCTATTGCATTCATCCCTATAGTTACATCAACAACTACAGGTGCATTAAGTGGTATAGAATAGTTGGCTAAAGCCATCGAAAATATGTCCATACAAACAAAGGATATTAAAAAGATGGAAGAAAAAATTAATACCTTGAAGGATATAAAGGTAAGGTCTGATAACGCACATGATATAGAAATACAAAGAGCCCAAAAAAAGATCGAAATTTTAATCAATTTAGAAAAGGAAGCTTCTATTGGTCACACCATTGGCCAGACAAAGGAAATCATTTGGACAAGCATAATTGATTCTGTGAATGAAATAGGGCCTTCTATTCAAATCATATTTGAATAGACAGAACTAATTGAACATGTAAATGATGCCATAGCTAAAGCAACCAAGGAGCTTGGGGACATGCTTGAGACAGAAAATAACATCATCATATTTCTAAATTCCAAAAGCAGGTTTGAATTGGAGGCACTTGCAGTTGAGGATAGAACATCAACAATTCTCGAAGTCAAGAAGGTGATCACTAAGAAAAGCTTGGTCACATAGTTAGAGGAAAATTTTCACAGTTTATAAATTGATGTCAATAGATCCTTTAACAAAATCGAGCCACTGACCAAAAGAGGGTTACCCTCACTATTTGTAATAAATGACAATCTTATGACCAGGAAAGACTATGTGAAGAAGCTAGAATATATTACTAAGGAAACAACCAAGTTTGTAGGGCCTAAACGGGAAATGACTAGAAGAGCTTTCCTTGAAGCCATGAGCAACGTATATTCATCCAAAAAGAAATTAAACACATTTTTGTGCTAAGGCCTACTTTTTTTATATTCATGAAGAAAGATGAGATATATCGAAAGGTAATTAGGCTCAAGATTCCGAATGAGAAACAATGGGAAAAAATGTGTGACTACCAAGAAGGGTGAAGGCCAGCGTATCATCCAGATCAGCACAACAACGTATTAACCAGATCAGCCAACACATCACCATATTTGATCATGCAGCACCGACCTTCTCAAGAATAGGGCCAGATGTCAAATTATTTCATCGTGTCCAATTCGTGGTCACACTAGTCAAATTTTGATTATTATTGTAATTAATAATTGGTTTCCTAGTAGATACGACAATTGTTATAGAGTTTAGTTAAATACTGCATATGTTATGAGTATCAGGGGTTGGACCCTAGATTGTAAAACTTTTATTTTGGAGCAGGAGCATCACTAATAAAAGACCTTTTGCAAGATAATTGAGCTATGTTTATCTGGTGATGCCATTTATTTTTTGTGTTAATGTTTTCCATTGTTTTATATAAGTGCATCATTTGAATCTAATTGTAAAGAAGAAATATGAAGATTAAGATTTATTGTAATAGCGCCTTATTTTTGGCTTTATTTATAGTATAAATGTTTCTCTTCTGAAGTCTGGTTAATAAATTATTAATTTCTTTTTGACCACTACTGAATTCATTTTTTCTTTCATCTCATAATTCATTATGTTTTAAGATCCAATAACTGTTTTTAGCTTTCCTTGTAAATGCTCTTGAAAATTTGATGCAATAACCAAGCCTTTTATGACTCCATAGCCCAATGGAATTAGTTTAAATAGATCTTCTAACCCAGTGAAACAATCAATCTGTAATGTTCCTTTTTCAGAAGTATCACTAGTCTGTGCCAGAGATGGACTGCGGGGGCATTTACCAGATATGTCATATTCTAAATAAGAGTGAGATCCGGAGGCTTTCTGGCCCTTTTCAAAATTTCTCTACAGATATGTGAAATTCCCTAGTAGGAATGGCTAGCAACCCAAGCCTGGAAAACGCATTTTCCAGAAGTGGAGGCAGCAAGATTTCATCCTTGGTCTGGGATCCTTCAAATATATCTATCTGGAGCTAAAATCATAAAGTGGAATAAAAAAAAATCCTTCTAGGAGCTTGAGACAAGCCTCCTTCACCTGTTATCTTCATAAAAGGGCCCAATCAAGAGGGCTGCAACAACACCTTGCTCAACAAAGGAAATGACTACGTTATTTCTAATGAGCCATGTCACATGAAGATGAAATCAATCTATAAATATATGTGCAACAGAAAATGTAGACAAACCCTTGAGGAATATATTACTTAAATCAAGCCAAAGAATCCCAAGGAGACAATGTACATAAGAATGGAGAAAACACTGCTTCACATATTCTATTCCTACTAAGACTATTCAGTCTATGGGAGGTAATGCAGCAATAAATACATAAAAATGAATGGTACAACAATGTAAGCTCAAATAAGAGGGAGAGGGGGGGGGGGGGGGGGGGGGGGGAAGCAAGGCTTCAACGCCTGAAAATACAATACAACAATCCTCTAAAAGGATTAGATGAAAACTAGACAAAATGGCATTTTACCCAAAATGCCAGAGTTGTTGGGAAGTTGTTGCAACTCAATAGAAACTGGAAATGAAAGGATTTTGCTGAATGTGATGCCTTTTCTGAAACAAATCCTTTATTCAATCTTATAGATGAAAGGCCGATCCTTTCATTGAATATCTCACCACCCACTGGAATGCTGCAACCCTCACTGCAAATGCTCTCTATGAACTGCGCAGTCAAGGAAGAGGGATTCTCTTCTACTAATGGAAAATGATTGGCCTGATGCAAAATATGATGAAATTAAGATCTGAAACTCCCTCACTGATCTCCCAAAGAAATGGAGACTCCCTCCTCTGAAATACAATGCCGGAAGTGATATTGAGAAACGCTCCCCTGCAACACCCAACAACACAACTCAACCACCAATGGAGACTGCGCTGGAGCTGAATGGAATGATTTGGCCTTAAACCAGAATATGAGGAATATGAAGAACGATTTCTTCTAAGAGCTACTCAATGGAAGAGATGGGATTCCCGCCCGGGAACACCCAGTGGTAGTAGCACTGCATCTCAGCTGAACAATTGGAGAATGCTCTTGTCTGAGAAGACAAGAAAAATGATAATCAAAGCTTGAATGAGAATGGATTATTCATTATCCTTTTAAACAAATGAAAGGTTATTTACCATGGGCCCCACACCTTAGGGTTTCCTCTCTAGAATGATCTCCTCCTCATGCAAACTGCACTGGCCCACCAAGTGAACCTTATCTTCTCTATCTACACAGTCAACTTGGCCTCTTCTAGAATTATCCATCTGCCAATTGTCTCTTTTCACACATGGGGTGTGAAATCCATTTATTTATTGATCCCCTTTCAAATTATAAGGGTACCTTATTCATATTTTTATTATCAATGGGTTTTATTACCCATTTATTCTCCTCCTCGAGCAAAAACAAAATTTTTTAATGTTCCATAAAAATTTGGAACATTACAGTCCTCCCCTCCCAAATGTTGCTTGCCCTCAAGCAACTTTTAAGGATATAACTGGAGGATTTCCTCTCCCTCCTGTTAGCGCTCGAATCTACCTTAGGCTGAAATAAGGTAAAACTCAAGGCAACATCAAACCACGCTCAACCTCGTAGCTAGCCCTACGAGGACAGGAGAGGGCTCTCTCCGGGTCTATCTCGGCAAAAGGTCTTCAAAAGGGGCTGAGATGACTTATAATGGATATTGATTTTAGGCTAGTAAATAGATATGAAGGTTTGTTTTAAATTTTTGGGTTTTTGTTGAAAAAATGGGAAAAACAATTTTGGGCTCGGGGATGAGGCCAGATATTTGTAGAATTCGAGTTCGGGCAAGGTAGGAAGTAGTCTTGATGTTTTTTGATTATGTGTGTATATGGATCAGAATGAAAAGGAGCTGAAGAGGGCAAGGGAGAACAAGGATCCTCTCCAAACTGGCGAAAACATATAAAACTAAACAAATTTAAAGGCAGAGCACTGGAATCAATGGATTCTACCTCATTTACTCATTCATTTAGTTTCAGAAGCAAAATAAGGGAATGGCATACATTAAACATTTAAAGAACTTAAAAATAACTGAGAGAACACACCATCAAAACTGAAAGCCACAAGAATCCCAACAGGTGCTGCAAAACCTCTGATCTTTCCTTAGCCAAAAATGCAGAAAATATGTACAATAGTGTGCCAAACTTTTCCCAAGAGTCCAACCCTGAAAGTGTCTCAAAAAATACAATAAATAGACAATTCTAACCCCATTCCATGCCTCTAGGGGTCGAGCTCATGCTTCTAGGAGCAGTTTGAACCAATTCTAAACAAGGAGCTAAAATCTAGGCAGCCAAACAACTTGCCTCTAAAAGGAAGGACACTGATTCTTTCACTTGATTTTCACTTTTTGGGAGTGAATCATATAGAATAGGTAAAAGTGAATCAAAGTTACATTAAAACCACAAAATTACATCAAGATAACTCAAAAATTACATCCACAATCAAAACTGGTCCAACTGGCCGAAATTCTGAGCTGGAAGATGAAAAATTGACCAAAAATCTCTATGCGCCGCGCGCCTTTGGACCTAATTTTGGAGCACTTCCCGGCATCAACATCAATCTCGTGATATCTTTTTGGAAAGCCCTGTAAGTCTGCTATCCAACCCAAGTGGAATGTCTCAATTTGGAGCTCATTTTCCCCTCCAAAACTTCATTCTCCCACAAGTACTTCCTGCTGGTGCAAAAGGTGGCAGAAAGGTGATTTTCACGGTGTTTTTGGCCCTTTTTATCATCCAGAACTTGATGAAATGCTTCAGCCATTTCTGAGAATGCATAAATTACCATGAAAAATCCAAAAATACAAATTTTTCCTCCAGAAAGTGTCCCAATCATAAGCGCGCGTCGTGACGCGCTACACGTTGCGCTGAAAAACCTGTTTTGAGACCAAAATTTTCAAAAATGACAAAAAATTCTCCAAATTTGCTGAAATTTGGAGTGAAGATCCCCCATCATGCCTCATTCTCAGCCAATGAAGCCTAGGCCAAAATCCGGAGTGGATCAGGCCTCTTTCGCCGTTTCAGTGCTCTGCTCAACCTTCTCTTCAGAATCTTCATTTTGCTTTGCAAACGTGCATGCGGGCCCAATAATGACCTTTCATATGATGGAGCATTTCTTTGTCTCTATTGGCCTTTGCCAAAAACTTCTCCAAATGAATGTTAACATGCGTGAGGCAATTCTCTCGATCAGCCGGTGTCATGTCACCTGGTCTCTTCCGGGCCAATTGTCGATCTTCACGGATTCGCCGCAGCTCTACAAGTGTGTGCTGATCCTCCAGCTGTTTTTTCTGCTGCTACAAGTACTTTATCACCCACTGTGCTCTCTGCAAATTCTCTGTCAAAGTACCAATTTCCACTTTCTGCTCCTGGATGACCTCCCTCAGTTTCAAGCTAGGAGAGCTCGCATCAACATCGATGAGTGTAAAATCAGTGTCTTGGCCTCCTGAAGGGCCCTCATCGTGCATAGGCCTCTTGCCTCTATCCTGAATCTATACCTGTGCTGATGAAGAAGGCGATACCCCTTCCACCCTGGGTGGAGATAGTACTCGTTGTGTAGCTGCAAATAAGGGTTTGTGGCCTCGCTGATATGTCACATACACTGGAGCGCTGATATGCTTAGTCTCAGGAATATCAAGTTGGTGTGAAGGCTCTCCCTCATAATGAACTACCTCAGGAGGTGGCTGTCGCGCTGCAAAGAAATCACGGGAGATGAACTCATCCCATGCGACGCCCTGCTGTGTGAGCTGATGTACCACCTTGATTTTGATCAACGCGTAATGATATATGCTGTTATGTTGTTGTGCTGGGGTCTTCTTCTGTACAAGAAATGTCATCCGCTCTATGTTGCGGTACATGAAGTATGTAATGCTCATCATATGTACCCTCGTGAAATGCATCAACAAACGGATATGGTACGCATAGAGGCGCGAGAATCTGCCCTCACAACTAAAATATCGAATGATCAATCTCATCAAAGGTGCATACTCATCCCTTAGAAATCGGAATGGAAATACCCTGCTCAACTGCCTCATATATCCAGGTCTGATATAGGGCTCATAATAGGATTTCTCTAGCTTTTGTCGTTTGTTCCATTCCTCTCCTACGTTTAGTATCCCGGTGGCCTGAGCAATGGTCTCTGGTGACAGAATGAAGTTTACTCCGGCAAGGTTTACATGGCCATCATGTAAATGTAGAACAAATAAGCGAGCTAGTTCATGATGATGCTGAGTTTGGGAAATCATCTCACAGTATTGGAAACATGACTGATGCTGAAAAAATCCATTGCAAGCGGGCAAGCCTGCAATTGAGCCAAAGAAGTAGGCTCTTCCCTGACATGTCTACCACTTTTGCCACTTTTGTGAGACCTCCGTGGCACATTAGCCTCTTCTATGAAATCACTGTCATACCCCTGCTCATAAAATGAATCTGTCTCTGACATGGCGCTGAAATCAAGATGTTTGAAAAATATAGGCTGATATAGGTATAGTGAAAACAAGAGTTCAGTGTATGCTCTAATCCCAAATGTGTCACATATGTATCAAGGTGCTATAGGAAAAACACAATGATAAAAGTACTGTCAAGTGAGTTTGAATGGGAAAACAGCCACTGCTTGACTACATGGGGATTTGACAAGTGAATAGGAATGAGTGTAGTGTAGTGTAGGACAAAGAAATAGCCCTTGCAGTAACAATTAGGCTTTGTCAATGGAGGATGTAGGATAGTGGATATGGGACTGTGTTATAACAGAAATTACAAACAGTGAGACAATGGTATGGTAATCACAGTGACAACAATGATGGAATAGGAAAAAAACTCTGAGGCTGTGGTGTATAATAAGCAGTGACACCAATGACAATAGATGGCATGAGCATATATGTCAATAACCTAAGATTTGAAACCCCAATAATATCACCAACATTTGTTTCAAAACCCTATGGAGCGAATTTGGCAATGAATATAGGGTTTAACGTTCACCATATCAAACACTTATTTTTTCCTCATTTGAAACACCATAACATATCCATGAATCAATGAGCGGGCATGAATAACTTACTTGCAGGTGAATGAGGCATTTTGGAACGAATTTGGGTGAGGGAGTGAAATTTTCTAGCCTTAGGGCTCTATGCGCCGCGTGCTGTGTATGCGTCGCGCGCGTGTAAAAATACACTGGCAACTAATGTCCAGTGCACCGCACGCTCCCTATGTGCCGCGCGCCACTTGTATGCGCCGCGCGCACTGTCAGTTCACTCTCACGGCTTCAAAACAAGACTTTCGCCCTTCAACACTCCAATTCGACCTTGGCTTTGAAAACTTGTGAAAATAACTTGTCTCCAATGGCTTATATAGCTTGAGAAATATCTCACAAGAATTAGATTTGATTTTTATTTCCTCCACAACCCACTTTGTATTGTTTTGCAATTTGGCACTTTATCATTTAATGCAATTCTGTCTTTTGGCTTTTCACTGTTTTTCTGAGTTTTAGGACTGATGGAATGATTTGATTTTTGCAGGGATTTTGGCATTTTGACTTCGGAAAAGACCAGAGGCTGCATTGAAAAATTTTATGATGGAAAAAACACATATTTGTTACAAAAAATAAATTTTACAGTTTCTAGTTCAAAACAGAGTTTTGAACTAGAAATGTCTTCAAATGTTTTTGATGATGAAAATTTGAATCAAGAACCTTTTCAAAACCATCCTCATGGCCTGTGGGCATTTATTAAATATATCAAAAGACTGAAACCCTAGACTCTAGGACTAAAAGACTCTTGTTGACAAAAATAATCATTTATGACCATGAATGACGTGACTTGAACTTCGATGATTTTTGAGGAGTTTTAATGAGCCCAGCAGGTACAAGCATGAGGGAATACAAGATGACCAGACCCTCTCGCGAGTCAATGGCATGCTCCTAGTGAAATGCAACGAAGTGAAGTGAACGAGACACCTAAAAATGATATGCAAAAAGCGAAATGATCTCTGACGGAGGGTTGTAAGGACCGACTCTAACACCTCCAACTGTAGCATCTAATTATGATGAACTCCTCATGAAGAATGAGATGATCTATCACCAAAGAGTCCCCATACTGCTCCTCTTAAGTAATGTAAACTAGCTATGGTGGCCATCATCATGAACATGGAGTGTACTCACGAAGGAAATAATGTGTTTTCTAGAGGTTTCCTTGAGGCATGGTGTCAAAATGGATTGGGAAGAACATTCCCCTCATGTGAATCTTCCATCCCCAAGAAATAATCCACAAAAATATAGTCACCTCTAGATAAGGCAATTGTTGAACATCTTCTTCCACCTTGAGCTTCAACAAAGAAGGTGGGCTAAAAATCTGAAAGTGGTAGGCATCATAGCCTACCCCAAACTGTTCACCTCTCCACTCATGAAAAGTGTAGAGTGAAGGCTACTCTTGGGCTACAGAAATATTGCCCTCAAATGGCAAGATGAAGTTTGGATCTGCAAAGATCTTCCCTCCTCCATTGTGAATCAATCTGGCCCAATGTCTCTCCTTTGTGATGGGAAGGAGATCAAAACCATCATATGACTCCCCATCACCCTCATGGCTCACCTAAATAAGAAATAAGTGTTGAACTATGGTGGCCACATCATCTCTCATGCTCCCCTTAGAGCATGCCTTGCAAAAAGAATGGGGATCTTCTCCCCCAAAGGACACATCCATCCTATATGCCCTTCTTCCAATCATGCTCCAAACAATAGTGTGATCTATAGCAGCATAGAGAGCCATAATGAAAGTCACGATGGCTTCCATATGTAGTGAGTGAGTGGGGCAATGATCCCTCATATGCAACCAGCGCAGCTTGAGTATAAACTGCAATAGAGAATGACAAAAGATGTCATTCCTCAACCACTGGTTTTCTGCTACATTCTCCTCATGCATTTGGAGAAAATGAGTGATGTATGATACATGGTGAGCATGTCCTCCAAAATACAAATCTCCCCCAAGTCCATCAAGGGGATGGCCATCAACTATGCTCTTGGCCCCAAGTAGACCAAAGAGCCTTTGACAAAGAATGCTCCTTCTTGGAGCAACACGCTGCATATGCATGGTTAAGGAATCAACATGTAAATCATATAAATGAAAAATATCCTTACCATGTTTTCTTCTCATTCAAAGGGATAAAATCATAGATGAATCTCTCTTCTTCCTCCCAAGGAAAAGAAGTGATTGTGTGCATTCCTCCAAGGGGTGGTGTGCATATACTGCTCCCATGCCATATATACAAGTGGGAAGACTATTGTCCTTCCCTTGCTTCCCCTACCACAACGCAGGTACTGAAAGGAGAGTGGGTAATAATGATAGTGAGGGGATGCTACCCTCTGCTTTGGTTTTACCCAAAACCCTCAACACTGCAACAAGCTGTCCCAAGGCCTCCACACTACTGGTTGATGCCTTACTATTTGAAGAATATCTCCTCCTCATATGAACCAGTGGCCTCCTTGGTGTGATGGATCCACTCCATGAGACATTCTCATTTGAATATGACTATATACATGGATGAAAAATCATGTCCATGCTTCCCCTTCGCAACTCAATCACCTTCCTAGGTGTAATGACCTCCAAAAATGGATAGAGATGGGCCCTCCTCATCACATGGTGTTGGGTCTCTCCTCTATCTCCTTCCTGAATATTCATGGTTTTACACCTCATATTCCATGGCACATGTGAATCATGAAGTGTGCCTTGATTTCCATGCATGAGATCCTAGGGACCTTCTTGTAAAGACACAAGAATCCCTCTATTTGGAGAAAAAGCTCCTTCTTCCTCTGCATGAGGTACTAGATGATCTCTATATTTGGCATCACTGTTGCCCTTTGTTTCTGAAATAAATTTGGGCAACATCCCAATAATATGATCCACCTTTGGAAAAGAGAGCTCTCTGGTTTGTTTCTCAAAGGTGTGGGATGAAAGTTTGGCCTCCAACAAGGCTTGATGAAAGTTTTTATCCCCTCCAATGGTTTCTTGAGGTGGTTCTGCGTTTATATGCAAGGGTTTTGTTTGAGTCCCTTGGTTTAACTCCATCTCATGAGTTCCAAGAATGTTTTGATCAAATCCTTTCACCAATGACTTAGTGAAATTCACATAAGATGAGGCTTTAACATTCTCAAAAGAAATGGACTCAAGTTCCCACCATGCATGAGCCTTACCTCTCAAATGCAGCGCTGCAAATTTGATGATTTCTTCTTCTGAAATGTGGTGCTGTTGTTGGAAGGTATTTAGCTCTTCCACCGAATTTGTGGCTGAATATGAAGGTGAACCTCCAAAAGTAGGTAGATGAAATTTATCTTGCTGCTCCTTCCCCTTCACCTTGCTCTTTCAAAACTCAGAAAAAGTGGGCTGATTTCTGAATCCATGAGTGTGAGACTCATATAACTTCAAGAACTCACTAAGGGTTTCCTCCTTAGTCACCTTTCCTCCTTCTTTCATCCTCCTCATAGGAATGTTGGGCCTTTGACTGCGTTGTTCATCATGGTGTGTGGCTGCATGCTTACCCTCACCATGTGAAAATCTAGGGCTTCCTTTAGTTTAGAACCCTCTTTGAGATTCTCCATCAATATCCCTCCTAACCTTTTTAAAATATTCATGTGTGCCTTGCATAGATTTGGAAAGAATATCTGTGAATATTTTCTTCTCTTTTCTTCCAAGAGATGGAGTCTCTCTCTTTCTCAACTCCTTATTTCCTTCTAGATGAGAATAGGAAGTGCAGGGATCTTCATTTTCTGTTTTCTTTTCCTCCTTGGGAAGGTTCTTCTTCTTTTCAAAATTGGATGAGATCAATATCATCCTCTTCATCTTCTGTTTTCTTTCTTGGGCTTGAAGGCCACAGGTTGAGCGAAGAAAGATGCTTCAATACCACTGTAATGTTCCTTTTCCAGAAATATCACAAGTCTCTTCCAGAGATGGACTGCGGAGGAATTTACCAGATATGTCACCTTCTAAAGAAGAGTGAGATCCAGAGGCTTTCTATCCCTTTGCAAACTCTGTCTAAAAATATGTGAAATTCCCTAGTAAGAATGGCTAGCAACCCAAGCCTGGAGAACGCATTTTCCAGAAGTTGAGGTAGTAGGATTTGATCCCTGGTCAGGGATCATTCAAATATATCTGTCTGGAGATAAAAATTTTAAGTGGACTAAAAAAAAATCCTTCTAGGAGCTTGAGACAAGCCTCCTTCACCTGTTATATTCATAAAAGGGCCCAATGAAGAGGGCCGCAACAACACCTTGCTCAAAAAGGAAATTACTGCGTTATTTCTAATGAGCCATGTCACATGAATATGAAATAAATATATAAATATATGTGCAGCAGAAAATGTAGATAAAATCTTGAGGAATCTCTTATTTAATGCAATCCAAATAATCCCAAGGAGACAATGTACATAAAAATGGAGAAAACACTGCTTCACATATTCTATTCCTACTAATATTGCGCAGTCTATGGGAGGTACTGTAGCAGTAAATACATAAACATGAATGGTACAACAATGTAAGCTCAAATAAGAAGGGGGGGGGGGGGGGGGGATCAAGGCTTCAACCCATAAAAATACAATACAATAATCCTCTAAAAGGATTGGATGAAAACTAGACAAAATGGCATTTTACCCAAAATGCCGGAGTTGCTGGGTAGTTGCTGCAACTCAATAGAAACTAGAAATGAAAGGATATTTCTGAATGTGATGCCTTTGCTGAAACAAATCCTTTATTCAATCTTATAGATGAAATGCTGATCCTTTCATTGAAGATCTCACTACCCACTGGAACGCTATAACCCTCACTGCAAATGCTCTCTATGAACTGCATAGTCAAGGAAGAGGGATACTCTTATGCTAATGGAAAATGGTTGACCTGATGCCAAAGATGATGAAATAAAGATCTAAAACTCCCTCACTAATCTCCCAAAGGAATGGAGACTCCATCCTTTGAAATGCAATGCCGAAATTGATATTGAGAAAACCTCCCCTGCAACACCCAGCAACACAACTCAACCACCAATGGAGACTACGCTGGAGCTGAATGGAATGATTTGGCCTTAAAATAGAATATGGGGAATATGAATAACAAGATATTCCAAGAGCTACTCAATGGAAGAGATGGTATTCCCACCCAATAACACCTAGTGCTAGTAACACTGCATCTCAGCTGAACAACTGGAGAATGCTCTTGTCTAAGAAGACAAGAAAAATGATAATCAAAAGCATGAATGAGAATGGATTCTTTGTTCTCCTTTTAAACAAATGAAAGGTGCTTTTCCATGGGCCCCACACCTTAGGTTTTCCTCTCTAGAATGATCTCCTCCTCATGCAAACTGCGCTGGCCCACCAAATGAACCTTATCTTCTCTATCTGTGACGTCAACTTGGCCTCTTCTAGAATTATCCATCTTCCAATTGTCTCTTTTCACACGTGGGGTGTGAAATCTAGTTCTTTATTGATCCCCTTCCACATTATAAGGGTCACTTATTTAGATTTTTATTATCAATGGGTTTTATTACCCATTTATTCTCCTCCTGGAGCAAAAACAAAAGTTTTTAATGTTCCATAAAAATTTGGAACATTACACAATCAAAAAGCAATCTTTACTATTATTATAACTAGGCTAATATCATATTCATAAAAAAAAGTTAAATCTAAAATAGAGACCCCTCTCTGAGTCTAGGACGGATAGATCTTAGGCTCCAAAGTGGTTTTCATGTTGTTCTATATAATTATTCTTGCCAATATTAAAATTAAAAAATGATAACGTAGTGGCGGCCATACTGGGGAGTTAACTGAAAAACTTGTCATTTCATTTGAATTCAGAAACCCTAGTTAAAAGAATTGTATGGTAGAAGTATTTTCCAATATTGGTTTTCTTTTATTTTTTGAAAATAATCAGTTTTTTTGTGCTTCTAATTTGAATTCCGGCTCCTAAAATAATCTCTAATATATCCCATCACAGTCCAAACCCTCCTCCTATAGTGGATAACCCTCAATTTTTTTTTAAGAAAAACTCCTAGAACCGAAAGCCAAACAAGTAACAAATTTCTTCACAGAGAAAATTCCCTCCCTGAAAAATTTGTCACCTTACAAGACATTCAATTTAATTTACATTTTGAACAAGGTTTATTCAGGACTAAATCTGAGAATTGGATAGGCCATAGAATATTTGATCCATATATTCTACAATTAATTCCAGTGAGGGAAGCTTATTCACAAATTCAATCTGATCTTCAGCTTCTCCAAGATTTTGACACTCTCAAAGATTCGGTAGTGGAGTTTACTTCCACTGTTGATGATGCTTACCTTCAACAGTATGTATAACTAACTTCATTAACTACAACAACATATTCTATTGCTTCTCAAACTGCTCATCTTAAGTCAGCTAGTCCTACTGCTTCCATAATCCCCACCACTTCTTTTATCTTTCCTCATAAGTGTACACAAACCTCCACACATACATCTCCTCCCATCATCCATCCTACTTCATCCACTGTCCACCTTCCTCCACCACTTCCATGAATCATGGTAGCTAGATATTCCCCATTGGTGTTGTTAGCCCCAATGGAAGCTATGCCACATGATTACCAGTATAAAATTACATTATATGATGGAACTGGTCCTGTAAATTCCAAACAAAATGTTGAAATTGAATGAATTTTTTGATCTTCAAGAGGTAGATGAAGAAAGTGTAGTGTTAAGGAATTTTTCTCAGATTCTCAGTGGATAAGTTAGAAAATGGTTCAAATGTTTACCTGCAAACAACATCAATGACACCCTTGCATTTCATCAAACATTTCGAAATAGGTGGGAAGTAAAAAATAACCCTCTTAAAATTTTATCTGAATATGAAAACATTAGAAGGGCCCCAGATAAAAGTGTTTAGGATTATTGCACCAGATTCAACAGTTTATATAATGAAATACCTGCTCATATAAAACCACCAAAGGTTTAGCCTTGGTTAAATTCCCAAACGGTTTTGAACCAGAAATTTATGATCAACTAAGGTAAAGAAACCCAGCCACATTAGAGGAAATGCAGATGGATGCAGTGAGTGTCGAAGCTAGCTTGTTAGAAAAAAGAGCTAGAATGAGAACTGAGAGAAGAGTTACTGTAAAGGAATAACTTTCAACTTCCACATTTGATGCTAAAATTGACTCATTAGTTAGGAAAAATGAGAGAATGATGGAAAGGATTAATCTAAACGAGAGAAATATTCCCAGAGAAAATCATCCAGCTCCTCAAAACATAAATCAAAATCCTAGAAGAAACCCTCCTCAAATAAGGCAGAGAGAGAAAAAAGGTCCTGATCAGAAAATTAGGCCTCCATTCCAAGAGAATTATGTTGATGAGGATGAAAGAGTAGCTAAGAGAGTAGAATAAAATCAAATAAATTTGATGGGAATTAATGAAGATGATTATTTTTTTCTCACTCAAGAAGAGAAAGAATTATTTTCATTAATCCAAACAGAGTTAGAATATGAAGAATCTGATGACTATAAACAGGGATTTGAGAATGCTATCATGGAGGTTCACAGACAGTATAACCTTAGAAGGAAGAAAAAATTTGATAATTCCAATAAAAATACTTCCGAAAAGTCTGCCAAAAAGGTCTCTGAACCTGATCTCATCAAGACAGTAGAAAATTAAAAGAAAAGTGTAAACAATTCAAAAAAGAAGAACACTTAAAGCATTACTAGGAGAAAAATTGATACTCCTACCAAAACTTCCCAAACTGATATTCGTAGTACAATTCAACAAGCTGAACTAACCAAAAATGTAGTGGCTGAAAGAACCAATTTTTCAAATATTCTCAACGTTAAAATTCCATTCAGCATTGAGAATGAACGTGCTAAACTGAAAATATCTAGTCCTCTCACTAAATTGATAAAAAAATGTGTATAGGTCTCAGGTCCTAAAGGTAATAAAAATAGGGGAAATTAATTATATTTTTAACTAAAATGATGATTAGCCTGAACTCTCATTTAGAAAAGAAGTTGATGGTAAACCCCAATAAGGAGGTGTCCCTCCATTTTATGTCATTCTTAATGTTCATGACAAAATTCTCCATAATTCCATGTTGGATTCAGGTGCATCTGTTGTGAAACCAACTCCAAAAATAGAAGAAAAGAGATATCAATGCCTTAGAATTAAAAAACTTTGAGGGGGCAACCTCCCATACATTATATGAATGGACAATTCTTGGATGATACAAATGACAAAATCTTCTTTCTATATATAGGAGTCCATGGGGCCACGATGTAATCCTAGTGGGGCCACAATGTAATCCTAGCCGACCTAACAATAATAATGTAAGGGTAGAATAATAACAATATGGGTGTTACAGGGGTACAAAAATAATAGTAAGGGGGGCTACACTAACATAATAAGGGACTACACTATTAATATAGGGACTTAACATGCCCCTCTCCATGAAACAAGTGTTGTCCTCAACGATTGATTATTTATTGTTGCTTCTCTATAAAATTCTCATCCTCCCATGTGGAATCTTATATAGGAAAGTTATTCCACTTGCCGAGATACTCTAAAATTGATCATACTTGTCGAGTTCTTGTTTCTGTCACTGCTTCAGAACTTCTTTCGATGTCATGTTAATCTTCCTGTTGTTTTATTAGATTTTGCACCAAAGTTAGGTTATCCTTTGAGAGTTGGAGAACTTTTTGTTGATGCTTGATGTGATATTCCACTAATTTATCATCCATATTAGCTATTATTTGATCCTTCAAACCATCCAAACTAGCCTCCATTTCTTATTTTAAACCATCTATGTCATCTTCGGTTTCTCTTCGTAAGATCGAAATTTGTTGCACTTGGTACCGTAATTTTGATATCTCATACTGCAATTCTTCCTCTTCATGCGTCATAGTATAGATTTTTGAGGGCTTAATGGGTATGGAATTATTTTTTTGAGGCATTGTAGAACCCAATACTGATAAAAATTCTAAAATATGCCCTTGGAATCACTTCAAACTACTTTTTCAGACAAACATTATAGAATTTTAAAAACCAAATACACACCTTTTACTTGCCTTTGAGGAGCTCGATATTGAAATTGACATATATATATATTTGTGTAGATCCTAAATATCTGAAATTCGGCCTTGTAGTAGTCCTCTAAAGCTTCTTGAAAATGCCACAGGCCTGACTTGATTTGGATTCTTCAAGGAAAATTTATGTCCAATCTCCCACAATGACCTAATTATGGACTAGTTCAATAGAGTGAACTTGTACAACTTGCCACGTGTCACTGTTTGCTCCTTTGGATCTGAAAATTATAGACAAGAAACTAAATTCTATGTACTTCCAGTCAGATTTCACATAATTCCAATTTGATGCTCAGAGAGAGAGAGAGTTATGATGTTTTTCCCAGATCACCTCTTTTATATGAAATTTGGGAGCCTGAAAAATACCTAACTTCCATAGATTATATCTCCGAAAATATTGCGAACCAAGCTCTGAAATTTAGTGATGATATTTCTACGGATTTTGGCTTTGCTCTCTAAAACATTCAGCTTCTGAACCTTCGTAGAAAAAAAATTATAGCAAAAATTATGCGATGACCTTGTTAAGTGAAATTCAGGAGCCTACAAAAAATCCCTAACTTCAACAGATCATATCTCTGCACATATTGTGAACCAAGCTCTAAAATGTTTTGATGATGTTCCTCAGGATTTTGGCTTCCCACTCTAAAAATTTTAGCTTCTGAAAATTTGTAGAAAAAACATTATAGAGAAAATTCCACGATGACCTGTTTAGAGCAGCGAAACCCTAAAATCCAAAGCTCAGATACCAAATGTTGTGAAACCAGCTCCAAAAATAGAAGAAAAGAGATACCAACGCCTTAGAAATAAGGCACTTAGAGGGGGAAACCTCCAATACATTACATGAATGAACAATCCTTGGATGATACAAATGAGAAAACCTCCTTTCTATATATAGGAGTCCATGGGGCCACGATGTAATCCTAGTGGGGCCACAATGTTATCCTAGCCGACCTAACACTAATAATGTAAGGGAAAAATAATAACAAGATGGGGGTTATAGGGTACAACAATAACAATAAGGGGGGCTACACTAACATAATAAGGGACTACACTATTAATATAGGGACTTAACAACATCACATAATCTTATGACAAAGGCTATTATGGAGAAGCTTGGCCTTGAAATTACTAGACTTTACAAAGATTTGTACTCATTTGATTCTAGAAAAGTTATATGTCTAGGAATTATTAAAGATCTTTGTGTCACTTTAGCTCAGATATGAGGAAAAAGCCTAGTGATGGATATAGTAGTAGCTGACATCCCTCCTAAGTATGGCATTGTTTTATCATGCTCATGGGGATAAAAATTGCAAGGGACCCTTCAAATGGATATGAATTATGCTACAATACTAGTGTTTGGTCAAAAAATATACTATATAGGGAAAATTTAATGAATTACATGGCGAGTATTCAAGAAAAATGACACAAGTATCCTTTGTACTCTGTCCATACTGACCTTGAATCCTTCATTTTTTATAATGATGGAGACATTTATTCACAAGTTACCCGTGCATAAAATGATCTGAAAGAAAAAAATGACAATAAAATACAAACTATACAACAAAAGCCTGAAAATGAACGTCTTTGGAGTATGAGTTTTGATGGTTGATGTGGAAAAGTAGGCTCAAGAGAAGGTATTTGGGTATATAATGCAAGGAAAAATCATGCACAAGGTCACTCCTACAAACTCAATTTTTAGTGCACCAACAATATAGAAGAATATGTATCCCTAATCTTAGGATTACAATTTATGAAAAGATTAGCGGTTAAGAGGATTTTTGTCTATGTTGATTATGAATTAGTCATAAAACAAATAAAAGGAAAATATGATGCAAAATATCCTAGGTTGTACTTGATTTCTTAAGAAAATTTGAAGAATATGATCTAGCAGTTATCCCAATAAATCAAAATGTCCTATCAAATGGTTTAGCCTTATTGAAAACCTAATCCTCTATGGGTAGGTGTGGAAGGCGAAAAATCAAAAAGGAGTCCAAGTGACCTTTGAATGTGGAATCCAAGAGTCACATCAATGTAGAAATGTACATCTATGAGTAATATAATGGAAACTCATGCTTATCTTTCTATGTGTGTGTTTAGGTTCTCATCTACCATGTGTGTGTTTAACATGGTATCAGAGCCATGATGAGTGGCCTTCTTCGTCATTGTGAGTTTATGTGTTAATGTAGATTTTCTTCCCTACATTGAATAATGCTGGTCTTTGTACAAGACAACGTGCTGGTCTCTAACGCTCCTCCTTTAGAGCCGGAGATCTACTGCATGCTAATGTGAATGAACAACTTGTTTTTGTGGCTCTTCTTGCTGTCACCTACCTACCGTGGCAGTAACGCCTCTGCATCTCTCTAGACCTACCAATCATGTGCCTTTTTTGTTACAGTTTTCAGAAAATTATTCTCCTATGTTTGCATCAAACACTCTTGCTGTTGTCTCTGTCATAAATGGCTTTGCACATCCTTGATTTGGTTTCTGATACAGTGCGTTATTATTACACTGTGTTGAATGAAATGAATATAATTTTCACACTGGATTGGTGGTTCAAAGGAACATGGTAACAATGCAAGCCTCCTCATATCATATTTTGTTGTGAAACCAGCTCCAAAACTAGAAGAAAAGAGATATCGACGCCTTAGAAATAAGCCACTTAGACTGGGAAACCTCCAACACATTACATGAATGAACAATTCTTGGATGATACAAATGAAAAAACCTTCTTTCTATATATAGGATTCCATGGGGCCGCAATGTAATCCTAGTGGGGCCACAATATAACCCTAGCCAAGCTAACAATAATAATGTAAGGGCACAATAATAACAATATGGGGGTTACAGGGGCACAAAAATAACAATAAGGGGAGATACACTAACACAATAAGGGACTACACTATTAATATAGGGACTTAACATGCCCCTCTCCTTCAAACAAGTGTTTTCCTCAACGCTTGATTATTTCTTGATGCCTCTGTATAAAATCCTCATCCTCCCATGTGGAATATTTTATAGGAAAGTTGTTCCACTTGCTGAGATACTCTGAAATTGATCTTACTTGTCGAGTTATTGTTTCTGTGACTGATTCAGAACTTATTTCGATGTGATGTTGATATTCGTGTTGTTTCATTATATTCTGCACCAAAGTTATGCTATCCTTTGAGAGTTGGAGAACTTGTTGATGCTTGATGTGATCTTCCACTAATTTATCATCCATATTAGCTATTATTTGATCCTTCAAACCATCCAACTTAGCCTCCATTTCTTTTTCTTTCTTTTGAGGCACTCGATATTGAAACTAAATTATCTCTGTGATTTTGGATCTTCAATATCTAAAAATTGGCCCTAAGGTTTCCCTCTAAATCCTCTTTTGAATGCCACGGGTCTGACCTGATTTGGATTCTTCAAGGAAAATTTATGTCCAATCTCCAACAATGACATAATTATGGACTGGTTCAGTATATCGAACTTGTATGACTTGCCACGTGTCATTGTTTGCTCCTTTGGCTCTAAAATTTATAGACAAGAAACTACAATGTGTTTACTTCCAGCCAATATTTATATAATTCCAATAGTATGCTCAGAGAAAGAGTTATGAATATTTTCCCACGATCACCTCTTTGAGATGAAATTCGGGAACTTGAAAAAGACCTAACTTCCAGAAATCATATATCTAAACCTATTGTGAACCAAGTTCTGAAATTTTGTGAAAATGGTCCTCCAGATTTTGGCTTCGCTCTCTAAAAATTTCAGCGTCTGAATCTTCGTAGAAAACAAGTTATAGTGAAAATACCGTGATAGCATGTTTAGGTTAAATTCAGGAGCCTGCAAAAAGTCCTAATTTCCACACATCATATCTCCGAAAATATTGTGAACCAAGCTCTGAAAGTTTATGACAATGTTCCACAAGAATTTTTCTTTGTGTTCTAAAAATTTCGGCTTATGAACCTTTGTAGAATTAAATTTATAGCGAAAATTACATGATGAATTTTTTAAGTGAAATTAAGGAGCCTACAGAAAACCATAACTTCCACAGATCATATCTCTGAAAATATTTTGAAAAAAGATTTGAAATTTTGAAACGTTGTTCCTCACGATTTCGGCTTCGTACTCTAAAAATTTCAACTTATGAACCTTCGTAAAAAACATTATAGCGAAAATTCCATGACGACCTGTTTGGAGCAGCGAAAACCTAGAATCCAAAGCTCTAATACCAAATGTTGTGAAACCAGCTCCAAAAATAGAAGAAAAGAGATATCAACGCCTTAGAAATAAGCCACTTCGAGGGGGAAACCTCCAATACATTACATGACTGAAAAATTCTTGGATGATACAAATGAAAAATCCTCATTTCTATATATAGGAGTCCATGGGGCCACAATGTAATTCTAGTGGGGCCACAATGTATCCCTAGTTGACCTAACAATAATAATGTAAGGGCACAATAATAAAAATATGGGGATTACAGGGGTACAACAATAAAAATAAGGGGGGATACACTAACATAATAAAGGACTACACTATTAATATAGGGACTTGACATATTTGATAAGTTTCCTCTCATCTGGTCCATGTTCCCACCGCGCTTCCTGCCTGAGCACTAGTTATTCATTTCTAGTCTCGGCTCTTGTCCTGTACGTAGCACTCTCCCACACAATTCCTGTTGCTTCCTGCACCTTTTCACCTCACCTCCACAGTCACCACATAATGCTTTTTCATGGCCTCACGTCGGCCCATCTGCTCACTGCCCTCAGCTCTCACCTCCGCTCTCTCTCTCCCCAAAATCCTTAACAGCGATGCTCCTTCATCTCCCCTCCTCGCACTCCCTGCCAACTCCTCCTTCCCTTGCACTACAATTCTCTAATATTCAATTCTCTACGATTCAAATCCCAGTGGTAGTGAGGTGAGGTTACTGCGCCTCCACCATCGATTCAAGGTTCGAAGCCTGACGTGTGTGGTTCAACAACTTTTAAATCCGAAGGCTCGAGAGCCTGAGGCTCTGCCAGTGCCAGTGGTAGGGAGGTTTTCGTGTGTTTGTATTAGATATTTTCGTCTCTTCTGAGTTTTAATGGCGAACTCTCTCATCCTGTTGTGGTCATCACCATGACCTCATTTTCAATCTTATCTATTTATCGTGCCCTTTTCTCTCTGCCTCATGATTACTGTGTTCCAATGCTACAAATCAAGCAAGATGCCTGATGCCAAAGAAATTTGACACTATCTCCATGCTAACAAAACAATGAAATTGTATATTTTGATTTCATGTATGCTACACCTCTTCTCTACAGTGCTATCCCTCTTCTCTGCGGTGCCCCACAACCCTTCATCTCCCCGACCAAGGGCGTGAGCTCTAGCCCACCAAAGGAAGAGCCTAAGGCTTTCGAGAAAGAAGAGTCGAAGTCCCCACCCATAGTTGAAACTCTGAAAGCCGAAGAGAAACTCGTCGAGCCATTTCAAGACTTGAACGAGCCAAGTGTCAAGGCTAAGGCCGAGGTGGTGAAATAAATTCCCATAGAAGCTGCCATTGAGGAGGAAAAAGAATCCACCAAGGATATCGATAAGCCGTCTGTAGAAGGTAGTGAGGAGAGCATCAAGGGAATAGACTTGGAGAACAAGGAAGTCACTACAAAAATGCATGAATCATAAGATAATAAGGGTAAGGATAGCAAAAACCGAGGAAAAATGTGTTAAATAATTCTGTTGGAATTATTATTTTTGTTTGGAAACAATGAGGCTGAGTTCACTAGTTGTAAGAGGGCCGATTTCTCACTTGTGAGCCAAATTCCTTCCTTACCCACAAGGTCGAGTTCCAACTGGGTGCAAGAATTTTAATGGGCCAAGTTTGGTGTTCCAACGATCGATTTTTGGTGGCAGGTTTGAGTTCTTCATAAAGGGTTGAGTCATCTTTGCAGTGGACTGAGTACCTTTCTGGAGTGCTGAAGGTGGGTCGAATTCATCAATTTTCAAAGGGGTTGATTCTTATCTCTTGTGGGCAGAATTGTACCAAGCTGATTTTGGGCTAAGTTTAGTTTGAGGAGGGACGTGTTGGTGTGCCATCTTCAAAAGTTCATTACCAGGTTATTTACTCCAAAATTTTGCAAAGGAACATTGATAAATTAATGGAACGAAATTTTTGTTCATGGAGTTGAGTTGAGTTGAAACTCTTTTCAGGTGTCATTTTGTCTTGTGGATACCAAAGCTTTTTTACATATTACATCTTGAAGATTGGTTATAGTATTTTTCTATTTTGTGTCTACTCCTCTTCTTAATGTACTAAGAGTACACATAGGTATATTTTCTTCATTATCATATCATTAGTTGAAAAAATGGTCAGAATTGACAATTTATTAGAGCTATTGAGAACTCTAATCATGTCTACTGTTGAAATTATAGTGGAGATCAACAAAAAATCTCTCTCTAAAATTCATACTTGTTTACAAAATGCACATGAAAAGATTGATTTTCTGCAGCTTGAATCTCAGCTTCAGTAAGAAGAATTACAATAGCGAAGTCATCATTCTGAACTTGTTTTTGTTAAGAAAATTGAAAGAGACTCCCATAAATAGCAAGTCAGTAATGTTGCAGTCGATTCACATTCAGTTCCTTTTTCAAAAGCAGATTCCTATGTAGATGCAGAAGCTTATGCTTCACCTCCCAAGCCCATCATCATACCTTGGGAAGAGATTCTCCATAATAAGCACAAAAGAGGTCTTGGATATGAAAAGGAGTTGTCCTTTCATATTTTGGACTATTCCAAGTCCATCAAATTTCAGAGTTCCGGATTTCTTTATGACATTTCACATTCAGTTTTTCCAGATCCTACTCCACTTCCACAACAAAAACAACAAATTTTAAAATGCCAATTTTGTGATCTCATTGGCCATATGAAAGATCACTATTTTGATCTTCACCCATGCAAGCACTGTGGTCGGCACACCCAATTTTCACACAGATTCTTCAGAAACAAGCCTCCTGCAAGAAAAAAGATTCATCTTGGATGGATCACTTCTTGGCAATGGGCATCAACAACCAAGAAGATGTTTAAGTCACATGTTAGATTTTTTTCTCGAATATTGAACAAACTTGCAATTGAGTTTTCTCCATCATCTCACCTTGTACCTGACAAGGGGGGGAAATGGTGGTCATCTACAAGCTTCGAAGCCACATCAAGCAAGCCTGAGCCACAATCTCTCATTCCATATTCAGAGTTGTAGCCAGAGACATAGCAGTTCAAGCAAGCCCGAGCCACAATTAATCATTCTAGATTTAGAGCTGTAGCCAAAGACACAGATTCCCATGAGCATGCCTTTGGTTGATGGATAGCCTTAAACCATCTATGCAAGGTTCATATTCTTCCTCTTCAAAGAATTTAGTGCACTTCCTCTAGCAGAATATTTCAGCTTCTTGCTAGCTTTGATAGAGTTTTGGGAAATGCATTAAGCATTCCAGTGTTGGTGTTCATCCTTAAACCATGACAGGTTGTAGACCTCCCTTCTTCTAGGTTGAAGGTCTCCCTCTTCAAATATGAGGGACACTTCCTCTAGCAGAAGCCCTCAGCTTCTTGCCAGTTTTGGAAGAGTTCTAGGAACTGAAATAAGCGTTGTGTTCTAGTGTTGGTGGTCATCCTTAAACCACCTCTTTATGCCAACATTTCAAAGAGTTGATTCAGCCTAAGTGCTGCCATCAATATTTTTCAGATTTGTATTACAAATCTCTTCTTGGAATCACACATACCCCTTCAGATTAAGGGGGGGAATGTTGGATACCTAATCCTCTATGGGTAGGTGTGGAAGGTGAACAGTCACAAAGGATTCCAAGTGACCTTTGAATGTAGAATCCAAGAGTCACATCATTGTAATATAAATGTACATATATGAGTAATAGAATGGAAACTCATTCTTATTTTTAGTATGAATCTTGAATCGAAGTGTACAAAAAAAGACCACTTTAGCTGTTCATAACAAATAGCCCTAACAATAGAAATGACTACTAATATTTTCATATCTGCAGTTAGATGATCAAGACAAATGCTGCAAAAATCTAG
This sequence comes from Pinus albicaulis, assembly GCA_034641835.2. Taxonomy (NCBI): domain Eukaryota; kingdom Viridiplantae; phylum Streptophyta; class Pinopsida; order Pinales; family Pinaceae; genus Pinus; species Pinus albicaulis. Next base: position 784,389,310 of record CM076579.1, read on the forward strand.
ATCTATGCATTAGAAGACATTAAATAGTAGAAAAAACAAGATTTAGTCCATAGATCCAATAAACAAGACAAGAATATATCCAATGAATTTTTATTGATGGCGCTTGGGAGGAAAACACAAGAGGGTGTTCCCTGGTCTCCTCAATGGGATGGGTTCTTGTAAGTCCTCATCACGTCAGATTTAGAATTCCTCTTTCTTGATGGTGTAGAAAACCCAGGAAAAATGGAAAAATATGGCTATGATGGTGGATCAATAGCCAGAGCAAGAGTTGAGATCCAGAGTGGTCTTTAGGAAACAAAATGTGACAAATGAATGGGTAAACCCTTCTATTTATAACAAAATATTGATTTAGTCTAGATATTGGTGCATAGTTAAAATATTATTAACCAAATCAAGATCCAAATTTTATGGAATATTTTATTATATTTGTTGGAGGGAAAAGGAATTTGACTTGAGTCAAATCCCCTTATTTGTAAATAATAAATAAATAAATGATTTATTTATCATTTTAAGGTTGTGATTAACAAACAATAAATAAATATATGACTTTTTTATCATTTTAAGGATGTGGTTAAGTAATAATAAATAAATAAATGATTAATTTATCATTTTAAGGATATGGTTGAGTAATAATAAAATAAATAATGATTTATTTAATTATCTAAGGGAGATTTAGTCATTATTAACAAAGAATAATATTTAAGTAATGTTTAAATAATTATTCTTAGAAAATAATAAGATAAATGATGATTTATATAATCAATTTCCTTGTTTTGGGTTAAATATAACCAGGAATATTAATTAAACTGTTGTTTAACTAATTATTTCTTGAGGAAAACCAAAGAAATATAAATTTATTTAATGTTTCCCCATGGGGTTTCCTATTTAGGCCATAAACAACTTAATAAAGGTGTTTTTAATAAGTTATTTTCATAGTGAATGAAATTATACTTAGGTTAAAATTGGTCTTACATGGTGTACTTGGGTCCGTCTAATACCAATGGGTTAGATGACCAAAAAATGGTGCAACAGATTGCCCCCAGTGTGCGAGTTTTAGGAGCTAATTGTATGACCGACGTATGTTGTAAGAACTCAATAACTAGATGTGAAAGGGGAAGTCAAAGAGAGGGGAATATGTTGGGGTCCTGTGATTTGGCTGATTGGCAAACCAAATGACAAGGAAACATATAAACCAGTCTTTAGAGCTCTAGGATCTATCCCTCCTAGTCTTAGATAGGGATCTCTCAATGTGTGCAAGGATATGTATTGTTTGCTTTTAGGGGTTGATTTTACGCTAGTTATGAAGTGGAAGTTTCTTTGTTAGGGTTTGGTTGGTTGGACATGAATGATCTAGGAAGCATAGATAGAAAGGGGAAATATCAGAGCCATTGGGCGATGGAGTCAAGAAGAAGTTATAACAAGCTCAATCAATGGATATGGAATATCAAAGGGAAAATCTAACTTGGCCAGTGGATCTTGGGTTTGGTGGATGAAATGAAATGGACATTAAGGATTTAGAAGGAGAAGTAGAACTAAGGGAAATTAATAATCCTTAATCATATGTACTCCTCAACAAAGGGACTTAAAACATTATCAGAAAATGAAGAGGAATTCCATAGACATGGATAACCATAAATTCTAGAAACCACACTTCAACAAATAACAATTTCAAGAAAAACTTTTCAAATGAAATCTAGGAGTCGAGAAACACTCTATTTCATCCAAAAATTTCACCTTCAAGGATAAGAAAACATTCAATATTCACAAATAACTGCATTAATAGAAGAGGGAACTCCTAAACATCTTAGATTATAGCTATAAAGACCTTCAAAACAATTATCTCAACAAGAACAAAGGGTATGATCAAAACATACCTCTTTGGTAGACTGTAAACAATGGTACTTTAAAGGGAGACTTCAGAAACAGTTTTCAAGTGACAACAAGTAAGCAAGGAAAACCATAAATCATTCTTACGACCAACTGTTTGAACTATTTCTGAAATAAACAAGATTAAGGTTTGAAAAGAAGTCAAAATACTCAATAAAAACTCCAGAAGATGAAAACATAAATACAGTGAAGACAAAACAAGTCTAAGGTGCTTCTAGGAGACATTTCTTAGCCTAAAATTTTTACCCTACTGTGATTATAGAATGATGGAACAAAATGAAAAATAGGAAAAACATTAATATATTAGAATACTTCACCAACAACCATTCTCAGGGATCCAATGATAGAGCCTTCTCATTAACAAAACATGTAAAAAAATCATCAATCTTCCAATACTTCAATTTCTTCTTTAATCTTCAGCCAGACTATGTAAAAATTTCAAAGAGTTCAAATGCCAACAACCAACCCCTAACAAAGAGCTCTTCATAGAGTATTTGTAGAAGAATGAGGAGGTCGAACTCTTTTTAGGGTTTGAGAGTCATTAAATATAGATTAAATGCATTCCTAACCTTGAAAACCATGCAAGGCACAAGGTAGGAAGATGTTCAGCTACTTCTCTATGCCAATAAATCTATCTTAACTTCTAAAGAAAGATAGGTGAAAATTTTGACTTTGCAGCCTATTTCTGTCTTTTACAATAATTGCCTGACAACTTAAAATATCTTCTATCTATGTAATAACGGCCAATTTTCCTTTGTAGGTAGAAAGTAGGCCAAGGTGTCAGTTAGATATTTTGGATGAATAATTGCCCTTTGTTGATGTATTCGAGGCTGCTTTAGCCTAATCTTCCCTTTCATTTCATCATATAAATTGTGCTTAGGCCTGGTATTGCTTTTTTCCTTCATAATTCATTATGCTGCCTTTATCACTTTTCGGATTTCTTTGAACCTTTGTTCATTTGTCTTTGACTGTATTTTATCCTTTAATCTATGTTTGAGCTTTAATATCTTGTTCTTTAGTCTTCATTGTTTTCTTTCGTTTCGTTGGTGTACATGTGGCTTTCTGCACTGGAGGGTTTGTTTATTCGGCCGATATCGTGATTTATCAATTGAAACCTAGAATTTAACCCTTGAATGTATTTTTTCTTTGTTATTTGGGCCTCAGAAGGTCGTCACCTTCGTCCCTGTTTCTTTATGGACTATGGGAACGCTTTTCGGCATTAGAACTTCCATTGAACTTGCAAATAAACATTAAACATATATAAAACCTGCGTATGTGATTAAGCTGCTTTAGAGGCTTGGAGGAAGGTTTTGCATCATTGGCAGAGGTGGAGGATGAGCAAGGGAAAAGGGATTCCATAGGCGGAAATGGGAGAAAAAAACGCAAATTTAAATTTGGGACAGAAATGGAGGATGGCATTTTTGATAGAAACTGGGTGGTTTTCGCGCATTCGATGAGCAGTAAGTGGTTTTGCGCAAATTGAATTCGATTCCATACATTGTTTGCCATGCATCTAGGCCAATACCACCTATTTCGCATAGAAATGGAGTGTTAAACCTTGGCGAGAGATTTCGCGCGAATTTGAACACTGGCCGTTAGATCTGAGAGTGGTAGATCTACGGCCACAAGGGAGCGCGATGGTGAAAATTTGCACAATCGAAGGTGATGGCAGGGAACAGGTGGCATGCAATGATTGGTCAGCGGGAGGAAAGGAGAAGGTGGGACCAGCATTCATGAGGTCAGATTTTTTTCGGGAGCAAGAATGTTTATGGGAAGGATTTAAAGACTCGAGATTAGTGGTGGCCGTTAGATCAATGGGATCGATGGTCTAGATCTGTTTGATGAATGGATAGGTTTGATGATCGGGGATAAAGGCTCAATGGGAGGAGGAAATAAGCATCGTTGGATCAGATAGATCGACAGTCAAGATTTATCACGGAGGGGGTGAATGGAAAGGGCGGGGTTGGAAGCTTGGGATTAATGACGACCGTTAGATTCGATAAGATCAACAGTGTAGATGTGTTTGAAGGATGGGTGAGTAATGGATAGTCGGGAGAAAAGATGAGGGGAGGGAGAGTGATAACTATTAGATTAGAGGGGATCAACTGTTTAGATGGATTTTGGGAGAAAACAAAGCGTGGGACGAAAATACGAGGTGAAGGGGACTTAAGTGAGAGTGCGGGGAGATGGTCCCACGAAGGAGTAAGATGACCAGGGATAATTTTAAGGATGGAAAATTATCTTGAAGTTTAAAAAATTGGTGAATATCACTAGTCCCTAATATGCAAACTATAAAAATTTTATTGATGTAGTTGTAAAATTATTCAAATTTATAATGATATTATATACATTGTCTATATAATGTTGGCGATTTTTAACGTAAAATAATTTTATATTGTAAAATTTGGGCGAATCATTTTTATCAAAAAATGGAAATTGGCGAATGTTTTTTTTGGAAAAACCATGGAATATTAGCCCACCTGCGAATATTAGCCCCTAAAATTTTCCATGAAGATGACCGAGGGCCAAAATGAAGAGGGGCCAAGGGTTTTTGGGGATCGCATTGGTGGGGGGAAAAATAATGGGACTGGTGAAATGTTGATTCAATGTGTGATGGCCGATGCGATAGAGAGATGCAATGGCCATCTGATCTGGGAGATATCGTCAGTTAGGAGTCAATCAGGGAATCAGCCATCGGTAGGAGAGGAGACAGGGGAGCGAGGAAAAGTCGAAGTGAAATGATGTGATGGCCATCAGATCTGACGGATCAACGGTCTGGATCTCATCACAAGGGGATGAGAATGGAAGGCAGAACATAAGATTACGATATGCGATAGGGCTTATCACTTGGTTACAGGTGTTGGGTCACATGAGAAAGGGGCTGGGGGGCTTAATCTTGCAGGGGCTTAAGGTATGTTTTTATGAAAAGTTGGAAAATAGGAAAAAAAGTGGGTTTTTAGCATTTTTTTAGGAGCTTTGATAGGGTGTGAAAGGGGGTTTTTTAACCAAATAAAGGGTTTAAATGGTTTAAAAGGGGATTTTGAGGAATTAAAGGATAAATGAGGGGAAAAATGAGTGAGATGAAGGGAATTGTGAAGATAAAATGGAGGAATGAAATGATGGAGATGAGGCTTCGAAAAATAGTTTCCTCTTTGGAAACAACGGGATTTTGAAGTGAAAACATCAGTGAAGGTAGGTTTCTTTGGACAGAGAGAAAAACTAGGTTTCAAGAACTAACATATTAACTTGAAATTGTTTCTTGAAGGCTGCAAACTGGTTCTAGCCATAATTAGGTATAACAGAAATTATAGATGGCTAACAGTAGCTCCACTTGGGGAGGACAACTATCCTTTTAGGTGTCCAGAACCTCAGTTTATCAATCTCTGGTTTTTAGTAGACCAGTGCCTTATCCATTGGGAAATTTTTTTTTGTTTTCTTGCTGATTTACTTTGCATTTTGATAATTCTTGAATGACCTGCAGCATGAAAACTCTTTAAGACAACACCTTTACCTACCCAAAGCTACTTTTCCTAGCATTTGTTTCTTCTCCTGAGTGCACTTGGACTGGTATCTCTTTTACATATTATTTTTGAAAAAAGAAAGATAAAACTATCTAATTCTACCCTTATTTTTTCCAAGAGTCCAAATTAAAAAGATGGACTCAAAAACTTCTCTACCTAATCTACTATCTGTCAAGATTAAGCTGTCTGACAGATCTTATTCTCTATATTCTAAACAAAAATTTAAATATAGACAAAACATGATTAAACTATTTGATTTGTTGTAAGACTATGGCATAAAAACAAGATGCACATAGACCAAAATTTACAGAAAATTAAAATAAAATTGTGAAGGCTTAAGATCTGAAAATAAAAGACATCCTTCTTTCTTCTTCGCTCAAGTTTTGATCTATTTAGAGCCACATTTTTCTTTCTTTTCTTTGGTTCAAATTTTTAGCATGTTTGAACCATTCTTTTCTTCTATCCTAATCTATTCTACCATTGAGCCAAGATTTAAATAGTTTGGCAAATCTTCTTCACTAACCTATCAACAGTAAATTGAAATCTACCTAGTCATGATTAGGCTGTATGACTAAATAGCAGTGCTTTCTTTTAGTAGTGGCATTTAAGCTTGCCAACTTTCAGATTTTTCTCTTCTTTTTTGGTATGGGGCTATACCTTTCTTCTTTTAATTTGCCCTCTTTTCTCACTTTCTATTGTTTTTGTATTTTTTCAAAATTTTCTTTTTCAAAGAAAAACAAAAACTAACTAAATTCTCAAAGGCTGAGCTTTATTTCATTCCTATCTAACCTAACCTAACTTTGAAAATTCACATATTTAGCTGATGAAATCCCTTTTCCAATATAGCGAATCAAGTAAATGGTTCCATGGTTGGTCTTTCCTCATCTCCTTGAGCATGCTGGACAAACAGGGCCACTCCCATCTCACTTGTTTCTTAGCAGCAGTGCTAAAAAAATTTATTACACTTGGAAATAAAATACTCCTAACAACTTTTACTCCCTCTTCAAATGTCTTCAAGAATTTAGTAAAGGGATCTTGAAATAATACCCGGTTATGGGTATTTGTAAGATATGTTTCAACCATGATTAATTATTTATCCATTGGATCAAGCTTAAGATTCTTTTGAGAAATAACTTCTTCCTCATCTTCATTATCATCTAAACTATAGGACTCATCATATATTGCAGTGTTGTTCTCTTGCAGTCCTGGTATGTTCTGACTTAGTGGACTAAACTCTGTGAAGAGGTCATCATGTTCTTGAGCAAGGGTTTTTTTAATTACCTCCACCTTTTCAGGGAAAGGCTCCTTATCTTCAACTTGCTCAAGAAGTTCCTCATTCTTTTCAATCTCAACATTACAACTGATAGATTGCTTATTCCCAATTATGTAAAAGTTATTTCTGATGGGTTGCATTGTTTGATTACTGCTTTCAAGATGATGATAATGAAATTCATGACACCAATCCACTGCCGGTTTCCCTGCATGATTAGTTTCTATTTGGATCTCATCATCATCATCAGATTTATTAGTAATTAGAGAATCATTAGTATAAAAAATATCACCAATTAAACATATTCGATTATTATTTTGTATTTCTTTAAATTTATCTACAATTTTATTTTTTGGTTCAAGAAAACAAGGTTCAATAGGTAGATGAGGAGAAGTGTATTGTTCAAAAGAAGTTTTGAGGGCTGGCTGTTTATTTAATATTTGATCAATTTATTCTTCTGTCAAAAGAGGAGGAATTTTTATTTGGCTTTGCGAAGAAGTACAGAAGTCCTCTTTCTCTTGTGAATGTTGATTTTGAGGCTGGATGTCTTCTTGAGCCTCACCTAGAAGGAATGGTGAATAAATACTTGTGCTTTCAGTTGGATCTTGAGGATATTCTTCTAGTTCCTGATCTTTTTCATTCTCAAACAACTCCTCTTGATCTTTGTGATAGTTAATTTTAACATGGGATTCATGAGTTGTTTCTAATATATTGTCAGGATGCCATTTTTCTTTAATAATCTGAAATGAGTTAGAACATAAAGGCAAAGACTCTAGTTGTATTTTCTCTTCTCCTATTTCAGATTTTGTGAGTTCAAGATGGCTGACTGTTTCCTCAGGGAAATGCTCCTTGTTTATGTTTGCAGCTTGCTCATAAATTTCTCTTAACAGTAAAACACAAGGCATAGGTAGGAAATCAATAACTTCTTGACAATCTTCCTCATTGTTCTCTTTGTAATCTTGCTCATCATAAATATTTTGTTTGTTGTTTATGTCTTGTAGTGTTTTAGTTTTTTTTTTATCAGGAAAAAACATGGGTTGCTTTGGATAATCAAAATATGTATCAGCCTCATGCCTTTCCAGTTTCTTATTGATGCAGGGGCATTAGGCCCAAGAAAATACTTGGTATTTTAATAAACATAGGGGGGTCTTACGTTTTTTATTTCTTATGTAATTATTAGTATTTTGAATAAATATAGTGAGGAATTGTAAATGTTCTCGAATCATGGGAGAACATGAGGGTAAGTTGATTAGTTAGGAATATGAAGAGAAAGTTCAAATTTAGGAATGAAATTAGAGTCAGTTTCAGCAAATTTAGGGATTTAGTCTAGATTTAGGAAATCTAGAATTTCAAGAGTTTTATTGAGGGTTAAGGGAGATGAACTGATTTATTATCAATTTGTATAAATAAGCCTCAGAGGCATTAAACAGAGGGCTGGAAAGAGTGGAGTGCTTCAGTTCTAGGAAAAAAGGGGTTAGTTCCTGTAAGCAATTGAAAGGGCCATTAATTTTGAAGATCTGGCCAAAGACCAGGAAGTTCTGTCAGTGATTCCATTGTATAAATGAAAGAATTTGTTTCAGTTTTACGTGAGCATTAATTGATTTAAATTCTACATGAATATGCTTGGTTTTGATAAGAAATTATGTGATAACTCTGTAATAGGATTTTGAGATCATGTTATGCATATAGTTGGGAATTGATGAAATTGTTGAAATAGGATTAATACTGTGGTTGAGCTGAATGATACGGGTTAATTAGGGGTTTTTCATACATATCTAGAAGGGTTAATTGAAGTTACAAGTGTTAAATATTGTAGTCATCTACCACTGCAAGGGTCGATGACATAGAGTCGAAATTGAGTTTCCACTGTAGAACTCGACATTGAATATATCAGAATTACATTTGGGGGGTTTCGCTATAGTTGCAGCGATGGAGTTGATTCTCATTTCACGAGATTAAAAAAGAAGTCGATGAGATCTCGGTCCTTGTGATAAAGGACGCAATTTTTATTAATCCCTAATTTGAGTATGTTTGAATCTGTATCGACATTTTTTAGAATCAATCCACCTCATTAATGTGGGAAATGCAGAATCTGGAATCGTTTGACACATAAACAGTAGGGAAAGCACTCAGACGTAGGTTGAAGCATTTGTGTTGAACCAAGGAGAGAAAATGTAAATTAGAGCCGGGTTGATTCAACAAAACCCCAATATAGAAATTGAAGGGCAGAACCATAGATAGAAGTGGAATTGTGGGAAGCGCACAGAAGAATTCATTGAAATTAGAAGCCGAAACCTTAAATGAAACCGCAGAGGATGGGTAGCTGAACCATGCGTTGAACGGAACCAGAATAATGGAACCGTGAGGAAAAAAAAGTAAAACCGTGAAAGAGGTATTGAGAATCAAAACCAGTAGTCTCACATTCTTTAGGAACGTTAAGTGGTATTCTCATGAATAAATGCGATATCGGTCTTCATGTGACGCATGGAAAAGGTGGTAAGTTAAAAATCAGTTATTTGGCAAAATATTTTCATGTTAAAGCTCAGTGATGAAAAAAATGTCATTTGCATTTGATCATTGAGGCAAGGGATCCAAGGGCAATCACATTTCAAGTTGCGGGTTCGTTAACTCCATGTATGGCAACATTCTTTCCATTGGTAAGTGTTTATTGATTAATTGATATGTGCACCCGAAGGGATGAATAAAAATTGATCCCAAAACTTCAATATGGTTGTCCTTGGCTTTAATCCAAAGATTGAGACTTTTATATTTGGATACGCATTGACTACTTATGAACCACATCAACGTTAACTTAAATGGCAAGCTGTGGAAAATAAGATGAAGGGGCTTTAGAACCTTTGATAAGTGAGAAAATATTAAGTTTGATTTTAATCCGATTGTGAGTTCAATGTAAAGTCGAATATTATTCGATTTCAATGGAATGGTTTTATTAATACGGTCTCAATCAGAAGTGAAAAAGTAGCTTCATTGTATGTTTGTGATATGGGGTTTATAACTATAAGAATTCTAATTTAATATCTAAAATCTGAGATTTGAGATATTAAAGCTTCGAGATATATTTTTAAATTTTGCCCAGATTGAAATTTGTATTGAGCACTAAATTGGGTGTAGGCATTTTTATATGCATGAGAGAGTGTGTGGGTTTTTCAGGGTAGTCCGCCATCAGGTGGTATCAGAGCTCGAATAGCTCATTTGAAAATAAATTGTGGAATGCATATGTGCTGAAAGTAGTAAGGAGAAATTGAAGTTTTAAATCTGTTTAAGAGTGATTACAGATTTGAAGAGGTGTGAAGTGAAGGTATTCATATTTGCAGAATCTGAAGTTGAAGGCAATGTTTTGAAGATTGCCAGGTTATATTCCTAAGATGTGAACACAGGTGTTGAGGTGATGGCAAAGAGATCAGATTTGAATCTGACAAGATAGCATGCAGTGCAGCAGAGCACTGGGAGAATTTGTAGAAGCAATTGCAAATGGATGTTGAAAAAAATCTAAAGGTGAGGTATTTTTAATTCTGTTCGAAGATATTGTTTGTAGAATGAATATTGCAGGCAATTTAGGAAGATCTCAGCAAGAAGATCACAAATTTGAAAAGCAGTGATGAAGGAAGCCAGTGAAGGTTTCTAAAGTGAAAAAGTAGTGTGACAGAACCTGGAGAAATTCCAATAGAGGTTGGTTGAAAAGAATAGTTGTGTTCTTGAAAGGGTGCAGAGAGAATGATCAAGAGGATCTAGAGATAGAGGACCTGTACTTTCCAAAAGACTGGATCTAGGGAGAGGATTGGTGAGGTAAGTTGTGACAAGGAGGACTTGTTACTGCAGATGTTTCAGTGCAGCCCGTGATGAGTGAGTAATAACTCATGAAGGAGAAGATGATTACTTATAGTCATAGCAATGATTGCAGAGGTTCTGAGAGAGGCCACAACAGAATGAAGATGAAGAAAGAAGATGCCAAGACAACTGGCATGCAGAGACAATTAAAGAGAGAATAATATGAGAAAGAGGTAGCTGAGATCAGGGAACAATTCAACAAATTGGAAATGATGATAGAGGAAATCTAGAGAGTTGTTTGGCTCATGAAGAAGAATGTAAAGTGGCACAGACTACAGATGAAGAGAGAGAAAATGATAAATGCTCGGTAGAAAGAGAGATTACTCAGAATGATTGATTATTTTGAGAAGGACTTGAATACTAAAAATTAAAGCAAGGCCGATAGGTCAAATGAATCTACATCTGAAAAATATTGTATGTTTGCAGAGAAAACATGCAGAGAAGGAAAAACTGCTGATGTTTTCAATAAGGAAGAAAATGGAATAGACAGATATTTTGAAAATGTCCATACACAGTTGGGGAAAGGTTTTTCTTTCCAACATATTTGAAGCAGAGGAGACTTAATTTATGATGATGGCTAGAAGCTGGAAATTGAGAAATCAATTGGGCAGCTTGAGGAGACTGAAGAGAATACCATTGAAGAATTTCTGAAATGTATAGAAGACTTGGAACAACAGGAGGATTTGATGATCAAATCATCAAATGAAACTATGGGGTCTTATGGTTTTAAAACTGACAAGATTTGTGTGAATGCAGGTATTGAAGAAAACAGTTCATATGATGAAACTATATTCAATGAAGCTAATTGTTGCCAAGCGAAGTATGATGATGATTATCTTCCAAATGAAGATCATATTGAATTACTGCAACAAAAGGAATTCATAAATTCCTCGTTTTATGAAAGAAATTGTTTCAATGAAGTTGTGTTTGATGATAATAATTTTTTTGTTAATTATGAAAAATTGATTTTATTTAATGGCCAAGTGAAAAGTGATGGAGATATAACTGAATTTATTGCAGAGGTGGAATATCATAATTCTATTCTGATAAAAGATGAAGAAGTAGTGACAGTAGGAAACTTGACTTGTGAATGTAGTGAAGTTTGCACAGAGAGTTTCTCAGATGAGATGACAGATCTGTGGCATGAGTTAAGTGTTCTAGAGTAGAGGATAGAAACACAAAGAATAAGTTTTCAGATTGTAAAGGCAGATTTGAGTGAAAATGAAAATTTTCATTTTTATGAACCAGAGAAAAGAAACATCCTTGAGAAGGATGATGAAAAAGAGAGACTAGCTGATAGTCTCGAGAGTATTTGAAGGATTGGAATCAGCATAATGATGTGCTAATGACAGAGAAACAGATTGAAGTCTTGCCAGAAGAGGAGGAAGAGACACAAATATTTTATAATTTTTATGTTCATTTTATGATTGCAGGTACTGATGGAAGGACTAAAGGATGTTTGGTCCAGGAGAAGAAAAGAGATGATGATAGTGACTGGATATTTAAATACCAGTCCAAAGAATTGCTGAAGTCAAAGATCGAAGAAATTGTCACAAGTGAAAATCAGGAAGAGTTTTTCTGTTGCAAAAAACAAGAGGGTATGGATGATGGGGTGGTAGTAAGGACTGATAAAGTAAAAGCTCAACAAGTTGGCATAAAAGCTCAACAAGTAAAAGCTAGAGCAGGAGAAAAAGTAAAAGTTTAGCAATCAAGAGGAAACAATATCCAATAGTAAGAATACATATTAGACATGGAAATTGAATTTATGAGAAGGTTGATGGTGAAAGTGTCTCAGAAGAAGACAGCAACAAGAAAACAAAGAAGCAACAACAACAAGAGAAAGACAGTCACTGACTGTGAAAGCTTAGCAAGCGGAGAGATGTAACATAAGATATGGAAGCCTGGAGAAATGCAGAAGAAGAATATTCATTGGATGATCAGTTGCAGAACAAAGTGTGGGATCCAGGAAGATAAGGACTGAAAGCACATGATCAAGAGATCATGATTAATTTTAACCTTGGGAGTCTGATGCAGGGGCATTAGGCCAAAGAAAATACTTGGTATTTTAATAAACATAGAGGGGTCTTATGTTTTTAATTTCTTATGTAATTATTAGTATTTTGAATAAATATAGTGAGGAATTGTAAATGTTCTTGAATCATGGGATAACATGAGGGGAAGTTTATTAGTTAGGAATATGAAGAGACAATTCAAATTTAGGAATGAAATTAGAGTCAGTTTCAGCAAATTTAGGGATTTAGTCTAGATTTAGGAAATATAGAATTTCAAGAGTTTTGTTGAGCGTTAAGGGAGATGAAGTGATTTATTATCAATTTGTATAAATAAGCCTCAGAGGCATTAAACATAGGGTTGAAAAAAGTGGAGTGCTTCAGTTCTAGGAAAACAGGGGTTTGTTATTGTAAGCAGTTGAAAGGGCCATTAATTTTGAAGATCTGGCCAAAGACCCGGAAGTTTTGTAAGTGATTCCATTGTATAAATGAAAGAATCTGTTTCAGTTTTACATGAGCATTAATTGATTTAAATTCTATGTGAATATTCTTGGTTTCGATAAGCAAGTATGTGATAAATCTGTAATAGGATTTTGAGATCATGTTATGCATATAGTTGGGAATTAATGAAATTGTCTAAATATGCTTAATACTATGGTTGAACTGAATGATACAAGTTAATTAGGGGTTTTTCATACATATCTAAAAGGGTTACTTGAAGTTACAATTGTTAAAGATTGTATTCATCTACCACTACAAGGGTCGATGACATAGAGTTGAAATTGAGTTTCCACTGTAGAACTCAACATTGAATATATCATAATTACATTTGGGGGGGGGTTTCGCTATAGTTGCAGCGACGGAGTCGATTCTCATTTCACGAGATAGAAAAATAACTCGATGAGATCTTGGTCCTTGTGATAAAGGACACAATTGTTATTAATCCCTGAATTGAGTATGTTTGAATCTTTATCGACATCATTTAAAATCAATCCACCTCATTAATGTGGGAAATGCAGAATATGGAATCGGTTGACATGGAGACCATATGAAATCATGGAGGCATAAACATTAGGGAAAGCACTCAGACGCAGGTTGAAGCTTTTTTGTTTAACCAAGGAGAGCAAATGTAAATTAGAGCCGGTTTGATTGAACAAAACCCCAGTATAGAAATTGAAGGGTGGAACCATAGATAGAAGTGGAACTGTGGGAAGCACATAGAAGAATGCATTGAAATCAGAAGTCAGAACCTTAAGTGAAATCGCAAAGGATGGGTAACCAAACCATGCGTTGAATGAAACCGGAATAACGGAACTGTGAGGAACAAATAGTAAAACCATGAAGGAGGTCATGAGGATCAAAACCAGTAGTCTCGCATTCTTTAAGAATGGTAAGTAATATTCTCATGAAGAAATGCGATATCGATCTTCATGTGACATGTGGCAAAGGTGGTAAGTTAAAAACCAGCTATTTTGCAAAATATTTTCGTGTTAAAGCTCAGTGATGAAAAAATGCAATTTGCGTTCGATCATTGAGGCAAGGGTCCAAGGGAAATCGCATTGGAATTTGCAGGTTTGTTAACTCCATGTATGGCAACGTTCTTTCCATTGGTAAGTGTTTATTAATTAATTGATATGTGGGCCAGAAGGGATGAATAAACATTGATCCCAGAACTTCAATATGGTTGGCATTGGGTTTAATCCAAAGATTGAAATTTTTTATATTTGGATACACATTGACTACTTATGAACCACATAAACGTTAACTTAAATGGTAAGTTGTGGAAACTAAGATGAAGGGGCTTTAGAACCTTTGATAAGTGAGCAAAGATTAAGTTGGATTTTAATCTGATTGTGAGTTCAATGTAAAGCCGAATATTATTCGATTTCAATGGAATGGTTTTATTAATATGGTCTCAATTAGAAGTGAAAAAGTAGCTTCCATGTATGTTTGTGATATGGGGTTTATAACCATAGGAATCTTAATTTAATATCTTAAATCTGAGATTTGAGATATTAAAGCTTCCAGATATATTTTTAAATTTTTCCCAGATTGACATTTGTATTGAGCACTAAATTAGGTGCAGGCATTTTTATATGCATGAGAGAGAGAATGTGGGTTTTGCAGGGTAGTTTTCCATCACTTATCAATTATGTACACTATTTTTCCAATTAAGTCCAATAATGTGTTTATTTTAGCTTCTTTGTCTATACCTGATTCCATTTTTGTCAGTTATAAAGAGGTCATTGTATCTTTTCAACCAGTTTAGAGTCTTCTACCAGTGGATTCATTAGGTCTATTGGAGGTTGTGGAGTTGCTAGGAGGAAGATTTGAACTTTTTTGTCCACCAACAGTATGATTGGGTTTGCTCAATGCATTCCCATGGGAGTCTAAAAGGACTGGTAAAGTAATAGGCCTACTGGAGGCCAGTGGAGTCGCTAAGTGGAAATTTTTAGCTCTTTTGGGGGTAAAATATTCTATGGTCCACCACCAATGTTTATTATGAAACCAATCTTAAATTTTTTTTGGGGTTTTTTAAGTTTCTATGGTTATTGAAGGACTAATGAGTCTATAAGGGCTTGCTAGGCAGCTATGAACTCAGAGGTCCCACCGTGATCGCCAAAATGTTGGGGTCCTATGATTTGGCTGAATGGAAAACCAAATGACAAGGAAACATATAAACCAATATTTAGAGCTCCAGGATATAGCCCTCCTAGTCTCAGAGAGGGATCTCTCAATGTGTGCAACGATATGTCTTGTTTTCTTTTAAGGGTTGATTTTAGGCTAGTTATGAAGTGCAAGTTTGTTTGTTTGGGTTTGGTTGGTTGGACATGAATGATCTAGGAAGCATAGATAGAAAGGGGAAATATCAGAGCCATTGGGATATGGAGTCAAGAAGAAGTTATATAAAGCTCAATCAATGGATATGGGATATCAAAGGGAAAATCTAACTTGGCCAGTGGATCTTGGGTTTGGTGGATGAAATGAAATGGACATTAAGGATTTAGAAGGATAAGTAGAACTAAGGGAAATTAAGAATCCTTAATTATATGTACTCCTCAACAAAGGGACTTAAAACATTATCATAACATGAAGAGGCATTCCATAGACAGGGCTAACCATAAATTCTAGAAACCACACTTCAGCAAATAAAAATTTCATGACAAACTTTTCAAATGAAATATAGGAGTCAAGGAACACTCTATTTCATCCAAATATTTCACCTTCAAGGATAAGAAAAAATTCAAGGTTCATAAATAACTGCATTCATAGAAGAGGGAACTCCTAAACATCTTAGATTATAGCTATAAAGACCTTCAAAACAATTATCTCAGCAAGAACAAAGGGTATGATCAAAACATACCTCTTTGGCAGACTATAAACAATGGTACTTTAAAGGAAGACTTCAGAAACAATTTTCAAGTGGAAGCAAGTAAGAAGGGAAAGCCATGAATCATTCTTGAGACCAAATTTTTGAACTATTTCTGAAATAAACAAGCTTAAGGGTTGAAAAGTAGTCAAACTACTCAATAAAATCATCAGCAGATGAAAACATAAAGACAGTAAAGAGCAAACAGGTCTAAGGTTCTTCTAGGAGAAGTTTCTTAGCCTAAAATTTTTACCCTACTATAAGTATGGAATGATGGAACAAAATGGAGATCAGGAAAAACATTAATAGATTAGAATACATCACCAACAGCCATGCTCAGGGATCCAATGATAGAGCCTTCTCATTAACAAAACATGTCAAAACATCATCAATCTTCCAATCCTTCAATTTATTTTTTAATCTTCAGCCAGACTATGTACAACTTTCAAAGAGTTCGAATGCCAGAAACCAACCCCTAACAAAGAGCTCTTCATAGAGTATTTATAGAATAATGAGGAGGTGGACCTCTTTTTAGGGTTTGAGAGTCATTAACTATAGAGTAAATGCATTCCTAACCCTGAAAACCATGCAAGGCACAAGGTAGGAAGATGTTCAACTACTTCTCTGTGCAAATAACTCTGTCTTAACTTCTAAGGAAAGATAGGTGAAAAGTTTGACTTTGCAGCCTATTTTTGTCTTTTACAATAGCTGCCTGATAGCTTAAAATATCTTCTATCTATGTAATAACTGCCAATTTTCCTTTGTAGGTAAAAAGTAGGCCAAGGTGTCAGTTAGATATTTTGGATGAATAACTGCCCTTTGTTGATGTGTTCGAGGCTACTTTAGCCTAATATTCCCTTTCATTTCATCATATAAACTATGCTTAGGCCTGATATTGCTTTTTACCTTCATAATTCATTATGCTTCCTTTATCACCTTTTAGATTTCTTTGAAACTTTGTTCATCTGTCTTTGACTGTATTTTATCCTTTCATCTCTGTTTAAGCTTTAATCTCCTGTTCTTCAGTCTTCATTGTTTTCTTTCGTTTTGCAGGTGTACATGTGGCTTTCTGCATTGGAGGGTTTGTTTATTCAGCCAATATCATGATTTATTGACTGAAATCTGGAATTTAACCCCTGAATGTATTTTTTCTTCATTATTTGGGCCTCAGAAGGTTGTCACCTTTGTCCTTGTTTCTTTATGGACTGTGGGAAGGACTTTCGGCCTTAGAACCGCCATTGAACCCGCAAATTAACATTAAACATATTATATAAAACCTGCGTATGCGGTTAATATGCTTCAGAGGCTTGGAGGAAGGTTTTGGAGCATTTACAGAGGCGGAGGATAATCAGGGGAAAAGGGATTCCATAGGCAAAAATGGGAGAAAACAACACAAATTTGAATTTGGTACGAAAGTGGAGGATGGCGGTTTTGCAGAAAATTGGGTGGTTTTTGCACAGTTAATGAGAGGTAAGTGGTTTTGCACAAATTGAACGCAATTCCATACATTGTTTGCCATGCGTCCAAGCCAATACCATCTGTTTTGCGTAGAAATGGAGTGTTAAACCTCAACGGGAGATTTCGCGCGAATTTTAACGCTGGCCGTCGGATATGAGAGTGGTAGATCTATGGACACAGGGGAGCGTGATGGTGAAAATTTGCATGGTTGAAGGTGATGGTGGGGAATAGGTGGCGTGCAATGATTGGTCGGTTGGAGGAAAGGGGAAGGTGGGACTAGCGTTGATGAGGTCAGTTGTTTTTTCAGGAGCGGGAATGTTTATGGGCATGATTTAAAGACTTAGGATTAGTGGTGGCCGTTAGATCAATGGGATTGACAGTCTGGATCCATTTGATGAATAGATAGGTTTGATGATCGAACAAAAAGGTGCAATGGGAGGAGGGAATAAGCACCGTTGGATCAGACAGATCGATGGTCAATACTTTTCATGGAGGGGGTAAATAGAAAGGGCGGGGTTGGAAGCTCGGGATTAACGATGGTCATTAGATTCGATAAGATTAATCAGGTAGATGTGTTCGAAGGATGGGTGAGTAATGGATAGTTGAGAGAAAGGATGAGGGGAGGGAGAGAGATCATCGTTAGATCAGAGGGGATCAACGGTTGAGATGGATTTTGGGAGAAAAAAAAGTGTGAGACGAAAATAGGAGGTGAAGAGGACTTAAGTGAGAGTGTGGGCAGATGGTCCCACGAAGAAGTAATATGGCCGGGGGCGGAAATGAAGAGGGGCCAAGGGTTTCAGGGGATCGCATCGGCGGGGGAAAAAAGAATGGGACCGGAGAAATGCGTATGCAATGTGCGATGTCTGATGCGATAGAGAGATGTGATGGCCGTCCAATCTGGGAGAGATCGATGGTTAGGAATCAATCGGGGAATTGGCCATCAATGGGAGAGGAGATAGGGGAGCGAGGAAAAGCCAAAGTGCGATGATGCGATGGGCATCGGATTTGATGGATCAACGGTTTGGATCTCATCGATGGGTGAATGAGAATGGAAGGCGAAAAAAAAGATTTCAATATGCGATATGGCTTAGTGATTGGTTACGAGTGTTGGATCACATGAGAAAGGGTCTGGGGGGCTTAAGCCTATAGGGGCTTAAGGCCTATTTTTATGAAAAGTCAGAAAATAGGCCAAAAAGTGGGTGTTTAGCGTTTTTTGAGGAGTTCCAAAAGGGTGTAAAAAGGGGTTTTTTAACCAAATAAAGGGTTTAAATGGTTTAAAAGGGGATTTTGAGGAAGTAGAGGATAAATGAGGGGAAAAATGAGTGATATGAAGGGAATTGTGAAGATAAAATAGAGGAATGAAATGATGGAGATGAGGCTTTGAAAATAGTTTCCTCTTTGGAAACAACAGGATTTTAAAGTGAAAACATGAGTGAAGTTAGGTTTCTTTGGACAGAGAGAACAACCAGGTTTCAAGAACTAACATATTAACTTGAAATTGTTTCTTGAAGGCTTCAAAATGTTTCTTGCCATCATTAGGTATAACAGAAATTATAGATGGCTAACAGAATGTAAGATAGACCAAATTGTTGAAAGAACTAGACCATGAGGAGGCGACTTGCAAGTGTGACAAGTATTTTTGATGAGTGACTACCTGCTATAAGCGACGGGGGAGGCATACGTATGCCAGTTGAGGAAATAGTACAAACAATAAGGTGTCCAGAAAATGACGGGATGAAATAATATAGGATATGCTGGCATAAACATGAGAGAGATAAATAACATGATAATGAATCCTACATACATATTGTGCCTGGGATAACAACCAGGACTTGTACAATAATATCTGAGTACATGAGATATAAATGCAACCCAGATGCCGCTAAACACAGGAAAGGGCTCTGAAAATCTGATTGATACATGCAAACAAAAAGGCGATGCAATCGGCTGAAGCCGACATCATCAAATGTATGGAGCTGCATCGAAGGCTGTAATGAAGAGGTAATCCGAGTGTGTGGGGGGCTACCTCCAAGGCCACCCCCTCATGAGGGCTGAGACATATCACACACACCTAGGAATCACTGATGTTAGTTGCTGCATCACTGAACCATCGAGTATACAGATCTCGATCATGGTGAAAGGAGCTAGAGCTGAGAAACAATCAAGCCAAAGGGAAATAAGGAGTTTCTTTGCCTGATCCGAGGCACCGAACAAGAGTGGAAGCTGGAACCAAGGTACACCGCCCTCTAGGCCTGTCTTCTGGAATGAATGAGCTGATGTCGACAGAAGGAGGCTCACCATAGATGAGGCAATAAGGGATCCTCAACTACAGCATGAGAGAAAATAGTAGAGTGACTGACAGACTGACGCCAATGATGATGATGAAATGGGGGGGACTGAGTAGTGAATGGACGACTTCCCTTGTTAGAGCATAAATAGCATGGATGACCTGGCAACGACTGACACATCATCGTGAGGGATAGGAGATAGTGGTACTGAAGGTGATCATGTGTGACACGAGAGAGTGACCAAGCAGTAAAGGATGGAGGAATATAGCGGGATGTGAAGGGACTCAGGATAGACTCCATGAAAGTAATGATGAATCAAATTGGATGCTCTAAATAAGGGTGACTCGATGGTGCTGCCGCACAAGAAAAGGGGCCAATAGGGACCATAAAAGCATGAGTACACAATGGTAACTCACGACAAAAGTCGACATGAGTGTGGACAAGTATGGAGGCAACATGGTGCCCCCAGTACGAGTGTTGCAAGTGAGGAAATTCTATTTTTAGGGAGGGTGACATGGCACTTCTTGGACAACATGTGTCCTGGTGAAGTATCAAATCACAAAAAGCTAATAGATACCCATTTGAGGGCTTGGTGAGATCTTTCCAATGGTATAGACGGTTCGTCAAATTGATCTACGGTTTCATCGCAGTAAGCAAAAGAAAATCAGAGGTTTTTTTTTAATAAGGCATTTCCTTCCAGATTCACTCATTTTCTAGTGGAACTGTGGTGAATGTCCTAAAGAGAGGAGGCCTTAAATCATGTGGCAGTTGTAGCAGATAAACTGACCGTTGGAATTTAAGATCCGAAAATTGTAGGTAAGATGCCTAATCCTACTCTTTCATTTTAGTGGGTTTAAAGTTCATCTTAGGTACCCAAAACTCATGAACAGGTTAGGTCACACTTTCTTGGGGTCTATTTTGCGACCCGAGTAGTAGGTACTGGGTATAAAACTACTACCTATCCCAGGGAATGACTTCGAAAGTGGGACCTGTCAGAGAAAGTGGTTTCAGTGCTGTTATGGGCCGAGATCCGGGATTTTATGGTTGAGGGGTATATGTGCCCCTAGGAATGTTATGAACATGCCAAAATGTATTTAGAAAAAGGGAAATCTAAACACATTTTAATGATGTGGTGTGCCACTTGTTTTCGGTATGGTTATGGAGTTTGAGAAAGGAAATATACGATTACCAATATCTTTTGGTACTGCATATATGAATCAAATGGACTTTAATTTTCTGGGTTGGCATACATGGTGTTACTATCCAAAATATAGGATTTGGGGATAATGAACTGATTTTCTCCCAGAAAACCCATAGGTTGGTCAACCACAATGTCTGTGAGACTGGGTCGCTGATGAAATATGAAGGAATGATGAGGGGTATCATCCGTAGGGTGATCTTGAAGTGATATGGGACTCTAGAGGTTCTTCCAAATGTGGCAGAGTAATGGGACTAGAGTTGAAATGACTAGATTCACTAGGAGAGTGGTGGAGAACTGTTTCTCATGGTCTCTCAAATATGGGTGCCCCCTTACCCAAACATTGGGTGTCAATGTAATGGCCATAAGGTGCATGTGGTTCGAATGCATTATTTCGATGTAAGGGGGGATAGATAAAGTCAGGAGTGGTGGTTACTTCCATAATGTCATCATCGTAATAGAATATGGGGTGACTGATGGAAGAAAGACCCCCTAACGTGGTGAAGCTACCTTACTCCTCATAATGAGAGGATAGGTTCATATGCGCATCGTCACAAGGGTTGACAGAAGAGTAAGCAGACAGAGGATCAACCGATGTTGAGAATAGGTAGGGTACTGAGGGGTAGTCAGGTGAAACATCAGGGGAGGTTTCATTGGGGAATTTCAACCAAGGCCCTATTATCTCGACATCATAAGGGGGAAATTCAATGGGAGCATCTGTGTCCTCTAGTGTTGGTGAAGCAAGATGCGAAAATAAGGGAGCAGTTGACTCATGGTGCTTGGCCCTGAATTGGCGTAAGGCTTCTAAAGAGGAATGATACTCTTCGAGGTGAGGACAAAGGTGAGTGTCGTGGCCATGGAAATCACACAAAGAACAAGGGTGATTTGTGCGCAATGGTTTGAGTTTCAGGATTGAATCAGGTATAGTGACATATACCTCTGGGATATCAGATTTCGGAAATGTCTCATTGACCATGGACTTGAGGTGAGGCACTTCTAGACAAGTATGGGTGGTGTGGCTAACAACATCACACAAAGCACACTGAGTGGTGCGCTTTGGAGGCCAAGAAGGGGCAGGTTTTGTTAGGGTAGCCTTGTCCTTTGATGCCCCCTTGCAAGCTTTTCCCTTCTTACCCGAAGCGGTTGCAACAGGAGGTGGTTCTTTTTTAGGTGAATGAGGCCCTGTTGTAGTGGGAAAAGTCATAGGGACCGGTTGAACTAGGGTCAAAGCGAGATAAGGTTTAGGTTGAGCAGGTGGGGTAGCGGCTGTAGGATCGAGGTACCAGATGGGAATCCCAAGGGTCAGGTTAGGAAGAGAGAGGGTGGCCATAATAGGTAATGTGTACACTTCTGGTGGGTGAGCTAGGAACGGTATCTGACCAGAGGGTTAATGACCAGGCGGGACAGCGCCACGATGGTTGAGGCCTAGAGGAACTATCCTAGGAGGGTAAAGGGGGTCATGAGTACCAACTAACGGTGAAGGGCCAGGAGAAGAGGGCTCAGAAGGCTGATCAGAGTACATCATGAAAATCTGGTAGTTGGGGGAACTAGATGGAAGGGGTTGAGTGGTTACCTAACCTTTAGGTGGTTGGGTAGCCACAAATCCCTGTTGAGGGAAAGGATCAGTAAGCACAATCGGTTGATTAGGTGTAGGACTAGGAGGAACGGAAGGGATTGTTTGTTGTCCTCTCAATGTTGCTTGGGACTCCCATAGCTATCTCATTTTTTGCAGAAGAGGACAATCATGCATATAATGATCATAAACACCACAACAAGAATAGGGCTCGTTCATACGAAGAGGCCTATCCTGCTTGGGCTAAGTGCCTTGTTGCTGGTTTGTAGTGTTAGGAGCATTACCTTGATTAGATCCAGGATTACCAGGGGCAACGTTATTTTGAGTGCCTTTCCTCTTTATTTTTGAGGGAGGAGGTTTATTCATGCCCTGCTGTGCATACACCTATCCCTCAGGGGGTGGTAGTTGTTGTTGCAGGGGTTGAGAATGAAAGGGAGGAGGAGGTGCTAATGCTAAAGGAGCTAGAGCACCAGGCTATGGATACGGATAAAAAGGGGGTTGGGTAGCAGTGTGGTAAACAAGAGGTTGGGAAAAAGCAGGAGGCATGCCGTATCCTAGATACGTGCTACCAGGAGGAGGAAAAGTGCCAGAGGTGTTGGCCCCACCCTGAGAGAAACCATAGCCCATGGGAGGTTGAGCATATGTATTAAAGAGAGCTCCAATGATACTGTCGGCAGCATGAGATGCCCTCGGTGTGTTGGCACCACTGGGTCTAGGAAGATTAGGTAGAATTGAATAAACATAACCCGACTGAGCATAGATCAGGTCATATTTTAATGCAATTTGGAGAGAAACTTCTTCGGTTTGAGGAAAGTGCAATGCGATGTCTTTCCTGATAGGTAGAAAGAGAGTCCTAAGGAACCAGTCCATGTAGACATGGTCTTCAAAGGTAGGGGCTCGACATAGACTCCTTCTTATCTGCCATTCCTGAACATGGTCGGATAGGCGGGTCGCAAACGATTGATGGAAAGAGGTCTAGAGCTTGGTACCAGTGTCGTAACGAAGGGGAAGCTAGAAATAAGACAAAAAGGCCCAGGCAAGTGTCGAAAAGGTGGTATGAGAGGAAGGGGCTTGATCAAAATACCACTTAGAAACTTCACCAGTAAGCATTCGTTCGAACAACCGAAGAGGGACAAAGTCATCGATAATGGAATTAGAAGAACAACACATGTGGAAAGATCTAACATGATTTGAGGGATCTTGTCTAGCAATACCTTCAAACTTTGGGATTTCTAAAGGGAGATTTGTTGGCATAGTAGGCCAACTTGTGTCATGGTGTATAGGGTCATTTATCAACTAGTCGAAGTCAGGGAGGTTGAGGCTTACCATGAAAGGGAGCAAGGGTGTAGCCGGGGTAGTGTCCGTTGCGGTCCCACTAGT
This sequence comes from Pinus albicaulis, assembly GCA_034641835.2. Lineage (NCBI taxonomy): Eukaryota > Viridiplantae > Streptophyta > Pinopsida > Pinales > Pinaceae > Pinus > Pinus albicaulis. Next base: position 784,413,113 of record CM076579.1, read on the forward strand.
GGTATTCCCGGCAGGAGGGCCAGGGTTGCCACCTATATTAGGTCTTGCACCAGACATGGTGAAGTTGATAGGGGGAGAACCAAAGGCACAACGAGAAGGAGAACCCAAAGGACCAGAAGAAGAGTCAGAGTGCAGACTCAGTTGAGGACTAACTCGAATCCTATGTGGAGGAGTAAGTCACCCTACCGAAAATTGAGGATGAAGGCCAAGAAGTCTTTGGAATGAACGCTTTGGTGGTGCAATGGTGAGGACACAAAGATGGAATAAAGGAAAAAGAGACCGACAAGGGAAACGGGGTGTAGGGTCAACTGATTACAATGTCTAAACAAGGGCAGAGAGGTGCAAGATCAATTTATTTCAATGTTTTAGAGTCTTTGCTTGGTAGTGTTAACCAAGCCCTTTTTTTCTTAGGGTTTGTGTGTAAAAGTGTGTAAATTTTAATTTTTAAACCCAGATGTGTGTAGAGGAAAAATAAAAAGTGTTGTTGTATAGTTGTAAATAAACCTACAAATGATAGTATATAGGCCTGCAAAAATAGAAAATAAATAGCTAATAATGCAATAATCTAAACCCAAGGAGGCGGGTCTCTCAAAAAATAGTCTATAGGTGAGTAAAAAACTAATCAAAACACACTAAAATGGCTAATATATCTAAGGTCAAGAGAGACAGAGATCTAAAAGACAAAAACTGCTAGAAAGTGGTGCAGAAACAACAACAGATCAGAGGAAAATTGTTGTAAAAAGAGGTGGCGAAAGGCTATCTCCAGGAGGGAAGCGAAGTGCACCCTAAAGGAAAATCAAAACAAATCTAAATGAGGAGATTTGGATGGATAACAAGCCAATCTAAAGCGGATTTGAAGGTGGGGTATCAGATCTGAAAAAATGACTGAAGACTCTGAAATTTCAGACAACCTTCAACAGAAAAAACTCTTCCACAAAACGTGGAGGGTACTAAAGCCCTAGGGGGATAGGTTCCCAATTATTTGAGTGAAAAAAAACAAGTACAGGTCCAAAACAAGAGGAGAGGGAGGTCACACAACCTTGAACAGAGGCTCAGACAAACCCAGAAAACTTTTAGAAAAATCCCTGCAAAAAGTCCAGGTCGCAGTTTTGGACCTGCTTTCAACAGAGGTCGCATTTTTTGGGCTGTAAAGTGCACCCTGGAGGTCCAGGTCACAGGTTTTGTGCTGAAAAGTGCGACCTACACTTCCGACACTCTCGGCGGCAGATTTTAGAAAAAAAATTCGTCTCAGCTACGACTGATGTCTGTTTCCTGCGCAATAGGTACGAAAACACACGGAAGTCAGAATTTTTATTGTTTTAGGGTTTTATGGGTTAAAAACAACATCAAGAAAAGAAAAAACAAGGGGCTGAAGAGAAATCCTAGGGTTTGAAGTAGCTGGATATGCAAGGATCAGGAAAATTACAGTGGTCGTAATCGTAAACCCGTGTGGAGTCACCAGTTGTTAGTATGAATCTTGATTTGAAGTGTACGAAAAAGACCACTTTAGCTACACATAAAAAACAACCCTAACAACAGAAACGACTACTAATATCTTCAGATATTTAGTTAGATGATCAAGACAAATGCTACAAAAATATAGATCTATGCATTAGAAGACATTAAACAGTAGAAAAAACAAGATTTACTCCATAGATCCAATAGAAAAGACAAGAATATATCCAATGAATTTTTATTAATGGCACCTGGGAGGAAAACACAATAGGGTTTTCCCTGTTCTCCTAAATGGGATGGGTTCTTTTAAGTCCTCAGCACTTCAAATTTATAATTCCTCTGTCTTGATGGTGTAGAAAACCTAGACAAAAATGGAAAAATATCACTATGATGGTGGATCAATATCCAAACCAAGAGTTGAGATCCAGAGTGATCTTTAGGCAACAAAAGGTGACAAATGAATGGGAAAACCCTTCTATTTATAACAAAATATTGAGTTAGTCTAGATATTGGTGCATAGTTAAAATATTATTAACCAAATCAAGATCCAACTTTTATGGAATATTTATTATATTTGTTGGAGGGAAAAGGAATTGAACTTGAGTCAAATCCCCTTATTTGTAAATAATAAATAAATAAATGATTTATTTATCATTTTAAGGATATGGTTGAGTAATAATTAAATAAATAATGAATTATTTAATTATCTAAGGGAGATTTAGTTATATTTGACAAAGAATATTATTTAAGTAATGTTTAAATAATTATTCTTAGAAAATAATAAGATAATGATGATTTATCTAATTAATTTCCTTGTTTTGGGTTAAATATAACCAGGAATATTAATTAAACTGCTATTTAACTAATTATTCCTTGAGGAAAACCAAACAAATATAAATTTATTTAATGTTTCCCCATGGGGTTTCCTGTTTAGGCCATAAACAACTTAATAAATGTGGTTTTACTAAGTTATTTTCATAGTGAATGCAATTATACTTATGGTACAATTGGTCTTACATGGTGTACTTGGGTCCATCTAATACCAATGGGTTAAATGACCAAAAAATGGTGTAACACTTATCTTTCTATGTGTGCGTTTAGGTTCTCATCTACCATGTGTGTGTTTAACAAGCCTTTTTTGCAAGCACATGTCATTTTCCTCACCCAAATAGACAATACAAAATAGAGGTCAAACAACGTCCATATGTGCCTGATAACATGAGATACTAGAAAGTATTTGGAAATGACAAACAATTTGAGAGTTTATTAAAATCAAAAGATGATTTTGAGGATAGAAATATAGACTTATATTTTGAAGATGACAGTCACTGTGATGTACAAATTAGTGAAGATAAATAGTCTGTTGTTTCTGATGTAAACATTCCAGCAAATAAAATTGTTCATAAAACATAAATACATAAAGAACCAGAAAAAGAGGAATTTGAAGTACTTTAACTCAAGGATAATATCCTACCTAGAGGGCTTATCCCTTTAGAAGAACTATTCACTTCAATGACGTAGCCAAGAAAGAAAAAATGGAACCAACAAGGACAAATATTGAAGAGTGTAACATAGGCACTGAAAAAAACCCCAAAATCATAAAATTGGCAAAATCACTAATAGTTACGAAAGAAAGGTATATAGCTCTATTTAAGGAATTCATAGATGTATTTGGTTGGAGCTATGAGGATCTAAAATATTATGATAATAACATCATGCAACACAAATTTCCAATCAAGGAGGCTCAAAAACCTTTTAAAAAAAAATTACATTGGATGAATCTTGTATAAATTCCCTTGGTTGAGAAAGAAATCAAGAAAAAGTATGAATCCAAAATCATAGTTCCACTTAGATATTATAAATGGGTATCCAATATTGTGCCTACTGTTAGTTTCATTCTTTGCAGCCTTCCTCCAGTGATAAAAAATGCTCTTAAAAAGTGATTTTAAGATGTCAAGGTCAATTTTTTTCATTTCAGTGAGTCTTCAAGTAAAATTTGGTCACTAGGTATTAGGTCTAGGGTTTGTTTTCACTCCTATAAAATTTGTCCAAATGTCGGTCCATGTCACCATTCAGCTGAGTGTACCATCATTCAGAGGGTTTTCATCATTATGTCAAGTTCCACTAGGTCATTTTACACCTTGTTCATGCTTCAGTTGTGCCTAGGTAAGGTTCATCTCCCTCTCCTAGGGTTTTGAAGGTAATTTCTCTTGGATGGTCAAATCATCAGCAAAACTTGTATCCTGATGTTCATACACCTTCCCCTATGCTTAATGTACCTTATTAAACACTTACCATCACTGATATCCCTCAAATTCCTCATTTTCGCACAAACCCTAGTTTCTTGCTACAACTTAACAATTTTCTAGGCTAGGCCCGTGTTTTTCCCTTTTGGACCTCTTTCCCTCACTAAATATCTAAAATTCCACTTTCCCCTGATTCCTAACATCCCTCCCTACTTCCCCAAAATTTCTCAAGAATTTATAAGCCCCTTATCCCCTTCATTTCACTTCATTTCGACAAATCCCCTGTTCCACACATCAGGATAGGTTTTACTTCAATGATGTTTCTGAGCAAGAAAAGATGAATTTAGGAAAAATGAGAGATTTTTTTGTCCAAAATATGCCAAGGAAGAAAAAACTCCTTCACTTTTTACACATGTATCATGGTTTTAGAGAAATGTAAAAAATACAGTTTCCTTAGGAGAATTCATGCACCTCTGAAGTGACCTTGGGAAAATCAAGATGTCTCATAGATTTGTTGGCAAAACGACTTTATTTATGATTCAAATGATAATGAGACACAAATATATTTCCAATGAGCTATCATAAGCTCAATTTGGAGTTGAGGAAGACCTTCAAATGCTGACTACAACAACACTCTTCCTTGAGGCAGCCTCATTTTGAACATCTTGACCAGTCTTGGGATATTTGATTTTTGACAAGGCAAATGAACTCCAAATTCAAAAATTATATTTGGGTTGGAAATTATACTAAATAATATTTCCAACGAGCTATCCTGCACCCAATGTGGACACTGGGAAGGTCTCCAAAAGTCACCTGCAAAAAGGTGCTACGCATTGGGTGAGAGGAGCGACGTGTTGGGTTTGTGGCACGACGCATAGAGCTGAAAGCCCAATTTCACCATAAAATTCCCCCAAAACTTCAAAATTTTGTCAAATACGTGGTGTGCAAGTAAGTTAAGAGTTCTTCCCTTGCTAGTGAAGAGGTTTTTCTTAAAATTTATGATGGTTTAGTGTGATAGAACTCAAACCCTACCTCCTTCCAAATTTGCTCAAAAACAATTGTCTAGGGTTGCATTTTTGTCTTTTCCACCAATTCCACTCCATCACTCCCTCATTATTTCACTCCTTCATTCATTCTTCACTTTCATCCACTCATTCCCTAATTCCGATATTCCAAAAATTGCCTAATTCCCATATCCCTGAATCCCACTATCCCAAACCCTACTCACATCCTTAAAACTCTTACTCCCACCCCTAAACTTTGTTCACACATACATTTTTACACTCTCTTCCATACACTCTACCCATTTCATTTCTCCACCATATTTTCACACTTTTATACACAAAACCATCCATGTACAACCACATTTTTCAAAACCAAAGGAAAACAATGGAAAGAAACAATGATCATGGGCATGAGCAAGAGATTGAGATGATCGTGAATATTGGCTTGAAAGAACAAAATTTCACTTGGGTAAGGATGCTATAGAAGGCCAACAATGATAAAAAATGTTGAGGCACATGGCCAACCATTATTGGGCGAGAAACCATGTGTGCAAAGCAAGAATCAGGAACTTGAAGGCCAAGTTGAGGAAGGCATCGAAGAGGAGAAAAAAAGCATGATAGACTTCAGATATTTGTTGAGGCTTCCTTGGACCAACACAACACTTAATGGAGGACACTCAGCCCAAATTTCAAAAAATTTGGGACACTTTTTGCAATTTTGAAATTTTTGGCATTAAAAACATACTTTTCTTCTCAATGCGCCGTGCCACCCGGCGCTCGCTCTTGATGGGGGACTCCTTTTGATGAAAACTCAACATTTTTGGATTTTACATGGAAAAATATGCATGCCTACCAATGGCCAAGAAATTTTGACAGGTTTTGGGCTTCCAAAAAAGGTCAAAAACACCCCAAAAATGACCTTTCTGCCCCTTTTTTGACACACAGGAAGCAGTCTTGGGAGAACTCAATTGTGGAGGGGAAAATGGAAGACAAATTCAAAAATTCCACTTGTGCTAGAAATTATACTAGCCAAAATTTCCAACAAGCCCACTTGGAGCAAATTTGGACACTAGGAAGGCCTCCAAAATCAGCTGCAAACAGGCACGACGCATAGGGAAATCAGGCGCGACGTATTGGAGGATTTTGCTCATTTTTGGTCAAAAACTCTGTTTTTCACCTAGTTTTTCTTACAGTTTGAATTTTTCCTTATAGTTGTCAAAATCATGATGTAATTAAATATAAAATGATGGATTTTGATTTAATTTTTCTAAATTTTCACTCATAGAGGTAGATTCATCCATCAAAGGGTAATTTGCAACTGAATGAATCGGTTTCCTAGTTTTTAGAGGCAATCTCTTCCACTGCCTACTTTCTAGTTCTCAGTTTATATTTTGTTGGAATAGCTCCTAAACTTATGAGCTCAACCCCTAGAGGCTGGGATGAATTATTTTTTGTCTATATCTTATGGTTTTTTAGTCATTAGCATGGTTGGACATTTTGGAATTATTTGAGCATCATTGTACATTCATCTATGCCTTTTGGCAAAGGAATAGACCAGGGTTTGCAGCACTCTATGGGATTCATGTGGAATTTTTCTTTGATAGTGTGTTTCTCTTTGTAAATGTAATTTTACTGGTGTTTTATGTATTCCATTTTCTCTCTTACTTCTTCTTAAATAAAACAAACAAGGATAAAGGTAGAATCCATTGAAATTTGCAGCGCTCTTCCTAGGGTTTTCTTAGTTATTTATTTTTTCAGCTCTTTGAAGAGGACCCCTAAAGGTTTATTATCCTCCTCAACTCCTCACCTGTCTAAATCTCTCCATTTCTTTCAATTGGAAGTGTCAAATCAATTTTCTGCCTTGCCCCATTGAGATCTTTGCAAAATTGAGCTTCATTCCCCAGACCCAAAATATGCTTTTACATTCGAGCCAACAAAACGTCCTTAAATTCAATCAAACTCTTTTGCACACATACCTAGCCTAAAATCAGTCTTTACATCAAGTCATCTCAAGCCTCATCGATTATTTTTTGCTGAGATTGACAAGGAGAGAGCCCTCTCCCAATCTGGTAGGGCTAGCTACCAGGTTAAGCATGGTTTGATGTTACCCTAGATTTTTCCTTTCTCGGACTGAGGTATATTTAGGCCATAACACCTACAAGAAAGAAAACAGGTGAAATCAGACTTTGCATTGACTTCAGAAATATAAACAAAGTATCCCTTACGGACAACTACCCCTTACCAAAAATGGATCATATATTACAGAGGGTAGTATGTTCTAGTAGTATTTCTTTGTTATATGGCTTTTCAGGTTATAATCAAGTTTTAGTGCATCCTGATGATCAAGACAAAACAAATTTTACTACTCCTTGGGGGACTTTCATGTATGTAAAAATTCCATTTGGATTGATGAATTTTGGTGCTACTTTTCAAAGAGCCATGGACATTACTTTTTCAAATGAAATTGGCCATTTCATTGTGATCCATCTTGATGATATTACTATATATTCAAATACTGATGAAGAACACTTGACACATCTAAGAAGAGTTTTTGAGAAATGTAGAAAGTTTGGAATTTCTCTAAATCCACAGAAAAAATTGTTTTGCCTTGAAGAAGGAAAATTGCTTGGTCACATTATTTCTAAAGATGGAATTATAATTGATAGTAGAAGGATTGAAGGTATACTCAAAATAAGTCATCCCAGGAATCTCAAAGAAATTCAATATTTCATTGGTAAAATTAATTTTTTTAGGAGATTCGTACCCAACCTTGCAGAACGTTTGAGAAATATAACCAACATGCTTCAAAAATATTCAGAAAATAATTGGAACATTGAAGCTAAACAATCTTTTGATCTAGTGAAGCAAGCGTTAAAAAAAGCTCTATTTCTAATCAATATAGATTTTACCAAAGACTTCATAATTTTTTCTTTTGCATTTGAAAAGAATATTGCTGCTGTATTATTGCAGAAAAACAGAGAAGGACCAATCAAACTATTCAGTTACAACAGTCCATAGAGGAATTTTATATCAGAACTCAAATGATTCAAGAAAATATCAAGAAGATTTTTGATAAAAGGACAAAGGCTGATGATTTTAATATGGGAGACAAAGTTTTGAAATGGGATTCTAGAAGACAAGAAAAAGGTAAACATGGAAAAATTGACAACCTTTGGAAAGACCATACATTATTGATGCTTTCAGAGGAAACAATGCATATTTCCTTAAGGATTTGGATGGATCAGAGATACCTGGAGGTCATGTCAATGGCTGGATGTTGAAGCATTACTTCTCTTAATAATACGGTTTGGTGTTTCATCATTGTAAATACCATAGTTTACATTTTCTGATTCGAATAATTCATTAACAAAGGTTGAATCCCGTGGACAAGGCCATAAGCCTAGTTTTATGAGTTGTTATAGAAAAAATAAAACAAGATTAAGATTTTGTAGAAAATGAAGCACTCAAGGTTATTGGTCTTGTGTTCTTGACACTTTACTTGGAGAAGTGCCATCCCCAGTTGGAGCCACTGTTAAGGTCCTATAAATTATAAGATCTCAAGGTGATTAATTATTTCATACTTGTAATTTCATATTGTACACGATTCAAATTATTTCCAAAAAATATATAATAAAAGTAAAGAAAAGAGGGTATATTGAAAAAAGATATAAAGAAAAAAAGAGAAAATAAAATGAAAGAAAACCCCAAAAATAATCATAATGAAAGTGTTGGAAATCAAAATGCCACTGCTGATTAAATCAGTTTGTTCAATCATACACTCTAAGCATTATTGAACAATTTTAAATTTTTTTTGGATACGTTACAAAATAAGGATTTGCCGAAAAGTTCAATCTTGGAAAATTAGTTGTGAGGTAGAAATAAATTTGACTCAATAGTTTAAATTGAATCAATGGAAGGAATAAGGGATATAGTAGGTTAGATTTTTATAATAAAAAAAATATTTGGGTCTACAAGCCTAAATGCACCCTGCAAAAGAATGATAAAAAAATGTTATATTGGTGACAGGGTAGCTAGAATGAAAGAGAAATAAATATGGAGAAAACATGAAATTTATCCCAAAGCATCATTCAAAGGATTTCTTGTATTCCCATGATATGGAGAAAAATAAAAAAGAAAGGGTTTATCCTAAGTTTCGAGATTAATTATTTATAAAGTCACTTGACATATTTTATGTCATATCCTAAGTCTCGAACCTTATACTCTGGCCTGACACATTTCATATTATTTCACCAACCCCACCATCCACTCACCAATCCCACCAACGTTAAAATCCTTTCACCTTCCATGTCATCTCTTCCCTCCCCATTACATCCGATGGCCCACAACCTTTCCCCCCTCCCCCCTCATCCTAAGAAAGTTAACGTCGGGGGGAGGAGGATGGGAGGGGGGAGGGGGTACAGAATGGGCGATTTCCGAAACCATCCCATCTGCTACTTATTGAGACCTCATATTTACGCACCACCTCCACTCCATTCCCCTTACCAGCCATGACTCCCTGCGAAAAGTGGTTTCCACCATAACTAAACCATGATGATGATCGTTAATTCCCCGCCATACCTATTGCTCCATGTTTCCATTCCTATCACCTCTACCCAATCTCCTTCGTTCCTACCTAAAGACACATTAATAAATTAATTGTGAAATACGTTACCCAATAGGCCTGTGCCATGTCAACGGAAATCTAGGCCAGTGTACAAATTACACTTTCTCACCTGTTTCAAAGGTTACTATGTTTTCATGCATTCTATTTTTACAGGTGATCACGTTCAAATTTTTATATATCTCAAGAGAATGTGGAAAGGATATCAATTTTTTGTATATTTAAGCAGAAATTCCCCTTCTTCACTCCCCTTTTCTCCTAGTTCTCCTTCTGATCAACATAACTCCCTTTTATTTCTTCCCATATTCTTCTAATCCCCTTCTATGCACCTCAAAAAAAGAAACTAGTTTCTCTTTCAGTGAGTAGTAATTCCTCCAAAGAAGAAAGAGTACGAACCAGTTAATCCAATGGTTCACCCTCATGTGGACCTTGACCATGTGGTCTTGGCTGACCGAGAATTTAAGATACATGAGACTCTTTTAGATTTTGATATTTTTGATGTATATTTTTTGTTGGAGGATAAGAACATTGATGAGGTTGATGATATAGGTTTGTGGGACACTAAACTACCATATTATATAATCCCAAAAACCCATATTTTCCCTGATTTTACTATAAAATGTCATACCTATTATGATAAAAACCTAAGAGCTATTTTTTCCCCCACAAGAGAATTTATTTTTACCATTAGTGCCCAACCCATCATGCAAATGATTCAAGCTCCTATTGTTGAAGAAGCCACACCTTTTTACTATGAATCCCTTAGAGAATTATACTAGAAGTTGGATTTTTCTAGCAGAGCCAAAACGTTTGAATTATTCATGGCTACATACACTCCCTTTCCCAATAAAAATCATCTCTATCCATCTTCTACATTCCCAGATAGGACTCAGCATACAGTCACTTTCCTTTCTTACCTACTAGGATACCATTTAGATCAGTGGATAGATGAAGCAACGATAGGTTTTCTGTGCATACTCTCATTAGAGACTAAAATCTCCATTATGTTTAATTTTACTCAATTCTTGGCAGTTGACATTCACGACCACTTTGTTAAATTTCACATAGAGGAAATGTTTAAATACACTTTAGTCTCGGTTTATATGTTTGTATATTTTCAGGCAAACAGGTTCCAGTTCACAATGAGAAAAGTGGATGGATATTCCCAACCTCAGTTTTTCATCTTCTGTACAACATTGTTGATGAAAGAAAAAAAGGATTATACTTACAAAATATTTTTTGAAATGTTTTTCTATCCAGCTATGAGCATCCTCAACAACACAGTGGAACCAAGGATCAATGAAAAGATTAGTAAGATCATGCAGTTGTTAGACCAAGTCAAAACTAGAGACAGATACTTGTACCATAACTATATAGAACTTAAAATATATGGGTGTGACTTGCCCCCTTACAAGTTTCCAAAGCTCCTCCCCATGAGAATATTTTCCCTGGAGTACATTAGGAAGATGATTAATGCACATGAGATACCCTTTTTATCATCCAAAAATAAGTCTTAATTCAAGATCAAATCCCAAATTGGTCCTTTCATTTGCAACAATAGAGAAGGAGAGGAGGATGACAGGATGATAAAATATATGAATTTTATACATAGTTTCACTTGGTCTTGTGACCCATTGGGAATTATTTATAAGAATAGGGTTGAAAACAAATCAAATCCATGCATTCACACCCACAGGCCTAATATTGAGCAATTCATGAACCAGAAAGAGTGTGAAGAAAAAAAATTGCAAGAGGCTAAAGGGCAAGTGATTTCATCTTCAAGTATACAAAACCCTACATATACTCCTTCTATAGGGGAAAAGGAAGTGTAATATCCCTTTTTCAGGAATAGCTATAGATTGGGAATAATATGAGTTATTACCAGTGTGGAGCTATATAAATATGTCATATACATATGTAATATCACTTAAAATTCAATGAAATATACAACATAAACTTTATACAGCGTTTTATAAGACAAAAGGTGGGGAAAAGTGAGGACTTAGGCCCTAAAACGAGTGTATTCAAATATATGTGTAAAAATAAGGTGGGAAAGTGGTTGGATATGATATCTATGGTTATGGGGGACTCCCATATAGAATATAAGAAAAAATAAATAATATTTGCTAAGTTAAACAGTTCCTCCTTTCCTAACTAGGCTAGAAAACCCTGATTTCCCATGACTAGAAGTATGCAAAAATTTGCTGAAGCATGTGAACGTTATTTTATGAAGGGTATGACTGAAATAAGGTCTGAATATTGACAAATAATATTAGAGGCATAAATCATACACTTTACAGAATAAATCCTCAAGAAAGAGGTGCTACAACCATGTTAAAATACTGCATAACCATGATAGCATTATTTTTAGGGCTAAAGAAATATTTTATTGATTCTGAAGATCTAGATCATATCTATACATAAAAATATAGATTTAATACATATCCATGTACAAGAAAAGATGATATATACATTCCCCTTGGGGATTTTCTCAAAACATGAAGCACCAGAAGCAGATCTGAGATCAGATCTGCAGAATGATTTAGAAATTCTAAATAATACAAGTACATAGCAGATCATATCTAAAACAAAACATATATTTTTTTTCCAATCTATGGATCACCATAGTGAAGGAAGAATCTCAACATCGGAGATCTCTTCTTCAAAATGCAAGCAAAGCGCCCTACAGCTATAGATCTGCAAATAATGCTGTCTTAGGGAGAGAGACAACGTTGTAGCTTCTGAAGATGATTTTTACTGATGCCAAGATGTATATATGAAGTATATTCAGCAAATAAACTCTTCCAGGAGGTTAAAAGACACACTCACTATGAAGAGCCACTGTTATCATCTAGATCTAAATAGATCTAGTCTTCCATTTGCTGCAGCTCAAAAGACAGCTCAACCCTCAACATGAGTAGTGTTGTAATGTAAGGTGAAGCTTGGCCCAAGCCTGATAGTGGAAAATTTTAGCACAGTTCTCCTCTAAGAGCTACTCAAGGAAGGAGGTGGGATTCCTGAACAGGAATGCCCAATAACGGATGTCTTGCAGATAATTTCTTGTGAAATGATAATCTTCAACAACCCTTTCCTTGTTTCCCTCCTCTTCCTTTTATAATATATGAATCTTTCCAAACCCTAAACCACCTTGAATCACTTAACACTTTTCACATTACAACCTCCTTCTAGAACTGCGATGTTCCTCAAAGAGGTTCAATGCATCTAGACTACGATGTTTGACTTGGTCAAAGATGACCCATTCTTGTGATTTAACCCATTCACACCTGCAAGAGTTTATTTTTATAGCCCAGATATGTATTTTTTCACATAGGAATTGATTTATTCTTTGTTTTCAGGAGTTTTACATGTCCTCCTTTACAATTTATTCATAAACATGAAATGAAAAAATAAACAAAAAAAATTAATGTTCCAATTAGCTGCAGCTAATTTAGGAACATTACAGTGTCCCCCTCCTATTAGGGTCCCGTGATTTGGCTGATTGGCAAGCCAAATGATAGTGTAACATCAAACCATTCTTTGGAGCCCAAGGACCTAGCCTTCCTGGACTCAGAGAGGGCTCTCTCTATTTGTGTAAGGGATATCTGTGTGTTTGCTTATTGTGTTCTTGATTTTAGACTAGTTATGAAGTAGGTTTTTGGTTTTGGGTTTTTAGGTTGTGAGGGATGAACTGATCAAAGACATAAGATAGGTAAAAAATATGTCATATCAACTGGGCTATGGGGTCGAAGAGGTCAAGAAATTTGTCAGATGGTGATACAAGGTTGTTGAAGGGCCGACTTGATTCGAGGTAAAATGGATCTTTGGTAAAATGGAGTGAGATGGACATCAAGTTTGTGAATAACAAAGGATTTCAAGCACAAATAGTTTAATAGCTAACATAAACATGGTATGGAAAACCATTAATCATGAGAAATGTAACTATAAGCTAATCAATGCATATAAATAAACATTCAAGCCATGCATAGAGATATTTGACTCTCTAACTTTAGGAAATGGCTATCAAACTTTGGGGAAATACATTTAAGACATACAAACAACTCAAATCACTATGTAGGAACACCTAAACATAGTAGTTCTAGCTATCGGGCACTTTGAAAACAAGATTGCAAGTTTTAGGCAAAGGGAAAGATCAGAACAAGACCTCCTTGGTTCAACAAATGACAATCTAATCAATCAAAGAGAAGTTTCATAGGTGGAGCTATGGCTAGCCATGAGTAAGCAGGGCATAACTTAAATCATACTTAGCATGCATAAAACCACAAATAAAACAAGCAAACAATATTTTTCAGTTATTAAAGAGAAATCAAGAATTCTTTAATATGACTAATAATGAAGAAAACATGGAAACTATAAAGATACAGGAAATTTGAGGTGCCTCCAAGGGCATGTCTCAAATTTTTTCTCTACTGTCTTATATCAAGCAATAACATGGATTTGTAAATGAAAAATAGGAAACAAAACAGAGAGAGAGACACTATACCATTCTACCAAGTCATAGAATCCAACAACAATCCTCTTTCATCATCCAAGAACATCCAAGAAACTATCCAAAAGCATGAGACAAGTATTTCTTCCAAAGCTTATATGACCATATATTGCTTCTATTCATCAATTTCAGCCTTGTTTACAATGAAAGCCTTTGGAATATATAGGTCAAAGTGAGGAAAACCTCTTAGTTCAACTTGCAATCTCATTGGCCTATCCAAAATATCAGATTTTGTCCTTGAGGCTTTGCAAAGCCCAAGGCACAAAATATCTAATAAAATATCTCAAAAACGCTAAAAAATGGAAATATATTGACTTTTCATTACTTATCATGTAAAAAAATAGCTAAATGCACATGAATAAAAGTCACTTTTGAAAGGTTCAATTTTTACAAAAATACTCAAAAAATACATCAGCAAAAGGTCCCCTCCCTTGCCGACAACTTTTGGAGGCCTTCCTGATGTCAAAACAAGCCCCATGATAGCTCGTTGGAAATATCTGAGTATATAATTTCTAAAAATGTTTATTTTTCTCCCAACTGACCACTAAAAGTCCTCCAAAAATAGACCTGTGTGTAAAAAACCAAAAAATAGGCCTTGCTGATAAACGGGGCAGGGTGTAGAAAAAGCGAGTGTTTTTCGCCATTTTGGGGGAGAAAATGATCTTCAAATGATCTAAAAATCATTGAGTATGTGCCCTTGAAAATATTTCATCCAATGATACCATTTTCATCCTTTTAGGATTCCCCAAACTGAAATGGCGATACCCATGAGTTTTAGCCAAAAACCCAAAAATGACAAAAAACCAAAATTTGTCAAATTTCACCCAAACTTGGCGAGCATGACCCTCAAGGGTTTTCAGAAACATATTTTGAAGCTGAGGCCAATATTTGGAGCCTTGAGGTGTCTTTCCTCAATTTTGGTTCCGGGTACTTCCCTTTAGCCTCCTTGAGTTTTTCTTGAGCGGCCTTCAATTTTCTCCGGGAAAACTGATTGAGCTTTTTATAATGCCTGGTCATCCTCCGTTGAAGGTCCAAGTCCATATTTTCCTTCTCCAATTTCTTCTCCAAGTGATCATTAACTCTCTCAAGCCATGCTTCCCGATTTTCCTCTATCTCTTGTTCTAACAATGTAGTGAGAGGGGTAGATTGGAGAAGGGCATCTTCTTCTTCCTTTTGTTTCTCAAGGGCCTTTTTGAGCCCCATGGTTCTTGGCCTTTTTTGCCTGGGCTGATATTTGCCTTCGCTCTCATCGAACTCACCCATGAGTTCTTCCTATCTCACTTGTGCTTTGGAGGCCTCCTTTTTGTATTTGATGGCCCGTGTCTCATATACAGCCATATGGACACTCATCTATTTGTTTTGAATTTGCAAAAAGTGATTGAAGTTTCTAGCCCTCTCAAGATCAGTCCTCAAAGCATCAATTTGGTTCTCTCTATTGATCAAGAGATTTTCTAGGATCTGGGCTTCATTTTCAATATCATCACTTTGGATTTGAATGATGTCGAATTCCCTTTCCTTTTCATGACTGCTTTCTTCCTTGTCCTTTCCTTTGCTTAGGGTGGCTCTTTTAGTCTTCCTGCTCTTGGGAAATTCGACAATGGGCTTCTTGGGAAATTTTCCCTTGGTTCGGAGGGCCCTAGTCACATTTGGAGTTACAACTCTAGGCACCCTTTTCTTTGATTTTTGGGGCTTAGCTACTTTCGGAGAAGAGAGCATGGCCCCTTGCCTAGGAGAGGCAGCTAGCACATGCTCCATTGGCTCTTTACCCTTGGCATTTTGCTCATCATTCTTGCCACTGTCTTGTATTTCTTCATGGATGTCTTGACTGTCCTTGTGCATTTCTTTTTGAGGGTTTTCCTCCTCACTGTGTTGCAGTTGTTCAACATGCTGCCCTTCTTCTTCACGAGGATGTTGTTCCTTTTTATGAGGTTGTTGTTCATCATCATGAGGCTATTGTTCATCATGTTGTGGTTGCCTCTGTTCATCATCTTCATGAGACTTCTTGCCTTCACTGTGTTGCACATCTTTATCATACCTTGGAGTCTGCTGTTCTACCTCACTGTGTTGCTGCTCATCATCATGTCCTTTTTCATCATGCCCAGGAGTATGTTGTTCTGCTTCACTATTTTCTTCTCCCTCTTGCTGCCCTGTTTCACTATGATGCTACTCATCATCATATTCCTCATCATCCCCTTGCTCCCCTGTTTCATCATGCTGCTGCTCATCATCACTTTCCTCTTCTTGCTCATGCTCTTCTTCCTCATCATGCTCTTTTCATTGTTCTATGGTAAACTTGAGCTTCTTGGGAATAAGTTTGCTAGAAGAAGGCGAAGGATGGTGAGTAGAAGGTGAAGGAGAAGTATGAAATGAAGGGACAGTGGTGAAATACAGATGTGTGATGAAAGTATCCCAAGATACCTCCTTCTTCTCAAGCTGATGAAGAATGATGACTTTGATGAGGGAGTGATGGAAGAGGCAGGCTGTCTAATGAGAAGGAGGCTTTTTCTAAACAGTGGAGGCCATTTTCTCAATACTTATATGTAGGAAGAAAGGGAGATTTAGCAATTTGGCCCTCGTGAAATGCATGAGCAATCGGATATGATAGGCATAGACTCGGGAGAATCTTCCCTCACAAGTGAAGTATTTCATGATGATCTTCATGAGGGGGGTGTAGCTAGTCAAAAGATATGAGAAGGGGAAAATGGATGGACATGAGTCTCTATGCTCAGGCTTCAGAAAAGGCTTGTATTCTTCTCAGTCCAGGTGGCTTTGTTTAAACCACCTCTCCCTGGAATAAGGGATTTTAGTGGCCTTGGAGATGGACCTTGTAGAGAATTTGAAATATAGGCCTGCCAGCTGAAAATTCTTCTCTTGAAACCTCAAAGCACAAAGGTGTGTTAAAGGGGAATAGCTCTTCACCTCTTGCAATCTTTGAAAAAAATATAAACACCCAACCTCATGGAAGTTAAACAAGACTGATAGATGCGCATTCACTTCTTCAGTGGAAACATGCTCAAATCTCTTGTGAAGGCCACTCCTACTGTCTTGCCTCGGAGGAATCTTGTTTTGAATGTTCTTTGCAACACCAAGTTGTCTCAAATGGCCTTTGGAATGTTTTTCTCAAGCACACACCTCTGTCCTCCTTCTCAGTCATTGTTTGACCAAGGAAAACTGCTTCAAATGTTGTGTGAAATGGTTCTTTAACACCAACTTTCTGCTCCTTACAAATCATTGTTTTGTCCCTTTCTATGCCAATCAACAAATAATTATCAAATAAAAATCACACAGTCAAATGATTACTATGCTTGGGCAAGGTAATTTGAAAAAGAGGTAATGGTGGTTTTTTGTAGAACAAATATCTCCTTGTGTTTTGACATAGGCAAGACATCCTACCCTAAACAAAAATCTCCTTGTATTCATTGTTTCTTATACACAGGTAGACAAAAAACAACCTCAGCTTTCTTTAAAAAATCTTGATAAAATACTCTGTTTTATGGAACAAAAGAGGCTACACTATGTTTCACTATCTTTCCACACAGAGAAGACTTTTTCAAAATGACAAGGCTTTGAGACTATGACCATTGTTTCCCCTTTGATTTTTAACAAAGTCTGCTCTTATTTTTCCTGTGGGCTAATCATTTTTTTCTAAAGGAAGTCAGGGTCCTTTAAGATGGTTTTAAACATCCAGCCAACAATGTAAAAATTTGTAACAATCATAGCAACAGAACGCTCTGATTTTGCTCAGAATCACTGTATTCTAATCAATCTCTCTCTCTTGGCATGTATAGAAATAACACATTTTAATTTTGGACCAAAATCCTCACCCTTTAAACATTGTTTTGACCTTAAGATTTTCCAATAGGGATTAGTTTTGTTTTCACCGCTGCTAGGACACCTTCAGCAACTTGAAAACCCTCTACCACTGTGTTTTTTCCTTGAAATTAGTGTTATGGATTATCACTGTTTTTTAGGGTAGTTTTAGGCCTTTTGAAACTAATTCAAACACACCCCTTTTTACTATACTAATCTTGGGCAATTATGGCAACAAAAACCTCAGATTTTGCTGAAACAGTTTTCTCTCCTACCACTGTTTTAGTCTTGACAATCATGGCATTAATCGCCCTTTAGAAATTCGAAAGCACCAAGGAGGAAAAAAATACCTTGCAGATGGTTTGTGGACTTTGCTTGATGAGTTGAGCAGCTTTAGAGATGCTTTTGAAGGCGTCTTATCATTCAACAAGAGCGGCACGTTGAAAAGGATAAGTGTCGCGTAGCAAAAGGGGTGACGGGTCGGCCTTCGGGCAGTTTTGACCGCGCCCACTGGTGCGCCGCACACCACTATAGGAGTGTCGCCCAGCAGTGCAAGGCTCCTATAAAATTATGTCTGAATGCACCACACACTTTTCCATGCACGCCGCGTGGGATTAAAACCTTCAAAAACTCTGCAAACTGCTTGAAATCCTTCTTTTCTCCAATGGGAAGCTAAGAGAGAATTTTTGAATGCTTTTGAAACTTGCAAATGGTTTTGCAATGGTCTCTTATTCCTCTTAAAGTCGAAAAAGCCAATTATCCTTTAAAATTTGTTTCGTGAGGGTTTTGAAAACCTTTTGAAAGGCCTTTCTTATAACGAAACTTAACTGACTTTCAAAACGCCAAAGAGGCCCATTTCCAACTAATGTCAATAATAAATGGTTGTGGGGGTTGTTTGAAAGTTTTCGTAGTTATCACTCTCCCCTAAAATCATCTCAAGGATAAACTCTTTTTTCACTGTTTGCCTATTAAGGGAGGAAACTTGTTCCCTTTGTTCATATCCATTTTTAAGAGGAAAACCCTGCTCAAACCATATACTGATTGTAGATGCATCTTTTGAATGAAATTTTTATTTTATTGTGGGAACCTTAGTTGTATCACCTGGGTTTGACAAAGAAATTTTTATCAAAAAGAAATTCCTTTAAAGACCTTCCCTGCAATCATCTGCAACAGCCAGGCATCTTCATATGTATAAAAAGTCTCTTTTTTGTGACAACATCATGCTTCATTTCTTTGAATGTTGTCCTAATGATTTTTGAAGCATTCTTTTGCATTCTTGTAAGGATATAAACCACTTTAAAAATTATTTTGATAGTTTCTGCTCCTGGTGTTTTGATGATGATCATGCCCACCATGAATTTGATTGAACTGCAAGGTGCTTTTTGAGCCTTTATTTTGACTGTGGGTGAAGAACCTCATTTGAAACTGTAAGTGAAAAACTCTGCTACAAATATTCTCCATCATCGAGGCAACTGACTAACCTTAGATTGAAAAAGTAATCCAGTCTTCAACTTTTACGGAGATATAGCAGGGGATGGTGAGCTGAAGTTTAAAATGTAAAATTGAAAAATTGTCCCTTTGTTATTTTGTGAAGAAGGTACGCAAGAATAAATGAATTTCTCATTCATTTTACCATTTTGACAGCAGTCCCTTTGAAATCTAAGCCATACTGAAAATGAAAGCTCTTCACCCTTACACAATGGTGAGCCTTCTACTTGTTATGAAGGAGGCCTATTTTTTGAAAAATACCTGGGTTCTTTTCAACCCCTGTTTTAACCAAGTGAAGAACGTTTTATGAACACACTGTTAGTGGTTTTCTTTGTATTTGATAGCAGAAGTCAGTTTGAGACCAATATTTTTTTACTTCCTTGGCCATTTTCTTAACATTATTTCTTCATTGATAATCACCCCATTGGCTTCACACTGTATTTCAATTCTGTGTTTTAACAGTGAAACTCATGTATACACCTTTAAAAGCACCACTGCTTTGCCTCTGCTTTTAACACCATTTTCTATTCAGAAGCCTTCAATTGTCTCCCACTACTCTTAAAATTTGCCTTTCAGTCAGTGAAAACCCTAAAATCAATCTCTGTCCCTGGCCCTCTACTTATTAGATGAAGGAGGCCTTTATCACAGTGCCAAACCCTCTGCTTGTAAAATGAAGGAGGTTTTCTCAGTCTTCAACCATCTACTTGTAAAATGAAGGAGGTTTTCTGAGTCTTTCAACCATCTGCTCATGTATGGAGGAGGTTTTCTCAGTGATGCCATTTCATCAGCTTTTAAATAGTGTTATCTTTCCTTTCACTGCTTATTCATGCTTAAGAAAATCAAGATGACAAATTGACAATAAGTCATGATGGGCATTTCTCTGAGACATGTAATTATGCTTTTCAAATACCTTTTCTCCTCTTTAGAAATCACAAGCAATTTGGCCAATATCTGCAAAGCATTTCTTGTCATTTATAATTCACTAACCTTTGACTGTGATTGCAAAAGCTTAATGAGATAAATCTCTATCCAGTATTTGCATCCCAGGCTCAAAACCACATGAGAAGCAGCTATCTTCTCATGTTGAGTTTAATACTGTCTTCTGGAACACTAGTATAATTTTTCTCTTTGACAAAGACATTGAAACACTGTACATTTACCTAATCTCATATTGACCTGTGGCATATGTATTACTGAGACATCAAGGCTTGTTAGTGGCGCGACTTAAGGGTGTAACCAAACTTTATTTGCAGAATAGGAAGGTCTGTTAGGACTGATTGATAATAGATAGAGGTTCTTTGGCTTTAGGATAGTTTGCCAAGGGAAAATCACCTAAAGCGTACTACTTAACTTAGGGGAGACTTTTTGGACAGATTTGGATTGTTCTCTTTGGAGCTGATGGACAAGCTAGTATGGCTGATGCTAGATAGGGCTTGACAATGAGGTTTTATCTCATCATGGGCTAATTGAAAAGGTATGAGGGCAAAAAAATTTATAGGATTTTTCCAGTTGGAAAATGTTGAAATGAATACTGAGAGAGGGGGGGGGGGGTGAATCAGTATTTAGAGCTAACTCAGAACTTTTAAATTTTCTTTCTTAATACCATATGCTACTTTACTGAATCCAACTTGTATGTTCAGAGATATTATTATGTCTTTACTTAGATCATTGCATCATTCATTCATCAGATGTTAAGCAATAGAAATAACAGAACAAACCATCAAACATAAGAAACACATATGAACACCAGTATTTAAGGTGGATACCCAATTTGGGAGAAAAACACCGCTACTGATATCTCAGCCTTCAATATTTATTATAAAGAAAAATTCTTACAATTTTATGCTGGCGCAGACTTATACCAGCACGCAGGCACCCACCTATAGAAGGCTACCACCTTCTCTCGTTTTCCAGTCACCACTGGAAGGGAGCTCCAACCCCCTGATTTAACACCAGTTCTGTAGAAAGCTTTCACTTTCGCATTGAAGGCTTCAACCCTCAGCTCTACCAACTTTCTCTTAATTTCTTCATCAGATTTGAGTCAGATCTTCATGACTTCATTTTTAGATCTTTCTAGAGATTCATCATTTCTAGATCTAGAGATCATATCCATAGGTGCATCATGGATTCAGATTCATCAGAGACAGAGTTCGATCATGCAAATATCTCTTAAAACATTTTATTCATTAACAACCCCTCAATCTACACCACTGTAGTACAATCCTCTTCTCCTTATATAGTTTAGCCTTTGTCAATACCATGAGTAGAAAACCACTCAACTGCTAATGGTATTCATATTAAAAGTCGAACCAATCCAAATCTTCGTTCTTTCATGCATGAATCGTCCCAAAGGTAATCTTTATCTCTGCCAAATAATACTATAGCCAAGGTCAAGAAACATTAACGTGTCGCTGATGGTTTTCTTTCTTTTATTGGAATTTTATTTATCAAATTCGTGGAATTTGATAAATAAATATTATTCACAACCTTTGGTAATTAAATATATAATAGACTTTATATTCATAACCAACGCTTTTATCAAATGGATTTTAAATAGACCTTTGGTTCCAGACGCACATACATAATCGACGGCCCTAATCAAGATAATTTAAAACTGGGGCCCATTGCTAATGATCATTTCCATCCAATGGCAAAGAGCACATCACTCGGTCTTCAGATGATCCGACTGATATCCTTCGTTGATGATGCACTTATGATAACGCGCGATGGCGCGTCATACCTTGGGTAACCTTTGCGCATCTATAGCAAATGAACACCGTCCGATGACCCCTTCCCAGATCGACGACGTTCAATAATATCGCTCGGCTTCTTTGGTCGAACATTAATGTGCGATGGCACGCTTTGATAGCGGTTTTCGTGGGTCCACCTTTGCTACGTGTCAACGTTTCTATGGAATCGCTCCGCAACAAGGAAATACCACTTATCACCGAAAGGTGGTGCGATGAAATCTGGAAATTGCCTTCACTATTCACTTGGTCATGGTTCCGTTCTTCCACGCACGGTTCTGTCGCGCTTCCTTTTGTTATGTTCCACCTCTCTCCTTCCATGTTCCATTGATGATTCCAAAGGGTTAGTCCGTGTTCCACTGAGATTTCAATGCCAAATACTCTATTTTAGTTCTTCCACATTATAACTGATTTTCCCTCGCTCCTCGTTCCTTTCTCCATGAAAGCCAGTTAGCTCCTTACTAATAGCGTAGACCCTTCCATGTGGAGCTTAAAACCATATATTTAATCATATCATATATTCAACGAATATATATAACTCCATTGTCTACCAGTTTGGATACACTAACGACCATATTAACATCGGTTCCTTGAACAACATACAGAGCACCATTAATCCCCTCACAGGGTTTCTTACTTATCACAGATTCCATTAGGATGCATACATGTGTTCACACATGAATTACCATTTACTATAACATTCACTTATTCTTTTCTATTCGATGGTTTTTCTACTCTGTCTCTGGACAATTCTGCTTCAATTATGCACTCTTCTTCTGTTGCTACTTTTCTTTTCTCTTTTCATAGTTACTGTTTCAGATGCTCCTTCTCTGCCAATTCCTTTGCCATCAATGAAAATATTTCTAACAATCTCCCCCTTTGGCATTTATGGCAATACTCTTCCTCTGTTTGTCTTATAGAAACCCCTCTTTGTTTTTCCTCCCCCTTTGACATCAATGGCAAAGGGTTGATCAATACCCTTTGTACCGACAAAAACCATGCTCCCCCTGAGATCACGCTACATCTTCAAACAAAAATGACTTACACAAACAAGATCAACGATGAGATCAGACTACAAAAATTAATTGGAATGCCAACAATGCATCCTTTCCATATGACCAATGCTCCCCCTTAGCCTGTGCATCGTGAATACCTTCAACAGGAGCGTATCCAATTTAATCATCTAAATTTAACCAGGTCTGATCTTCTGCATGGCAGAAACTACTCCTAGATTTTGTCTGAGACATTCGAACACTTCCCTGAGTAGAGGTTTGGTAAATATATCAACAACTTGTTCTTTGGAGGGAACATACTCCAATTTCACCTTTTTTTCAAGCACTTGTTCACATAAAAAGTGGTATTTGATGGGAATGTGCTTGGTCTTTGAATGCATAACATGATTCTTTGAGATACTGATGGCACTTGTATTATCACACATAATGGAGATAGGAGGTAAAAATTTGATTTGAATGTCTTGTAAGGTTTGCATCATCCAAAGAAGTTGAGTGCAACATGATGCTGCAGCCACATATTCTGCTTCTGCTGTAGATAAGGCAATAGAGCTTTGCTTCTTGCTGAACCAAGATACTAAACGGGGCCCCATATAGAATGCACCACCACTAGTGCTTGTCCGATCATCAACATTTCCAGCCCAATCTGCATCAGTGTAAGAATGAAGGGTAAGATCAGCATCCTTTGGATACCATAGTCCAAAGTCTTGAGTTCCTTGCAGATATTTGAATATTATTTTGACAGCCTGAAGGTGAGACTCTTTTGGATTAGCTTGGAATCGTCCCACAATCCCAACTGCATGCATAATGTCTGGTCTAGTCCCAGTGAGGTAAAGTAGACTTTCTATCATAGATCTGTACTCTGGTTGATTCACTATAGGGGAATCATCATTATAACTGAGATTACATCTGGTTATCATTGGTGTGCTTATAGGTTTGCAATCTTCCATGCCATACTTCTTCAAGATTTGCTTAAGATATTTTACTTGTGATAAGAATATGCCATCTGTTGTTTGCTACACTTGTAAGCCAAGAAATAATGTTAGTTCCCCAAGTAAAGACAATTCAAATTCTTGCTGCATATCAGAAGCAAATTTCTGACTCATAGATTCTTCATTACTTCCAAAAATGATATCATCAACATATACAACCACAATCAATAGTTTATCATTTTCAGTTTTTGTGTATAAGTTGCTATCAGCTAACCCCTTTGAAAATCCATGTTGATGAAGATATTTGTCAAGACGATAGTACCATGCCCTTGGAGCTTGTTTGAGACCATATAGAGCCTTTTTAAGTCTACAAATTTTTTTTCATCATTTCCCAAAATGAATCCTTCTGGTTGTTCTATATAAACTTCGTCTTCTAGATCACCATTGAGAAAAGCATATTTAACATCCATTTGATAAACTTTGATTTGTTGAAAGCTTGAAAAAGCAAGAAACATTATTATGGCTTCAAGTCTAGCTACAGGGGAAAAAATTTCTTCAAAGTCTATACCTTCTTGTTAAGCATACCACTTGCAAACAAGTCTAGCTTTATTTCTTATAACATCCCCATTCTCATTTAACTTATTTTTGAATATCCATTTAGTTCCAATGACATTTTTGTCATGAGGTCTTGGTACTAATTCCCAAGTGTGATTCTTTTCAATGTGATCAAGCTCTTCATTCATGGCTTGAATCCAACATTCATCTTTGCTAGCTTGACTGACATTGTGTGTTTCAATAGTGGACAGAAATTCCATATTGCTAGAAGATCCCACAAGAGTCCTTCTTGTTTGTACACCCGATCCCTTTTCTCCCAAAATTTGAGATTCTGGATGATTATTTTGAACATATCTGGATGGAGCTTTTTTAGATAAATCATCCTCGGTTTCTTCATTGGGTTCACTGTCTATATCATTCCTATTTGATGTAGAAGGATATATGTCATCATCGTCTTCATATGTTGTTTGTTTTTCTTCTTTTGGAGCTGCAGGAGACTCATCAATAACAACATCAATACATTCAACAATCTTCCGAAGTATTTTATTGTAACATTTATATGCTCTACTCCTAGAGGAGTAACGAAGAAGTATTCCTTCATCTGCTCTGGGTTCAAACTTGCCAAGCTTTTCATCATTATTTTTGATAAAGCATTTTCTTCCAAAAATTCTAAAATGCTTTACAGTGGGAGGATTACCATACCAGAGTTCATATGGAGTTTTATCACTATTTACACGAACATGTGCCCTGTTGAGAATGTTTACTGTTGTATGTGCTGCTTCTCCCCAAAATGTGTCAGGTGTTGCAGAATCATCAAGCATAGCTCTAGCCATTTTTTGAACTATTCTATTCATTCTTTCTGCTACACCATTTTGTTGTGGAGTGCCAGCTACAGAAAACTGTCTTTTTATGCCATGTTGTTCACAAAATTCAAGGAATTAATTTGATGTATATTCTCCTCCTCAATCAGATCTAAGACACTTGATTTTTAGATCTAATTCATTCTCAACTAGTGCTTTGAAGATATAAAATTTCTCAAATGCTTCATCTTTGTTTTTAAGCAACCCAATCCAACACATTCTAGAGAAATCATCAATGAATAAGATATAGTATTGTTAACCATGTGGTGAATTTTTCTTCACAGGTCCACATATGCCAGTATGAATGAGTTTAAGAGGCTTACTTGATGATCCTTCCTTGGCATTAAATTGTACTCTGGTTTTCTTACCGAATTGGAAAGATTTGCATATGATATTTTCAGGTAGAGTAATACTGGGAAGATCACAAACATCTTTAAGTCTGCTTGATTTGTTGATTTGAGAGAAGCTCAGATGCCCCAATATTCTATGCCATAGCCAGTTTTCTGAAGATTTACTCAAGTAACATTGTTCTTTGCAGTTCTTCAATACATACAGGTTTCTTGGAGTTCTTTTTCCTTTTATAATTGTTTTACCTGTATCAAGATCACATACCATACATTCTTTTGAACTAAAGACAACTTCAGTTCCTTGATCACACATTTGACTTACACTTAACAGGTTATGCTTTAATCCATCCACATACATGACATTATTAGCTTTCACCTTTTCTTTTAGAAAAACAGATCCTTTACCCTTAATGACAGCAGGAGTATCATTTCCAAATGTAACATTCTTTTCTTTTTCTAGAGAACTATATGCAAGAAGTTTTTTTTTGTCACCTGTCATGTGTTTTGAGCATCCAATATCAATGTACCATTGATTTTCTTCTCCTTCTGCAAATAAAGCTATGCCACAATTTTCAACCTATAATTCCTTCTTTTTCCATACTTTGGAGCTTGAAGGAAGATGCTCTTTTGGTTGGACTTTGCTCCTGCATTCAAATTATTCATGGCCAAAGTTATTGCAATAAACACATTCAACTTCATTTTGAAGAGGAGAAAAGTTGTTATAAGTATTCTTCTTTGTTCCAATATCAATCCTTTTCTTTATTTCTTCTCTTGTCATGATGGTTTTATATGCAACACATTAAATGGCTTTATGACCAAAATTGTGACATGATAAACATTGTCCATTGAAGAAGAAATTTCTGCAATTATAAAATATTCTACTTGAATTTACCTGTTGATTGGTGTTTCTTTGAAAGGTACTCGTGTTAGTGTTCTTTGAATTGAGATGATCATGCTTTATCTGTAAAGATTCTTTATTCCCTTGTTGAGGGGCAGAATGTTGTGTACTGGCTGTAGCTGCTTTTAGATAATTTGGTGTTGAACCCTGAGAAGATTCTCCAATATATCCAAGACCTGTCTTTAGAAGAGGAGAACGTTGTATCTTGATAATCTCATCTAAGGTTTCATATCCTTTAGCAAATCTAAGATTTAAAGTCTTTACTTTCTCAATTTCTTTTCTTAGACTTACTATTTCACATTCTAATTTCTCATTATGTTTCTCCTTTTCTTGAAGCTCGTTTTTCAAAGTCTCTATGGTTACTTTAGTTTCTTCTAAGCATATTTTGAGTTGATTGATTTCATCAAGAAAATCATTGTCCTCTAAAGCATCCATAAAAGTATCCTTTTCTTCTCTAGACTCATTTGCAAATGCCATGAGAAGTCTAAGATCTTGTTCACATTCTTCCTCACTATCTGATAACCCATCACTGTCTTCATGAGTATAGTAACTTTTTCTAGTGCTAAACCAATTCTTATTCCTTCTTGCTACTTCCTTTCCTTTTTCATGTGTTTCTTTCTTAGGACACTTAGCAGCATAATGACCAACTGTTCCACAAGAAAAACATTTGAAAGGAAGCTTACCTCTGAACCGTCCTGTACTAAGTTGGAGTTTCTTTACAAAATTTACCTCATCTTCTTCTGAGATATACCCTGATCCCTCTATCTCTTGTACTTCTTTCCCTTTTGTAGAAGCTCTAAAGATGGCTTCCTTGACTTTAGATGGTCCTCCTCTTCTAATTTCATATGCAGTTAGTATGCCATGAAGTTGGACCACAGTAAGATTTTGAAGATCCTGCTTTTCTTCAAGAGCAGATACTTTTCACTCAAATTTTGTCGTTAGTGATCTTAAAAATTTTTCAACCAAAGTAGATTCGGTTATTGTTTCTCCCATATTTCTCATTCAATTTACAATATCATCAAGTCGTAAAAAGAAATTAGAAATGCCCTCCTCATTATGCATTTTTAGGTTCTCATATTGAATTCTAAGAGTTTGGAGTTTAGCACTTTTTACCTTTGCATCACCTTCATAGCTTAGAATGATTTTATCCCATATTTCCTTTGTTGTATTCAACTGCATGACTTTGAAAAATTCTGATTCAGTTAGACTTCCCAATAGAGCATTAACCGCCTTTGCATTTGTTTCATAATTTTTTCTTTCTGTTTGATCTGTTGGTACTGCGGCTGGATATTGATATCCTACTTATACAATAGCCCATACATCTGCACCCAGAGATTGAAGATAGGATCTCATCCTTGTTTTCCAGAATATTAAATTGTTTCTGTTGAAGAGTGGAGGCCTGATAGATGCTATTCCATCTTGATTGCTCATCTTGATTGATCTTCCTTCTAGCGGCTAAGCTTTTAAGAAGGACCTACTCTGATTCCAATTGTTGGAATGAATACTAAGAGGGGGGGGTGAATCAGTATTTAGAGCTGACTGAGAAATTTTAAATTTTATTTCTTAATACCATATGCTACTTTACTGAATCCAAATTGTATGTTCAGAGATATTATTATGTCTTTACTTAGATCATTGCATCATTCATTCATCAGATGTTAAGCAGTAGAAATAACAGAACAAACCATCAAACATAAGAAACACATATGAACACTAGTATTGAAGGTGGAAACCCATTTCGGGAGAAAACCACCGCTGCTGATATCTCAGTCTTCAATATTTATTATAAAGAAAACTTCTAACATTTTTATGCTGGCGCAAACTTATACCAGCACGCAGGCACCCACTTGTAGAAGGCTACCACCTTCTCTCGTTTTCTAGTCACCACTGGAAGGGAGCTCCAACCCCCTGATTTAACACCAGTTCTGTAGAAAGATTTCACTTTCGCACTGAAGGCTTCAACCCTCAACTCTACCAACTTTCTCTTAATTTCTTCATCAGATTTGCGTCAGATCTTCATGACTTCATTTTCAGATATTTCTAGAGATTCATCATTTCTAGATCTAGAGATCATATCCATAGGTGCATCATGGATTCAGATTCATTAGAGACAGAGTTCGATCATGAAGATATATCTTAAAACATTTTATTCATTAACAACCCCTCAATCTGCACCACTGTAGTATAATCCTCTTCTCCTTATATAGTTTAGCCTTTATCAATACCATGAGTAGAAAACCACTCAACCACTAATGGTATTCATATTAAAAGTTGAACCAATCCAAATTGAAATCCCAATATTCATTCTTTCATGCACGAATCGTCCCAAAGGTAATATTTATCTCTGCCAAATAATACTATAGCCAAGGTCAAGAAACATTAACGTGCTACTGATGGTTTTCGTTCTTTTACTGGAATTTTATTTATCAAATTCGTGGAATTTGATAAATAAATATTATTCACAACCTGTGGTAATTAAATATATAATAGAATTTATATTCATAACCAGCGCTTTTATGAAATGGATTTTAAATAGACCTTTGGTTCTGGCCCCCCGTACATAATCGATGGCCCTAATCAATATAATTTAAAACTGGGGCCCATCGCTAATGATCGTTTCCATCCAACGGCAAAGAGCACATCGCTCAGTCTTCAGATGATTTGACGAATATCGTTCATTGATGATGCACGTATGATAACGTGCGATGGCGCGTCATACCTTGGGTAACCTTCGCGCATCTATAGCAAATGAACACTATCCAATGACCCCTTCCGAGATCAACGGTGTTCAATAATATCGCTCGGCTTCTTTGTTCGAACATTAACATGCGATGGCATGCTTTGATAGCGGTTTTTGTGGGTCCACCTTTTCTATGTGTCAAAATTTCTATGGAATCGCTCCCCATCCAGGAAATATCGCTTATCACCGAAAGGTGGTGCGATGAAATCCAGAAACCGCCTTCTCTATTCACTTGTTCATGGTTCCGTTCTTCCACGCAGGGTTCCGTCGCGCTTCCTTTTGTTATGTTCCACCTTTTTCATTCCAGGTTCCGTTCATGATTCCAAAGGGTTAGTCCATGTTCCACCAAGAGTTCAATGTCAAATACTCTATTTTAGTTCTTTCGCGTTATAACTGATTTGCCTTCACTCCTTGTTCCTTTCTCCATGAAAGCCAGTTAGCTCCTTACTAATAGCGTAGACCCTTCCATGTGGAGCTTAAAACCATATCTTTGATCATATCATATATTCAACAAATATATATAACTCCACTGTCTACCAGTTTGGATACACTGACGACCGTATTAACATCGGTTCCTTGAACAACATACAGAGCACCATTAATTCCGTCACAGGGTGTCTAACTTATCACAGATTCCATTAGGATGCATACATGTGTTCACACATGAATTACCATTTACTAGAACATTCACTTATTATTTTCTATTCGATGGTTTTTCTACTCTGTCTCTGGACAATGCTGCTTCAATTATGCACTCTTCTTCTGCTGCTACTTTGATTTTCTCCTTTCATAGTTACTGTTTCAAATGCTCCTTCTTTTCCAATTCCTTTGCCATCAATGACAATATTTCCAACAGAAAATTTGACAAATTTTGAGATCAGCTACTAGAAAACTTGGCTTTAACAGATCTTCATCATCAACAGGTGAAAAATGCTAATGACTAACAGTGGCTCCATTTGGGGAGGGCAGCTCCTTTTCAGGAGGTGTCCAGAATTTAAGATCTCGGTTCTTTGAAGACCATTGCCTTTATCCATTGGCGTAAATTTCTTTCTTCCTTGATGCTATTTCTGAGAATTGACAACATGATTAGCATTAATGATATTTCTACATACCCCACTATCTTTCCTAACATTTTTTCTTCTTTTGGGTGCATTTGGACTAGAAACCCTTTGAAATAATTTTTTTTTTTTTTTTTGAAAAATGACACTATCTAGTTCTATAGTTATATCTACCATGAGTTCAGATTAAGCTGATGAACTCCTTCATTTCTCTACCTATGCTAGATCGACTGTCAAGGTTAAGCTATTTGACAGGATTTTATTCTCTAATCTAGAACATGAAATTGAAAAATGACCAAATCAGGATTAGACAGTCTGATCTATCATGTAATTGTGGCATGAAAGACAAGCTGCACACAAATATTATTTTTCATACAATGAAATCTAGAAAAATAAGGCTAGGATACACAATTTATTTTCATCCCTGCTTTCCTCTTTGGTTCTGTTTTGAGCATGTGGAACCAGTATCTTTTCCTAATCTACTATCTTTGATAAGTCAAGCTTACACAATGTTGACCATCTTTTCCACTCACTAACTTATCAGAAAATAAATTTAAAACATGTTCAGTTATGATTAGGCTAGATAACTGAACAAGACATTTGAGCACTAGTAGCGGCATTTAGACTTGTGCGCTTTCTGAATGACTATTTTTTTGAACATGGGGCCTTCTTCCTATTTTTCAAACCGTCCTCTTTTTCTATTTTTCTATTGTTTTTGAATTTTATGTTTTTGATTTATTTTTCAAACAATGATATATACAATGATTGAAATTTTTTTGACTCAGAAATCTTGGAAATGGTGAAACTTAAGCATCTTATCCTTATAAGGATCTCCTACCACTCTTGGTCCACTCATCTCTTGAAAAAAAAAATTTGGAAAATTTTCTCTTTCAAGCATGACATAAGGATTTATGCATGAATATCTAAACAACCCTGTATCTTCCCGTTGTACCTCCTTATACCTCTGATTTCCACTCCTTCCTTTGCTATATATCTTTTTCAAATAATGCTTATATTCTTTGTCATTTTTGAAGTATATGATGACATCATCAAGGTACATCAAACTGCAGAAATTTAGAACTAGAAACATGGCTTTTAGGAGCATATTTTTTATATCCAGTGGTTTTGCAAATATGGGTTTGAAAATGGGACTCCTTCCAGCATATTCGAAAAATTATTTGAGCCGTTTTCTTTGTAAAAGAATCATTTGGCTATAACCTGAAACATCATCTTGAAAAGACATATGATTAAAAGCACTTATCATTGGTATATCATGGTCTTGGGCAGGAAGGATAAAATTTCTGTCACAAGGGTGTGTATTAGTGCTTCTAAAATCAAAATAGATCCTATGACCAGCTATTTTATCTTTGACTATTATTGTTTGGTTCAGATTTTTGTATTTTCTTTTGTCGAAGTTTTTTTCTGGATTGATGGCAGTGGCATAGTGTTTCTTACTGTCTTATCTATATGAAGTAGTGTTTTTAATAAGATTTCCAACTCTAGCAGTTCTAAGTCCTTGGTGGAGTGACAAAATGTTAGCCAGTTCAAGTAACTCAGGTATATTGGACTACAGGCGTCATATCATTTCATAAGAAGTTTATCAAGCATGTTTTCTGGATTTTGAGCTGTTATGGCTACAGTCAAAGCTTCATTTGAAAGGGTAGAGTTAAGTGATGGAAAATCCTTAAGGTATTGTAAAAACATTAAGCTTCCCTGCCCCTGAGTCCCAAAGAGGTTTGTGATATCCAAGTTTTCTAATGCCTTTGTTCTGAAAAAGTTTCCTGATGTTACTGCTGATGTTTGCCTAAGGTTTGAGAAATTTTCTTGATAGTACATAATGGTTTGTGCTTCTAGATCTATCCATGTTTCAAAAGGAACACACTCTCTTTCCTCAAGACATAGCTACTCATGATCATGATATTTTTGGGTGTCTATTTCATCATAGAGAACTTGGGGCAGCTGATGTGGTGGGTCTAAGTTTGTTTCAAATCCTTTTGATTGTTCTTCAATTTCCTCATCAGTGTGTAAAATGAAAGAGTTCAGATCATAATGTAAGGAGTACATCAGGATGTTATCTGGCTTCTCTTGGCTACTGATCATATATTTCATGTGTGATTCTCGATAGAGTATTCTAGTTTGGTCAAAAAC
Source organism: Pinus albicaulis (assembly GCA_034641835.2). Classification (NCBI taxonomy): domain Eukaryota; kingdom Viridiplantae; phylum Streptophyta; class Pinopsida; order Pinales; family Pinaceae; genus Pinus; species Pinus albicaulis. Next base: position 784,445,539 of record CM076579.1, read on the forward strand.
AGGAATAGTGGCCTATGACATATCAAGTTGAATATTTCTTTGAAGCTTGGCTCCCCAAGATCTGGATAAAATCATTCCATACTTGGGAGGGATGTCTACTACCACTATGTCCATGATCATATGTTTTGCAGGTACTTGGGCCAAAATGAAACAAAGATCTTTGATTAATCCTAGACATTTGGCTCTACTCGAATCAAATGAATATAAGTCTTTATATGGTCTTGTGATTTCTAGGCCTAGTCTTTCCATCACAATCTTTGGCATGAGATTATGCGAGGCCCTGGAATCTAGCATGGCATTGTGTATGATTTGGTCATGGATATTCAGACTGATGTAAAAGGGAAGAGTGGTTCCTTCTTGGAATTTCCCTTCTATTTTTGGACCAAACAATACTTCAGGAGTGTCATCGGCTAGATTAAGGGTGTTTGCATCACTTCCTATATTTAGGACCTTTAACACTTGAGACTTATAAGAGCCTTGGGTGATAAGTTCAATGAGGGGCATGGTAATATTTATTTTGGCGATTTCTCCCTCAAAATCGAAAGGTGTTTGTAGTTTTGACAAGTTTGCTTCAGTTTTTTCAGCCATGACTTTCTATTGTTCTGAGTTTGCTGACTTTGTTTCGGGATTTTGTTTGACACAACCATCTCGAGAATATTTGTGGAGGCACTAGGAGCATCTGAGCCAAGACTTGTTTGAATAGCTTTATCTTTTTTTTGGTCAGTTTTCTTGACCACGATTTTGTTGCTATCCACTGCTTTTTTAAGGATGGTATCAGGGGTTTTAGCAGTGTTCAAGCTACCTTTCTTGGAATTGTCTTGGTTCTTTCTGCTTCTAAGGTCATACTGCCTGTGAGCTTCTATGATGGCATTCTGAAAATCTATGGCAGGATCTTTGGGATCTTCATAGTTGGTTTCATCCTGATTCGGAGAGAAGAACGCTTGTTCTTCTTCTGTGAGGTAAACATCACTCTCGTTATCAGAACCTATGAGGTTCAAATGATTTTCATCAGCGGGCTTTGTATCGCTATCATTTTCTTCCACATTATTTTCATTAAAGGGTGGCCTAATTTGTTGGTCACTTTCCCTTGTTTTTTTTTCAGGCTGTTCCCTCCTAAAATTTTGGTTTTGGTTGCTGTTTGGAGGGTTTGGTTGGTTGTCCCTAAGAGGTGTCTTTTCACTTATTTTTTCCCACATTTTCACCATGGACCTAACCAAGTCATCTATTCTAGGATCTAAGGAAGGGGCTAAAGTGGAGACCTCATCTCGGTATGTGACTTTCCTTTCTGATCTAGTCCTAGCTCTTTTTTCTGCTAAGTTTGCTTATGCACTTATGGCCACTTTTTACATTTCCTCTAAGGTAGGGGGGTACTTATCTCTTATTTGATAAGTCATGTTTGGGTCAAAGCCTTTGGGGAACTTTTCCAAGGCTGAGCCAAGTGGAGGTTTGAAGTGAGGCAGGAGGGCGTTATACACACTGTTGAACCTAGTGCAGTATCCCTGGACACTTTCCCCATTTTCTTGTTTTAGATTGTTATACTCTGACAGGATTTGAATGGGGTTCTTTTGGATTTCCCACTTGTTTATGAAGGTTTGGTAGAGTTCTGGGAGATCGTGGATGTCGTTTGGAGTTAAGCTCTTAAACCATTTTTTGGGTTCTTCGCCCAAGCTTTGGGCAAACATCCTCATTCTGATGGTCTCGTCTTCTATTCCCATGTATTCAAAGGCATCGCTAATCCTATCTACATGTTGTTGAGCTGTGGTAGTCTCAACTCCGGTAAAGTGCAGGATTTTGGACTGATAGTCATATTGTAAGGGATCCAAAGGCTGTGGCAACACCAAGGGTGCATACCAGGCTTCCATGGAAGGAGCTAATGGATGATGTATAAAATGAGGGCTTGCAGGATGAGCTGAGGTGGTTTGAACAGTAGTGGTTTGGATGGGTGTGGAGGATGTACTTGGACTAGTGATATGATTTTGAGCCGATCTGGGTTGGTAGGAGCAAAAGTGATGGAGAAGCTGAAAGTCGGGAGGTGTAGTAGGCGAGACTTCTCTACTAGGACTTTGTGGAAGATCTAGGGGCTCAAGATCGTCAAAGTCTATCTTACTTTGTGAATTGCTTCTAAAAATGGTTTTTTCTAATTTTAAGTCAAAGGGGGAATCCTATAAGGTTGTGAGGTGTTCAGGTACTGATATTTCTTTATGGATGGATCTATCTGTAGCTAAATTTCCAGTTTCAGAAGCTTGCCACAGAATCTTCTCTGGGTCATCTACTATGATAGGAGGATTTGGGTCTGGATGAGATCTAATGTTGATTCTTTGTGAAGCCAGATTTTGAGTCTAGGGTTTATAAAGGATGGTATTTGTGATTGTTTTGGATGGATGGCCTCTCTAGGGGTTTACTAATGTGAAGGATGGTCAAAACAAAAATATGGACTAGTGGAGTCGCCAGGTGGATTTCTGAGAGAACTATGGTCCACCACCAACACTATCAAAGATGCTTTCAGGAAAAAGTTTTCTAATAAACTTTGAGATGAAGACTTGCAAGGAAGAGTGATTCACTTGGTTTGAAAATTTTGCTAGGTTTTCTGAACAAGCTAATGGTTCTATTTGCAAGGTTATTTCTATTTATCTCCTATGTTTAGGTGAAGTCTTTTGAATAACTAAGTTATACTTAGTTTGTCACTGATTATAGACTTTGCACCATAAGTTTTAAGTTTTGGAAAGGACGAGTCAACAGAAAAGGTATGGTTTATGAATTTTTTAGTCTTTTTTATGGAGTTTTTAGGCCTACTAGAGGCTATTGGAGTCACCAGGTGGAACTTGGTTGTTTTTGTAGGGATGTAGCTATGGTCCACCACTAGTAATTAGGGAAAAACCAATCTGGGAATGTTTTGGGGTTTTTTGAGTTCCTATATGTAGCCCTGAGGTTTGGAAGAGTTTCCTATAGTTGAATCAGCATTTTACTAAGATGGTGAAGGAGCTAGTTTCTACTCTTCATATAATACCTAAGTTTTCTAAGTTTGATTGAGACTTCGAGAGATCCTAAGGGATACCGAGGATGTTTTGAATCAAGGCCCCACCGTGATCGCCACTATGTTAGGGAGCAGTGGGATAAGTCAATCAGATAGTATTCTTAAGGCTGCTAGAATGTGTAGGGAATCTAAGTTTGTTTATCAATCAGGGTCCCACCATGATCGCCATTATGTTAGTGTGGCGATGAGGTGGTTGAATGGTAGGTATTCTTGAAGATAAGGGACTTCTGGAGTTATAAGGTGTCCTTAGATTGTAACTAACTCAGATTCCCACCGTGATCGCCATTATGTTAGTGAGCGGTGGGATAAGTCAATCAGATAGTATTCCTAAAATTTAGCAAAGTAGTAAGGCCTACTAGAGGCTAGTGGAGTCGCCAGGTGGATTTTTAGTTGTTTTGAGATTATATGTGTATGGTCCACCACCAATATTGATAAACACAAATCTAGAGATATTTTTGGGTTTTCTGAGTTCCTATATGTAGCTCTGAGGTTTGGAAGAGTTTCCTATAGCTAAATCATCATTTTGCTAAGATGGTGAAGGAGCTAGTTTCTACTCTTCAGACAATACCTAAGTTTTCTAATTTTGACTGAGATTTTGAGAGATCCTAAGGGATACCGAGGATGTTTTGACTCAAAGTCCCACCGTGATTTCCATTATGTTAGTGAGAAGTGGGATAAGTCAATCAGATAGTATTCCTAAAATTTAGCAAAGTAGTAAGGCCTACTAGAGGCTAGTGGAGTCGCCAGGTGGAATTTTAGTTATTTTGAGAGTATATGTGTATGGTCCACCACCAATATTGATAAACACCAATCTAGAGATATTTTGGGGTTTTCTGAGTTCCTATATGTATCCTTGAGGTTTGGAAGAGTTTCCTATAGCTGAATAATCATTTTTCTAAGATGGTGAAGGAGCTAGTTTCTACTCTTTAGACAATACCTAACTTTTCAAGTTTTGACTGAGATTTTGAGAGATCATAAGGGATACCGAGGATGTTTTGACTCAATGTCCCATTGTGATTTCCATTATGTTAGTGAGTGGTGGGATAATTCAATCAGATAGTATTTTCAAAGGTCTCTAAAGGTTTAGGGAAACTAAGTTTTTTTATCACTCAGAGTCCCACCGTGATCACCATTATGTTAGGGTCTCGTGATTTGGCTGATTGGCAAGCCAAATGATAGTGTAATATCAAACCAGTATTTGGAGCCCAAGAACCTAGCCTTCATGGACTCAGAGAGGGCACTCTCTATTTGTGTAAGGGATATCTGCGTGTTTTCTTATTGTGTTCTTGATATTAGGCTAGTTATGAAGTAGGTTTTTGGTTTTGGTTTTTTAGGTTGTGAGGGATGAACTGATCAAAGACATAAGATTGGTAAAAAATATGTCAGATAAACTGGGCTATGGGGTCGAAGAGGTCAAGAAATCTGTCAGATGGTGATACAAGGTTGTTTAAGAGCCTATTTGATTCGAGGTAAAATGGATCTTTGGGTAAAATGGAGTGAGATGGACATCAAGTTTGTGAATAACAAAGGATTTAAAGCACAAATAGTTTAATAGCTAACATAAACATGGTAGGGAAAACCATTAATCATGACAAATGTAACTATAAGTTGATCAATGCATAGAAATAAACATTCAAGCCATGCATAGAGATATATGAATCTCTAACTTTAGGAAATGGCTATCAGACTTTGGGGAAATACATTTAAGACAGACAAACAACTCAAATCACTATGTAGGAACACCTAAACATATTAGTTCAAGCTATCAAGCACTTTGAAAACAATATTGCATAGTTTTCGGCACAGGGCAAGATCAGAACAAGACCTCCTTGGTTCAGCAAATGACAATCTAATCAATCAAAGAGAAGTTTCATTGGTGGAGCTATGGCTAGCCATGAGCAAGTAGGGCATACCGTAAATCATAATTAGCATGCATAAAACCACAAATAAAAGAAGAAAAAAAAATTATTTAGTTATTAAAGAGCAATCAAGATTTCTTTAATATGACTAAGAATGAAGAAAACATGGAAACTATAAAGAAACGGGAAATTTGAGGTGCCTCCAAGGGCATGTCTCAACTTTTTTCTCTATTGTCTTATAGCAAGCAAGTACATGGATTTATGAATGAAAACTAGGAAACAAAATAGAGAGAGACACTATACCATTCTACGAAGTCATGGAATCCAACAAAAATCCTCTTTCATCATCCAAGAACATCCAAGAAACTATCCAAAAGCATGAGACAAGTATTTCTTCCAAATATTATATGACCATATATTGCTTCTATTCATAAATTTCAACCTTGTTTACAATGAAAGCCTTTGGAATATATAGGCCAAAGTGAGGAAAACCTCTTAGTTCAACTTGCAATCTCATTGGCCTATCCAAAATATCTGATTTTTTACTTGAGGCTTTGCAAAGACAAAGGCACAAAATATCTAATAAAATATCTCAAAAATGCTAAAAAAGGGAAATACTCAAAAAATACATTAGCAAAAGGTTCCCTGACTTGCCGGCAACTTATGAAGGCCTTACCGATGTCAAAACGAGGCCCATGATGGCTCGTTGGAAAGCTATGAGTATCTAATTTCTAAAAATGTTTATTTTTCTCCCAAATAATCAACGAAATTCCTATAAAAAGAGACCTGTTTGTAAAAAACCAAAAAATAGGCGTTGCTGATAAACGAGGCAGAGTGTAGAAAAAGAGAGTGTTTTTCGCCATTTTGGGGGAGAAAATGATCTTCAAATGATCTGAAAAATCGCTGAGTATGTGACCCTAAAATTATGGCATCCAATGATACCATTTGTATCCTTTGAAGATTCCCCAAACTGAAATGGTGATACCCAAGAGTTTTAGCCAAAAACCCAAAAATGACAAAAAACCAAAATTTGTCGAATTTCGCCCAAACTTGGCGAGCATGAACCTCAAGGGTTTTTAGAAACATGTTGTGAAGCTGAGGCCAAAATTTGGAGCCTTGAGGTGTCTTTCCTCAATTTTGGTTTCGGGTGCTTCCCTTTAGCCTCCTTGAGTTTTTCTTGAGCGGCCTTCAATTTCTGCCGGGAAAACTGATTGAGCTTTTTATAATGTCCAGTCATCCTCTGTTGAAGGTCCAAGTCCCTATTTGCCTTCTCCAAGTGATCATTAACTCTCTCAAGCCATGCTTCCCTATTTTTCTCTATCTCTTGTTTGAAAAATGTAGTGAGAGGGGTAGATTGGAGAAGGGCATCTTCTTCTTCCTTTTGTTTCTCAAGGGCCTTTTTGAGCCCCATGGTTCTTGGCCTTTTTTGCCTGGGCTGATCTTTGCCTTTGCTCTCATCGAAATCACCCATGAGTTCTTCCAATCTCACTTGTGCTTTGAAGGCCTCCTTTTTGTATTTGATGGCCCGTGTCTCATATAAAACCATATGGACACTCATCTGTTTGTTTTGAATTTGCAAAAAGTGATTGAAGTTTCCAGCCCTCTCAAGATCAGTCCTCAAAGCATCAATTTGGTTTTCTCTATTGATGAAGAGATTTTCTCAGATCCAAGCTTCATTGTCACTATCATCACTTTGGATTTGAATTATGTCTAATTCCCTTTCCTTTTCATGACTACTTTCTTCCTTGTCCTTTCATTTTCTTTGGGTGGCTCTTTTAGTCTTCCTCCTCTTGGGCAATTCGAAAATGGGCTTCTTGGGAAATTTTCCCTTGCTTCGGAGGGCCCTAGTCACATTTGGAGTTACAAATCTAGGCAGCCTTTTCTTTGATTTTTGGGGCTTGGCCACTTTCACAGAAGAGAGCATGGCCCCTTGCCTAGGAGAGGCAGCTAGCACATGATCCATTGGCTCTTTACCCTTGTCATTTTTCTCATCATTCTTGCCACTATCTTGGATTTCTTCATGGATGCCTTGACTATCCTTGTGCATTTCTTTTTGAGGGTTGTCCTCCTCACTGTGTTGCAGTTGTTCATCATGCTGCCCTTCTTCTTCAGGAGGCTGTTGTTCCTTTTTATGAGGTTGTTGTTCGTCATCATGAGGCTACTATTCATCATGTTGTGGCTTCCTCTGTTCATCATCTTCATGAGACTGCTCGCCTTCACTGTGCTGCACATATTTATCATGCCCTGGAGTCTGTTGTTCTACCTCACTGTGATGCTGCTCATCATCATGTCCTTTTTCATCATGCCCAGGAGTCTGTTGTTCTGCCTCACTGTTTTCTTCTCCCTTTTGCTGCCCTGTTTCACTATGATGTTGCTCATCATCATCTTCCTCATCATCCCCTTACTGCCCTATTTCATCATGTTGATGCTCATCATCACTTTCCTCTTCTTTCTCATGCTCTTCTTCCTCATCATGCTCTTTTGCTTGTTCTATGGTAAACTTGAGCTTCTTGGGAATAGGTTTGCTAGAAGAAGGTTAAGGATGGTGAGTAGAAGGTGAAGGATATGTATGAAATGCAAGGACAGTGGCAAAATCTGGATGTGTGATGAAAGTATCCCAAGAGACCTACTTCTTCTCAATCTGATGAAGAATGATGACTTTGATGAGGGAGTGATGGAAGAGGTAGGTTGTCTGCTGAGAAGGAGGCTTTTTCTGAACAGTGGAGGCCATTTTCTCAATACTTCTATGTAGGAAAAAAGGGAGATTTAGCAATTTTTCCCTCGTGAAATTCATGAGAAATCAGATATGATATGCATAGACTTGGGAGAATATTCCCTCACAAGTGAAGTATTTCATGATGATCTTCATGAGGGGGGTGTAACTAGTCAAAAGATATGAGAAGGGGAAAATGGATGGACATGAATCTCTATGCTCAGGCTTCAGAAAAGGCTTGTATTCTTCTGATTCCAGGTGGCTTTGTTTAAACCACTTCTCCTCGACATAAGGGGTTTTAGTGGCCTTGGAGATGGACCTTGGAGAGAATTTGAAATCTAGGCCTGCTAGTTGAAAATGCTTCTCTTGAAACCTCAAAGCACAAAGGTGTGTTAAAGGGGAATAACTCTTCACCTCTTGCACTCTTTGAAAAAAATATAAACACCCAACCTCATGGAAGTTAAACAAGACTGATGGATGGGCATTCACTTCTTCAGTGGAAATAGACTCAAATATCTTGTGAAGGCCACTCTTACTGTCTTGCCTGGGAGGCATCTTGTTTTGAATGTTCTTTACAACACCAAGCTGTCTCAAATGGCCTTTGGAATGTTTTTCTCAAGCACACACCTTTGTCCTCCTTGGTAGTCACTGTTTGACCAAGGAAAACTGCTTCAAATGCTGTGTGAAATGGTTCTTTAACACCAACTTTCGGCTCCTTACAAATCACTGTTTTGTCCCTTTTTATGCCAATCAACAAATAATTATCAAATGAAAATCACACAGTCAAATGATTACTGTGCTTGGGCAAGGCAATTTGAAAAAGAGGTAATGGTGGCTTTTTTTAGAATAGAGATCTGCTTCTGTTTTGACAGAGGCAAGACAACCTACCCCAAACAAAACTCTCCCTGTATTCACTATTTCTTCTATAGAGGTAGACAAAAAACAACCTCAGATTTCTTTAAAAGATCTCGATAGAATACTCTATTTTATGGAACAAAAGAGGTTGCACTAGGTTTCACTGTCTTTCCACACGGAGAAGAATTTTTCAAAATGACAAGGCTTTGAGGTAGTCAGGGTCCTTAAAGATGGTTTTAAACATCCACCCAACAATGTAAAAATGTGTAACAATCATAGCAACAGAACACTTTGAGTTTTCTCAGAAACACTACGTTCTAATCAATCTCTCTCTCTTGGAATTTATAACAATAAAACCTTTTAATTTTTGACCAAAATCCTCACCCTTTAAACACTATTTTGACCTTAAAATTTTCCATTAGGGATTAGTTTTTTTTTCACCACAGCTAGGACACCTTCAGCAACTTGAAAACCCTCTACCACCGTGTTTTTTCCTTGCAATTAGTGTTATGGCTTATCACTATTTTTGAGGGAAGTTTTAGGCCTTTTGAAACTAATGCAAACACACCCCTTTTTACTATACTAATATTGGGAAATTTTGGCAACAGAAACCTTAGATTTTGCTGAAACAGTTTTCTCTCCTACCACTATTCTAGTCTTGATAATCATGGCATCAATCGCCCTTTAGAAATTCGAAAGCACCAAGGACGCAAAAAATACCTTGAGGATGGTTTGTGGCCTTTTCTTGATGAGTTGAGCAGCTTCAAAGATTCTTTTGAAGGTGTTTTGATCGTTCAGCAGGAGCGGCATGTTCAAAAGGAAAAGCGTCGCGCAACAAAAGGGGTGTCGGGTCGGCCTTCAGGTAGTTGTGACCGCGCGCACAGGCGTGTCATGCGCCACTACAGGCATGCTACACAACAGTGCAAGGATCGTGTAAACTTCTGTCTGAATGCACCGTGCACTTTTCCAGGCGCGTCGCACGGGCTTAAAACCTTCAAAAACTCTGCAAACTGCTCGAAATCCTTCTTTTCTCCAATGGGTAGCTAAGAGGGCATTTGTGAATGCTTTTGAAACTTGCAAATGAATTTTCAATGGTCTCTTATTCCTCTTAAAGTTGAAAAAGCCAATTATCCTTTGAAATTTGCTTCGGGAGGGTTTTGAAAACCTTTTGAAAGGCCTTTTTTATAACGAAACTTAACTGACTTTCAAAATGCCAAAGAGGCCCATATCCAACTAATGTCGATAATAAATGGCTGTGGGGGTTGTTTGAAATTTTTCGTAGATATGACTCTCCCCTAAAATCATCTCAAGGCTAAACTCTTTTTTCACTGCTTGCCTATTAAGGGAGGAAACTTGTTTCCTTTGTTCATATCCATTTTTAAGAGGAAAACCCTGCTCAAACCATATAGTGACTGTAGATTCTTCTTTTGAATGACATTTTTCTTTGATTGTGGGAACCATAGTTGTATCACCTGGGTTTGACAAAGAACTGTTTATAAAAAAGAAATTCCTTTAAAGACCTTCCCTACAATCATCTGCAACAGCTAGGCATCTTCATATGTATAAAAAGTCTCTTGTCTGTTGTTGAGCTCCAAGAATGTTCTTTCTTCCACCACATTCCACTCCATTTCTTTTTTCAATTATTAATCCCAGGCTCAAATGATCAATGAAATTAGTTAAAATTGCTTTAATAATGAATATTATGACTAACTTGCTATGTTTTTATTATTTTTTCATTGTAGTACTTTTTGAACTAGCACTAGCTACAGAATGCAGACATTCTGTAGCTAGTTGCCAATTCTACAGCTGTATTCATGTCTAAGCAAGTTCTAGGTGTCCTCTCAGAGAAAACCACACATGGTCATATTCCAGATCATGCCCTCATCATTTTTTGCTCTCCACGAAGACTGAACGGAATTTTGTACGTGGTTATGCACGTGGGAACTCAAACTAGGAGATAGACTCCTAATAGGACAAGGACAGTCCAAATGTCCTTAGTCATATTACGATGCCACATTTAGAGTTCTAGTTTGATTTTAATATGGAAAGACAATTATCCCTGGATTATCTTGGATTCTGTTATGTAAACTTGCTATAAATGTAGCTCGGGAAACCGAGGGAAAAGGTTAGATTTTGGTTAGATTTTGTGTTTTACTGCTAGATTTCAGAAGTACGAAAACACTCTGTTCTGAAGTAATATCTCTTTAATGAAAAAGACATCATTTCCTTGAAAGCATTGAGTTAATATTGAAGTGGATTTCGTGCTACTCTGGTGGTAGAGGGCCCTTGCCTCCTGAGCAGCCTTGTTTATACAGTTTAGATAAGTATTTTAGTCTTGTTTTCATTTCTAGCTTAGACAAGTTTCTGAAGTTTATGTTCATAGTTGATTTCATTAATCATCACAGTTATACTTACTCTAATAAACTCTTCCAAAATATCATTACAATGAATAAGACATAGCTGTGGTGTTGTAGATTTTAGTTGCATTTCCTTTCATTAATTATCACAGTTAGACTTACTCTAATAAACTCTTCCAAAATATCATTATGATGAATAAGTCATAGCTGTGGTATTGTAGGTTTTAGTTGCTTGTTTATACTAAGTGTCACAGCTGGTCTTACTCAAACAAACTCTTCCAAAACATCATGAACAACGAATAATAAATAGCTGTGGTGACTTAGATTCTAGTTTTATTTGCTTTCAGTCTTACATTTCTGTTCAACTGCATCGAATAATATAGCCATAGTTGTTTGACAAACTCTTCCAAAATATCATTCCTATTGACGAGATGGAATGTAGAATTCCATAGACTAGTTACATGTTAATTTAGTTACAGCACTCCGAAGGTAGATTGCATTTAGTTCAGCTCTATCATTTCATTACCAGTTTGATAATTTCTTTTCAGTTTAACACTGTTCACTGTAGACTAGCAGCACCCTAGTATAGTCTTAGCTCACTGTATTAACATTCCAAGTTTAGTTGCTATCCATTGAATTTTAAATTGCATTAGTTGTTAAATTTAAATACCACGGTTTTCATTATTTACAAAACTTCTTTTGTTCCAAACTCACACTAATACATAATTATCTGGACATAAGGTAGTATCAGTCTAAGGCCTAGGGTATTTTGCAACCTTTTTACCATTTCACAAACAAGCCTTTTCTCAAAGACTACTCTAAAAAGAAATCTATAACTTTTGAGTGAGGCCTAGTGGTGCTATATTGAGTTGCAGAACAGAATTAGGAGCTAGTTTAGAGTAGAAATCTTATGATGCTACAAATGTTCTTTTCCAAATATGTTTCAATAAACCTTTAACCATGGATGAGATGTTGTAACATTGTAAGTTGATTGGTTGATTGTTTAGTTAGGAGAAATCCATTTACACTTAACTTGTCCATTTCTCCCGCTCTTCCAACACATCTTTAATGAATGAATTGGATAAGTTCAAGTTCATGTTGTGATTTGTTTCTTTGCAATCGAGTCATTATCAAGCTTTGCATTTGTTATTTTCCATCCATAGTTTAGGCTTCACTCTGTTTTTAACCAGTAGCTTCTTTTCACCAGCATTTAGTTCTTTCCCTTGTGAACATAAAACCATAAAAACAAAAAACATCATAAAACACTAGACACATCATAGTGAGAAAAAATTACCTAGTCATATATAGTGCACCACACTTCAACAGTTTACCAACCCTGGTTGAAAATTAATGAAATCAATTTAGGAACAATAGGTTGAGTACAAACATCTGTGACAACATCATGCTTCATTTCTTTGAAGGTTGTCCTAATGATTTTTGAATCATTCTTTGCCATTCTTGCAAGGAGATAAACCACTTTAAAAATTATTTGATATTTTCTTCTCCTTGTGTTTTGATGATGATCATGCCCACCATGAAGTTGATTGAGATGCCAGGTGCTTTTTGAGCCTTTATTTTGAATATGGGTGAAGAACCTCATTTGAAACTGTCAGTGAAATTTTTTTCTACAAATAGTCTCCACCATCAAGGCAACTGACTAACCTTAGATTGACAAAGTAATCTAGTCTTCAACTTTTACGGAGATATAGCAGGGGATGGTGAGATGAAGTTTAAAATGTAAAATTGGAAAATTGTCCCTTTGTTATTTTGTGAAGAAAGTATACAAGAATAAATGAATTTCTCATTCATTTTACCATTTTGACAGTAGTCCCTTTGAAATCTAAGCCATACTGAAAATGAAAGCTCTTCACCCTTACACAATGGTGAGCCTTCTACTTGTTATGAAGGAGGCCTATTTTTTGACAAATACCTGGGTTCTTTTCAAGCCATGTTCTAACCAAGTGAAGAATGTTTTATGAACACATTGTTAGTGGTTTTCTTTTGATTTGATAGCAGAAATCAGTTTGAGACCAAGACTTTTTTACTTCCTTGGCCATTTTCTTAACAATATTTCTTCATTCATAATCACCCCATTGTCTTCACACTGTATTTCAATTCTGTTTTTTAACAATGAAACTCATGTAAACACCTTTAAAAGCACCACTACTTTGCCTCTACTTTTAACACCATTTTCTATTCAAAAGCCTTCAATTGTCTCCCACTACTCTTAAAATTTTCCTTTCAGTCATTGAAAACCATAAAAGCAATCTCTGTCCCTGGCCCTCTGCTTATTAGATGAAGGAGGCCTTTATCACAGTGCCAAACCCTCTTCTTGTAAAATGAAGGAGGTTTTCTCAGTCTTCAACCCTCTGCCTGTAAAATGAAGGAGGTTTTCTCAGTATTTCAACCCTCTGCTCATGTATGGAGGAGGTTTTCTTAGTGATGCCATTTCATCAGCTTTTAAACAGTGTTATATTTCCTTTCACTTCTTATTCATGCTTAAGCAAATGAAGATGAAAAATTGACAATAAGTCATGATGGGAATTTCTCTGAGACATGTAATTCTACTTTTCAAATACCTTTGTGCTTCTTTAGACATCACAAGCAATTTGGCTAGTATCTACGAAGCATTTCTTGTCATTTATAATTTATTAACCTTTGACTGTGATTGCAAGAGCTTAATGAGATAACTCTCGATCCAGTATTTGCATCCCAGGCTCAAAAACACATGAGAAGCATTTTTCTTCTCATGTTGAGTTTAATACTGTCTTCTGGAACACTAGTATACTTCTGATCTTTGACAAAGACATTGAAACACTGTACATTTACCTAATATCAGCTTCACCTGTGGCATATGTATTGCTAAGACTTGAAGGCTTGTTAGTGGCGTGACTTAAGGGTGTAACCAAACTTTATTTGTAGAATAGGAAGGTTTGTTAGGACTGGTTGATAATAGATAGAGGTTCTTTGGCTTTAGGATAGTTTTCCAAGGGAAAGTCACCTAAAGCGCCACTGCTTAACTTAGGGGAGACTTTTTGGACAGATTTGGATTGTTCTCTTTGTAGCTGATGGAAAAGCTAGTATGGCTGAGGCCCGATAGGGCTTGGCAATGAGGTTTTATCTTGTCATGGGCTGATTGAAAAGGTAGGAGGGAAAAAAAAATTTATAGGTGTTTTCCGGCTGGAAAATTTGAAAAATTTTGAGATCAGCTGCTAGAAAACTTGGCTTTAACAGATAATCATCATAAACAGGTGAAAAATACTAATGAATAACACCTCCCAAATGTTTCTTGTCCTCAAGAAACTGCAAGGGTGCTGCAAAATCTCCCCTTCTTCTCTTTTGGCCTCCTCATCCATTAGTCTCCCCCATTGCTCTGAATGTTAGGCAATAGCTCTATCTTCCAATGGTCATCCCTCAATATGTAATTTAGCCTTTGGTGAGTAAACCCAAGGGCTCTCATCATGAATAAATGGAAGGTTGTTGTGGAAACATTCTTGCTGATCCATGGCCTCATCAAGATATAAGTGATGACAATCATGGGATTTTCATGATCCATGAAAGACTCCCATCACCATGCTATCATCCAAATTAAGTGGATCACCTCCCAGCTTAGTAATCCATAGAAAAGCTCCTCCCCAATACATGTGAGAGGCATGTTCTCAATAAAGATATGGCTCACTCTATAAAGATAAAAGTGATCGATCATAGTGGCCATACAAAATCTCATGCTCCCATGGAAGCATGCAATGCAAAAAGAGTGGGAAACCCCTTTCTCCAAGGACACATCCAACAAGGGTGCCTTTCCTCCAACTATGCCCCCAACAAATATAAGGACATCTTCAGCTTGTGGGATCATAATTAGAATCATGCTAGCTTCCATGTATGATAAATGAGAAGGAAGATGTTCCCTGTGCAACCAGCGTAGTTTTATCCTTAACTGCCATAAAATAGGATGTGACAAGTGCCTCCCCCAACACTTGTTTGCTACCTTGTGTCTTTGGAATGCTTGGATAATGTAAATCATAGTTGGTGTAAAGGAATCACACCATGAATAATATAATAGCTTCCCAATACTGTCCAAGGAATTACCTGCATCAACATAGTTCATGGCCTTGAGTGGCCCATGAAACCCATCATACTTAGTGCCCCATCTTGGCACAACATCCTGCAAATGAGTGTTACAAAAATATAAGCATATAAGAGATACATTATAATGCTCAGAAGTACAAGCCTCTCTATATACTTGTTTTACATCAGTGGGGTAACTCATGGATGATTTCCCTCTCACACTCAAAGAATAAGGAGGTGTGAATGGTGGCTCTTCCCAAGAGCTATGTTCCTCCTCTTCTACCAGATAGTCCATGCACATCTACATATGAGAGTGCATCTCTTCCTTGAAACCTTCCCATATGAAACCACCCAAAAGAGTATGATATGATTTGACAAAACCAGTGGGTTTGGAAAACTGGATTTCATAGATGGCATCAAGTAGCCCCTCCTTGAGTTTGGAGTCACTAACCAAAAGAACAAAATTATAGAAATAGATAACTCCATATACCACCTTGAACCTCTAATCCTTTACTTCCCCTTCAAGAACCCCGCATGTGAAAAGGTCCTTGGAATATTCCATTATGAGTTGGGAATCCCAACAAGGATCCAAGCTCTCCAAGAATGACAACGCTGTAGAGGTTTGAAATGCAGCCCCTGTCTTCTCATGGCTCCCATATTTGACATCCTTGATATCAAAATCACATGTTGGAGCATCATCATCTTCCCTTTGCTTCTCCATTTGTAGCTATTCTTGCACAAGACAACATCGGAGCATACGGAAATCAACTTCCCCTCAGAAAGTTCTTGTTTTCCAAAACCTCCTCCTTTTGGCCCATGTATACAAGAGGGTTAGGATCCCCTTGCTATTTTCAGAAATCCCCTTTGTGAATGAATAGATCATGGTCTACCCAAAAGATATGGAGTGTCCATGTGCCCTCATGCTCATGCCATCACAGATCTCTGATTTCTCCTTTCTCAGCGCAGATTTCTGAGTGGGAGTTAGAAATGCCCCTTTCAGGAAACTGCTCATCTCTCTCCAGAATTCATGAGAGATTCTTTGCGTTCTGCTAGCTTCTCCCAAGGCTCCCTCCTTAGCCAAGTATTTATATGCTGCCCATAGTTGAGAGAACACTTTATATTTCCTCTTATCAAGAGGTGCTCCTGGTAAAGTACCTCCTTGCAAAGAGGTGTCAAGGCATAGAGTAGAATGAGGATGTAGGTAGACAGATTTTCCCCTACCTTTAATGCATAATCCCTCTAGCCTTATTTGTGTTTCAAAGCTTTGAAATAGAGAAGGATCCATGTTTTTCTTCTTGTGATGCCCTTCATACTCTTTTCCTTCTTCTATCATCAAGATCTCATCATTTGACAATGATGGTACATGTTTCTCATGTGTGAGATCTTGTGGAACTACTTGCAAGAGTGCAAGAGTTTCTTCCCTTGGAGCAAGTGCTCCAACTTCTTCCTCATGAGGTGTTTGAGGTGCCTCTGTTTTGACTGCGTTATCATCTCTTGCCTTCTTCTCCTCATAAATAACTGAAATTGTCCCATCATCAATGAGAGACATGAGATATTGGTCATCTATTGAAGGAGAAGCCTTCATGCTTTTCTCTTGAGAATATGACCCTTCACTCAATGGAGATCTTGCCCTTGGAAAGGCATCAAACAAACTTACACCTTCTTCCATAGTCTTCAGAAATTGAGTTGGATTCATAGACCCTTCCAACTCATGCAAAATATTCATCTGATGTGGTTTGACAATATTAACAGAAGATGATACACATGGAACTTAATTTTCAATAGACCTTGCATAAGTAGTTGTATTTGCATTATTCAAGGAAAAAGAGTCAAACAACCACGAAGAATATTATTTACCTTCAAAATGTAGTGTTGCTGCTTTTATGGCTTCAATCTCTAAAACCTAATGTTGTTGCACAAATTTATCCATCTCCTCCACCCAAACCTTGATTGGACATTTAGGTGATCCATCAAAGATAGATAGATAGAATCTACCCTTACCATGTTGCTCCTTCTTTGTCAATTTTCCCTGCTTGATCTTGCAGAATCCTTGGAAGTTCAAGTTATCTTTGAACTCCTTGGATTTAGCTTCATACTCCTCCAAATACTTTCTAAGAGTCTCCTTCTTAGGCACACCTCCTTTCTTCCTCTTCATGAAGAAATCACAAACAAAACGCTAAAGATTTGGTGATATGGCTTAGTGCACATATCCATGAGATGAGGATTCAGAATTTTCCTCATGTATATATCTTGTAGATCTGATCAGAATATCTTTCTGCCCTTGAAACTTTCTAGGAGTTTCATTGCTTCTCCTTTGTTCTTCTTGTTCAAGCTCCTTGGAGAGGTTCTTCTTAGATCTGAAAGCTGATGAGAGTAAACTCATGTTCCTCATAATTATGACCTTACTCCTTTCTGTACAACACTTTTTCTTGAAGCCACAGGCTGAGCCAAAGATCTTTCTCTGATACCACTATAATATCCCTTTTTCAGGAACAACTACAGATTGGGAATAATATGATTTATTAACAATTTTGAGCTACATAAATATGTCATATACAGATGTAAAATCACTTAATATTCAATTAATTATACAACATCAACTTTATACAACATTTTATAAGGCAAAATGTGGGGAAAAGTGAGGATTTAGGCCCTAAAACAAGTGTATTCATAGATATGCATAAACATAAGGTGGGAAATTTGTTGGGTATGATAGCTAAGGTTATGAGGGACTCCCATGTCTAATTTTAGGAAAAAAAATAATTTTTTCTAAGTTAAACGGTTCCTCCTTTCCTAACTAGGCTAGAAAACCCTGATTTCCCATGACTAGAAGTATGCAGAAATTTGTTGAAGCATGTGAGCGTGATTTTCTGAAGGGTATGACTGAAATAAGGTATGAATATTGAAAAATAATATTATATGCATAACTCATACACTTTACAGAAGAATAATGAAATAATACAGAAGAGATCCTCAAGAAAGAGGTGATACAACCACGTTAAAAGAATGCATAACCACGACAACGTTATTTTTAGGGAGGAAGCAAAAATTTATTGATTCTTCAGACCTGGATCAGATCCTTACATAAAAATATTGATCTAATACAGATCCATATACAAGAAAAGCTGATCTATACATCCCCCTTGGGGATTTGCTCAAAACATGAAGCACCAGAAGTAGATCTGAGATCTAAAACTTCATATGTGCAGAATGATTCAAAAATTCTGAATAATACAAGTACATAGAAGATCAGTTTTGAAACATAACATATATTGGTTGGCCAATCTATGGATCACCACAATGAAGGAAGAATCCCAACACCGAAGATCTCTTCTTCAAAATGCAAGCAAAGCACCCTGCACCTCTAGATCTGCAAATAACGTTGTCTTAGGGAGAGATAAAGTGTTGTAGCTTCGAAATATGATTTTTCTTGATGCCAAGATGTATATTTGAAGTATATTCAGCAAATTAACTCTTCCAGGAGGTTAAAAGACACACTCATTGAGAAGAGCCACTGCTACAATCTAGATCTAAACAGATCTAGTCTTCCACTTGCTGTAGCTCACAAGACAGCTCAACCCTCAACATGAGTAGCACTGTAATTTAAGGTGAATCTTGGCCCAATCCTCATAGTAGACAAGTTTAGCACAATTATCCTCCAAGAGCTACTTAAGGAAGGAGGTGGGATCCCTGAACAGGAATGCCCAACAAGGGATGTCTTGCAGACAATACATTTTGAAATGATAATCTTCAACAACCCTTTCCTTGTTTCCCTCCTCTTCTTTTTATAAGATAGGAACCTTGCCAAACCCTAAACCACCTTGAATCACTTAACCCTTTTCACATTACAACCTCCTTATAGAACTGCGTTGTCCCTCAAAGAGGTTCAATGCATCTAGACTGCATTGTTTGACTTGGTCAAAGATGACCCATTCTTGTGATTTAACCCATTCACACCTGCAGGCGTTTATTTGTATAGCCCATATATGTTTTTTTTCACATAGGCATTTATTTATTCTTTGTTTCTAGGAGTTTTACATGTCCTCCTTTACAATTTATTCATAAACATGAAATGCAAAAATAAACAAGGCAAAATTAATGTTCCAATTACCTGCAGCGAATTTAGGAACATTACAGGAGGTAACCATATATGACACCTTCAAATAAATTAAAAGGAAAAATGAGATATTGAAGACAAGCACCTACAACCAATTTTGGAGGTAGATCACGAGTTTACAAAGTAGGCTTCTATCAGCCTTCGATTTAGAGAAGGGAAAGATGCATATGGATTTCTTAGAAGCCCAGATTTCTTAGTCAAAATATCCTACATATTTCAAGCATTCTTCTTTTGAGTTTAATGTCAAGGAAATCCACCCAATAGATCATATGGAGATGCACAAGAATACTGGAGAGATGATATCATCTACACTGACTAGCATTGCAATGAGCCTGTCTAAATTGCAGGTATCGCTGGCTAATATTCAATAAAAAATCAAGATGGAGAAGATTTGTTATCTTACCAAGGGTACCAAAATTAAATCCTTGGAGGATTTAGTTCTGAATATTGGGTATGATCCAACAAATTTAGATGCAGTAGAGGAGATTCTGAAAAAATAAAAATGAAGACATAGCTGTCCTAAGAAAGCAGCTTACAATTTCAGCTACTGAAGACCCTCTAACAAAGTACATAGAGGAGAATGAAGCAAAAAAAGCAGAGATGATGAATTTGATAATGGATCAGTCAACATAGTTGAAGCTGATGGAGACAGAAATGGATAAATTAGTGAAGGAAAAGGAAAAAGCATCACATATTGTCATCATTCCATTGGAGGTTTTTCCTATTGCAGTCATCCCTACAGCTACATCTAAAAATACATGTACATCAGATGGTACAGAAAAATTGGCTAGATCCATGGAAAATATGTGCATACAAACAGAGGAGATTAAAAAGATGGAAGCAAAAATTAATACCTTGAAGGATCTAAAGGTAAGGTTTGATAACACACATGAGATATAAATACAAAGAGCCCCAAAATAGATCGAAAGGTTGATAAATGAAGAAAAGGAAGCTTCAATTTTTCACACCATTGGACAGGTTAAGGAAATCATTTGGACAAGCATAATTGATTTTATGAATGAAATATGGTCTCTTATTCAAATCATATTTGAACAGAAAGAACTAATTGAACAAATAAATGATGCCATAGCTAAAGAAACCAAGGAGCTTGGGGACATGCCTGAGAAAAAAAATAACATCATCATCTTTCTAAATTCCAAAATAAGGTTTGAATTGGAGGTCCTCAGAGTTGAGGACAAAACAACAACAATTCTAGAAGTCAAGAAAGTGCTCACTAAGAAAAGCTTTGCCACACAGTTAGAGGAAAAGTGCCATAATTTAGAAATTGAGCCACTGACCAAAAGAGAGTTACCCTCACTATTTGTAATAAATGAAAACTTATGGCCAGGCAAGACTATGTGAAGAAGCTGAAAAAATATTGCTAAGGACACAACCAATTTTGCAGGGCTTAAAGAAGCAATGGCTGGAAGAGCTTTCCTTGAATCCATGAGCAACGATATATTCATCCAACATGAAATTAAACACATTTTTTTACTGAGGCCTACTTTTGTTAAATTCATAGAGACAGATTGTTACACCATTTTTTTGGTCATCTAACCTATTATCATTAGATGAACCCAAGTACACCATGTAAGACCAATTTTACCCTAAGTAAAATTGCTTTCACCATGTGAAATAACATTTTTCTATAATTCCTGGTCATATTTAACCCAAAACAAGGAAAATAATTAAATAAATCATTATTTATTTGATTATTTCCTAGGAATAAGTTATTTAAATCATTATTTAAATAATATTACTAGTTAAATTTGACTAAATAATTTTAAAATAATTAAATAAACCATTATTTATTTAATTATACTCCCATCATTTCCCTAAAATAATAAATAAATCATTTATTTATTTTTTATTTATAAATAAAGGAATTGACCCAAGTCAAAAATCCTTTTCCCTCCAATAAATATAATAAAATATTCCTAAGGGTGATTCTAGAATTCGATTAATAATGTTTTATTCATGCACCGAGTTCTAGAACACCCCAATATTTTGTTATAAATAGAAGGGTTTTCCTCATTCATTAGTCACCTTCATTGTATTAGATCACTCTGGATCTATACTTGGTCACATTTTCCATTTTTTCCTTATGAGCTCCCTTTGAGTTCTATGTTTGTCTGGGTTTTCTACACCAACTAGAGAGAGAGATTTTAGATTTGAAACACTGAGGACTTTCAAGAACCCATCCCATTGAGGAGAACCGGAAAACACCCTTCTTATTTTCCTCTCAGGTGCCCCCTTTTCAATATAATATAAAAATTCTTTCAAATACATTGTTCTTGCCTTATCTATTGGATGCATGGAGCCATACTGTATTTTATCTGCTTAATGTCTTTTGTGCTTAGATCTGGATTTGTGCAGCACTATTTGGATCACCTCATTGCAGACTTAAAGATATTTTGCAGCCATAATCGATGTTAGGGATATTTGTTATGCGTACCTAAAGTGATCTTTTACGACGAAAGATTCATACTAACAATTGGCGACTCCAGACGGGTTTTATTTTGCGATTGCTGTCGTTTTATATATTCCTGCATATCCAGCTGTTTCAGACCCTAGGTTTTCTCTCCAGTTTTCTATTTTTCCTATTTTTATGGTACCTTTCACCTCTAAATCCCTCAAACATTAAAATTTTTAACTTTCGTGTGTTTCTGGCCCTATTGCGCAGGTGACAGACATCAGTCGCCGCTGAGACAACAAACTTTTCTGAAATCTGCCACCGAGAGTGCCAGAAGTGCAGGTCACACTTTTTGGCCCAAAAACTGCGTCCTGGAGCTTCAGGTCGCAGAAAACAGCCCAAAAACTACGACCTAAGCAAAAAACAGGTCAAAAACTGCGACCTCGACTTTTTTCTGGAATTTTTCTGAAATTTTTCTAAGTTTTGTCTGAACCTCTGTCAGGGTTGTTTGACCTACGTCTTTTCCTGTTTAGACCTATTCTTGCTCCGTTTTACTCAACTAAGTGGGAATCTAGCCCCCTAGGGTTTCAGTACCCTCCATTTTTTTTGGGAGAGTTTTCTCTGTTTCAGAAGTCTAAATTTCCAGAGTTTCAAACTTTTTTCTTTCCGATCTGATACCTCCTTGTCAGATCCCTACAGATCAGCTCTTCTCCCTTTCAAAACACCTCATATAGTTTTTTTTGGGTTAATTTTTCGGGTCGCCTCCTTGTCCCTTCTACCTTTAGCTGATCCCCTCCTTTCTCGCAGCAACCTTGCCTCTGCCTCTTTGCTGTTATCTGCACCTCTTTTCAGCAGATTTCTCCTTTAGATCCCCGTCCCTCCTGACCTTAGATCTATTGGCCTCTTTTTAGCGTGCTTTGATTATATTTTTCCCTCTGATAGACTAGTTTTGAGCGACCCGCCTTCTTGGGTTAGATTGATGCATTGTTAGCTGTTAATTTTATATTCTTTTAGTCTTATTTACTGTAGATTTATTTTTCAATTATGCAACACACTTTTTATTTTACTCTCAAAATGTCTGGGTTTAAAAAATTAAAATTAATGCACACCACACACTGACCCTAAGCGAAGAAGAGCATGGTTACAACCTCTTGGAAAATACTTTAAAATGAATTGAAACTGCACCTCTCTGCCCTTGTTTCGACATTGACCTCACTTGATCTTGCACCGCCCTGCCTTTGTCAGTTTTTCTTCTTCCCATCATCATTGTGCCTCCAAGGCGTTTATCCCGGAGACTTCTTAGCCTTCACCCTCAGTTTCTGGTTGGTTAACTTGCTCCTTCCCGTCGTCATCGAGTTTGTCCTCCCTCGAGTCTGCACTCTCACTCATCTTCTGATTCTTTGGTTTCTCCCCCTACTTCTGGTTCTCTCGCTGTTACCTTCACCATGTTTGGTCCAGGGCCTAACGCTAGTGGCAACCCCGGCCCTAATGCTAGGAATATTACTAGCGGAACCGCCACAGGAACTAACTTGACTGCTCCCTTGCTCCCCTTCATGGCTGGCCTCAGTCTCCTCGATTTCAGTCAGTTGATCAATGATCCTATCCACCATGATGTTATTTGGCCTACTATGCCAACCAAGCTCCCCTCCTACATTCCGAAGTTTGAAGGCCTTACTGGAGAAGATCCCTCCAACCATATCAGATATTTCCACATGTGGTGTTCATCCCATTCCATTATTGATGATTCCATCCATCTTAGGTTGTTCCAACGCACGCTTACAGGTGAAGCTTCTAAGTGGTATGTTGATCAGCCCACTTCCTCTCATACCACCTTTGCGACTCTTGCTAGGGAATTTTTATCTTACTTCTAGCTTCCCCTTCGTTATGACACTGGTATCAAACTTTTGAATTCTTTCCATCAATCTTCTACGACCTTCCTATCTGATCATGTCCAGGAATGGCGGAGAAGAAAGAGCCTATGTCAATCTCCTACCTTCGAAGACCATCTCTACATGGACTGGTCCCTTAGATCTCTCTTGCCACCTATCGAGAAAGATGTCGCATCGCATTTTCCTCAAACCGAAGAAGCTGCCCTCCAAAGGGCATTAAAATATGACCTGATCTACGCTCAAATGGGTTATTTTTATACTGTTCTACGTGATCTCCCCAGACCCGGTAATGCCCATGCACCAGGGGCACCTCCTGCCGCCAAAAGTATCGTTGGAGCTCTCTTCAATCCATCCGCTCAACCTCCCATGACCTATGGTTTTCTTGGGGGAGGGGGAACCACTTCCTGCACTGCTCCCCCTCCCGGTAGCACGCATCCAGGATCCGGCATGCCTCCTCTTTCTTCCCAACCCCCTATTTACCACATTGTTACCCAACCTCATTATCATCTATATCCACAGCCTAGTGCTCCAACTCCTCCAACATTAGTACCCCTGCCTCCCTTGTCTTCTGAACCCCCGCAATAGCAGCCACCACCCCCTCATGGGCAAGTGTATGCACAACAGAGCGTGACCAATCCTTTCCCACAACAAAGCTTCGTGGCTACCCAACCACCTCACGGACTGGTAACCACTCAACCTCCTACATCTGATACCATTGATTACCAGATCCTCATGATGAACTCTGACTAACCTATAACCACCAACCTTAACCTTCACACTCAGTCCCATCCGTACCCCCAACCTCCTGCTCCATCTGTCCCCGAGTTACCTTATTCAAGTTCTATAGAGCCTCTTTAGACAAATTATGGTCCCTTGCATATCCCTCCGCCCAAAGCCGAGGTTCATACCAAGATTCCTAAGGGACCATTACGCCGAAATGCTACTTCTGACTGAGCTGCCCATTCGTTTAGAATAGTAGATGAGCTGGCCCAATCTTCTATTACCATTTAAATGCTAGAACTCCTCCAGTCATGCCCCTCCTAAAGAAAATCTCTACTATCTACCCTGGGCGCTGTAGATCCAACAGATGACCAATTGATTGTTTTCGATGCCCATCAGTCGGAGTCTCCTCCTCTTCCTGCTTCCGTAGCCTTCCAAATCTCAGTCAAAATCCGGAACGCTAACATTTCCTCGTGCATCATTGACGAGGGGGCATCCACCTGTGTGATGTTCGCTTCGGTTTGGAAACAAATCGGATATCCTGATTTGGCCCCTTCCACGATCACTCTTCGAGCGTGGGATGGCCATGCCTCCCAGCCCATTGGCCTTTTTCGTAATTGTCCCATTACTCTTGCGGGCAAGACTGTTTGCATTAACATTGAAGTCACCGACACCCCTCTTGATTATAACATTCTTTTGGGGCATAGCTACACCTATGCCATGTTTGTTGTCCCATCCGCAGTCCACCGCAAGATGTTTTTCCCTCACAATGGAAAGATAGTCACCATCAACCAGTTGACGTATTATGAGCCAAAATCTCAGACCTCCCCTGAGTCAACCCTCTCTTCTGTAACCAATAAATAAACCATTGATTCTTTGACCAGTGTTTCCCCTGGCGTCTACAAAGATTCCTCCTTGCTTGGAACCTTCCTTGGTCTTCCTCCTCCTCCTGTCTCTGATCCCAGCTTAGCGAATGTTTTCATGATGTAATCATCTCGGGCTGACCTTAAACAGCCTGCTTCGGCTAGTCAACAACCTCAACCTTGCCTGCAAAAATCCGCTCCTAGCCCTTCACCTCAGCTACCTGAACTTCTTCTGCCTGGACCTTCCCATCCAGCTAATACTCATGAGCCTCTTTACCCTCCTGGATCAGTTCCCCCAAGCCTTAGCCATTTAGGAGTCATCCCACCTAGCCATTACCCCTATGGACAAATACCTTTCCTTGCTCCCCCTCCCAGAGTTTATTCGGTCCCTATCTTGGCCACCCTCTCCCTCCCTAACTTGACCTTGGGTATACCTGTCTAGTACCTTGACCCTCCAACCACTACCCCACCTGGTAAACCCAAACCTTCTCTTTAACCAGTCCCCATGACTTCTCCCACTGCAACAGTGCCTCAACCACCTCAACATGAACCACCTCCCATTGTGACCGCTTTGGGTAAGACTGGCAAAGCTCGCAAGGGGGCATCAACCGACAAGACTGCCCCGACAAACCCTGCCCCTTCTTGGCCTCCAAAGCATACCATCCAGTGTGCTTTGTGTGATGTTGTCCGTCACGCCACCCATACCTGTCCTGAACTGCCTCATCTCAAGCCCATGGTTAATGTCGCGTTTCTTGAGTCCACGGTCCTGGAAGCCTTTGTTTCTTCCATGACCATGGCCAAGAACCCCAAGACTCTTCACACCAACCACACCTGTGCTTTGTGTGATCTCCATGGGAATTACACCCACCTTTGTCCCCCCCTCGAGGACTTCAGCACCTCTCTCACCGTGATCTGCCAATTCGCGGCCAAGCACAATGAGTCCACCTCTCCCCTATTTGCACGTTTTTATCCGGTAGAACTAACCGACATGGTTGCTCCCATTGACATTCCCCCTCCTAATGTCAAGATGATGGAGCCTTCATCCACCATTTTCTACCTATCATCATCCACGAGACCCTCGAGGAACATTCCCTTTGAATCCTCCCCTATTGTTTTGCTTGACCTTCCTTCAGTAATCACCTTGGGCTCAAGATCGATAGATCCTTTATCTACTTACTCTTCTGTCACCCCTTGTGACGTTGCGCATGTGAACATCTCTTCTCATGATGATGAGTTAGATAGCCTCGCCACATCAGGTGGTATTTCTTCCACAAGTCACCTCATCTTCTATCCCGATGACGAAATTATGGAAGGAATCATCTCCCCTGACTTTCTTTATTCCCCCTTACATCGAAGCCACGCGTTCGAACCACATACACCTTGGGACCATTAAATTGCAACACAATGTTTGGGTCAGGGGGCACCCATATTTGAGAGACCCAGAGAAGTAATTCTCCACAACTCTCCTAGTGTTTCTGGTCATGTCGACTCTAATACCATTATTCTTCCACATTTAGAAGAACCTTTAGAGTCCCATACCACTTAAAATCATTCTCGGGATGATACCCCTTATAGTTCCTTCATTTTACATCCACAACCCAGTATCTTAGACATTGTTGTTGACCAACTTATGGGTTTTCTAGGAGAGCATCAGTTCATTATCTCCAATTCCTCTCTTTAGGATAGTGACACTTGGTATGCCAACCTGGAAACTTAAAGTCCATTAGATTTATATATGCAGTACTAAAAGAGATTGGTAATCCTCCATTTCCTTTCTCACACTGTATAACCATAACGAAAACAAATGGTGCACCACATCATTAAGATGTGTTTAGATTCCCCTTTATCCATTTTGGCACCACAACATGATTGGGGGCACCTATGCCCCTCAACCATAACCCTCCTCCAAATCGAATTTCCTCACTTACAACACTCGTACTTGGGGCAGCACTTTGCCTCCTTACTTGTCCTTGTTCGTGTTGATTTTCGTCATGAGATACCCTATTGTAATCATGTTGTTATGGTCCCCCATTGGACCTTTACTGTGTGGCAGCACCATCGATTTTCCCTTGTTTAGAGCATCCGAGTTGAGTCATCATCACATTCATGGATTCTATCTCGAGTCCCTTTGTATCCCGCTATAGTCCTCCATCCTTCATTGCTCGGTCCCTCTCTCGTGTTGCACATTATGGCCTTCAGTACCATTGTCCCCTATCCCTCATGATGTTTTGTCAGTTGTTTCCAAGCCATTCATGACCTTTATGCTCTAACAAGGGAATTCGTCCATCCACTACTCAGTATCCCTCATTTCATTATCATCATTAGTGTCTTTTTTTTCGTCACTCTACTATTTTCTCTTGTGCCTTAATTGGGGTTCCCTTATTTCCTCAGCTATGGTGGACCTAATTCTATCGGCATCAGCTCATTTACTCCAGAAGCCAGGTCTACGGGGCAATGTACCTTGGTTCGAGATCTTTTTAGCATGATCATGATCTATACACTTGATGGTCCAATGATGCAGCAGCAACTATTGGTGATAACCGGGTGTGTGTGAGATGTCTAAACCCTCATGAGGGGGTGGCCCTGAAGGTAGCCCCCCACATGCCCGGATGACTTATTCATTTCATCCCTTGATGCAGCTCCTCTCATTTGATGATATCGGCCTCCGCCGCTTGCAACGCCTCTTCGATTTGCATGTATCAGTCAGATTTTGCGAGCCCTTCCCCATGTGTAGGGGGCATTTGGGTATATTTGTATCTCATGTACTAAAATATTATTGTATGTCTTGACGGTTATTCCAAGCATCACATGTATGTGGGATTCATCATTTTATTTATCAGGCTCATGTTTAGGCCAGCACATGCTTCATTATTGCGTTCTATGGTTTTGCGGGCGCATTATTCTTTGTACTATTGTCTTAGCGAGCATAGGTATGCCTCCCCCACCGCCTTTAACACAGGTACCCCTTCATCAACTAGAGACTTGTTGCACCTGTAAGTTTCGTCTCCTCAGGGTCTAGTCCTTTAGCACATTAGACTAGCTTAAATTTCTCTCTCACTCCCCTCTTGATATCTAGTGATTGAGTTCTTACCACGCACTTCGGTCATACAATTTGCTCCTAACACTCGTACGTTGGGGGGCAATCTGTTACACCATTTTTTTGGTCATCTAACCTATTATCATTAGATGAACCCAAGTACACCATGTAAGACCAATTTTACCCTAAGTAAAATTTCTTTCACCATGTGAAATAAAATTTGTCTATATATATTTCCTGGTCATATTTAACCCAAAACAAGAAAATTAATTAAATAAATCATTATTTATTTGATTATTTCCTAGGAATAAGTTATTTAAATCATTATTTAAATAATATTCCTAGTTAAATTTGACTAAATAATTTTTAAATAATTAAATAAACCATTATTTAGTTAATTATATTCCCATCATTTTCCTAAAATAATAAATAAATCATTTATTTATTTGTTATTTATAAATAAAGGAATTGACCTAAGTCAAAAATCATTTTCCCTCCAACAAATATAATAAAATATTCCTAAAGGGTGATTCTAGAATTCGATTAATAATATTTTATTCATGCACCGAGTTCTAGAACACCCCAATATTTTGTTATAAATAGAAGGTTTTTCTTCATTCATTAGTCACCTTCATTATATTAGATCACTCTGGATCTATACTTGGTCACATTTTCCTTTTTTGCCTTATGAGCTCCCTTTGAGTTCTATGTTTGTCTGGGTTTTCTACACCAACTAGAGAGAGATATTTTAGATCTGAAACACTGAGGACTTTCAAGAACCCATCCCATTGAGGAGAACCAGAAAACACCTTTCTTCTTTTTCTCTCAGGTGCCCCCTTTTCAATATAATATAAAAATTCTTTCAAATACATTTTTCTTGCCTTATCTATTGGATGCATGGAGCCATATTTTATTTTATCTTCTTAATGTCTTTTGTGCTTAGATCTGGATTTGTGTAGCACTATTTGGATCACCTCATTGCAGACTTAAAGATATTTTGCAGCCATAATCGATGTTAGGGATATTTTAATGCGTAGCTAAAGTGATCTTTTACGACAAAAGATTCATACTAACACAGATGAGATATATTGAAAGGTAATTAGGATCAAGATTCCAAATGAGAAACAATAGGAAAAACTATGTGAATACCAAGAAGGGCGAATTCTAGCATATCAGCTAGATTAGCAAAGAAACATATTAACCAGATCAGCCAACACATCACCAGATTTGTTCGTGTAGAAACAACCTTCTCAAAAATATGGCCAGTTGTCAAATTTATTTCATCATGTCCACTTCGTGGTCACACTAGTCATGTTTTGATTATTATTGTAATTGTTATCACTAGAAAATCAGACAAGCAAAGATGATATTATTAAATGTCAAGAAAAAGGATTTACAAGGCTGAGGCATATTATAGAATATGAAGAATTAAAAAAATATCTAAGGTCTAGAAGAAAAATCCAATTGGGAACTAAAGAAACCAACAAAATGCGTCTCCGCGTGCATTTTTCTTCGATAGGCTCGCCTTTGCGCTGCTTTCCCTCAAAAAGTCACGCGGACCTGAGAGTTGCGAAAGTCACTTTTTGGGACAACAAGGTACACTCCAGGAAATTTATCCCACACTTGAGGCTGCCTAAGGATAGTTGCATAAGCCTCCTTGCTTTAGCTCCTAAGCCCTAATTTTATTACATATTAACTCCCCCCACAATTACACATTAAATCCCCCCACAACTTGTGCCTTTTACCCTACGACGAGGGGGGAATGCCATTGAGCGAAGTGAGCCCTTAGGTTACTTATTTATAGGGCCTCCCTTGGGACCTCAAGGGAGTACACAATGGAATAATGTGGCACGCAATGGAATCACCCTCGTCTCTTGGGTCACCATCCATAAATGTATCAAGATAGGGAAGGAGAGTTTGAATGCTTCTATAAAAGGCCACCAAGAGATGAACAAAGGGAGAACACATTGTTATAATGGCCAAAATTTCTTCAAGCAATTGAGCAGTGTGTGATCCGAAGAAGAGATAGAGAGGATTCAATTTTTCGCCACCTAACAACTCCAATCCTTCGAAGTAGAGAGAGGGACTTTGGGCCAAGGTAGCTTGGAGTAAATACATCCTTGCATCGGGTCTTAGAACTCCATATTTCTTAGGGCCCCTTGGCAAGTGGGTGAATGTTTCATCCTTTATTCCTAATAGTAGTCAATAATATGGGACGTAAGTGCCACAGTTCATATTATTGTGTTTTTTGACTCTACAAGATCTTGTGTATTATTTGTTTAGTTTAAATTTGTTTTATTTCTAAATATACATGCTATTTCATTATCTAGTATGTTTTATTTTATGGATAACCTGCTAACTCTCGTATTTACCTGCTTGTGACCAAGAACTTAAGAGGAAAAAGCCACTCCTCTTAAGCAAGTGTAGATTGGTACACTTGTGCACCAAATCCACCAATATAGAATTGGTGACTCCATTGATTTTACTTCCTAGTTAAAGTGGTTGTGCCTTTTGCAGAGACCTCCTTCTTTTCTCTGGAGTTTGGCTTGAATTGACCCTTTTCACTTCTTCTCTACTTGTTCACCCTCAGTGAGAGGCCAAAGCTCAGAAGCTCCAAAAAATTTGTTGCAGGAAAATCGCGCGGATTTTTCACAGATAGACACACCCGACTGTGTGCGTTCAACAGTGACCAACGTGAAAACTGCGCACCTGTGTGAGCCTTTTGCGCGCGGAAACAAGAGGCAGAAAATTTCCACTATTTCCCTTCATTTCCTATTTTTAAAGTGGCTAGAATCCCATAAGAAATCTGCCATCACTGTGTGAGGTGTCCCATGACTTGTTAAAACTCACTCTTTGTTGCATTTTAGTAGTTTAGGTGTTAGTTTTAAAATTTCAAGTTTATTTTCACAAAGTGAACACATAGTTTAAGTAGGGGGAAATTAAATTGCATTCTGAAGTAATTTATGTTTTATGAATTTAGACACCAAAAAACACATAGGTAATTAGCCAAAGTAAGTGTCACTATTCAACATATGCTTAGCTAAATCTTCTTCATTTTCCTAGTTTAAAGTCATTAATTTTATTTCAATTTTTGGCACTAGGATTCGGGACTAGGGTGTAATTATCCTTAGAGAGAAAGTAATATCTATTGACTTTTCACCCTTGGGTGATCCTAGGAAAGCATATAAACACTCTCTGCTGATAATTTGCAATCTCCCTATAGTTGATCATTTAGATCAACTAGGGAACATTGTAAGTAGCCCATATCCGCACATGTTTTTCTTTTAAGAAAGGAAAAACCAAACATAGTTTAATAGGGGATTTTGAAAAGGATCACCACATATCCACTTAAAACTATGCGATTTTTCACCTCTATCTCACACACATTCACACGCTAAATGAATCAAAGCTACCTAAAACTAACTTAATGAAACTCATTAAACTCTCCCCACAGGGGCCACAAGAGAATTTATAGTTTAACTTAGGACCAAGGGTGTAGGCATCCAATAAGCTGCCTTAGTTAGTTTACATCTTGAAACATATAATTTGAATTTTTAGGGAACTTTTAAATCATTCTATATGCTCACATAAAATAAAACCCGAGTGCCACATAGACCCAATTCAGAGGGCGTTAAGCTTAGGCCCAATGTGTGCGGTATTATTTGGGGCTACCTGACCCATCTAATACTCAGTACTGGTAGCCGAATTACCAAGAACCTCAAGACTCAAATGCTAACATGGGATGATGGTACTTAGTGGCCAAAACTAGGGCATCCTTCCCTATAGGTGATGATGCATGCAACACTAGATCCTCTACCCTTACCTTGGTTGATTTTCTTCGGTTGACTGGGGGTGTCGCTAGTTCTTTCAGGATGTTATGGAAGCATTCACAAGATATATTCTCAAGGCCTAGTTACATTTGAGCATGTGAGGATGATTAGGTATTCTAGGATTTGAGTATTGTATGAAAAAAACAAACAAAAACCATTTTTTTGATTGACTGGTCACATAGGATTAATCTAAAGGGAAAATTTATCTTTCATTTTCTCTTTTCTTTATGTATGTGATCAGATGTTTTCTTTGATTATAATCTCTATCCCCTAAAATATTTCCAAAACCATACCCAGTCAATGCCAGAATGGAACCAACGGAACCTCATCGATCTAGACGTATTTTGGACCTCCCCCCATTACCGGGAGAGGTTCCAAGTATTTTTCCATTTAGGCATCAAAGACGAAACACTCCCACCCTTATTTGTTCATCCTTTATTGGTGCATCATTAGTTGGGAACCCTAATCGGTAACCCAACATGACAGCGGTTAACACCCCCACAAGGTCGCCGCATACCACTCCTCCCACAAACCCTAGGGGATAGAGGAGTACCACCCATTCAGAAATCCATGTGAACTCACAGCAGGGTACATCGCAAAAAAACCCTACAACTAACTAGAACACTTTGTTTTAAAATGTTGGAATGGCTACCAACTCGCAATCACCTTTGTCAGCTTCTTTAAACTTACCAAATTTAACCAAATTAGCAAACGACCCCATTTCACACAACCCTACATGGCCACCCATTCCCACAAAGCTCCCTTTATACATTCCAAAGTTCAAAGGGAAGCAAGTGGAAGACTCCAGAAATCATGTTATGACTTTCCACTTGTGGTGTTCGTTGAACAACATCATTGGCGATGCTATTCGACCGAAAATATTTCAATGCACTCTCACCGAAATAGTTGTGAAATGGTATGTGGGGAAACCATCTTCTACACATGGAACTTTTAGTGACCTCGCTAGTGTTGGGAAAAATACTGAGAGGGGGGGGGGGGGGGTGAATCAGTATTTAATGCATATTAAAAACTTTTTACTTTTTCATGCTCTAAAACCCATACGCTACTTTGCTGAAGCCAACTAGCATATACACGCGGATATCCTTCATAAAACTCGCATATACACAGAGATCTAATTATGCCATTAATTCTTCACTTATATCATTCCATAATTCATTCATTAAATGTTCTATAAACAATAAAAATGAGCAGTAAGAACAGAATAAACCATCACACATAAGCATCACACATGAACACCAGGATTTTAGGTGGAAACCCAAGTCGGGAGAAAACCACCGCTGCAGTTGCTCAGCCTTCAATATTTTATTATAGATAAAACATCTTACAACATATGTGCTGGCGCAGACTCCTACCAGCACGCAGGCACCCACCTGCGCTCATTTACCAGCCTCTCCTGGAAGGGAGCTCCAACCGCCTGACTCGTTTACCAGCCTCTCCTAGAAGGGAGCTACGACCCCCTGATCTCGTTTACCAGCCTCACCTGGAAGGGAGCTACAACCCCCTGACTGAAGGCTACAACCCTCAGCACCTCTATGGACCACGTTTCATCAATTTTCACACTGGATCCAAAGCTTCCTTTAGGACACAACTTGCAAGCCACGTTTCATCATATTTTCAGACTGGACCCACTCCATACTTTTAAGCACAGTCAACCATGAAACAGATACATATAACTCACTGACAGATATTAGTAAACCAGCAGAATAGATCAGACATTTCTTACCACAGACTTCAGCAAACCCTAGTTTGCATACGCACTTTCCTTTCTCTGATGTCGCGTATATACGCGCCTCCGTTCACATAAACCAGCGTATACTTCTGTACATATTATAGATCTAATTTCATTGTGCATACGCGCTTTCTCTTCAGCGAAGCCGTGTATATACGTGCTTCCTCTGTGGCGAACTAGCGTATGGTTCTTAAAACATTTAGGTCATTGCAATTCTTCAGAACAGATACATCACACAGATTTAACCCTTCACTTCAGACAGATGTTCGCCTTATCTCAGATCTAATCATTCCATAAATAGATCTAGCAAATACAGATACATTTCAGATCTAGATATCCCGCTTCATCATTTCTTCATAGGTGCATCATAGATTCAGATCTATCATCAAACCTTTACCCTTTCCATACATATATACTTCACAGAGAAGTATTCATTCAAGCTCAGACATCTTGCTCCCACTCTTATGATTTGCACAATGAATTTCTTCTCCTTATATAGGTTTACCCTTTTTCAATACCATGAGCCCCTTTTTCAATACCATGAGCCCAAAACTACATTACTTTCGATGGTATTCCTAGATGGGGTCATTTAGACGAATCATTACCTAATACAATGGGTCAATACCATGGTGGTTACCCCTGGTTTTGCACTTTATGAGCGCTTTTGCCCATACGTGACTTGGCACGTACTTTACCGTGTGCATACGCGACTTCTCCTAGGCAAATCTGCTTATTCCTTGAAACATACTCTTTTCATCATGGATCTAGCACATATTGAATTCCTTTCTTCATTACCTTCTGTACTCTCTGTAGATACATCAGATTTACATCTTTAAATAGGTTCATCAAGACATATTCTATCAAGCACAACTCCATCAGGTGGGTTTCCATTCAAGGAAAACACTCTATCAAGTGGGTACTCAGCATCATATTGTCAACACACATCATATCACATCAGATTTACATCATTTACCAAGTTCATCAAGTCAAGAATAACTTCATCAGGTGGATTGCCATCAAGGACAACACAAGTCGACAATCTCATGTCTTCATCTTCATTCAGTGGGTTGCCATCAAGGACAACACTCTGCATCATATTGCCAACAATCTCCCCCTTTGGACTTGATGGCAACCACGATGGTGTTTGGTTACCACAACAGATAGGTACATTAAGAATACAATGACACCATGTCACATTCCCCATTTTGACACCATTCTTTCTCTTCATTCAAACACCATGTCACTCTCCCCCTTTGACATCAAGGGCAAAGGGTGGATCAAAACCAACATACTCTCCCCCTTTTCTCCACATGTGGAAGAAGCGTTATGCAGATCTGATATATATACTGACGTGACCAAGCTCCCCCTAAGTTCATGCTGAATCTTCAAACATATTTTTCAATGAAGTACAAGACTCTATGAACTTCCTATCACCAAAGACTCATACTTACATCAAATATCCAACCAAGTGGATTTACATATAAGACTCAAGTACCCAACCAAGTGGGTTTACACATTTCAACTCAGCTACCCAACCAAGTGGGTTTACACATTTTACTTAGCTACCCAACCAAGTGGGTTTACAAATTTGATAAGTACTTACATGACTGAATACTACAATTTTACATCATGGGTCTCAACAAGACCTTTTCACCAAATTACAAAAATGACCATTTAAGACCAACGCCTAGAAAGTCCTCAAGAAAAAGAACATTTTTCAGAATCAACATAATGCCAAGGATGCATTATACTCAGCAATGCTAATTGTCCCCCTAAATCTATGCATCCAAGCATCCTCTTCATATGACTAAGGCTCCCCCTTAGTTTGTGCATCCTGAACACTTTCACCAACAAATCATCAAGGCATCTTTATCAAAACATTATAAATAGAATTATGAGAACTGGAACACCACCAGAGATACCAAATAGTATCAGAGATATCAAATAGCACTGCAGCTGTGCTGAAGAGAGCTGACCCCAAACAAAAATTTGTCAGCAATCAGACATACGCAGTTTTCTGTGCATGAACTCGCGTATATACGCGACTGTGTTTCAGGAAATCCGTGTATCCAATACCATCTTCTATACTTTAACCAGATCTGATCCTCTGTGAGAAAAAAGACAGTGTTCAGCTTCTTCTCGAGATATTTGAATGCTTCCCTAGACTACAGATAGATAGAACAGAGTAGTTGTGTATTCAAGCGTCATCCAATGGTTGTAGCATAGGTACATTATTAACCAAGCCTTCAGATTCTTTGCAGCATCAATACATTCTTTCCAAGAGAAATTAACATACTAGAACAACATCTTCAAATATGTGTCAAGCAATCATCCATGTGGTCCAATATTATCAAGATATTCAAGATTTAACATGATGTAACATAGTAACAAAAGATCTCAACCATAGTAACAAACTCTGCATGATTTATTTCTGAATCAAACGACTTCCAACTCATCCATGTGTGAGCACAAAAGATACTTTTCAGCAAACAAGGCTCAAAATCTCATCATAATAAACCATGTACCAAGTCATCATCATTTAAGCATGAGTATCACAATAACCAAATAATACGTAGTCATAGTGCCAACAATGCAATCATTAGCATTCAACCTACTGCTTCTCCTAAACCAATGCTCCTCCTTAACTTGTGCAACTTGAACACCTTTATCAGCAAGTCATCATCAACAATTTCTGCATGATCTGTCCTTATCTCTGAATTATAATACTTTCATCTCAGCAACGAATACTCTTCATCAAAAAGCAAACAGGACTTATCCATAATCTTCAACAAGTGAAACCATATATCATTTCATTAGCATGAGTGTAACCAGATTAATGAAAATAGTACAATAATTATCAGTCAGACTGATGCTCCCCCTGAATCTCTGCTCCAGATCTTCAGCTTTCATATAAATTCTCTTATCATCAATGAATACATGACTGTGTCTGATGAAACTCGCGTGTATACGTGACTTTTGTTTAACGAACCCGCGTATGGAAAGTGAAGCATAGAAATTTTTCACATTCCTTCATCTCCCCTTGAACTTGTACTTCCTGTACCTGTCTTCTTCATATCGGATGCTCTGTCAGAAATACATATAACCAGAATAATCAAATCAACCATGAGAATCATCATACATTGCTCCCCCTGTGACGATACATTACTAAATCTCATAATGTATCCCACATCATTCCTGCAGTCAATCAGAGAAGTAAGCTTCAAAAGCGGATGACTACAGTAGGGTCAATATTCCCTACGTTTCTGATCGGTCCTCCATCTTTTTCCAGATTTGTTTGATCTTTCTATTTGTGTGCTGGAAGTTATCCAATTTCTAATGTCTGTTCAACCTGCATTCCTTTTCTACATGTCCATACTTGTTACAAGAATAACATCTCATATGTCCAGAAAAATAATCATAAGAATCATAATGAGTATTTCTAATCTTCCTCCTTTTACAATCAGCTGCTTTATGTCCATACTTGTTACATGAAAAACAATATCCCTTGAAGCTACCAGAGTACCTTTCTGAGTAGAATCTGTTTTTTTGTGGCTGAATTGTTCTGCTTCTGCAATTTGCTGCAACATGCCCATAATTATGACATTTAAAACAATCAACGTTCTTGAATGAATTCCTTTGAGAATTCATGATTGTTGGTTGATCTTTTGTCTCTTTCAACACTTCAGGTTTTGTATTGACATCCTCTGAATTTTTAGCACTTCCTTGTGAGATAGATTCTCCTTTAACAGTTTCATGGAAACCAAGACCAAGTTTGATAGCAGGAGACCTTTGATTACTTAGAATATTGTCCAAGATATTAGTACTATCTTGAAACCTCAAAATTTTAACCTTTTCTTCTAATTTACCTTTGAGAATGTTTACCTCAACCTCCAAGGCTTGACATTGCTTTGTCATGCATTCTTCTTTCCTTCTTCCATCTTCTACTTGATCCTTCAGATTTAGAATCTCTTCTTTCAACCAATTTTCGTTTTCTTCACATGTTTGTTGCAGCTCTTCATTCTTTTTATTTGATTTTTCCAGATCTTCTTTGAGAGAGATGATTTCTGCTTCAAGGCCTTCCTTTTCAAATGGTTGTAGAGGTTCCTCATTCTTCTTACTTGATGCTTCAAGATCTGCTTGCAGAGAGATGATTGTAGCTTCAAGTCCTTCATTCTTCTTGCTTGATTTTTCGAGATCTGCATTTAGATCGTTGATTTCTGCTTCTAGTCCTTTAATTCGATTGGATGCATAAGTATGAAACCTTTGATACTTTTCCACCTGTCCATTCAGCATTTCTATTTGTTCTTTCATTTGAGAGATCATCTCTTTGTAGATAGAATCTTTCTTATCAATTTCTTTTTGTTGTTCTTCAACTTTGATCTTGATAGCTTCTTCTAGATCCACAACTTTACTTTCACTATCTTCACTATTGTTTGCACAAAGAAGAGTATTACAAGGACCCCAATCACTATCTGATTCATCTTCTTCAATTTCTGCTATACAAGTTTTCTGAGATATCTTCTTGTTTCGAGTAGTCTTCTTCTTTTGCTTCTTTGCCATGAGCACTTTCAGATCATGGTCAGAATCTTCTTCATCTTCACTGGACACTTCATCATCATCTTCATTTGCATAATAACTCTTCCTCTTTTCAAATTGTTTCCCTTTACCATTTTTTTCTCTATAAGGACATTTAGCAGCATAGTGACCAAATTTTCCACACTCAAAACATTTGAAGGGAAGCTTACCTTTGAATCTTCCAGTACCTAGTTGGAGTTTTCTCACGAAATTCGCTTCTTCTTCTTCGGATATATAGTTGGGTTCTTTGAAAACTTCCTTTTCTTTTCCTTTTGCAGATACCTTAAAAGCAGCTTCTCTGATTTGGGAAGGACCTCCTTGTCTCATTTCAAAAGCAGTCAGAATACCATGTAATTGAACAATAGTGAGAGTTTGCAGATCTTGCCTTTCTTCAATAGCTGAAACTTTAGAGTCAAATGTTGAAGTCAAGGATCTTAAGACTTTTTCCACCAGAGTAGTATCGGTTATGGTTTCACCCAAATTTCTCATTCGATTCACAATATCATCTAGACGGAGAAAGAAACTGGCAACACTTTCATCACTATGCATCTTCAAATTTTCATATTCAATTCTAAGAGTTTGGAGTTTTGCACTTTTTACCTTTGTATCTCCTTCATAGCTCAGAATGATTTTGTCCCATATTTCTTTTGCTGAATGTAGCTGCATCACTTTAGCAAATTCTGATTCGGACATGCTTCCTAATAAGACATTCACTGCTTTGGCATTGATTTCATACTTCTTCCTTTCAGCTGCATCAGTAGGAATACTTGTCGGATATTGATAGCCTTCTTCCACGATTGCCCATACATATGCACCAAGACTTTGCAGATATGCTTTTGTTCGTACCTTCCAGAATATCAGATTGCTTCCATTGAATAGAGGTGGCTTTATAGACATTACTCCTTCTTGACTTCCCATTGCGATGGATCTCCTTCAAGCGATCAAGCTTCTGCAGAAGGACCCGCTCTGATACCAATTGTTGGGAAAAATACTGAGAGGGGGGGGTGAATCAGTATTTAGGGCAAACTAAAACTTTTTACTTTTTCATGCTCTAAAACCCATACGCTACTTTGCTGAAGCCAACTAGCGTATACACGCGGATATCCTTCATAAAACTCGCGTATACACGGAGAAGTTCTAATTATGCCATTAATTCTTCACTTATATCGATCCATCTTCATTCATTAGATGTTCTATAAACGATGCTTATGACATTAAGAATAGAATAAACCATCACATAAGCATCACACATGAACACCGAGTTTTAAGTAGAAACCAAGTTGGGAGAAAACCACCGTTGCGATTGTCTCAGCCTTCAATATTTTATTATAGAGAAAACATATTACAACATATGTGCTGGCACAGACTCCTACCAGCACGCAGGCACCCACCTGCGCTCGTTTACCAGCCTCTCCTGGAAGGGAGCTCCAACCCCCTGACTCGTTTACTAGCCTCTCCTGGAAGTGAGCTACGACCCCCTGATCTAGTTTACCAACCTCTCCTGGAAGGGAGCTACAACCCCCTGACTAAAGGCTACAACCCTCAGCACCTCGATGGACCACGTTTCATCAATTTTCACACTGGATCCAAAGCATCCTTTAGGACACCACTTGCAGGCCATGTTTCATCATATTTTCAGACTGGACCCACTCCATACTTTTAAGCACAGTCAAACATGAAACTGATACATATAAATCACTGTCAGATATCAGTAAACCACCAGAACAGATCAGACATTTCTTACCACAGACTTCAACAAACCCTAGTTTGCATACGCACTTTCCTTTCACTGATGTCGCGTATATACGCGCTTCCGTTCACATAAACTAGTGTATACTTCTGTACATATTACAGATCTAATTTCATTGCGCATATGTGCTTTCTCTTCAGCGAAGCCGCGTATATATGTGCTTCCTCTGCGGTGAACGAGCGTATGGTTCTTCAGACATTTAGGTCATTGCAATTCTTCATAACAGATAAATCACACAGATTTAACCCTTTACTTCAGACAGATGTTCGCCTTATCTCAGATCTAATCATTCCGTAAACAGATCTAGAAAATACAGATACATTTCAGATCTAGATATCCCGCTTCATCATTTCTTCATAGGTGCTTCATAGATTCAGATCTATCATCAAACCTTTACCCTTTCCATACAGATATACTTCTTCTTCACGAAGTATTCATTCAAGCTCAGACATCTTGCACCCACACTCATCATTTTGCACAATGAATTTCTTCTCCTTATATAGGTTTACCCTTTTTCAATACCATGAGCTAAAACCACATT
The DNA here is from genome assembly GCA_034641835.2 of Pinus albicaulis. Lineage (NCBI taxonomy): Eukaryota > Viridiplantae > Streptophyta > Pinopsida > Pinales > Pinaceae > Pinus > Pinus albicaulis. Next base: position 784,485,910 of record CM076579.1, read on the forward strand.
ACTTCCGATGGTATTCCTGGACGGGGTCATTTAGACGAATCATTACCCAATACAATGGGTCAATACCATGGTGGTTACCCCTGGTTTTGCACTTTTTTAGCGCTTTTGCCCATACGCGACTTGGCACGTACTTAACCGCGTACATACGCGACTTCTCCTAGACAAATCCGCGTATTCCTTGAAACATACTCTTTTCATCATGGATCTAGCACATATTGAATTCCTTTCTTCATTACCTTCTGTACTCTCTGTAGATACATCAGATTTACATCTTTAAACAGGTTCATCAAGACATATTCTATCAAGTACAACTTCATCAGGTGGGTTGCCATTCAAGGACAACACTCTATCAAGTGGGTACTCAGCATCATATTGTCAACAAACATCATATCACATCAGATTTACATCATTTACCAAGTCCATCACGTCAAGAATAACTTCATCAGGTGGATTGCCATCAAGGACAACACATGCCAACAATCTCATGTCTTCATCTTCATTAAGTGGGTTGCCATCAAGGTCAACACTCTACATCATATTGCCAATAGCTACTGCATTCCTGACCTATTTTAAATTACCCATCCACCCGAATTCTGAAATGGAATTACTGGCCCACTTTAGGAAGACACTTGTCGTCCACACCTCGGACCATATCCATGAATGGTAACGATGTCGTAGTTTCTACAAATCCAAACCCGATGATCGAGTTTTGTTAGACTTGTTCCTAAAAACTCTCACCATAGATATTTCAAAAGATGTGGCAATGCAAAATCCCATATCTAAAGAGGACGCCATAAGCAATTCCCAACAACTCGATCTGATCTATACGCACATAGGATATATTTACAATATCTTGCTTAATGCCTCGTGTCGGTTCACAAAGGTGGCATATTGTAGGCAACCTCTAAGTTCCTCATTCAATTATCAATCCAGGGTAAGTCTTTTTATTTCAAGGGTGTAAGCACAGTATATGCAAGTGAGATCGAATGATAGCTACTCTATGACGCTTACGAAAGGGATTCTCTAATTCTCGAAGTTCAATCAACTGAAAGAGACATGAAAATGGAATAATGTAGCTAAATACTCTGCCTAGCTTTGAAGGAGAGAAACCTTATAATTGAACAACGCAATGATGGATGGAACAACAAATTATTGAACTAAACAACAAATTAAGTGAATTGAACAACAACTTATCGAATTTAACAACAACTTAAGTGAATTGAACATCAACCTGAATAAAATGAATCAACAACTACTTATATATTTTGAAATGGAATTATCTTTACAAACTAACTAATTGACATCTTACTATCCATAATCAAGAATTGGACATCTTATCGTACTTAAAGGAACAATCTAATCTGTGAAGATGAATAACATTGACTAGTAATTATTACATGATTCCTAAATTAACTGCAAGGCACTCAGAGAAAATGAAAGCATATAACAACGATAAAGAATTATTAAAAATTTGAAAGAATGAATGAAAAAAAATATTAAATCAAAAACCATGAATGTTACTACTCTGAATAAAGAAAAACCATAACTTTATTGCTTTGAGAAGTAATTTACAACTCCATCAAGTAACTAGAGATTGATTATGTAATTAACGTAGAGCACAAAAACTATAAAAGAACTCCCAAAGGTTGGGCCCAGACCACCGTAAGATCTAACGCAATGGAAAACTCAAAGTATTACTGTTCAAAACATCAAAACTCTTTATTGAATCAAAAGATAATACAAGGGTACAATCGAATAGTTTTGTCCTGAAGCGTTGATTACAAAAGGGGAAAATTTATCTTTCTTGTTCATCCTTCATCCTTTTAAATGAATTTTCATGTAGTGAGTCAGTATTCTCAAGATGACAGCCCGCTGCGTGTGGCTGTCATTTGGGATCTCAAGCTTGGACGCGTATTTCTTTCTTTTTCTGATTCCTAGAAGCTATTGCGATTCCATAAGTCCGTGCCTGTCAATTGTCTTATGTTTAACATTGGTTCAGCTTCTCTGTTTTCCTATATACAGAGATAAAATAAGTCAAATTTCCATTATAAAAGTGTTTCCTTTTGTCATTATCCCACTTGCCCTAATTTTCATAAACCTTTTCTATCTTTATTGTTTAAAATGAGAGAGAACTATCAAAACTATGTCACAATTTGAAGGGATCATAGGTGAAAACATACCTTAATTCCAGCCTAACATACTTCCCCGCTTACCTATTTTTAGGTCCTCATGCAAAAATATGGTTGATATGTAGCTGTGTTAAGGAGTAGGCAGGGTATACCTTTTACTTGTATGCTCTGAAACCTTGCTTCTGCCTAATTCTTGCAAAGGCAGCGCCTGTGCGCCCTTCTGGAAATTAATAGTCATGATCATAGCCCTCAGGAGGGTACTAGATAAGAGGGCATCTATATCTACATACTAAACATGCAGGACCCATGCTGAAGGCCAGGTTAATATATGAGAGGAATCTGGAGGCGGCTGCCTTGAAATTTGTATAGCCAAACAGATCCCTATTCTTCACACTATTAGTGGAGGCCGTCCATTTCTGTTTAGCTTATGCCAAGGCTACTTCCTGAATATCCTCAAAATATTCTCGTCCATTTTCTATGATTTCTTTATGGATGGGCCCCAACCTAGCCCTTACACCTTCCCTTTTCATGAAGTTCTTGTGTTGGATAAACAGTTGCAGGGGTCTTGTAGGTTCTCCTCTGACCCACAGGTCTAAGCCATGCTCTCTCTTTTGGAATATATTATAAGCTTGGGCCACCTAATCTGATTTTTAGTGAATGAGAGGAAGGATTGAAACTAAACATCCCCTATAAAGGGAATATGATTCCTATCTGTGTCGACTTCTAAAAATAAATTATGCATGTAGAGTTCACATAAAAGGCATTGGACCTGTTCATCTTGATCATTGTAGCAGTGGAAAAACTCTTCTATAGTTCTAAAATTTGTGGACTTCCTGGCCCTGACGGCCTTGACTCTCAGCAGTAAATATAGTTATGTTAAGAACAGAGCATATTTTGTGGTCGGTGCCCTACATTTTAATGCATCATTATACAAAGAAAAAATCATAGTGATTTATTTCTTGGCTTGCTCCACCTATTCTTGTGCCCTTTTTACCTTTTCATGTTCCTCTCTGAGCTGGGAAAATGTCTCATCTTCGATGGAGGAGATGTTTGTGAATTTATTTATTAGTGCTTGATATTATTGTGTTGGCACCACCTCCTTCCTACATTGTGCTAGCTCATGTTGTGTTTTCATTAGTTCATTATGAAATTTCTAATTAACAACTTTCTCTACCAAGTGGGCATAGGTAGCGGCTTCCTCTGTTTGGGTCTCATTCTCTTCTGTAATTTTCTACTCAGTTTCTGTAGAGTCTTCAATGGTTTTTTCTAGTTCTCTCTTAATTTTGGCCTCATTAATACCTTCTTGATCAATTTTTATCCCAGTCTCAACAGTGTTGGTTAAGTTGGTCTGCACCTCAGCCTTTGTAGTAGTTACCAAGTCAGCTTGCATCTCAGCCTCAATGATGTTAGCTAAGTCAGTCTACATCTTGACTTCAAAAGTGTTTGTCAAGTTGGTGAAAAATTCTATCTGAGTTCCTACGGTGGTGTTTCCTTCTTTGGATTTCGGGCCCTTTTTTCCTCCTTCAGTTGTTTTCTCAAATATTTCACCATTTTCTTTAATCTTTTGTAGACCCTGCTCATTTTCTTAAACTTATTTTTAGCTTAATTCTCACATGACTTAATTTTAGCAAGTGGTGAAGGAGCGGTATTCCCAATTTCAGGAAAGGTGTTGCCAACCTCAGGGTTGCCTGTGATGGTGTTTCTTATTTGATCTTCAAATTTTACTTCCGTATGAGGGTCCCGACTGGGTGGAGCAGTGCTATCTCCTGGTGTCAAAGGGACTGTGTCTACGCTTTTGTTTTGATCCACAGGGATAATGTCTCCTGACTGATTTTCTGATTCCGTTCTCCCCTCTTCCTGCCCTTCACTATTCACCTCATAATTCTCAAGAGGGGACAGAGCCCCACTGGCCTGTGATTCCTCTTGGTAGGGTAGAACTTCAGTGTGGCCAGAACTGATAACAGTGGCAGACTTATATATGGGTTCCCCTTATTCTTCTTCTTTCGATAGGCTTCTAGATTCATGGTCTTCCCTCAATTGCTCTAGGACTTGAGCCGTATATTCCTCAAAGTCCTGTAAGGGTGCATTTTGAGGGCTTGAGGGTAGTGAACGGGATGGCCCTACCTTCTCTATGAAGTCTGAGGTTCCCTGAAGTGTTTTGGACCACTTCTCCTTGTTTGGTTCTGAGATTGCGGTGTGGGTCCTTTTTCTTCTAGGTATGTTTACCCTGGGGAGGTCAATTTCGGTTTTGCCAGGGTTTCCCTTAGGTATCTGTGAGGCAAGGTTAACAAAATTTTCCTAGGCTATCTGCTGCTTGTTCAACTCATGTATGGTGATTAGGTTGATTAGACTGTGGTGACTGACAATTTCTTGGGGTTTTTTATCCCTTCTGATTCGAACAAAAGTGTTATGCAATATGGAATTTAAGAAAGCAGGCAAATTAACTAAAATATTTTTCTTAAGTATAGCTAAAAGTTTAAGTTGACGGGGTTTTACCACATCTTGGCACCCGTCACATGTAATGAATCTTTGAATGAATGACGTCAGTTCCTGCTATGTTTGGTGTAGAGAGGTAGGGTTGATCCCTTTTCCTTTTCGCTCTAATGGCTCTTCTGGATCTTGATATGCTACAACTGCCTCTCGCAAGAGGAGGTGTTTCTCTATCCATCTCTCTACTTCCGCTGGTATTTCGGAGACTTCAGCAATAATCTCCTTTGTGACTGGTATAAATATTCCCTTAATTTTCGTCTATCCTTGTTACAGGTTTTGCAGAAACTCAATTGCTACTTTTGTATCAAATCCCTGTAATTGGTGTACATATATCAGCCAGCCAACTTGCTGGAGGGTAGCGCTAGCTACAAATGAAATTGGGAAGTTCAAAGGTTCATTCCAAAGAGAATTTCCTCCCATGGTTGGTATACTTCCCTTTTTTTTTTCTTCTTCTGATTGAATTCTCTCTCAGCTCTGTTGTTTCGAATGAATATTGTATGTAAGACAAAGAGTGATTACAGTCCTGCGTAGGGAACTTCATGCCTTAATTGTGATGCTCTTCTGGTCTTATCTTTATATCTAATGGGATTTGTGCAAAATTTCGGCATGTTTGCTAATTTATAACTAATTACACCCCCTCCATCGAATTACGGGTGCCCACGTCCTCAAGTACAAGAGGGGTCTGGCCAGTCATGAATGTGAACAAGGAATGCTAGGATTCGATAATCATGTTCTATAAATGAGAGAAGAGGTCATGGCTTTCAAATTTTCAGGGGGTGAGGAGTAATTGTGTAATTATGAGCATACATAGCGTAAAGTTCATATTTGGAATTTTTGACATGAATGCATCTTGTGTGGAAGTGACCAGAGAGGGAGAGGGAACGGTATAACTATTATTATGATATGATGTCCTTCTTTAATGATAAGTGTGATGGAAGCAAGACTGAGGCGGGTAATGATTGGCGCTGTCATCCCGAGGATCAAAATTGTAAGCATATCTCCCTTACAGTTATTTATGTGGTAGATTATAATCATCATTCATTCGAGTAGTGGCTTATGGAAGAAGAATGGTATAGAAGGATAAGAGTATTTGGCTATTGAGGACACATACTCCCATACCACAAGTAGAGCCACTACTGCCAGCAGGCGTTCATAGCCTTGATAGGGTTGCTATTTTAACCCAAAAAGAATGAGCCAGGATCCTTGTGTAAAAGTAATTGTTCTGTTAATTTTGTGAAGAGATCACCATACTGGTATGATAGCCAGATAACCATAGTGCCACTCACCAGAGCTCTAGCAAAGTGATCAGGCTAGCTCGTGATGAGACCTCCTATCCTTCAAGCAGATGAGAAGGTCATTACCCTGGTGTGGTGGCCATTGTGGGCATGTCACTTGATAGGCTCTTATGAACATGGTAGGTTGGCTCATAATGAGACGCACTATCCTCTTTTGAAAATTTGCATGTAAGAATAGTTGAAACATAAGAATTTTGATTTATAAGGAGGTCATTGTGCTGGTGTGATGGCTAGATAGTCACAATGCCATTCACTAGGATTGCAACAGAGTGATTAGGCTGGCTCGTAATGAGACCTCTTGTCCTTCAATTAGATGAGAAGGTCATTACCCTAGTGTGGTGGCCATTGTGGGCATGTCACTTGTTAAACCCTTATGACCTTGGTAAGCCAGCTCATGATGAGACCCCTTATCCTCTCTTAAAAATCTGTATGAAAACATAATAGTTATTATTTATACATGACAGGAGGCTCATTAACTCATTAAGAGTTAGGGATGGTGAGAGAAGTAAAAGAATGCCAGTACAATTAATATCCCCTATTCCCATTCCTTCATATTGGAGGGAAATACCACTCGAAAGTGTAGAAATATGTACCATCATAAGATCATGTATTGTATGATAACATAATTGAGCTTGGAATGACTTAGCCTTTCATTTCATATATGTGCATTGTTAGTGTCAAAGAATCATCCTATTGGTAAGTTTTACTATTCTCCTCCTTTCTTCCACTGCCACTTACTCCTGTGAGATGCCTTTCATAGTTAAGCTGTGGATCAAGGGAAATATTGAAAAAAAAAGGAAGTAAGGTTGTTTGAAAAACCACTGTTCAATTAGATTAAATAGTAGTGGTTGAAAGAGTTCGAACAACACAATAATAAAAATAGAAAAACATGGATGTTCAATCCGATTGAACAAAAACTGTTCAATTATATTGAACATCAGTCGTTCAAAGAGTTTGAACAAAAAAATAACAAGAGCGAAAAAAACATGGCTATTCAATCCAATTGAACAACAACTATTGAATTAGATTGAACAACATTTGTTCAAAGAGTTTGAACAGAAAAATAATAAAAACGCAAAAAAACGGTTGTTCAATCTGATTGAACGACAATTGTTCAATTAGATTGAACAATAGCCGTTCAAAGAGTTTGAACAGAAAAATAATAAAAATTCAAAAACATGGTTGTTCAATCTAATTGAACACTAACTGTTCAATTAGATTGAACAACATCCATTCAAAGGGTTTGAATAGCAAAATAATAAAAATGAAAAAACACGGTTGTTCAATCTGATTGAACAATAGTTGTTCAATTAGATTGAACAACAACCGTTCAAAGGGTTTAAACAACAAAATAATAAAAACGCAAAAAACACAGCCGTTAAATCTGATTGAACAACAGTTCTGCAATTAGATTGAACAATATTCATTCAAAGGGTTTGAACAAAAAAAAAAAAAAAAAAAAAACATGACTGTTCAATCCTATTGAACAATAGTTGTTCAATAATATTGAACAGTAGCTGCTCAAAGAGTTTGAACAACAAAAGAAAAAATAAAAGAGAGAGACAATATGTTTTCAGGCATGAAGAATGTACACAAAATAGGAACTATGAATTGTAAGGAAATTATATACATTATTTACAAATTACGGTAGAAAACTTCTCATGTACTTGAGGTTGTGGCATTATCATCCCCTCTAGCCATAACTCGGATGGTAGGATTGTTTCGTACCTGCTGGCAAAAATATTCCTTCATGAGAGGTTTTCGATATAGTCACACTCTGTGTCCATTTACGTGAAATGTAGAACTGGACCCATTTATGTTGGTCAAGGTGAGTGTACCATTATTGTGTACTTCTTGAATTTCGTATGAACCGAGCCACCTTGTTTGCAATTTTCCTAGAAAATATTGGAATCTGGAATCATAGAGGAGTGCCCAATCTACTTTTTGAAATATCTTCTTCTTGATGAGGTTATCATGCCACTTAGCTCGCTGTTTTTGGACGATCATTGTTCGCTGTAAAGTGAGCAGTCGTATTTCTTCTAGCTCGTTTATTTGTTGGAGCCTTTTAATCTAGGATTCTGCTAAGTCCAACCTTACCACCATGGCTGTTCTTAGAGTCTTGATATAAAACTCAATAGGGAAAATAGGCTCTCTCCCAAATACTAGATGATATGGGGAGAATCCAGTGGTGTTCCTCCAAGTTCTGCGATAGGCCCATAAGGCTTATGGTAATCTGGTGGCCCAGTCCCGACGATGTGTTGATATAGTTTTGGTAATAATTTCCTCTAGAAATTTGTTGGTTCTTTCCACCAGTTTGTTTGTCTGTGGGTGGTAATGAGATCTAACTCTGTGGATGATATGCTGATTCTTTAGGGTGGCTATGATTTTATTGCCTACAAACTATGCCCCCCATCGATTATCACTTTCCACGGAAAACCATATCGTACGAACAACTCAAAAAGGAAATTAATGACAGATTCCTCCATGCCTCTTGATAAGGCCACTGCTTCTACCCACTTTGTTACATAATCAGTGGAAACCAATATGTAGGTTTTTTGGTTTGATGGTAGGTTTAATGGCCCAAAGAAAACTAATGCCCACCTCTCGAATGGTTCCATCACTAGTTGTGGTTGAAGTGGCATTTCATCTGCTTGAACTAGGTGACTCATTCTTTGGTAGCTATCACAGGCTTGAACATATTTTTTTTCATATTTGAAAATTGTAGGCCAATAGTACCCTAATTGTAACACTTTGTGCCCTGCTCTGCTATCTACGCAATGGCCACCACAAGGTTCATCACGACAGGCCCGTAAGATGTCATCGATTTCATCCTCCCTGATGCATCTGCATATGTGCATATCAGCCCCTGTATGGAAGAGGTATCCACCTACCCAGGAGAACCTTGCATTGCATTGTACAATTAGCTTCCATTCTCTTGATGTTAAGTGTCTAGGAAACTTTCCTACTATTAAGTAATTCGCCACGTCTGCATGCCAAGGCGTTTTTACTGCTACAACAAACAGATGTTCGTCAGGAAACTGGTCAACAACTACTAGCGTATCATCTATCTTTGGAACCCTAGACAGGAAGTCTGCAACCACATTTTCTTTTCCTGGACAATCATTGATAGTTATGTCAAATTCATATAGTAGCAGAAACCAACAATTTATTCTCCCATTCGTGATTGGTTTATTAGCTAAATATTTAATGGCAGAGTGATCAGTATACAGGAGTACTTGATAGCCAATTATATAATGTCTAAATTTATTAATAGCATAAATTACAGCCAAGAACTCCTTCTCAGTCACTGTATAATTTAGCTCGACAAGAGTGAGATTTTTGCTGATATAATAAATAGCGTAAGGTTTTTTGTCTTCTTCTTGGCCAAGAACTACCCCTATTGCGGTGTTAGATGCATCTGAAGAGATATGGAAAGGTAGTTTCCAGTTGGGTCCTCGTATAATTGGTGCTATTGAGACCAATTTCTTTAAATCTATAAAAGCGGCGTCACATTTATCAGTCCAGTGGAATTCAACATTTCTAGTCAATGCATACAAAGGTGCAACTATTTGTGATTTTTTTTTTTAATAAATCTGCGATAATATCCTGCATATCCCAAAAACCTGCATACCTCTCCTTGTGTACAAGGTGTGGCTAATAGAGGGATTACCTTTATTTTTTCTGGATCTACCTGTATTCCCGTTGCAGAGATGTAGTGACCTAGGATCACTCCCTCGGTCATCATCACGTGACACTTTTCATTGCTTAAACATAATCTAGTAGCAACGCATCACTCCAACAATTTTTCTAATGTTTCTAAAGCTTGATCAAAGTCCTCACCATATGGTATGAAGTAATCCATATAGATTTCAAGTCCTTCATTTATTAAGTCAGAAAAAACGTTGATTATAGCTCTTTGAAATTTTGTTGGGGCATTATGTTGGGCCGTTAATATGCCATTATTATTATCACTTGTGAATGGTTATTCCACCCATTTCTACCATTCTTCATCACGTCATTTATTATAATTTATTATTTAAATCCATTTTATAATGATTTATGCTCTTATGAATGAATATTATTTATTCTCCTTTATTTCTAATAAATTGATGATTATGTATGATTTTATCAATGATAGTTTTAATAAATCAGTTGTAACATTATTCACCATTTTTAGCCTCCCAGATAATTTCCAGATTGAAGATTTGATCATTAAAAGTGCCAACTCAGAAATTCGCTGGAATAAGAAGTGACGGTTTTGCGGTTGAGATTTCGAGCAAATGAAGCAGAATCTGGAAAATCCGGAACATGGGTTTTGTCCAGAACGGACCCAATTAACTTTATTAAAGAACGGTTTGCCCAAATTCGGCTTGTACTGAGAGAAACGCAGGGTTCTTTGAGCACGATTTTCTCAGATCTGTGGTTGCGGCCGTCCTCCAAATCTCAGCTGCAAAGCCAAATTCGCCTTGTTCTTGTTGATCAAATGGTTAGAAGCAATCCAATTTTGTAATAGAAATCATGTTGTAGTTATCTCTATTGTAACTGCTCTCTGATCTCTCTTTATTTAAATCAGAACAGAGATCAGAGAGGGGAAGGACTTTGAGGATGATTCGGGATGGATTCGAATGATGGAATTGAGGATTCAGACTTAGAGATTCAAGAATGAAGATGGATTATTCATGATAGGATAGGGATTGTTGCATTGCCATTGTAATCTTCAAATCTTTTGTTGTTGTAATGATTTCACAATTTGAGGATGAATAAATAAAAGGGTTGTTGTTCATTCACCTGATCTGAAGTAGCCCAGCAGCATCCGCTGGCGGCTAAGGGCCCAGCCTCTGGTGGAGTATGCTGCTGTTGTATCATATCTTTCCGATTTCTGCCGTGTGATGGTTTGGTTTCCTTCTCATTTCTTCAAATTGTGTTATTCAGCAATCTTTTGTTTATGAACATTTTGCAGAATTGTGAAATCATAATTGGATTGCGTAGTGACAAAATTATTAATCATAACTTGAATTGTCCTGCTCTTAATTCTAATATAATACTGTGCTCTCTGATTAAGATTGTGGTTCATTTAATTTCTGTTTATTTGTAATTGCAATTGTTGTCAATTATGTTACTATTATTATTGATTATAAGCTATGATCATTGTTGCTTAGTCTTCAATAGCTGCGATTAATGTTCATGTTTCTTGAGTTAAAATTCTTTGATTCAATTCATCATAGTTCTTTAATTTTATTTGATAGCTTTGCTATTTCGGTTTTCGATAGATTTAGTTGTTGTTCCTTTGCATGAGATTTGTTTTACCTTTTAAATGTTATTCTGACAAGTGTGTTTATTCCATTTTATTGTGACATTATTGATTTATCATTTTCAATTTATTGCTTTAGTAGTGTGAAAGATCAACAAGCTGTAAGGACATTGAGGTATCATTTGCCCTAAGTTCTCGAGATTATGGATCTTATTTGTAGCGATTTAATTTACATGGTTTCCGAAAAGGATGATTGTTATTCTTTTGGACCTTGGTGATACATTGTATTTTTAAGATGCATGATTTAAGTGTTAAAGTGCTTTCTTTGTGGGTCATTTTATTTCATTTCATTTACTTTTGCATTTTAAGCACTATACTGCAAAACATTACTCTTGAGTAAATAGCCGCCTCAGACTGAGTACACTCTTGAAATAAAAAGTCGTCCCTGAGTTGATAATTAATGTGAAGGTAATTAGGAGTTAAAAAGACACCTTTTTATCGCTCCACATTTAGGCGCCGTTGCCGGGGAGAGTGTAGCCATTTCTAAAGAGTAGTGTGAATCTGATGAGTGCCTGCTAGGGAAGAGTTGGATCTTAAAAACGGAAGGTAAGAACCTACGTGCGGAGCATGTAAAAGCCCTGCTCCACTGTCCGCTTTCCTAACAGATTTGTTGTTGCTTTGTTGGGTAGAAATAGATGATTGAATTTTTGTGTGAGTGACTAGGGAAAAAATAGAAATTTTGAAAAATGAATCACATGATTTCATTCAAGTGGTGATGTAAGCACCACCCATTTCACTAACTAATTGACAGGAACATTGGAAGAAGGAGCTTCGAAGGAACACATGAAGAACATCTTATATTATGGTAAGAAATGACTCACGTTTATACTTTTGAATTTCCTATCAAAGATCTAGGAGGAGTGACACAAATGCACATAATTCCCTCATCTTTACCAAATTTTCATGGTTTAGCAAATGAAGATCCAGATACATTCTTATTTGAGTTCGAAATACTTTGTAGAGGATATGATTATTGTACTAATAATCAAAGATTGAAAGTGTTTCCTCTTACTCTAAAAGGAGCAGCTCTCCGATGGTTCATGAGCCTAGGTGGGAATTGCATCCAATCATGGGAGGACACGAAGAACATATTCTTGAAGAAGTACCAAGACTATTGCAAATCCAATGAAGATATTTTCGGTATAATACAGGGGGAAGATGAAAGTTTGGAGGATTATGTAGATCGATTTCATTATAACCTTCAAAAATCAAAGCATAAGCATTTGGAAAAAGAGATCTTAAAAACACTCCTTCTTAAAGGAATCAAAGATGAATTTTTAGAACTCTTAAATCTGATAGGAAAAGGTGATGTTTTTCGGTTATCATATGATGATGTTTGTGAGTTGTGCATAAGGTATTCAAGAGGAATCTCCAAGGCTGGTAAGAATTCTAGAGATGTTTGTTCTTTCTTTTCCAAATCTGCTACAAGAATAGGAGACATAAGAGCTGAAATCGATGATTTATTTGAAAATTTTAAAGTTGATTTTATTAGCTCTCTAAGCTCAAAATTGGACGTTTTGCAGGTTCATAAAAATGAAGAATTTGATGAAGTGTTTTTCCCTCATGACCGAAAGGAGCAGCCCATAGATACTCACTCTTCCTTATCTGGGATGGAAGTAGCATATCAAAGAGATAAGGAAGCTACAACAAGGTCAACAGGTATGGTTCAAAACACTTCTTCTCCATTCTCTTACTTGCATAATCCATTATGGAATACTCATGTTCTAGGGCAGCCATGTCAATTTCAATATAACCACCAAGCTTATCTACAAGTTTGGCATGGTTCACCTTATGATTGCATGACTACTCTCCCTCATCTTGTAGCACAAGCACATTCTCCATATTCTCCACCAGCTCTTTCACAACATCCTCCTTGCATATCAAATTTATCCACTCAACCCAACCAAACACATCATCACAATGCTCCATTCCATACACAATTTCCTGCTCAACTAATTCCACACCCTCACCACAATAAACCAGTACAACATGCTTACAATGTTGAACTGCCAAATTTACCCACCTTTCCCACCCATTCTATCTCACATGCGCCATTAGAGAAAACTTACAATGAGATTCAGAATGTTTCAAATTCAAAAATTGTAGAAGCTATGGAAGCAAATGAGGTTTCTTCTAGGTTGTACCAACAAACCATTTTAAAAGCTCAAGAACTTCATGGTATGATGGGAAATCAAGAAAGTAACGGATATATTGAAGATTGGTTTCACTCCATCACGTGTTTGCATCATCACTCTATGCTTCAACAATTTTTGATACCATTTTTTCAAGGGAAGTTGGCTTCTCATACCCTAATTTTCATTAATATGCATTTTTCAAATTTGGGTATGTGTATACATGAAACCTTATTTCGAAAATGGCTCCACTGGAAGTACTCATATACGTAGTCATATTCATTTTTCAAATCAAAATAGGTTAGTATAAAACATAAAATAAATAAGGGAATAAATAAATGCATTTTGTTTTTTATGTAAAACTAGTTGTTTTTTTGTTGCAACATGCTATGCAAATCAATATTGGTGATAATTTTTTAATTCATTTGTGTATGTAGATGACTTATAATGGAAATAATAGCTCTAAAAACACTCATATTCATTTTTTATCACCACTTTGAAAAAATGCTTGAATATCATTTTTTTGGCTTGCGGGCTTGATGAACTTTCTGGAAAAACAGTCGGGACAGTCATGTTTTGAGGGACCAAAAATGAATATTTTTAAAACCTGTTTCTACCCTAGATAGCCCTTGATGTCTAATTTCTAACCCAATTTGAATCAATCAATTTGGATTTGAAACGAAAACGTTAGAACCAAAACATTGACCGGATGTCTAGCGGGCAGCTTAGGAACAGAGTTGGGACAGTCAGTTTTTGGAGGCCTAAATGACCATATTTTTAAAACCTGTTTCTACCCTAGATAGCCCTTGATGTCTACTTTCTAACCCCATTTGAATCAGTCAATTTGGATTTGAAACGAAAAAGTTAGAACCAAAACATTGACCGGATGTCTAGCGGGCAGCTCAGGAACAGAGTTGGGACAGTCAGTTTTTGGAGGCCTAAATGACCATATTTTTAAAACATGTTTCTACCCTAGATAACCCTTGATGTCTACTTTCTAACCCAATTTGAATCAGTCAATTTGGATTTGAAACGAAAAAGTTAGAACCAAAACATTGAGCGGATGTCTAGCGGGAAGCTCAGGAACAGAGTTGGGACAGTCAGTTTTTGGAGGCCTAAATGACCATATTTTTAAAACATGTTTCTATGGTAGATTTCCCTATGAATCTAGTTTCCAATGCAATTGGAATCACTCATTTTCGATATCGTATGGGGAAGTTATGATCAAAATACTGACTGTCTATCGTAAATCAGCACCCTTAAAACTCTGTTTTTCCGGATGTTCCTTACAGTGTTTGACCTATCAATTCTTCTTTTCTTCAAAACATGTTTCTATTGGAGATAAATAAATGAATCTACTTTCATTTCCAATTTGAATCATTTGAATCCGACATCAAACGAAGAATCTATGCTTAAAACATTCACTGTTGTTCTAAGTGGGGTAAGCGAAAATGACTCTGTTATGCAGGTTGTTCTAAGTAAAATTGACATATCATATCATTGAATTTTTTAAAACCTGTTGCTATTGGAGATTAACCTTTGAATTAGCTCTCATTTGGCTTTGGAATCACTCAATTTGGACGAAAAACAAAGAAGTTGTGACTAAAACACTGCAGGTTAGCATGATTGGCCACTGCTCTCCCGCAGGTAACAAATAAATTTTACTTTGTTATTTTCTCCGTGGATTTGTTTTACAGAGTAACTACTTGTTAGTTTTTTTGCATAATTCTTGGATTAGGGGAGCCCGCACACCTCTCTTTCTCCATGATTTAATGTTTTCTTGCAGGTAGACACTCGTTTTTTGCAGGTCTTGGGAAAATAAAGAAGGTCAATTTATGGACGAGTGATTCTTGAAACAAATTTTAATAAAACAAAGGAATTTCATCCAACTCATTACCCAACGGATTCATAATAGAACAAATGAAGAATTGATTTCAATTTGAAGATTCATGTCATGTCTTTGCTGCCAAAACATTTTTCGAATAAATCATTTTTTTGACATAACATCATAGCTGTTGTAACTTTATTTATTTATTTACATACTGTTTTTGTTGTTTTTTTCTAATTTCTCTTATATTTTGTGTTTCAGGTATTGCTTCATTCAAAGTGTAACTCATCCTCAGCATCAATACCGTGAACAGCTAATTTGTTTTTTTGCATGTTTGCATTGTATGACTGTCCATTTTGCTGTTCCTTTTCCAAAGGAACGACACTTGTGTTTTTGCTGTTCCTTCTCTAAAGGAACGGCACTTTTAGTTTTTGCTGTTCCTTTTTCCAAAGGAACGACATTTGCATTTTTCGTTTTTTTGTGTGCATTTCCCTTGTTGTTCCCTACAAGGAACAACACTTTTTTTTTGAGTGTTTTTGCTGTTCCTTCAAAGAAGCAACACTTTGGGAGCAACCCTTCCTTCCTCTTGTGGGATTATTCCTAGTTCATCTCAACCACACTTTACTGATTCCCCTTCATGGCATGAAGTACACTATTTTTATGAGGACAAGAATTATGGATTCTATTGAAGCGAGCTAATATCATTCACGTTATGATCTTTAACAGGACAGCTCCTTGATGATAAATTATTTTCAAAAGGGACACAATTATTTATATACTACTTTACTGCATTGTTTTTTGTTGAACATGATATTGATTGATCATCTTAATACCATGCTGGTTCCACCCTTCTGGATTATAATCTTCTCTGTCTGTAATAAATGAGATTATGGGTATATTTTTCTATTGACATGTTCAACTTCTTCCACCATCCCTGCTCTTAAGGAGTATTGAGCCTCCCTCTTTTTATCATAAAATTGTGTAATAACAACAAAATTTTGTTCACAGATGGAGGATAGGGGGTCTCATTACGAGCCAGCCTACCATGTTCATAAGGTTGTAAGGAAGTGACATTCCCATTATGGCCACCACACCAGGGTTATGATCCATTGGATAGTCAAATTATCCTTGGAACAGGAGGTCTCATCACGAGTCGGCCTGATCACTTTTGCTACATCCCAGTGAATGGCAGTGTGGTTATCTGGTTACCACGCCAGCACACTGATCTCTTCTGTAGAACAGTACTGTAACTCTCCATTTATAAATTGAGGATCCTGGCTCATATGGGTTAAAAAGCAACCCTACCGAGGCTATGGACGCCTGCTGGCAGCAGCGGCTCTGCTTATGGTATTGAAGTTATATCTTATCGTCAATTATTATTATAATACCCTTTTCTTATTTTTTTCTTTTTATCAAAGAAGTTATTTCCTTATTTTTTTCCCTATTTTGAACCTTTATGCATGAGAAATTGTTTTATAATCAATCACATCATTTTTCAGCTAGAATACCATCAACAAAGCATCTTTTTGGCATATTGCTGTCATTTTTCTCTTTTTCGTAACTTATCATCAATCCAAAGCGTCCTATCTCTTATTCATAACTATCTTTACACACTCTGCTCTCATTATAATCATAACTCTCGTTGTCCTATCATTGATATGTGTACTCTGCTTCATTCACTGCTATATTGTTCATTCCCTTGCCTTGCCATCAGCACAAACACCTCTCATATGCTTTATGGTCATGGAATTCCTTTTTCAATTGGAGGGGGGAATGTATGCATTATGGGATTGCATGTGATATGCACTCTGCCATAACTTGTTGATTTGATAAGTTTTTCTGACTGAAATTTTTGCATGCATCTTATCTATTGCTTACACTATGGATTCAAGAACATTGTATGCCAAATAGTGCTTTGTTTACAGGAGAACAACAAGTATGGACAGAATTCTATTCATAGCATGACCACACTATTGCACTTAACAGAAGAGGCTCGCGTACGTGAACAATTCTTCAGACATGATGTGCTTACCTAGATTCCACCTTTTGTATCAATTTCAGCACCAACTCTGCCTACATCAGCTTCAACAACTGCCAGTACATATATGTCATTCCACATTTTTGGAGGTAAAACTTAAGGTAAAATAGCATAATTTTCTGATTTATTACGAATTTAGGAGAATTTCATGAAAATCCATTTTGAGCATTATTTATCATCCTTCATTCCACATCTTTACCACTTTCCCTTTTTCAGCGGCATATCATTTTCGAGTATGGGGGAGTGTTCCTTTCATTCATTTCTTTCTTATGACCATGTCATCCATATTCTTTATCATCCATTGTTATTCTTATTCATTCTCAACACCTCCATTATTCCATGTTGTTTTACACCAAGCATATAATTCAACAGATGGTGGCAACCACCTCTATTTGTTTTCTAGCATTGCATGAGGGCATGCTAATTCTTCAGAGAGGGGGAGGAATTGCTACGCATGATGGATGTTTTCAATTTTCTTTCTCATTTAAGGCATACAATTTCAGTGCAGAAATTGATTTTCATAATATTTTTAAAAAACCATGAACTCAATTCTTGTGACTTCTGGAAAACACAGACGTATCATTAATACAAACCCAGATAATTTCAAGATAAATTGGTTCATAAAATTTCGGAAATCATGCACTCTCAGCTACAGCCATTTTGTTTATATCTCATGATCCGTGCATCAAAACGATCTGATTTTTGGATCATAAAGGCATTCATATATTATAAATTTACTTGCCAAATTTCAACAAAAGCTGGTTTGTATTTTTTGAGAAAATGGTTAATGAAGTTTGCTGTTACTTATATCATATTTTGTTGCAACTTCATATATACATATAGTTGAATGTCAATATAAAAATTGTTATGCCTTCATCAATATTACTAAAAGTGAATATTCATTAATTAAGGAAGAATTCATTTGTTCTATCCATTTCATGAGCTGAGATGAACATATTTTTTATTGCTTGGTTAACACATGGGTTTTTGTCTTTGGGTTGCATGAGGACATGCAATATATTTAGTTTTCGTTGCATGAGGACATGCAACATATTGAGTGTGGGGGTATGTTGGGCCGTTAATATGCCATTATTATTATCACTTGTGAATGCTTATTCCACCCATTTCTACCATTCTTCATCACGTCATTTATTATAATTTATTATTTAAATCTATTTTATAATGATTTATGCTCTTATGAATGAATATTATTTATTCTCCTTTATTTCTAATAAATTGATGATTATGTATGATTTTATCAATGATAGTTTTAATAAATCAGTTGTAACATTATTCATCATTTTTAGCCTCCAAGATAATTTCCAGATTGAAGATTTGATCATTAAAAGTGCCAACTCAGAAATTCGCTGGAATAAGGAGTGACAGTTTTGCGGTTGAGATTCTGAGCAAATGAAGACGAATCTGGAAAATCTGGAACATGGGTTTTGTTCAGAACGGACCCAATTAACTTTAATATAGAACGGTTTGCCCAAATTCGGCTTGTATTGAGAGAAATGAAGGGTTCTTTGAGCACGATTTTCTGAGATTTGTTGTTGCGGCCGTCCTCCAAATCTCAGCTGCAAAGCCAAATTCGCCTTGTTCTTGTTGATCAAATGGTTAGAAGCAATCCAATTTTGTAATAGAAATCATGTTGTAGTTATCTCTATTGTAACTGCTCTCTGATCTCTTTTTATTTAAATCAGAACAGAGATCAGAGAGGGGGAGGACTTTGGGGAAAATGATGGAGAATTAAGGATTCAGAACTAGAGATTCAAGAATGATGGTGGATTATTCATGATAGGATAGGGATTGTTGCATTGCCATTGTAATCTTCAAAGCTTTTGCTGTTGTAATGATTTCACAATTTGAGGATGAATAAATAAAAGGGTTGTTGTTCATTCACCTGATCTGAAGTAGCCCAGCAGCATCCGCTGGCGGCTAAGGGCCCAGCCTCTGGTGGAGTATGCTGCTGTTGTATCATATCTTTCCGATTTCTGCCGTGTGATGGTTTGGTTTCCTTCTCATTTCTTCAAATTGTGTTATTCAGCAATCTTTTGTTTATGAACATTTTGCAGAATTGTGAAATCATAATTGGATTGCGTAGTGACAAAATTATTAATCATAACTTGAATTGTCCTGCTCTTAATTCTAATATAATACTGCGCTGTCTGATTAAGATTGTGGTTCATTTAATTGTTGTTTATTTGTAATTGCAATTGTTGTCAATTATGTTACTATTCAATTATAACTGCAATCGTTGTTGCTTCAATAACTGCGATTAATGTTCATGCTGCTGGGTTAAGGTTGCTGATTCAATTACATCTGTAGTTGCTGCGCATTTTTATTTCATTAGCTTTGCTATTCAGTTTTCCAATAGATTTAGTTGTTGTTCCTTTTCCGCAAGGATTTGTTTTTGCCTTTTAAATGTTATTACAGCAAGTGTGTTTATTCCATTTCTGTTAGCAGCATTATTGATTTATCATTTTCAATTTATTGCTTTAGTATGGTGTGAGAGATCAACAACTGTAAAGGACATTGGGTATCGCTGCCTAAGTTCTCAGATTGTGGATCTTATTTATGCTTGATTTAATTTACATCAGTTTCCAAAGGGATGAGTTATTGTTACTGGACCCTTGACTGATACATTGCTTATTTTTCCGAATGCATGATTTAAGTCTTAAAGTGCTTTGCTGTAAGTAGATTTTATTTCCAGCTTTCATTTACTTTTGGATTTTGGGCACTATACTGCAAAACATTACTCTTGAGTAAATAGCCGCCTCAGACTGAGTACACTCTTGAAACAAAAATTCGTCCCTGGGTTGATAATTAATGTGAAGGTAATTAGGAGTTAAAAAGACACCTTTTTATCGCTCCACACATTACATAATACAAATGGTAAAATTCTGTAAGAAAAAGTACCTCATGGGCAGGTAAAGGTTGTCTTATCCTGGTCTTTGATGGCTATCTCGATTTGATTGTGGCCACTAAACCCATCAAGAAAGGAGAAGAATCGCTTCCCTGCCAATGTGTCAAGGACCTAGTCAATGAAAGGGAGGGGGAAGTGGTTTTTTTTTGTTTCTTTATTCAGTTCTCTGTAATCCACACAGATTCTCCATTTCCCATTATTTTTAGGGAGGACTACCACAGGTGATACCCATTTTCTATTTGAAATTGGATAGATGAAATTTACATCCAACAGTTTTTGTAGCTCGCCTTTTACAACATCCTTCAAGTGTGGGTTCAACATCCACTGAGGTTGTATAATGGGTTGAGCTTCCTTATCTGTATAAATGTGATGGGTGCAAAGTTGGGGATCTAAACCCTTCATGTCTGGGTAGTCCCAAGAAAATTCCCCTTTATGCTTCTATAGAACTTTAATGAGCCTTTCCTTTTGGTTGCTATCCAAATTGTTATTGATGTTCAGGATCTTCCCTGGCTCAATCTCAACGAGTGTGCTATTACTCACGGTGGTTGTGGGAATATATTGATCGTCAAGGTCTATCAAGGGGTCCTCTTGAACTCCATATTCAAGAACTGTTTTCAACATTTGGCATTTTAAGTTTTCAGACGAGGGTGGCTAGTTCATAAAATTATTGATTACAACGTCTTCGGTTTGTTTTTTAAATTCGAGAGCTTCTACTAATGTCAAAGGTGGATGAATGTTTTTCTCCTAATATGCATATGGATTTTTGTGAATTTTTACCGTGGGTAAGCTAGGTTTGGCCGGAGGATATATAATGATGTTTTTTATGGAGTCTCCTCTAGTGATGGTCATGTTTTCTATTCATCATCCCATATCAGCATCGACTGTTGTCAGCCAAGGTTGCCCCAGAATCAATGGGTGCCTGTCCATCCTGTTCTTTGGGTTAATAACTAAGAAATCGGCTGGATATTCCCATAAGTCTACTAAGACTAGGATGTCCTGCACTATTCCTTCTAGTCTGATGAAAGATCGGTTAGCAAGCCCTAGCAACGTAGTCGTTGGTTCTAACGCTGATATGCCTAGATTTTCGCGGGTTTTCATAGCAAGGATGTTAATTTCTGCCCCTAAGTCGACCAATGTGTTTGGAAAGGAATGTCCAATGATCTGCATAGTTACTATGGGATTTCTTGGGTCTTCATATTTTACGAGCGGTTCCTTACCTATTAATAAGTCAGAAATCGTCCGTACCACATGAACGGTGGGCGCAACCTTTGTTTTTTTTACTTGTTTTTTTCCGCATATCTCTTTAATTTTTTTTGCATAGATGGGAATGTATTGTATGGCATGGAGAAGAGGAATTTTGATACAAAGGTTTCTTAACTCTCCCAGGATGTCAAAATCTAGAGAGGCTATAGGTCTAGGCAGAGTTAACCTTTCATGGAATGGAGGTGAAAATGCCCTAAGCTCTTTAGGCTTCCCTTGGTCACTTGTTTCCTTCTCTTGCCCTTTCCTATGTTTCTGTTATATTTTCCTGGCTAGTTTTCATTGAAGTCCCAGGGTTGGATTGAGGTGGGATTGCGACTTCTCCTGGTGATGTAGTACATCCTGATCTCAGCCTTAGTTCATTGCATTGCCTTAGTCTAGTGTCAGGGTGTGGATCTTCTACTATCTAGATGAACTGAACTAATTTGTTATTGGGATTAGGATTGGGTTGAGCTAGTAATTGAGGACGTAGGTTAGGTTGGGGGTTGTGCTAAACTGGGTATGGAGCTGGAAGTGTAGGTTGATTTTGGGCCCCTGCTCCTATTGGTACATTGGTCATTCCTAGGGGTCTCTACCAATTCTAAGGAAAATTAGTGGTTTGGGAAGGGGATGCTAGCCACCGGGCTTGGTATGGAGTGTTTTTCCAATAAGGAGGGGAACAAGGAAATATTGCACAATTATTCCCTATTGAAGGTTGTGTTGGCTAGGGTGGTATAGGGAATGACTGGGTTGACCAAGTAGAGAAAGGTTTTTGATTTTTCCAAGTTGCTGAAGGGTTTTTCTGGTTAAATTGTTGAGGAGAAAAGAACTGGGGTGGGTCTTGAGGCATACTTGGTCATGCCTGCCATTGGTGACACTGATTCATTAGGAAGATTGGTTCTGTTTCTTCTTCTGCTTCTTTGAAAATTGCTTTCAGCCCCTACAGTGAAGGGAAATAGTCTTTGGAATGGTCCTTAATGCATATGGAATAGGTCTGAACTGTGTCTAAGGGGAATTCCCTTTGGCTATGCTTCTTTTGACAGCATGGGCAAAGGATGGCCAAATTCTGATCTGTTATAGCTTGCTTCTGCTTGGCCTGTAAGACATCAAGATGTGTTATCAAAGTACCCAAAAATTCAGTTTTAAAATTTTCTAAGAGATTTCAAAACTTAGCTCTAGTTACGTTGCCACTGGGCTGCCTAAGGTCCTTTTTTATTGAGTCATGTTCACTTGGCTTATTACGAGTATTTCCCCGAGAGCACCTGATACACAAGGAAATAATCTCATCATATCCTTCCTGGGAAATATCCCCTTTTCCCATTATGATAACTGTTTTAGCCCATTCTTCTTTCATTCCCTTAATCAGTGTAGCTTTTAAGACGTCTTTGGATAGTGTAGTATAAGGAGACCTTTGTCGATTATATTGAAATATTTCTACATATGTGTCTAATGTTTCATTGTCCCCTATAGACATATTGAAGATTTATTCTTTTAGTTCTCGAGTCTGGCAATAATCTTGATATTTATTAAGGAAAATGTTCTTCATTTGGTCCCAATTATTGATGGTTCCTCCACCTAGCCCCATGAACCAGCATAAGGCCACTCCCTTTAAAGTAGAGGGGAATAGTTTTAATTTCTGAGGGTCGGTGGTGTAGCCATACCCCTACATAGGACATCGAATTAAAATAAGAATGCATCAAGATCTTCTATGGTTAGCCCATGGAAGGTGGGGATGCTTTGTAAGGGCATAGCTTTCATAGGGGCATTTGCAGCATGATCAATGATGGGATACTCCAGCATTGATGTCTGCCTCTGATTCTAGTTTTGATTGTTTTCCATTTGATCAAAGATGTGCCAGTAATCTTCAGGAATTTCTTGTTATGAAGGAGTAATTATAGGGGGATTGGGAGGTGAATATAAAAGAAATTTTACAGCACTTCCCTATTATGGGATATCGAGTATTTCAGTCTCAAACACTCCTCTAGGAGAATTAGTCTTGGAAGCTTCTATTTGTATTGCATCGCTAGTTTCTTCTTCCCCTTCGTGTAAGTTACAAGAACCTCCCTCTCTTGAAGGTTCAATACCTATATGATTGGTAGTTTGAAGGCTTAGCTCTGATCCTTCTGTCTTACTGTGAATCTCGGTGTGGGCTACAAATAGTGAGGCTGCTGCCTATGGGAGAGTAGTAGGACCTTGAGTGGGAATGATTCTAGGTCCTACGGATGCCTGGAATTCAGCTTTATTAATGATTTTTTCTATATATGTTGTTCTTCCAAGGATCACCGGTCCCTTGGATTTTGGGGATTTTTGTGGATGATTTTGATCTGTTTCAATCTATTTTTTCCTAGTCATAAAATAAAAGTACCTTTTCTACCAATATTTACACAATTTGCTGAGAATTGACTATGGAGAAAGAATTTTTCTTACTGGTACGTAGGTTCTTACCTCTCGTTTTTAATACCCAATTCTTCACAGAAATGGAGAAAGGTAAAATATATCACTCTTAGCACCCTCCCTGGCAACAGCTCCAAAAATTTCAGTTCACAAAGGTGGCTTATTGTAGGCAAACTCTAAGTCCTCATTCAATTTTCAACCCAGGGTAAGTATTTTTATTTCAAGGGTGTAAGCGCAATATATGCAAGTGAGATTGAATGATAGCTACTATATGATTCTTACGAAAGGGATTCTCTTATTCTCAAAGTTTAGTTAACTCAAAGAGACATGAAAATGGCATAATGAAGCTAACTACTCTACCTAGATTTGAAGGAGAGAAACCTTATAATTGAACAGCGCAATGATGGATTGAACAGAAAATTATCGAATTGAACAACAACTTAAGTGAATTGAACAACAACCAGAATAAACTGAATCAACAACTACTTTTATAATTTTGAAACGAAATTCTCTTTACAAACTGACTAATTGACATCTTACCGTGCATAATCAAGAATTGGACATCTTATCATACTTAAAGGAAAAATCTAATATGTGAAGATGAATAACATTGACTGGTAATTATTCTACGATTTGTAAATTGACTCCAAGGCACTGAGAGAAAATGAAAGCATATAACAATGATAAAGCACTATTACAAATCCGAAAGCATGAATGTTACTACTTTGAAGAAAGAAAAACCATAACTTTATTGTGTGGAGAAGTAATATACAACCGCATCAGGTATATGGAGATTGATTCTGTAATTAATGCACAACACGAAAACTATCAAATAACTCCCAGAGGTTGGGCCCAGACCACCGGAAGATCTAACACAATGGAAAACTCCAAGTATGATTGTTCAAAACATCAAAACTCTTTATTGAATTAGAAGATAATATAGGCGTACAATCAAATAGTTCTGTCTTGAAGCGTTGATTAGAGAAGGGGAAAAATTATCTTTCTTGTTCATCCCTTTTCCTTTTAAAGGCGTTTTCACGCAGGGATTCGATATTCTCTAGACGACAGCCCACTGCGTGTGGCTGTCGTTTAGGCTCTCGAGCTTGGACCTGTCTTTCTATCTTCTGCTGGTTCCTGGAAGCTATTGTGATTCCATAAGTCCATGCTTGCCGGTTGTATTCCATTTAATGTTGGTTCAACTGCTCTGTTTTCTTGTATATAGAGATAAAATAATTCAATTTTCCATTATAAAAGTGTTTCCTTTTGTCGTTAGCCCACTTGCCCTAATTTTCATAAACCTTTTCTATATTTATTGTTTAAAATGAGAGATAACTATCAAAACTATGTCACAATTCAAAGGGATTATAGGTGAAAACATACTTTAATTCTGGCTGAACACCCTGCACGCCTGCAAACTTACAAAGAATTTCCAGGTGCGTCGAACTTAGTAGATGGTTTTATTTGGTCATGAACCCAAAATCACGTAAGCAACAATGTTCAGTACCCCGGTTACGCATATGATTCTAACCAGAACATCTCACAACCTAGCTAGCAGAGTCATCTCACACCTCCCTAAAATTTGACCAATAGGGCATCATCATACCACCATAAATAGGGAGGACCATATCCTCCAGCTCGAGGACCCAGTATGCAACTAGGCACGCTAACAGAAGAGCTCCCCCCCAACAACCATTTATAAAACAAGGACAAGGACTGCAATATGCTGATTCCCCAGCAAAAAACCACCCATGCATAATAATGCACAGGTTAAATTTGTGCAACCTTCCCAACCACAACTGTGCCAACCATACAATCATGAGAATTAGAGTTA
This sequence comes from Pinus albicaulis, assembly GCA_034641835.2. Classification (NCBI taxonomy): domain Eukaryota; kingdom Viridiplantae; phylum Streptophyta; class Pinopsida; order Pinales; family Pinaceae; genus Pinus; species Pinus albicaulis. The sequence goes on from CM076579.1 coordinate 784,511,523, forward strand.
TCCTCCTAACTCAAAAAATAAAAAAGGACAAAACAAGCCTAAAGGAAAGATTAGATAGGGGGGAAACAATAAAAAATTCCCTCCATTATCTCAGGTTGGAGGCAACTCTAACCAAAATCAAAACCAGTAGCCAAGAAACTCCCAAGGGTAGAACAAGAGGTCAAATCTTCAGACGAACCACTCTTGTTCAATCTGTGGTGAGTATGGCCATTAAGCTCACCACTGTCCCGACCTCCTTGAGCTGAAGAATATGCATGGTAACTATGGGCAAGGGGGATCCTCATAGTAGACAATAGCCATGCATGAGCCTTTCCCCCATCAAGGGAAAATTAGCACTCAGCAACAACAAAAAAATTCCCATGATTTCCGAAAGAACAACCATGAAATCTACATGACTGGTGAATAAATGTTTTTTCAGGCACGAAACCAAAATTAAAATACCCCACCAGACACCAATTTTTCAGGGGCTAGTACAAGTGCACCAACAACACCTTTGACCATATCAGATATGCCTCTTGAACCTTTTCCAAAGATGGCTAAGGGACCAACTAGGTATGCAAGAAACCATTCCAAAGCAGCCCATAACTATATAATTGTGGATGATATAGCTCAATCTCTCGCCATCATGTCAGTTTTGAAGGTATTAAAATCATGCCCAAAGAAAATGAAAGCCTTACTTTCCGCATTGGGCACCATTGACCCTGCTGATTCATGCCTAATGGCTTTTGATTTAGACAAATCCACCCCTAGGCTTCCTTCGATGGTCACCTTCCAAATACTAGTGTCAGTTTAGAACATCATGATTCATCGATGTAACATTGACGAGGATGCATCCACATGAATCATGTCAAAGAACATCTGGTATAATTTAGGGTCTCCCGAACTAAAGCCATCAGACATCATGCTTAGAGAATATGATGGGTGCCCTTTAGCCCTCGTTGGCCTCTATCAAAACATCCTAGTCTACTTAGCTGGAAAGACGATCCTTATAGACATTGAAGTCTTGGATGTTGAATTGGATTACAATATGTGCCTTAGCCGGAGTTATCTGTATGACATGTCATCCATAGCCTCCTCCGTCTTTTGAACTATGATTTCCCCCATGAGGATTGCATCGTTAATATCGACCAATTGACATCCAGCAAAAAGTGACCCTAAAAAAACATTGATGTCATTCTACCCTATGTAGACACATCTTCCGAGACTCTTACATGGTACCAATAATATTTCCCTGGCCTATTCAAATTATCGTCCATCCTTGGGTCATTCCTAGGAGACCCCCCGGTGGTACCAGAATCGTCATCGATTGTCACAGAAGCCCCTATGTGCATTATGTCCACATCAAGCACCAAATCTAGCCAAGAAACAGAGACAAGTAGTAACAATACTAATTCCTCGGGCATGACAACCTCTCTAGCCTATGCCATCTCCCAAACTCCTTTCCTCTATCCCTAGCTAGTTTTGTATCCCAACATGTCTTGGCCACCATAGTCTTAAAAAATGTATCTTTTTCATTCCCAGTTTGGTACCTGTCCCACCTACAGGGACGGGAACCATTCACGTCACCTCTGCAAGGTTAATCCCCCATAGTCTTGAGGAGGCCCCACCCATGTAGGAGATTGTCGCAAACATCCTTGTGAAGGAAATTCCCATCGCAAAATCGATGGTTACGACTAAGAGCACCAATAAAAGAAGAAATATGGTAGAGAATCCCACCACGAAACAAGAATCACTGCCCTACACAATATTTGACATAGTAGGCCACCCTACTCACATCTTCCCAGAGCTGGACAAATTAAACTCGCTCCTTAGCTCTGTAGTAGATATCGCGACAACAAGTTCCCTTCAAAAGGAATCTGCCACCAAAATTCAAGGAAAGGCATTGTGTACCAACCACGTATGTTTTATCTGCAACAATTATGGACACCATACTGATCATTTCATATAAATCTCATGAAACAAGGACGCCTTACATGCCATTGAGAAATCCTATCAAGAGGATCCCTCCACCCAGTCAACTAGAGATTAACCTTGCATCATTATATACCTACAGGAGGAACGACAGTCGCCTGAAAGAATCCTATTCATCTTCCCCCCTCCTATCATACGATGTGCACTATGAAATGAACATGGCCACTTCACTAAAGAATTTGTATCTCTAGAACTCATCCACATGTGGTATCTAGTAGAGCACGTTTACTATGTTGGTTTTTGATTGGAACAAATTAAATTTCCTTTATGTGTTGACAACCACACTTTAGAACAGTGCCATTACATCCCCCGATTTTGCTTAGAACTAGCTAATTTGCACTCAGCCATAGTTATCCTCTCTCGATAAGATGGATCCAACTATGAATCCATGAACATATCGATAACTCAAGAAGATGTGACAAGTAGATCCATCTTGTTCTTGTTAGCTGAAAAATGACCAAGTAGGGAACCCTTAGTCACCCCCAACCACCCTCTGCAAAGAAGGCCAACATGTGTGCTATGTAACATGCCCAATCATGTGGTCACCACTTGCCCTGAATTATAGGCACTACGCCCTTGGTACCCAGTCACTCCATCAAATGAGCAGGATGAGAAACCCATATCCAGGATGTTTTTCCTGGTATGATGGAGAAATTGCCATGAGCAGTGTTGTACCTACATCCCATGAGTACATCCTCTAACTGACATGATACATCTACTAGAGACAAGAAGGGAGGACGTTATCAAACCGAAACCTAACGACCAACATGGAAGGTAGAACGCCCCCAGGCAGTCTACTCCATACCCATGTCATCATAATGGGAAAGTTAGGAAGGCACGCCAACTAAGCATGACCCAAGTTTAGCCAAGGATAACATGCAAACTATGTGACCTGATAGGCCATCGAGTCGATCAGTCCAAAGAACTAAAGCACCTCGCAAAATTTTTTCACATAGTCTCTTCTCTCCTGCAAAGACATATCTCTAACCAAGAGAAGAACATGCACAAATATTGCCAGATTTGTTCACACTTTCATCATATAATAAAATTTGATCATCTCCCGAAGCTTAGAGAGGAAAGAGTGGCGTTAAGTCTTCACTCCCCAAGAGAGATAGACATAGTCGAGCCAAAAACTCAGAAATGGAAGCAGAGGACCTCTTCCTCTACGTCTAATCTCTTCTAAGTTTCCACTTCTGGGACAAAGTGTAGTTTTGATTCCCACAGAATATACTCAGTTGGAAGAGTAGTGTCGTGCACCTTTTTCACTGGCTATAGCCATGAACTAGAGACATGCCCATTAATGGAAACATTCAGGCACCTTTGTACCAGGCACAACTTCCATCCGCCGGAAATTGCCCATCCTAACAACGGATCTAGCCTTGTGCTCACGCAAGCTCCCATCATGGAAATTATCCCCCCACCAAATGTTTTAGTACATATATTTCAATAATATTTGAATAAAGAAGATGCTTTCACTTGGGGTATTTTTTTCAGGTATCATGCAAACCATCCATCACTCCAACCATTGAGATTTCCAGAGCAGGTATCATTCTAGCGTCAGCATGATAGAGTCCCAGTAGTACTCTACATATCCTGACACCATCTCTCCATAAGAAATTAACCATAGGTTCCAAACACCTGATAGTGTTTATCATCACCCCACCTTGCACATGATAAACATCCTCGTTGGTCGGTAGAGCCTCCCCTATATGGTTCTCATCACCCAAAATAGACCATATATCACAAAAATAATGATTCCATGGCCATACCACTTTAGTCCGGAAAACAATTTATGCCCATTCACTCACCATGCATCAGGTCAAGTTTTACCATATCGAAATAAAACCCCTTTCCCAGACTACCAGGTTTTACAAGTAGATCGAAAGCACACCATAGTGCCTCACATTTAGCCTACCATACCTCCATCAGCATACTCCATCTGCGACATTTCCCATCCACTTTATCAACGCCACACATGAGACCAGTCAATGGGGACCCCACCCTCATGAAATCACCTTCCTCACATAATCAGTGAGTGGACACTTTCTGGTTTTTTGGCACCCGTCTCCGTGTTTTGTACAATCCAAACCCCATTATTTCATTCTTTTGGTAAGTGTACAAAGACCACAAATGGTGTACTATGTCCCCCATTCATCCATCCATTTTTCCTCCCATGGAAGAAGTCCCTGGTCACCCTTGGTTAGAGTATCAAACCCTTCATGCATAAGCCACCATGACATTCATAACCAATATATACCCACCCTAGACGTCCTACCAACTCCATGGATTTCCCCATAAAAATAGTTATGACTGCCACCAAGATGATTTTAATACTTCGATCTTGGGCCACTAAATCCTGATCATCAGTTTTCAGTCACCCCTCACCATCATGCCTATGTTAAACCTATCACATCTAGGATCCCGATCCCTTGCATCAGTGTCTCTCTCATTCAATTGAGGCTTCCTTTTTTTCGACATCAACAAATATTTTCCAAAAAGGAAGTGGTACCTTGGATCACCCCTCACCACAAAAGGGACATCCTCAGGTGGCACTGTGGGAGACATCATTTCCCACAGAAGTCATCAATCCTCTTGACATTCGACTGAAACACAATATTTCATGTCAATATGGTATTGTACCTTACAACCATTTCACTTTGATCAAATTCATCGAAGACACATGCCTTTATAAACATATCTTTCAGCAATTATTACACGGGAAGGTCCCAATCATACACCCATGCGTACAATGTGCGCTTATATGCCATACCAAGATTACGCATGTGGGTACCACATTCTACCTATTTTCAAAGAAAAAATGCCCCTAAGGGCATAAAAAACTCTCACCATTAAGCAGAAGATCACTACCATACTAATGACACAGACAAAATTTGTATCTGTCAAATAAATTTGTTTAGCTAACCAAAGCATCAAGAGCATGGGACATGTCCGCCTCGTAGAAAATTTGTATTTATTGTATCATACCATTGCTTGTAGGGTTCCCACAGGACATGGTCACTCTTCAACCTAGTGTAAGGTGTTTCCAACTCCTTGTTACATGCAAGTCTCTCTCTATCTCTACATAGTACATAGAAAAGAAACTATAATGTATTTCAGCTTTACAATCCTTCCAAGACCTCACACATTAGGGGCAAAATGTTATCACTAGAAAATCGGACAAGCAAATATGTCATTATTAAATGTAATGCAGAAGGATTTATAGGGCCGAGGAACATTAGATAAACTTAAGAATTTAAAAAATCCCTAAGGTCCAAAAGAAAAATCAAATTGCGCACTGAAGAAACCAGTAGAATGCACTTCTGCGCACATTTTTCTTCGATAGGCACGCCTTTGCATGGATTTCCCTTAAAAAACCGCGTGGACCTAAGAGTGGTGGAAGTCACTTTCTAGGACCACAAGGCACACTCCAGGAAATTAATGCCACACTTGAGGCCACCTAAGGACAGTCGCCGAAGCCTCCTTAGGACCTCAAAGGAGCACACGATTGTATAATGTGGCACACAATGGAATGGCTCTCCACTCTTGGGTCACCATCCATCAATGTACCAAGAGAGGAAAGGAGAGTTTGAATTATTCTATAAAATGCCACCAAGAGATTAACAAAGGGAGAACATATTTCTATGTTGGAAAAAATTGCGCCAGGAAATCCAACAGTGTGTGATCTGGAGCATAGATAGAGGGGATTATGTTGGTTGCCACCCACATAGAGAGGGAGACTTTGCGCCAAGGTAGTTCGGAGGTAAGGACATCCTTGCATTGGGTTTTAGAACTCCCTAGTTGCAAGGGCCCCTTCACATGTGGGTAAATGTTTCATCCTCTATTCTTAATAGCAGTCAATAAGAGGGGATGTAAGCATCACCATTCATATTATTGTGTTGTTTGACTCTACAAGAGTTTTTGTATTAATTTTTTAGTTTAATTTTTTTTTTCTTTCTAAATATGCATGCTATTTCATTATCTATTATGTTTTATTTTATGGCTAACCTAATAATTCTCGTATTTATCTGCCTGTGACTAGGAACTTAAGAGGAAGAAGCCAGTCCTCTTAAGAAAGTGTGGATTGGTACACTTGTGCACCAAATCCACCAACACAGTAATTAGTAACTCATTTCTTAGTAGATATGACAATCGCTGTAGAGTTTAGTGAAATACTCCATACATTCTGAGTATCAGGGGTTGGACCCTAGATTATAAAACTTTTCTATTGGAGCACTGTATTTTTGGAGCTAGAGCATCAATAATAAAATACCTTTTGAAAGATACTTGAGCTATGTTTATCTGGTGGTGTCATTTATCTTCTGTGTTAATTTTTTCCATTGTTTTTCTATAATTTCATCATTTAAATCTAATTGTAAAGAAGAAATATGAAGATGAAGATTTTCTATAAGAGAACCTTATTTCTGGCTATATTTATAATATAGATGTTTTTCTTCTGAAGTTTGGTTAAGAAATTCTTAATTTACTTTTGACCACTACTAAATTCATTTTTTCTTTCATCTCATAATTCATTATGTTTTAAGATCCAGTAAGTGTAGTTAGCTTGCCTTGTGAATTCTCTTGAAATTTTGGTGAAACAACCTAGCCTTTTATGACTCCATATCCCAAGGGAATTGTTTTAAATAGATCTTCTAATCCAACCAAATAATCAATCAAAAATCAATCTTTAATTTTATTATAACTAGCCTAATATCATATTCATAAAACAAAGCTCAATCTAAAATAGAGATCCCTCTCTAAGTCTAGGAGGGCTAGATCCTAGGCTCCAAAGTGGTTTTGATGTTGTCCTAAATAATTATAGCTGGCTTGAGGGGTCGTGACCTAGGTTCAGTTTTAAGGTTCGCCAACAAATCCCTGTACTACTGGCCGTTTCAGTAATGGCATACTTGCGCAAGTCAAGGACTCACCCAAAGTAGTATGAGAGGGTGATGGAACTAGTTTTCTTCACCCTCAGAGAAAGAAATTTAATTAAAGTGGGTCCCTTCAGATCTAACCAGCCTGCATAGGAGAAGCCCTAACATAGAAACCCTTAATAGTATATCTGCGGAGTAACTTAAGCGAAGATCATAAGCAATAAAATAACATGATAATAGAAGAAAGGTGACTAATCATAACTAGATCTATGCATTCATTCCATATTACAATATCGCATCCACATGTGCATCAATAAGTCATCAGTATTCAACAAGCAGCTATAATCTTAGATTAATAGAAAACGTAGCTCATAACCATAGCACAGAGACACTTAGATCTCACAAAACAGTCTTCTCATTCACTGATATCCAGATCCAACTTACAGAAGCTATCTATTAGCCCTCACACACAACCAGTGGGGTCCGCACATAGTAGGACTCAGCGTCTTCGTGCACATAGCCAGCAGCAGCCCTTAACCAGATAATCGAAACAAAATATTCACCAGTTCATATAACATCTAGACTCAATTTATCCATCTATTTATAACATATTAGCGTTCACTACTCTATGGTCCATAAAACGTGGTTTGCGGACTCTTGGTCTACCCCTTAACCCATTACAATTCATTGGGGGCTTTGACCTGCCTGAAAGCCCCAGCGCTAGACTAAGTATGACCTAAACAGACTGTATTAGTTTGATGTGCTAAGTGTCCTTTTAGTTATAAAACATGTACATATTTGTCTCCATTCTTTTGCTTAAGGAATGAGAAATTTAACCATGAAACATAGATCAAATTATGAGTTTTAAGCATGTAAATAAGCCAAAATAACACTGAAAAATAGTTTATAATAGAGAAATAACATCCCACATAATATTTACATAGCAGTCATGATGAAGTAGTTCACCCCTCCTAGGCTACATCTGCTGGTCCAGCTCGGAATGGCATGTCCCTCTTTGTCACTATGCTCAAAATTGCAAATACATGTGTTTACAAATCTCCAATGGTTTCTTTCTCTACACCAATGGCTCCAGAATGCTCAAATTAGTATAGGTAGACTCTTGTTTCACCCAAATTTGGCTAATATTGACCTCCCTATCCATTTTCCCAATGACAGCTACAAAACCTCCACTAATTATGGAGAATTGCACTTGTCTGCAGTTAATTTTGGCAAAAATCCGAATTTTTAGGGCAACGCTAACTATTCTACCAATGAACTAATCATTGTAATAAGTTTTATGGTTAGGAGTGGGGATGGCCACATGCCGATCCCCTTAAACCCCGTGGTCCATTTAAACTTTGTAACAAAATAGTCGGAACGGATGTAATATTCCTAAAATTAGCATGCAGCTAATGGGAATATTAATTTTTTTTTCTTGCACTTAGTAGGTGAATAAATGGGTGAACGAGACCCATGCTTGTCTTGTGTTGTCATAGAAGCCCTCTTAGTGTGAAAAGGGGATGACTTGGTGGCTGGATTTTTCACTTCACATGTGTGAAAAGGAAAATAATCATGTTGATTAAGTCAAATTGACCAAGTCAACAACACAGCATGGAGGAGCAGTCTTGAAAGAGCTACAACGCATTTTTGGAGGGAAAGGATTCACATGGTGATGGAAACCCTAATAGGTGGGACCCAAGGTGAGGAGGCTCAAAAACATTATAAGGAGGAAGATAGAAGACTTTTGAGGTTAGCTTATGGATTATTGATTTTGGTCTTCTTAGACTATTTGTAGCCTCTTGTTGATTAGAAGAGTTGGAGTGTTGTTCAGCACAAGGCATTCCTGCTTAGGGATTCCTTCTCCTTCATTGGGTAATATCTTGGAGGAGTTTTTTTCTTCATTTCCCACATCTGATCTTGCGGCCAACCGTCCTCCTTCAGCCACAATTTTATTCCTGTAGCAGGGGACATTGTGTTGCAGGGTGCTACAGTGGGAGACTCAGAGCACCAGCTCCTGAGCATATCTTTCAAAGGGGGGAGCTCCCCTAGCTTTTCAAGATCTGTGCAGGACATATTTTACATCTTGGCATGTGGCTACATCACCTTCCATCCTCTACAACATAGTTATATTTAGAAACTGCGTCATTTTCTAGAGTGCAGCAGTAGCAGGGTTTGATCCCTTGCTTGTGAGCTTGTTTCTTGGAGAAAGGGCCAACCCTTCTCCCAAAAAGCTCTGTACTTCATTCTCCTTTTGTCACTTTTATATTTCAGTCACATATATTCAGTGTTGTAGTAAAACTGCATTTTTCAGATCTAGATCTAGATATTTTCTTCTTGTACATTTGTCTCTCATGAAACCTTTGTCGGGTTGATCTTATTTTGTATAAAAAGAAAGGAATCTCCATTTTCTTATCCATTGGATGATTATACACTTCTTGTCTCTTATTTCTTATCATTTTCTTCATAAAACCTCAATAAAATAACCCAGTACTTGCTTCAGTACTTTCTGTATGAGTCAGGCTATGGGGTTTGGGCTTATTTGAGTTGCATTGACTTGGGGAGATCTATTTATGTTGGCTAGAGTAATTTTTTCACCTATAATTCTACATGTGAGTTTTATATGATGTATTCTAAGGGATATAAGTCCCATTCCTCACAATTATAGCGTTATTTTCTGAAGACAATTGTTTTATGCCCTATATTGTTGCATTTCCCCACTTGGGAAGGAGGATATAGGCCATATAATTAATGAGGTTATTTCATTTTTATGGTGAGATTTTATTTCACATATAATGAGCTGATTTACATTTCCATGCTCATGATTTGATAAATCTCCAACTTTGGTATATCTTAAGATATTCTATTTGTTGTAGAAAATCCCTATTTTGGGATATTATAGTGGTATCAGAGCTGCCATCATGGTGCAGCCTTTGGATTTCAGATCCAGTTAGAAGATAAGAAGAAGAGGAGAAAAAAATTATGGAGAGGATGAGATTACTCTCATTGATTTTCAAATCTAAGAGAAAATAAGGAAGATGCAATGAAAATCCTAGAGGGTTTCAAGAACGAGAAAGCTACAATGAGACCTTTAGAAGGTTTCAAGAGGAAGAAGAAGATCCATGCACTTCATATTCTCATAGAGGGATTAGAGAGCAAGAATACCACTTATAACATCAGATCATGAGTGGCTATTTGGTAGAATACAAGTGCCAACCTAGGGCTCTCAAAGACATCCTAGATTTTCCTCAGTTTATTCAACTGAGGGAAGAAAGAAGACCATGAAGTAAGAGAATGATAACTGGCAATAGATTCCTATCATCTACATTTGATGGATCACTCAAGTGTGCAACAGAGAATTGGGTGATGAAACTAGAAGCATTTTTTCTACTACACCTAGTAGTAGAAAAAGAGGCTATGGAGATCTTAGCGCTGCACTTGGAGGGCAAGGTAAGCTCTTGGTGGTTCAACCATGAAATTCATGGAAGAGTACCTACTTTTTCTGATTTAACTCATCATATAATCAGAATATTTGGCAGTAGAAGATCAGAGGAGGATCAGTTCTCTTCTCCCCTTGAAGAGCCTTGTACCAGCGCTATCACAATCATGGTGGGGAAGCCATATGTAGTAGTAGTTGGATCAGCCAACACAATGAAGGAAGAAACTCTTGCAGCCTCACAAGATGTTCCCGGGACTCACCAAGGTATGCATGGATTTCCATTTGCTATTATTTCAAGAAATCTTATGGAAAACCTTGGAAATTTATCCTCACATGGTCAAGGATCAAAACACATTGATGTGGTGGAGAAGCAAGCTTGCACTACGTTGTGTGACCTTAGAGGGATGAACATTCATTCCATTGAACCCCTATTGAGTTGCATGAAGCATGAGGAGTTAGGGTCTAATATCCTGGAAGGCATAATGGATGTTGTGCCACTTTCTGTCGGTGTTTTTCTTTCAGCATACTTGGATTCTTTTGGATTCAAGAGATTGATTAATGAGAGGTCTTTAAAGAGAGATCTCCAAGGTGTTACATCTCAACTTTCTATGAGATATAAGGAGGAATATTTGATTTGGGAGATTTGTGGTCTTCATTGGGAAGATACCAAGGGGAAGAATGAATGGAGACATCCACACTTGGATGATTGGAGGTGGATGGAGAGCAAGCGGCTTGTGAGCCACCTGCAGATCTATGACACAGGGCAACAGAAGAAAAGCTGCATTGGCTAATTTTGAGAGAGTTTTGCCATCTTGGGTCATACTCTTTGTTAAGAAGTAGGGAGGCATGGCATGGCACCCATAGGTTAGAACAACCAAACACTTGTTTTTATGGGGCATCATACAAGGTAATGATCATGATCTTACTCTATGGCTTGTAAGAGGGAGAGATGAGGGAGAAACAAGAGTTGTTGTTGCTATGGTTTCATGTGGGAGAGTATGGGTAGAAATCTTTCCATACTTTTCATGAAATTTCCAAAGAGAAGGAAGGCACATTCAAGGTGCAAGGAGGCTACCCTTCAACATTGAAGGATCATGAGAGACTTCCATGTAGGAAGGAGATCTTATCACATAGCAACATGATGGTGAATGGATTTGGCATATGGAATTTCAAAGGGAGGAGACATGGAGCCTTATTACTAAGGACTACAATGCTACCACATAGGAGTATGTCCCTATTTATGAAGTATTCCAAGGAGAGGATGTATCCCTTCTTCTTGCAGAATTTTTTGAGGAGATTCTCATGGAAGGACTCATCCATGGACCTCACTTTTAGCCTACTCCTTATGTATGGTAAGAAAATCATTTTTTTACTTATTTATTACTCCATTGAGTATTTGTATCTTCTCACCATATATGGATAGTGCATTGCTCCACAAGAGAGCAAGAGTATTTTTGGGTTCCATGGTAACTTTAGGGCCAATGTTTGTAATGATAGTAGCCCATATATACATGAATTTGGGCAAGTGTCCTATTTTTTTTATTGTATACAGCTGATATATATTTTTTCTAACTACTTCATAGTAGATGAGCTAACATGCATAGCTAAAAATTCCTTGGAGGACTACTTGCCATTTGATGCTCTAAATCAGCAATTGAAAATATTGTGTTGTATCCACCAGAGAGACCATGTGTATCATCCAAAACTACACATAACCTTCAGCCATTTTCTGATTTGGATGCCAGATGGTGATGATGTTCCATTCATCTTGTATGGAATGGTTTGGGTTGGCATGGCTCATGTTTTTGGAGGAAGGGTCCTTGGAGACTCAATCTTCTTCTTGCCATTGGAGGGAAATAATGTTGTAGCCCAAGATCAACATTCCCTGTACAGTTATCATAAGTGGAGAGGAGGAAATTTTGGGATAGGCCTTATTTCCTATCATGTTCATTTATTCAGCCCACCTACACTTTAGGAGCCAAAGGTGGAGGATATTCTTCATGAGTTGCCATGTTGGACGGTGACTCACTTCATATGGTTGATAGCTTGGGGTGGAGGTTTCACTTGGGAATGAGAGCTTCCCATGAACTTCAAACTCCATGCCTTGAGAGGACCTCTATACATCCCATAGTTGTTTCCTTGACTATGTTACTTTTGCATGATGATAGCTATTTTGGATGTTCACCAAATGCTGATTTTTTTTCTTGGGAGAGGCACTATGGAGTTCCATTTTTGAGACAACATCTTATTCTTTGGGGGATTTCATAATATCTGGATGCTACAAGAAGAGGAAGGGAGACTTTATAGTTCTATCCTTACAGTTTCTTGAGGACAAGCAACATTTGGGAGGGGAGGACTGTAATATTCCTAAAATTAGCATGCAGCTAATGGGAATATTAACTTTTGTTTCTTGCACTTAGTAGGTGAATAAATGGGTGAAAGAGACCCATAATTGTCTTGTGTTGGCGTAAAATCCCTCTTGGTGTGAAAAGGGGATGACTTAGTGGCTGAATTTTTCACTTCTCATGTGTGAACAGGAAAAGAATCACGTTGATTCAATCAAATTGACCAAGTCAACAACACAACATGGAGGAGCAGTCTTGAAAGAGCTACAACGTAGTTTTGGAGGGAAAGGATTCCCATGGTGATGGAAACCCTAATTGGTGGGACCCAAGGTTAGGAGGCCCAAAAACATTATAAGGAGGAAGATAGTAGACTTTTGAGGTTAGCTTATGGATTATTGATTTTGGTTTGCTTAGACTATTTGCATCCTCTTGCTAATTAGCAGAGTTACAGTGTTGTTCAACAAAAGGCATTCCTGCTTAGGGATTCCTTCTCCTTCATTGGGTGATCTCTTGGAGGAGTTATGTTCTTCATTTCCCACATCTGGGCTTGTGGCCAAGCATCCTCCCTTAGCCACAACATTATTTCTGTAGTAGTGGACATTGTGTTGTTGGGTGTTGCAGTGGGAGACTCACAACACCAGCTCCTGAGCTTATCTTTCATAGGGGGGAGCTCCCCTTGCTTTTAAAGATCTATGCAGGAGGTTCCAGGGCATATTTTACATCTTGGAATGTGGCTACATCACCTTCCATCCTCTAAAGTGCAGTTAGCTTCAAAAACTATGTCATTTTCTATAGTGCAGCAGTAGTAGGGTTCGATCCCTTGCTTGTGAGCTTGTTTCTTGGTGAAAGGGCCAACCCTTCTCCCGGAAAGCTCTGTACTCCATTCTCCTTCTGTCACTTGTATATTTCAGTCACATATATTCAGTGCTACAGTAAAACTACATTTTTCAAATCCAGATTCGGAGATTTTCTCCTTGTACATTTGTCTCTCATGAAACCCTTGCTGGGTTGATCTTATTTTGTATAAAAAGGAAGGAATATCCATTTTCTTAGCCATTGGATTATTGTAAAATTATGATCTCTTATTTCTCATCATTTTCTACATAAACCCTCATTAAAATAACACAGTTAGTACTTTCTACATGAGTCAGGCTATGGGGTTTGGGCTTATTTGAGCTGCATTGACTTGGGGAGATCTGTTTATGTTCTCTAGAGTAATTTGTTTCACCTCTAATTCTGAATGTGAGTTTTATATGATGTATTCTAAGGGATCTAAGTCCCATTCCTCACAGGTATAGCGTTATTTTCTGAGGACAGTTGTTTTATGCCCTATATTGCTACATTTCCCTACTTGGGAAGGAGGATATAGGCCATATACTTGCAGAGGTTCTTTCATCTGCTGGTGAGATGTTATTTCACATCTAATGAGATGATATACATTACCATGCTCATTATTTTCTGAAGCTCCAACATTTGAATATCTTAAGATATTCTATTTTTTGTCGAAAATCCCTATTTTGGGATATTACAACGAAACCCAGAGTGGAGTCGAAATTCCCAAAGCCATTAACATAATCAACTGAAACCACACACATGTGATAAGCTTTGAGCTTAGTCCGCTGAAGGTTATGGTGATAAACCGTTGTATTAAATGTCGCGCATGTGATGAGCCTTGAGGTTATGTTGTAGTTTTTCATCGGCTATAATATGTGTCACGATGATCTTATAACATGTGACCACAACGATTGGGGCTATCGGTGGGTTGGGACTGCTGGTGCCACACCCCACCCCCACACAAATTTTCACATTACAAACTTTAACTTTAAACATAATGTTGATATGATATGAGCCATCGAATAGCGGAGTTGTTGGAGACTTCTACAGGCGAGACGAATGTAATAGGGTTGAACCCCCAAGACCCAACCATAATTTTAATCAACCATATAGGGGACACGTGGCAGTCTCTGGGCTGGCCATGTGTCACCCATCCATTGGACCTCAAAACAACTCGTACATCCTTCAAAAAACCAAGAGGCACCACGTGGTAAAATATCATTGGTCTAGAGAATGGAATATTCTGATAATATTCTAGTTTTGCTGACTGTACATGCATGCTGACTGGGCATCCCAGTCACCCCTGTCATAAAAATTTTAGTTTTTTGGGAAATCGATCAAGATGTGATACCCTCATACGACATCAGTTTTTCAAGCCGTTCACGGTGCCAGAATCAGAACGACGAGTTCTACCTAGTCGCTCAAGTTCGGTATAGTTTCGATCACTTTCAATTTTGAGAAAAATTCATGATCTCCTGATCACACCTCCCCATTGGGAATCTTTTTGACCCCAAAATAATTTTATCACCAATTCAGTAGATGAGGGTACAACTCCCTCACCTTTCCAACTTCCATCCACTTTTCCTTGCTTGGCTTACTACCTTTGAGCCTAAATCGAAGGTAGTCGACACTTCCCCTCTTAGATTTTATTGCCCTCCTGTCAAGGATGGTATCCTCCTTGAGCTTATCCAGAAATTCTGGCTAGAAATATTCAATAGAAGGCAGGTGAGCATCACTCCCTTGATCATCGATCAAAGGGGGATCATACAAACATAAATTTTCAACATTGACAACTGAATACATTTGCGTATATGAAGGAAATTCAAGTGGAAATGCATTGTTACCAACTTTCTTGATGATATCGAATGGACCATAGCGATTGGGCTTGATATTTTTACCTTCTCCTTGCATCCTTTCTTTGCTTATGTGCAACCATACTTCATCTCCTTCTTGAAACTTGTGATAAAATATATGTTTGTCATGGCCCTCCTTGTATTTTCTTTGACGCTTCTCAAGTTGCTCTTGAAATTGTTGATGAATAATATGAATTTTCTCAATGAAATTTCAAGCCTTGTCAATATCACTATGCCCATCAGTTGCAACATTCTTCTCAAAGTTGAAATCCGATGGAAAATTCGGAAAATACCCTAAGCATGCTTCAAAAGGTGAAGTAGTTGTAGAAGAGTTCTTGGCATGCTTGTAATCGTGCTGAATGTAATGAAGTTGTTCATCCCACAACTTTGGATGTTTGTTGCAATATCCTCTCAATATATGCACAACGGTTATGTTCACCACCTTGGTTTGGCCATTAGTTTGCGGATGAAAAGAAATACTCTTTGTCAACTTTGTGTCCATCATCTTCCAAATATTGGACCAAAAATTCCCAATGAACCTGAAATCCCTATCACTAACAATAGAAGTTGGCAATCCATAATGAACCCATACATGTTGAAAATAAAGTTCAGTAGTTTGTTCAACAGTAATGGTTTTCTTACATGGCATAAGTATACACATTTTACTAAATCTATCCACAACTACATAAATATAATCATGTTGGTTTCTTGACATAGGTAGACCTCCAACAAAGTCCATGGAGAAACTCTCGCATGGCCTTGATGGTACTGGTAGTGGTGTGTACAACCTAAGCTTCCTATTTCTAGGCTTTCTTTTTGCACACATAGAACAACCTATTATACAACGTGACACACTATCTATCATGTGAGGCAAATAGAAATACATCTGTAGATGTGCCACTATTATGCTTACCCTAAAGTGTCCAGCAATAAGAGATGAATAAGCCTCTCTCATGTCACTAAGCCTCTCTCCTTGTCATATACACAGCTTGCCTAAATGAAATAGCAAATTGTTATGCATGTGATAATAATTTTCTTCAACTTGATTCCCTTCACTCAAACTAGCATATACATCTTGAAAATTAGTATCATGTGCATATTTTTCTATGTAACTCTCATGTACAATAGAATCATTTTGAAGTAAAGTAGAAGCACTTATGACTGGCCTTGAAAGCATATCAGAAAATTTATTGAAAATAACTTTCTTGTACCTTATAACCAAGTGAAATTGTTGAAGAAATCCCATCCACCTGAAATGTCATGATTGCTGCAATTTTGATTACGACTGCAAGTATTGTAATGGTTGGTGATCGGTATGTATAATCGTCTCTTTACCCATCATGTAGTGTTTCCACTTCTTGATGCTTTGTACCAACACATACATCCCTTTTTCATATGTAGTATAATTAGTTAAAACACCATTGAATCTTTCTGAATGAAAAGCGATAGGCTTACCATGCTGCAAAAGTACTGCCCATGACATAATCACTAGCATCAGTTTGCATCTTTAATGGTTGTCTCAAATTCGATAATTCAAGGACCAACGATGAACTGATCTTGTCTTTTAAAGCTTCAAAATATTACTATTGTTTTTCTCCTCATTGGAAGCCTTTCTTCACACTTGGCACTGCATGCATAAGAGCTAGTATGGAAGAAAAGTTAGCAATAAACTTTCTCCCATACTGAGTTGCGCCTAAGAAACTTCTTACCTCGGTTATTGTTTTGGGAGTGGGCCAATTAAAAATGGCTTCAATTTTAGAAGGATCAATTCTTAACTCGCCTCCTCCTAGAATGTGTCCCAAATAAACCAGAGAAGTCTTTCTGAACTCACACTTTGACATCCTAAGAAATGATTTCTCTTTCTTCAAAACATCAAGCACCCTTTTCACATGCAAGGCATGTTATTCTCTTGTTTTTCTGAAAATTAGTATATTATCTAAATACAAAATCACAAATTCATCAAGAAATTCACGCAAAACATTATACATAACATGCATCAAAGTTACATGTGCACTACACAAATCAAATGGCATAACAAACCACTCAAAGAGTCCTTGTCTGGTTTTGAATGCAGTCTCCATATATCACTTTCTCCAATTATTACTTGATGATATCCACTTTGTAAATCTAATTTACTGAAAAAAATTTCTTCTTTTAGATGATCAAGAAAATCGTCTATCCTTGGGAGTGGGTATCGATTCTTTACTGTTATCTTGTTCAAAGATCTGAAGTCTATACACATGTGCCAAGCCCCATATTTCTTTGGAATCAAGACTATGGGTGAAACCCATGGAAAAGTGCTTGGCCTTATGAGTCCCTTTTCCAACATGTCCTTGGTTTTCCTCTTAATTTCATCATTCTCCATTATTGACATGCGATACATGTCGATGTTTGGAAGAGTACAATCTTGTTGCAACTGAACCTTAGTTGAATCTCCCTTTTTGGAGGCAATCCTATTGGATCCTAAAACATCTCATGATGTGCATCAACTACATCATATAAATCTAATTTCAACTTAGGACCACAATCCTCAAATGATTCATGATTAACATCAGCTTTAGGCTTAATCAATAGAAGAACAAAATTCTTACTCGAATTAACCAGCCTCTTTACCTCTCCAACATTTACCATTGCAATATTTGTCTTCTCGTGATGTTCTATAACAATGTACTCCTTGCCATATTTGAATAAATAGTATTTTTTCTCATGGCAATGGAAGATCAATTTCCTATCATAGAAGTAAGGATTGCCCAACACAATACCTATAATATCAAGTGGAACCACATCTAATTCAACTATGTCAACAAAATGTGCAATTACTACAAACCACAATATGCACTTCTTGAAATCTATAAATTTGCATCCTTACAAATCCATCCAAGTGGATATAATTTTGGATGTGGAATGGTCTCAAGATTAATTTTCTTGACCAAGTCTTCAGATATAAATTTTTCTTCTAACCCACTGTCAAACAGTGTGTCAACCTTGGTATGTTTGGATATGACCCTCACATGAAATAACTCAATTCTCTCTTCTTCATTTGGAGCTTGTCTATGATAGTTTGATGTACTAGTACTGGGTTTAGTTTCAATTTATTTCCCCTTCAGGTTCTTCAATCCCATGGCTATAATTTTACATTCATCATGTGAATACTCTCCTAAATCATGTTGAGTTGTAGCTGTAGTTTTCTGTTTCCCTTTGTTGTTATGATGTTTGGGCCTCTTTTCAAGGTGTAATTTCCAACAATATTTCTCATCATTTCCTTCTATTGAAAAATTTTTATAGACCAATTTTCTCCCTCTTTCTTGATAGATGCATTCATTTTTCCCTTACCTTTTGAGGTCTTCTCTTTGTTTTTCCCATTAAAAGGTTTCTTCCTACCCTCATCGGTAATGTTTTTCCCTCTAGCTTTCAGATGTGTGGCCTAAACACAAACATCATAGAGAATTTTAGGGTTAAACATTAGAATAATATGTATTAGGTAGCTATGTAAGCCTCCTATGTACTTGAGAAAATTATTTTGGCTCTGTAAATCTACCCCTAATAAGAGAGCTCTTCTCCTAAATTCCTGGGTGTATTTTTGCACATTCTATCCTTTTAGTTGTCTAAAATTTTTCCAGTTCATTATAGCTTTCTGCATATGATCTAATGGATAAAACTATTATTTTATTGCAGTAATGAGATCAGTCCATGATAGGATTATCTTACCATGCTTCTTGATCTCCTCCTTTGTCTTGGCTTCCCACCAAACAAGTGTTGGACCTTCCATTCTCAATGAAGCTAGTTGGATTTTGGTATCATCATCATGAAGGTTCTGAATTCTAAAATAGACCTCCAATTGCCTAATCCAATTATCAAGATTTTTTGCATTGAATTCACCATTAAACATTGGAAATTCAAAATTAACATCAAGTTTTAGAAAAGGAATTTTACCAGTGTTCTTTGACTTGTATGGCTGATATACTGAAGATGAAGTAGAGGATTATGATGATGAGGGTGACGATGGTGAATTTCCATTGCCTTCATTTCCTCCATTGCCATTATTTGATTTATCTTCATCATTTTTACCTCTTGATGATTCCTATCCTTCCTTGTGAAGTTTGGATCCTTCTCCTTCTAGTCTCTCATTCCTCTCTTGATAAAGGATTCTCACCATCTCAGTCATGTCAAGGAATTATTTCCTGAACACCCTTTCTTCTTCTTTGGGATCCACCTCTTCATGGATTTCTCCTTCTCCTGGAGGCATGATTAATGTTACTTCTACTTCTTTTGGAGGTGAACTAGGTGGTGGAGAATGTGGAAATATTACCCTCCTTTTTGTGGCTCACCTTGAGACCCCCTTGCTTCCACCAATTTGCCCTCTCCTCTCTTAATCTTGAGCCTATTAAGCATATGAAAAATTGCAAACAGTTAAAAAAATATTTTCACACAAAAACACCACAGAATAAACTATAGCTTTGATACCAACCTGATCTGAAAGGAATGTATTAGTTTGTTGTGCTAAGTTTCCTTTTAGTTATAAAACATGTAAATATTTGTCTCCATTTGTTTGCTTAAGGACTGAGAGATTTAACCATGAAAAATAGATGAAATTATGAGTTTTAAGCATGTAAATAAGCCTAAATAACATTGAACAACAATGTATAACAAAAAAATAACATCACACATAAGATTTACACAGCAGGCATGATGAAGCAGTTCACCTCTCTTGGGCTACGTCTACTGGTCCAGTGCCGAATGGCATGTCCCTCTTTGTCATTATGCTCAAAATTGAAAATACATGTGTTTACAAGCCTCCAATGGCTGTTATCTCTACACCAGTGGCTCCAGAATGCTCAAATTAGTCTAGGTGGACTCTTGTTTCACCCAAATTGCTAGAAAATTGACCTCCCTAGCCATTTTCCCAATGACAGCTAGAAAACCTCCACTAATTGTGGAGAACTGCACTTGTCTGTAGTCAATTTTGGCCAAAATTAATTTTTTTAGGGAAATGCTAACTATTCTGCCAGTGAACTAACCATTGTAATAAGTGTTGTGGTTAGGGGTGGGGATGGCCACATGACGACCCCCTTAAACCCCACGGTCTATTTAAAATTTTCAACAAAAATAGTCAGAACGGAACCCAAAGCAGAGTCGAAGTAACCAAACCCATTAACATAATCAACTAAAACCGCACACATGTGATAAGCTTTGAGATTAGTCCACCGTAGGTTATGGTGATAAACCATTATATTAAATGTTGTGCATGTGATGATCCTTGAGTTTATGTTGTAGTTTTCCGTCAGTTATAACATATGTCGCAATGATATTTTAACATGTGAGCACAACGATTGGGGCCACTGGTGGGTTTGGACCACCGGTGATCCCCCTCCCCCCCCCTCCCTGCCCCAAAAAAAAAAAAAAATTTGCCACATTAAAAAATTTAAATTTAATCAGAATTCTTATAGGGTATGACTCATCATATAGCGGAGTTGGTGGAGACTTCTGCAGGTGCGTCAGAGGTTACGAGGTCGAACCCCATGGACGCAACCATAATTTTAATCAACCATATAGGGGACACGTGGCAGCCTCCGAGCTGGCCACGTGTCACCCATCCATTGGACCTCAAAATAACTCATACACCCTTTAAAAAACCAGGAGGCGCCATGTGGTGAAATATCATTGGTCTAGAGAATGGAATATTCAAAGAATATTCTATTTTTGCTTACTGTACCTACATGCTGACTGGGCATCCCAGTCACCCCTATCATAGAAATTTTATTTATTTGGGAAATAGATAAGAAGGCGATATCTCCCTCATACGACATCGATTTTTCAAAATATTCACGGAGCTAGAATAAGAACGATGAGATCTACCCGATCCCTTAGGTTTGGTATAGTTTCGAGCACTTCCAATTTTGAGAAAAATTCATGATCTCCTGATCAAAGTATTACAAAATATTACAAAAATAGACCAAAAATGTGGTTAGGGGACCCCATTCCAACATGCCTCCAACACAATATTGTGACTCGTCTTGAGTCACAGCATCGACGGGCTCTTCATTGCCTCTTGGATCTGCTTTATAGAAGCAGCCAAAGGAGGCAGGACACCTATGCTCTGCGCGACTGCTTTCTATGTAATATTAACGAAATTTTTTGAGGTTTGGCCTTCAGTAGCTGTAGTGACACTCTCCAAGGCCTAATTTAACAAATTTATAGCCCCATATAATTCCTGCAAAATCTTGAGGGTTTCGTCAGCCCATGGCATTAGGTGGTCACTAAGTACTTGCTTCTTGTGTCGTAGCCCCTAAATTTCGTTTCTGAGGGCATGGTTGTCCAAAGAAATGCTAGTCATTGGATTGGGATGAGGCTAGGCATAGTGGCTTCCATTTTCTCAAAATATTTCTCCTTTTGGTGTAGCTTCCGATTGATTTGGTGAAGGAGCGAATCACACCGCACCTAGGAGCATAACATCATACTAGTCTCGAACAAGTCGGTGTCCTTTGTGATCTGTACGGTAATACTATTTGTAGCTTCCCTGACAAGTGCGGCTTGCTTGGTGTGCACCTATGGAGGGGTCTTAGGATATAGCTTTGCCTCTAGTGATCATATGTGTACTTCCAAATCAGCTTTAACAACCTACAATTCATTCCATGATTCCTTCAAAGCAGTGACCAAGTTTTTTACCTTGGCCTGCTGTGCAACGGAGGCAGGAATCACTTCTGGCATATCCTCGCAGATCCGGTCTATCAAATACTCTAACTCATCCTATTGCACGATGGTGACGATGTGTGATGCCTGGGCTTGGGTGGTTTCGGCAGCTTTGTTCACAATAGTTTTCTCGGCCTCACTGAGTTGTTGTTGCACACATAGTTATCTATTCTGAAGTTCACCAGAGATGGAGATAAAAAGGTCATGTAGCTATGCACCGATCAATATCGCAACATCGAGGTTGACCGAAGAGCATGCACGGAATTTGTCACATAATATAGAGGGTACCATAGCAAAGGTTGCACCAGGGAGGGGGAAGATCTGAATTTCCGTCATGGTGGCCAACTTTGTAACTGTAGTTGTTTCTCTTGCTTGATTTTTCGTCGCTTGATCCATGCTCGCCTGGAGTGTGTCTACTTTTAACTGAAGAGCTTGTATTTCAACTTGCAAGGCTTCTATTGCGACCTTCTATTTCTCTCCCAATGCATCCCAACGATCTTCTGACAGAGTGGTGACAACGTCTATAATGTTTTCTAAGTCATATTATGTCAATGTCACCTCCATTTCTGTGCCAAGCTTAATATCCTTGCACTTCTTCCTTGGCCCTTTGGGAGACTCACTGGTGCGTTTGGTACCATGTAAGGATGCCACATCTTCACCACCAAGCCCTTCAAGTCCTTGATCCTGTCGAAACTCCCACTCTACCACTGTGGTAGCATCCTTAGGGGTTTCATGGATCGTACTTTTATTCATAGCATGTACCTCAGATTACTTTGTTATTTCTAGTGGGATAGTATCCTTTAGGGTTGCGCTATGGCCAAATGTTCTTGATGTAACCCGGTCAGTCGACTTGAAGGTAAGCTTCCACACCAGTGGCCAAGTTGCAACCACTTGGTAAATCTATGCTTTTGTGGCCATATAAGGGAGTGTATACTAGGATGGATCTTTGCGTGGCTGAACCTGCACATTCTACATAGTAACCTAAAACACCAAAATTTCATTATACTTTTCATAAACCGTCGGCGACAAGCGTGGCAGTGAATGAATTTTTGTTTCCAGGGCATGATCAAATAATACCTAGAACACCTTGTTCTCCTTGATCCACTTGGGATGCTTCAAATCCTAGATGTTTGCAAATCGCGCACCCTCACACATATCTGGCTCAAGGTCAAGGAGCACTGCCGCATCAGGTGCCTCCCACACAACCAAGGAAACTAACATCATCAGCCATGTAATATTTCCAATTAGCCTCAATATAATCCGAATATTAAATTTTTCTTTACTTTTCAGTTCATGAATAAATTTAAAACAGAGGAATACAAAAACTCCTAAAATCAGTGAATAAACTAATGCCCCATGCGAACAAGGATAAATCTGGGCTACCTTAATCAAACACCCTTATGTGTGGAAGGGATTGAGACATTTGACTGGGTCAACGGGACCAAATCAACATCGTTGTCCAGATGCAATGAACCTCCTAGAGGCACAATGTAGTTTTAGATGAAGGCCACACATGTGAAAGGAGCTAAATCATTCAGATGGTTTAGGGTTTTACAAGATCTCAATCTTATAAAATGAAGAGGAGGACAACAAGAGAAGGGTTGTTGATGACCATTATTTCTGAAGAATTTGAATGTTTAGACATTTCTCATCATAGAAAATTTTAGGGGCTAATATTCGTAGGTGGGCTAATTTTCCATGTTTTTTCCAAAAAGAGGATTCGCCAATTTCCATTTTTTCTAAAAATAATTCGCCCAAATTTTACAATATAAAATTATTTTACCTTAAAAATCTTGAACATTATATAGATACAATATATAAAATCATTATAAATTTGAATAAATTTATAAATATATCAATAAACATTTTATAGTTTACATATTAGGGACCAGTGAGATTCGCCAATGTTTTAAACTTCAAATAGTTTTCCATCATTAAAATTTTCCCTGTGAATAGTGTTTCTTATCATCACAAGGATATCCTGTTTAGGAATCCTTCTCTTTCCTTGAGTAGCTCTTGGAAGAGACTTGTATTTCTTGTCCACTATCACACTTAAGGCCAAGCTTCTCCTTTCAACTACAACTCAGATCCTATTGAGGGTTTGGTTTTCTTTACAAGTTGCAGCAAGTGGAGGCTAGATCTATTCATATCTAAGCCATTATAGTGCCTCTTTTCAGTGGGAAAGCCGTCTATTCCCATGGAAAGAGAGTATTGGATGATTTGAACATATTTTTTGATCTTTTCTTGAGGCCAAATCATGTTCTACAACCTACATTGTAGTTAATCTTCCTATACTGTGTTATTTGCATGTGATAAAGTTGCAGGGTGTTTGGCATATTTTTGAGGAAAGATCTCTAGTGTTGGGAAGCTTCCCTTCACTGTGGTGATCCATGGAGTAGATATCTAATCCATTTCATATTCAGATATGATCTGAATATTGTTTTATTTGCTTCATAATTTCTGAATCATTCAGCAGATCTGCTACATTAGATCTCATATCTACTCCATGTACTTCACTTTTTGCTGAAAACCCCAAGGGGCATTTGAAGAGGAGACTCTATCGTGTACAGATCTGAAATAGATCTATATTTTTGTACACAGGTATTCTCTAGATCTGAAGTGTAATCTACAGCTCTTTTAATCTAATAAAATAATGCTGTCAAGCGTGTATAGTCATGTTAAATGGTTGCAGCCTCTTATTTTGAGCAATTCTTCATGTAAAGTATTCTATTTTCTGTTCTAAGACTCATGGGCTTCAATATAATTCTGATTTGCTGATGTATAAGTAAATATTGAGCCTCCTTATTGGCCTCCTACTATTTTTAATCCAAACTGCATTATTTTCTGAGCACTATTACTTTGTGTTGCTGCAGTCCCTTCTCTATGCATTTTTCAAGCCATACTAGGTGTGGGAGACATATTTACCTCACCTAGAATGATTTTTTTCTGATATCCTCTTGGATTTAGGTCTTATATTGTCATATTGAAGTGATCCAAGGGCTGATTTGGATTTTTGTAGCATCCATTTCTGAAAAATTCATTTTTTAGACATGCATTACTGACAATCCCCTTTTGGGGATATTACAGTGGTATGAGAGCATCATCTTGGCACAACTTGTTATTTCTTAAGAAGCAAATATGCCTTCCATAGAAGGAGAGCATCTTACTACAGAGAGAAGATGAATCTAAGAAGAAGACAGAAGAATTATGATTACACTGAAGACACAAAATAAAAGGGTAAAACCCATTTATCTGGAAGAATGAAAGGCAAAGAGTTTTCAAAAACTATGTTCCAAAATTTGCATGAGCTTAAAGGAGAAAGAAAATAAATAAAGAGGGAAAAACATGAATTTACCTCAAGAATATCTTTACATGAAGAAAGCCTCAGTTCTTCATCTTGTATGTGCAAGCACTCAACTACACAATCAGATGTACAATGTTATTCTATGCCCAGGTTTACTGCAAGAGAAATGGAGGAATAAAATGCACCAAAGGAGGAAACTTTGAGTTATTATCTTCAGGAGTATGAATTTAAATCTTGGAAAATCAAGGATCACTTGAGCTTCCAAGAGTTTTGCTAGCTCAAGGAGGAAAGGAGATCAATCAAGTACAATAGAAGAAGAAGAGGTAGATTCTTTCTACCAAATTTTGATGGATCCTCCACATGCATAGTCAAAGAATGGATAGATCAGCTAGACTCATATTTGGATCTACATAAATTTTCAGAAAGGGAAGGTGTTAAATTAGAAGCGTTGCATCTTAAAGTTAAAGATTATGCTTGGTGGTTATTTGAATCCTTTTCATTGAACAATGCAAATATATCTACTTATGCAATATCCACTAGGAGATTAGTGAAGAGATTTTATGTAAAACGAACTGAAGCATCTTTGATTGAGCTAGCAAAGCATGAGCATGAAAAACCCTTGCATGAGTTGGAAAGATCTGTTATGCTAACTCCTCTTCAGATTTCTGTTGAAGGGGATAAAAAAAATTGTGATACTTTGTGAAGGTCAAGATCCCCATTGCATGAGGAGATTTCTTCTCCAAACGAAGTCATGGAGATTCCACTTTCAAGGGAAGAATAAGATCTAAGGTCTCTCATTGATAATGAGGCGTTTTCAAATATTGATGAGGAGAAATAACAAGAGGGAAATAACAACCTTGTCACTTCAGAAGAAGACCTATCACCACATGGGGATGGAAATGAAGTTATTGTTTCAAGGGAAAGATCTTTTGAATCTTTGGAAATGATTCCAAAGAAGAATTATGTGACAACATTATTGGGCAATGATAACTTTCTCCAAGAAAGAGGAGGAAGGATGGATTAGCATCTAATGATCAGGATCATGCACCCTTGTTTATTTCGAGGGGTTTCTATTCATGAGAAGGAGATTGGTATATGCAGCAAGGAGAGGAACGAATTAGTCCACTCATTCATACAGTCTACTTTAGATATTGATGTCTCTTTACATGGAGGCATTCCACCACGGAGACCCCCTGATTGGAAGAAGAATAAAGTGTTCTCTCAACCTTGTGCAGTAGTGACATATTTGGCTAAGGAAGGAGCCTTGAGGGGAGCTACCACAAGACTGAGATCTATTGATGGATTCCAAGGAGAGCTAGAAAATTTTCTGAAATCGCCTTTTCTATCTTCCACTCATCTATTTGCGCTGGAAAAGAAGAATTTAGAAATCTATGGTGACATTAGCATGATTTAAAATGGCCACTCCATAGTCTTGGAGCAGCAAATGATATCTCTATATATAAAGAATATTTTTGAAGATGACAAGATGGTACCAACAGTCTTGTATGCATGGGCCAAACTATGGAATTTTTTGAAGAAAGAGACCTTTCAAAAGGAGGTTGACTTCCATAAACTTCAATCTTGTCTTAAGCAAGATCATATGGAAGAGAGGCAGCAAAGATGGAGCTACAATACTCCAACATGTTAATTTGACATTGAGCATGTCAAAGAGGAGAATGATGATGTGACAGCTAATTCATTTCATAATTCTACAACGCTGTCATTGTTGGGAAGCCTAGATCCATATTGGGAGTCCCAACTCATGGTGGAATATTCCAAGAGCCTCTTCCCATCTAAGGTTATTGAGGGGAAAATGGAAGATAGGAGGTATAGAGTGGTTTATGGAGTCATTTAATTTCATGATCAGATATATTTGACTGAAGAATCAAGACTCAAAGATAAACTAATATGTGTAGCCTATGAAATATTACTTTCTACTCCCACTGATTTCATTAGAACACACCATATTATCTTGAATGGATTCATGTGGGAAGGTTTTGAAGAAGATCTATATCATCATTATCAAAGGCGCATGTACCATATCGAGATGGAGAAACAACATAACTCTATGAAAGAGTTAATTCATCCATCACTTTCTCTTTTTGAGGAAGGAAATATAACTATGCACCACTCCATTTGTTTGAGGAGGACTATTGGTAAAGATCATACTTATGTATATCATATTTTATTTTATGATTGTATGCCTTAGTTTACTATATATATGCAGGCCATGACTCCTGAGAGTGTTATACCTTATAAAATTCATGGCAAGCTTTGGGCCAAAACTATTTCTGACTATGGCCACTCCCTTGGTGAACAAAGGGAAATTTTTCAGCATGATGGGTGCTTTCCTAAGGCACCAAATATATCTCCCACTTCCAGCCATGGTGATATGTTATGGGCAGAAATTAAGTGGTGGGAAAAATTCTTACCACATCTAGATCTAATGCAGGTAGGAGATGCATTGCGCTGGTTCCACTTATGGGGCTATGATCCACTTATATCATTGCATTTGATTAATTTTGTATTGCTGATTTTGATCCCACATGATGATGATGCTTTGATCTTTGTTGGGAACATGATAGGAGGGATGACACATTGGTTGGATGTGTCCATTGGGAATTAAACTTCCCATACTTATGAACACTTCAAGAGGAGGATGGAACATTGTATGGCTGCTACACTATGTCTTTTTTTTCCTTATGTAAGAAGCCATATGGTTGACTTATGTATTTGGGAAAAGTCTCTCACATGGGAAGATTTTTGGCAAGACATGTGTTACTTGAGTCATATTCATCTAACACCTCTTATCCTCTATTATTTTCAAGCTTTGGAGAAGCTTATGGCAGCAAGAAGGTGGTGGGATGGCCACTCATTGTATTATGTTTTGAGGCAACAAGAAGAACAACAACGTTGGTCTCAATGGAGGGACTATTGTCACCATCCAACATATCATATGACACTTGGTCCATGTTTTTTTTGGAGAACATATGGTGATGATACTTTATTCACTATATGCATGGAAGATTGGTCAAGGAGGGTCCCTACAATCAATGAAGGTAATCATGAGGTTCCAAGTATCTTTTGGCTTCATGAGGACTATATTATTGCAGCCTAGGATCAGAAGATCCAAATTTATCATAAATGGAGGGAGAGACAACATAAATTGAGCATTCTTACCTCTCCTTTCCAGCCATGCAGCCCTATAATTTCATAAGGAGGGGATTAGTGATTCTTTCTATGAGCTACCAATGATGCCTCACTTTGTTTAGATGATAGCATGGAGATTGAAGTGTCTCATGGGGGTTGAATCACCCATAAATATTTATCATCTCTCACGCCTTTAGAAGACCAATGGACATCATATGATTCTTTCCATGTATCTCCATTTTCTTCATGATGACAGCTATTTGGGTTATCCACCAAAAGAAAACTTGTATTCTTGGGAGGAGAAAAATCTATTGGAGATTTTGCAATGTCCTTGTAAGTTTCTTGAGGCTAAGAAATATTTTGGAGGGGAGGACTGTAATATTCCCAATTAGCCTCAAGCTAACTGGAATATTAATTTTGATTTACTTTTCTTTTCATGAATAAATGTAAAAGGGAGGAATATAAAAACTCCTAAAATCAGTGAATAAATCAATGCTCCATGTGAACAAGGATAAATATGGGCTACCTTAATAAAACACCCTTATGTGTGGAAGGGATTGAGAAATTTGACCAGGTCAATATGATCAAATCAACAACATTTTCCAAATGCAATGAACCTCCTAGAGGCACAACGTAGTTTTGGATGAAGGCCAGACATGTGAAAGGAGCTAAATCATTGAGATGGTTTAGGGTTTTGCAAGATCTCAATCTTATAAAAGGAAGAGGAGGACAACAAGAGAAGGGTTTTTTATGACCATTATTTCTGAAGAATCTGTCTGTTTAGACATTTCTCATTCTCTTGGCTGTTCAATAGAGAATAGTGTTTTTTAGCACAAGGATATCCTGTTTAGGAATCCTTCTCTTTCCTTGAGTAGCTCTTGGAAGAGACTTGTATCTCTTGTCCAATATCAAGATTAAGGCCAATCTTTTCCTTTCAAATGTAACTCAGATCCTGTTGAGGGTTTGGTTGTCTTTGCAAGCTACAACAAGTGGAGGCTAGATCTATTCAGATCTAAGCCATTCTAGTGCCTCTTTTCAGTGGGAAAGCTTTCTATTCCCCTGGCCAGAGAGTATTGGATGATTGGAGCACAGTTTATGTTCTTGGCTTGAGGCCAAACCATGTTCTAGAGCCTAGAGCACAGTTAATCTTCCTAGACTGTGTTATTTTCAAGTGATAAATTTGCAGGGTGTTTGACATATTTTGGAGGAGGGATCTCTGGTGTTGGGAATCTGCCCTTCATTGTGGTGATCTGTGGATTACAAATCTAATCCATGTCATATTAAGATATGATCTGAATACTGTTGTATTTTCTTCAAAATTTATGAATCATTTTGTAGATCTGCTTCATTAGATCTCAGATCTACTCCATGTACTTCACTTTTTTCTGAAAACTCCAAGGGGCATTTGAAGAGGAGACTCTATAGTGTACAAATCTGAAATAGATCTATATTTTTGTACACAGATCTGCTCTAAATATGAAGTGTAATATATAGCTCTTTTTAGCTAGTAAAATAATGTTTTCAATCTTGTACAATCATATTATGTGGTTGCAGCTTCTTATTTTGAGCAATTCTTCATGTAGAGTCTTCTATTTTCTGTTCTAAGACTCATGGGCTTCAATATAATTCTGATTTGCTGATGTATAGGTAAATATTGAGCCTCCTTATTGGCCTCCTACTACTGTTAAGCCAAACTGCATTATTTTCTGAGTAGTATTACTTTGTTTTGCTGCAGTCCCTTCTTTGGGCATTTTTCAAGCCATACTAGGTGTGGGAGACCTGTTTACATCACCTAGAATGATTTGTTTCTGATCTCCTCTTAGATTTAGGTCTTAGATTGTCAGATCTAAGGGATCCAAGGGCTGATTTGGATTTCTATAGCATCCATTTCTAAAAAATGCATTTTTCATACATGCATTGTTAACAGTCCCATTTTGGGAATATTACAAGCCATGAGTAGCAGAATGCTTTTCCATGTTCCTGCGCCTCACGCACATTGTCTAGAAATTCGTCAATGAGGTACTGCGACCAGTTGTAGCGGACCCCATTTTTGCATCTACTGGTGATTTTAATTAAATAAGCAGGGATGACCAATGCTTGGAACTTGCGCATAATTTTTAATGCAAGTAATAGGGTACCCATGTGAATTCCCAGTAGTTATTGTGTTTACCAGGAACCCTTTTTGGTTGCAACCAACGTGATATTTTTGTCGGACTTCACCAACAACCCGTTGCTCGTACTTCTTATCTACACCCTCATTACAATTGGTCCCATGCATGGGGAGGCTAGTGATTCAGTGAATTAAGGGAGCGTCAAACAGGATGCAACCCTATATCCACAAACACCCATCATGGACCAGTGCCAACAACTGGTGAAAAACCAGGCTGGTGATGTTGTATCGGCCAAAGTGGGGGATGTGCAATAAATTTAATATCCCTCAACCTTCCAATCCACATGCCCATAGCATTGGCTCTACCTTCAGCATGTTATTGTGCAACACTCTTTCAAGATATAATTTGTGAGCTAGTGCTAGGAAGGCGTCTAGATTGGCTAGATCATGATCATCAAAATTAAGGAGGGGGAAGCCTCTGAACATATCACCAATCAGGGGCACCTCTACTGGGACTAGAGGCATCTGTAGGTAGGTGAGGACAACATCAAAATTCTTGGCAATGCGCGTAGTCAGCTTGCTTGGCCTAACATATGGCAGCAACCAATAAAGCGAGGTCGCATGCAGATCTTCCTATGGAGCCTTCATAGGGCGCTTCAATGGATCGCACGAGTGGCCCTTAGGCACCTTTCAGGGGGAATGCACTATTTAAGGGGACGTGCATGGCTTTACCCTGGCTCACTTCGTATCTTTTTCTTTACCTTTCTCTGCTCCCTTCACCTTCCCTTTTCCTTTTCTCTTGGCCAGCGCAGACAAGACCTCCTCCATATTAGGGTTTAATTCTAATACATCTTCAGACCAAACTTCCACAAAAGCCGTGAAAGGCAATGACTAAGCGGGGTTAGTAACAGCCATTCTTGCTCGGAAGACAAATTCAGGGTTGCTACTATTAGAAGGGGTAGCTTTCCTAAACATACATATGGATATTCAACAGAATAGATAGATTTCATAGGGAGGCACAAGGCATATGAGTTTTGGAAAGAAAAAAAACTTATTTTGACTGACGCCCCTCTGTTTATAGCCCCCGATGGGTAAAAATGGTCGTATTAGCCTTAATTGCAACTTATCATTACGGAAATGGTAAAAAATCCTCCTAGATCACCACATTAATTTCCAATTTCCCGTTCCATTCAATGGTAATATCTCTTTTTCACCTAGTTTCCCCTTTCCAATGGCTATTTTTTCCAGTTGCGTACTACCCCTGCACCTCCATCGCACGTTTTTGCACCTCCTTCCCTGCACACTATCCCTGCGCAGCCGTTGAACCTGCCTTCACTTTTCTTCCCTGATGCACAGAACATCCTTTACAAAACTACTTCGACCATATAGTCCTTTGGTCAGCACCAGGTTTTCCCTATAGCGTTTCAGGCAACTTCAATAACATTCCCTGAGAAGTAATATCCGCGCAACGTATCCAACCTAACCGCACCGCCATTAGTAATCTCCTTCACTATGTATGGGCCCAACGAGTGCTTACAGAACTTTCTTGGGTGTTATGCGAGCTAGCCGTTGTAAAGTAATACCAATTCGTCTTCCTTAAAGACCTTCTGCTGAATATGTCGATCATGCCAAGATTTTCCGCGAGCCTTTTAAACCTATTGGTGGAACTAAGAAATGAACCGATCTTAGATGCGCTGAGCATTCCTCCATGATATTTGGTTCCGCCATGTTTACAAAAGCTGAAATGCGCAGGCTGGGAACAATGTATTCCATAGGCATGATGGCCTCCTTCCCGTAGACCATTCTAAAGGGAATTTTTCCCGTGAGTTTCTTACATGTGGTCCTATAGGCCTAGAGTAATGAGGGGATGCACACATCCAAATCACTTCAGTCAATGTTACAGACCTTAATGAGCACCTGCTCTAGAATTTTATTGAAGGCCTCTACTGCCCCGTTCGCCTGTGGGTGATATGGGGTGCTCTTTGCATGGTGGATCTGAAATTCCTCATTCAAAGCTGAAATAGTTTCATTAACAAAAGGCATACATATATCACTCATTAGGATCTTTAGGAAACCAAACTTGGTCAAAATATGTTAAAAAATGAGGTGCACAGTGGTATCTGCAGTACATTCCTTAACATATTTTTCTTCCATCCACCTGGTTACATAATCAGTGGTAGTGATGATGTACCAGACACCCATATTATTTCTTAGGGAATTGATGGGTCCTACAAAGTCGGCACCCATATTCTTTCCTAGGGAATTTATGGGTCCTACAAAGTCTATGGGTCACTTATCGAAAGCTTACAGAGCCATCTGTGGTTGCAGGGGCATCTCATCTCGATGTGAGGGTTTCCTAGTCTGTTGGCATGCGTCACAAGCCTGAAATTATGCATGGGAATTGTTATGCAATTTGGGCCACCACAACCTAGCCCTCAATACATTATGCGAGTGTATTTTCCTGCATAATGCCCTTTGGAAACTCCTCCATGGGCGTCAACCAATATATCTTATCTTTCGCGTTCCAATACATACCTCCACAGCACCTCACCTGTGCCTAGCTTGTATAGTTTTCCAACGATTACGGTAAAATCAGTTGCAGGGATGACAAATTCCTTTTTCTGTGGTACTGAGTAGTCATTTCGTGCTACACATGTGGTCAAGAAATGAATAATGTCTGCAAAGTGCTCATAAACCATATTGGTAGAAAGCAATTGTGCATCAGGTAATCCTTCTTACAGATTAGTTGGCTTTTCCCCATTCTCGATCCGAGAAAAGTGATCAGGCCCAGTGTCCAATCTCCCTGGTTTCACAATGATTTCAAAATCATACTCCTAAAACAGTGCTAACCACATACAAATCTTCCCCCCAACACACGCTTATTGACCAAGTATTTTAAGGTTGAATGATCTGTGAACATCTTGAAGTGTCTGCCTAATAAATAGCTCATGTATTTCTGTAGGGCATACACCATTGCCAAACCATCGTGCTTCATGGTAGAATAGTTACGTTCTGCACTAGAGAATTTTTTTCTAGCAAAGGCAACCAGATGATAGATGTCCCCTTCTCCTGGTTGTGCTAAGAGAGCTCCTAATGCTATCCCAAATGCATCCACATGCACATGAAATACCTTTTCCCAGTTGAGAAATATAAGAATAGGTGCAATTACCATCTTTTCCTTTAGTAGCTCAAAGCTCTTCTAACACTCATCATCTCAAAAAAATGATACATCCTTATTTAGCAGTTTTTCCATCGGTGCAGTGATTAAAGCGTACCCTTGAATAAACTTCCTATAGTAACCAATGTGGCCTAAGATGGAGCGCAGTTGTTTCTCAGTGGTGGGGACTACCAAATTGATGATAATCACGATTTTGGTTGGTTAAACCATCAATCCCTGCTGACACACCACATGTCCCAATAAAATCCTAAATGGGATACAAAATATGAATTTCTTGATGTTTAGCAATATTTGGTGTTTCCTGCAGGCATCCAGCATCATGCGCAGGTTTGACACATGACTCTTCACTAATCCAAAAACTGTCCAATCATAAAAATAGACTTCTAGAAACTTATGAATGAATTCCTTGAATACTGCTACAACTATGCGTGAAAATATGGCAGGGGCATTCTTCAACCCGAACGACATGACAGTGTACTAGAACAATCCCCGCTCATTAGCGAAGGTTGTCTTGCTCCAGTCTTCAGGTGCTATGTGGATATGATGGAACCCAGAAAACCCATCAGTGAACGAGTATGCTTCACGACCTCCCACATTATCTAGAATTTCATCAGAAAATGATGTAGGGAAAGGATCATGTATGCCTGCATCATTCAACTTGTGTAGGTCTATGTATATCCTTATCTCTCCTTTAGTCTTCTTTTCCTAGACCACAGTAAGGCTTACCTAATCTAAATGTTATACCAATTCAATCATACCTTCGGCCACCATGTTCTCTATTTCCTCGAATTTCTGTTTATATTTAGGGTTCAGGCGATAGGGTTGTTGTTTGACAGGGTGTGTATCTGGCTTTAGAGTAATCCTCATAACATGCATATCTTTGATGATCCCTTTGAGTTCTGAGAACATTGTGGGGAACAGATCCTGATATTAAATCAGCAGCTCCACGATCTTTCCCACTGTGTCACTATCCCAGTAATCCCCAATTTCAGTCATATTAGGCTACCCTTCCGTGTCAATTTTGAATTCCTTCAGTTTCAATGGTTTGGTTACATCAACTTCGTGTATCAAAGGTCCTACAATAACATGTTCTCCTTCTAATTATGGGATAGTGATTGTTGAGCCCTAAAAATGTCTTTTATTTTCACCAAAATCCACTTCATTCCATTTATCATTTATCATTTATAGGCCTAAATGATCAATAAGAATGATTAAAATCACTTTAAGAATACATGCAATGACTTACTTGCTATACTTTTGTGGTTTTGTTGTCATAGTGATTCCTGAGCAGACTTAGCTACAGAATGTAGTCATTCTGTAGCTAGTCGTATGTTCTGTAGCCATCTTTGTGTTTAAACAATTTACAGGTGTAATTTGAGGGAAAGACGTATATGGTTAGACTCCAAAACTCTTCTGCATCATTCCTTTTCCTCCACGAGGGCTGAGAAAAAATCTAGAAGTGGTTATGCACATGGACAAAGCCAAAACCAAGAAGAAGACTTCTATAAGGATAAGGACCCTTCAGGTGTCTTCAGCAAAATACGAGTCCTCAACAGGAGTTTTAGTTTGATTTTGATTATAAAAGACACCTATGCCTATTTCTACTCAACGTCAGTTATGTAGTTGCTTATAAAAATAACTCAGTGAACCGAGAAACAATTAGTTGAAGTTTAGTTTTTAGTTTTCAAAGACTGTGATACTCTGTTTCTGAGTGTTTTTCTTCTAATGAAAGAAGTATAACTTTGATGCATGATCTGAAGAAAATTTAAGGGGTTAAGGATTCGTGTGCCAATCTGATGGTAGAGGGCCCCTACTATCTGAAAAGGCCTTTTCATACTTTCTAGATAGTAACCTTTAACTCTGTTTTGTTCTTAACTTAGGTAGTTTTCTGAGTTTATCCTCTTGCATCATGTTTTATTTCCTTTACTTACATCGAATATTACAGTCAATCTTGTTCTCATAAGCTATTCCAATACATCACTAATACGTGAATGAGAACTAACTATAGTACTTTGAGTTAATTGCATTTTAGTTCTGTTAATTGCATTTCAGTTCTGATTAGTTAGATTTAGAATATCCTCATCATTTTATAAGATACTCTTGTTCTCAAACTCTTCTAACACATCACTATTATATGAACAAGAATTAGTTTTATTATTTTGAGTTATTGACTGTTCTGCAATTATGTAAGAGATTCTCATGATTTTACAAATAGTCTTTTTCCCAAGTTGTTCCAAGAAAGATCTAATCCTTGAAGGAGACTTAATAGTAACATTGTGAGTTGAAAAATGACTTAATTCTAGTGTCATAATTTATTTTAGCATAGGATTTTTTTTACTCTGTTACAGATGATCTTTTTCTCAAAATATTCCAACAGATTTCTAACAATGAATAAGATTTCTCTGTGATGTTTTAAGTTCTTGTTTACTAAGAGAACCTCATTACATCAAAACTAATCCTTTTCCAATTTTGTTCCAACATATCTCTAATGAAATGAATTGGACTAAGTTTAATTTTATGAGTTACTTTTCTTAGCATCTTTACAATCTGTGGATTAGCATTCTCTGTTCTTGGTACCATTCATATTTTAGAGTAGATTTTATTATGTTTTAGTGTGATCAGTAACTTCTCTTTGCTAGTAGTTTAGTTTTTTTCCCTTTAGCATAAAAAACACAAAACCAAAAACACTAAAAAAAACACTAAGCACAACAAAGTAGGAAGAAGATACCTAGGCACATATGGTGCACTTCACTTCAATAGTTTACTAGCTCTGGTTGACAATTTATGATATCAATTTAGGAACACTAAGTTGAGTAGACATTTTGGCGCCGTTGCCGGGGAAGTGTAACTAGGTAGCCTTATTTCTTACCTCCCAAAAACAATGATATGCGTAGATAAAGAGACTCAAGGGGTAGATTTATAAGAAGCAGAAGCTTGATTCCTAGAACACCACTTGTTCCACCAAGACCAAGAGGCAGCACACCTCCACCTCAAACCTACATTCCATACTATACTAATCATAGACTTCCAGAAGACTTAAGATCAGATATTCCATCAGAGAGACCTTCCACTTCATCCACTGAACTTGTCTTAGAAGAAGATTTAAGGACCTCTGCTGGAGACATAAACTTTTTCACTTCCACAGAAGAATCAACCATGGCAGAAGAAGGGGGAGGAGGATTCTTTAATGGAGAACATACACTATTTGGAGGAGGTAGAGGTAGAGGTAGAGGAGAAGGAGGTAGAGGTGCAGAAGGAGAAGGAGGTAGAGGTGAAGAAGGAGGCAGAGGAAGAGGTAGAAGGGAAATGAGAAGCTCTTTTGGGTTTCCTATAGTAGATGAAGAAACCAGTGAAACTATGAAAAATATTTCACCCTCTGTCCTTCCAAAATTTTATGGACTCAAAAGTGAAGATCCTGAAACCTTCCTATTTGAGTTTGAAGTCCTATGTAGAACGTATGATTACTTACAAGATGCCAAAAAACTTAAACTATTCCATTCAACATTGAAAGGAGCAGCATTAAAATGGTTTATGAGTTTAATCAACAGTTCTATTAGGACATGGGAAGACATGAAACAAGAATTTCTAGAGAGGTATTTGGATTACTATATGCCAATAAACCATAAGGATGAAGTGTTTAAAATGGTACAAAAAGAGGATGAAAATCTGGAAGATTTGTTGGAAAGGTTTAACTGTAGCATCAAGAGAGAAAAAATGGAAACATTAGACCAAGATACTTTGA
Source organism: Pinus albicaulis (assembly GCA_034641835.2). Classification (NCBI taxonomy): domain Eukaryota; kingdom Viridiplantae; phylum Streptophyta; class Pinopsida; order Pinales; family Pinaceae; genus Pinus; species Pinus albicaulis. Next base: position 784,549,007 of record CM076579.1, read on the forward strand.
AAGCTCTCTTGTTGAAGAAAATTAGGGATGAATGGCTAGATATCCTTAATATGATGGGAAAATGAGATATATCTCACCTCACATTACCTGAAATGGCTGAATTATGTATCAACCTTTCAAGAGGGAAATCTAAAACTTTAAAAGGACCAAGATACCCTGCTCTTGCAAGGGCAAGTAACTCTGCTTCTGGGACAGTAAGTAGGGAAGAAATAGGACATATGCTTGATGAATTTAAATCTGACATTTTAGGGAGTCTTAGTGAACAAATACACACCCTTAAGTTACAAAACAAGCAAAAAGTTGAATCTAATGCCTTAGCAATCTTTTGTCCCAAATGTAGAAAGAAGCATGCCTTGAGAGAGTTCCCTTTGGGTGAAAAAATAGTAGAGACTTGTGTAATTTGTTCAGAAAAACATGAGACCAAGAGTTTTCCTTGACTTGCTGGTCTTAAAGTTATCTTTCAAAAAGAAACCCCTACAAATTCCACAGAATATCTCAATTTTGTCTCTAGGAGACCTTGGAAAGGACCTCAAACACAAGGATTCAATGATAAAATGTATAATCAAACCCCACCAAATTGGAATTCTTCGCAGCAACCTTGGCCCCAATTCCAAAATCAATCTAAAACTTGGGCACAAGGAGCACAAAATCCCTATGGAAGATTCTCTCAGTATTATCAATATCCACCATCTTATCCACCATATCCAAATTTCCCTCCTCAGAAAAATCCTAAAAAAAATGCACAACATCAAAATCCACCATTTCCATTACCATTTCCTTAGAAAGAAAATCAGTTACCCACCCAACCTATACCAAACCCCAACAAATAAAATCCTCAGAACACATACATGATATAAGGCCAATATTTCCCAACCTATTTGATTACTCCTTTAGACCTTAATGATGTTCAAGTTAGGTCTAGAATAATACTTGAAAAGAATAAAATTTCTGTAATAATATAAGAGAAAAAAAACTCCAAGGAAGATTCTCTAAGGGTAAATAAAAGTCTTGAAGAGAGCACATATTTTCAAGACCCAAATATTGGAAAATCAAAACAAAAAGAACCAATAATTTCAACTCCTATATTAGAGCAGCCATCAACATTCACCTCTACAACTCCCTTTCCAGAAAGATTACAAATTGATAAGGGTGTAGAGAAACAAATTATGGTGCCTAATTATCATTTCCCAGATGAGCTAAGGAATTTTTGTCTTAAGATCCCATTATTACAAGCTATCAAGGAAATTCCAATCTTAGCAAAGACAATAAAGGAGTTGAGCATGAAAAAAATAGGAAAAATAATAAAAGAGACAAAGAAAATTCAACTGGCAGGAAAAATAGCAGACATCATGATGGGTAAGATTTCTATTCCAAAGTATCTAGAACCGGGAAATCCAGTTGTTAAAATACACATCAATGGAACTGAGATCCAAAACAGACTTATTGATTTAGGATCAACAATAAATATCATGAGTAGAAAAATCATGGATAAACTAAAACTTCCTAATATTCTTTTTACACCCACATTATTACAATTAGCAGATAGATCTATGATTAAACCTGATGGGGTAATAGAAGACATTCTAGTGTCCTTAGATTCTTGGGAGTACCCTGTGGATTTTATGATCCTAACTCCTAAAAATAATCTAGGAGGACATCATATTATATTAGGAAGACCATGGTTAGCTACAACTGATGCTTTCATTAGTTGTAGATCCGGTGATATGTACATCTCTGATGTTAGTTCAACCAAGAAATTTACCTTGTATCCTCCAGCAAGAACAATTACAAAGTTAGATGATACTCAATGGATTGAGGATGAAGAAGACATACAACCCCTCTTCACAATTTCAGAAATTAGTGAAGATAGCGAGATTCTAAAAACATTAGAAAATTTTGAATCCTCTTCAGAATACAAACATGAACAATTTCAAGAAGAATCCAACATTGAGTTTTTATCATCAAGACAGATGTCTCTTTACTCCATGGATAAATTTGACAGCTCTACAATTGAGATATTTCCAGGTAAAACTTTAAACATAAACAAGAACCTAGAGAAATTTCAACAAGAAAATATAGTCAAAGCATTACAGAGACATTCTTCTGCATATGCATGGGAGTACACTGATATGAAAGGGAGAAGCCCTAAGACTTCCACTCATCACATCTACATAGAGCAAAATTGTAAACCAATTAGACAACCTCAGAGAAGGATGAATCCAAACCTTAGGGAGATTGTTAAAGAAGAATTACAGAAATTGTTAAATGTCAACTTTATTTATCCCATTTCAGATAGTCAGTTGGTTTCTCCTTTGGTAATTGTGCCAAATAAAAATGGTAAATGTAGGGTATGTATTGACTACCGGGAATTAAACAAAGCTACTCTTAAAGATCATTTTCCCCTACCTTTCATAGATCAGGTATTAGATACATTAGCTAGCAAAAAGTACTTCTCATTTTTCGATGGGTTTAGTGGTTATAATCAAATTCAAGTAGCACTTGAAGATCAAGACAAAACCACATTTACCTGTCCTTGGGGTACCTATGCTTACCGAGTATTTCCATTTGGACTATGCAATGCACCTGCAAAATTTCAAAGGGAAATACAAGGAGTCTTTTCAGATCTAATACATGACTTTGTAGAGGTATATATGGATGATTTCACAGTCTATGGAAACACATTTGAAGAAGCCTTAGCAAACTTGGAAATTTTTTTAAAGAGATGTAAAGAAGCAAATCTTTCACTAAGTCATGAGAAGTGTTTCATGATGTTTACTGAAGGGATTGTTTTGGGGCATCACATTTTAGGAGATGGGGTTAGAGTTGATGAGTCAAAATTTGAAGTCATCTCTAACTTATCTATTCCAAGTTTTCAAAAAGATTTTGGGAGTTTTCTAGGATTTACAGGGTATTACAGAATATTTATAGAAAAATTCACCAAGATAGCATCTTCAATTTTCAAAATACTTACCAAGGACTGTGAATTCAAGTGGAATCTTAATTTCAAGTTAGCCCTTGAGACCCTAAAAACAAAAATCTCTGAAGCACCTATTTTAAGGGGACCTAACTGGAAATTACCTTTTCATATTTCAACAAATGCCTCAAATACAACTTTAGGAGCTATATTGGGACAAAAAGACCTAATTCCTTATGCCATCTACTATACAAGTAAAAATTTGACCCCTTCGGAGTTAAATTATACTGTAACTGAAAAAGAGTTCTTAGCTGTTGTTCATGCCATAAATAAATTCAGACACTATATAATAGGCTATGAAACTTTTGTTCACACAAATCACTCTGCAATTAAATATCTAATGAACAAATCAATTACTAATGGCAGAGTCATAAGATGGTTATTTCTTTTACAGGAATTTAACATCACCATTCCAGATAGGCCTGGAAAACAAAATACAGTAGTTGATTTCCTATCTAGACTCCAAAACATTAAAGACAATACTCCAGTTGAAGATCAATTCCCTGATGAATATCTTTTTGCAATTTCTACTCAAACTCCTTGGTTTGCTGACATTGCCAATTATCTAGTTTCAGGGAAATTTCCTTCAATTATGAATGCAAGAGATAAAAGAAAGATCATTTATGACAGTTCAAAATATTCATGGGTTGCTAATGAGTTATACAAAACAGGTCCAAACTTTATTATTAGGAGATGTGTTCGAGAAGATGAGATGCCTGAGATCCTCAAGGCATGTCATGATGAACCTTGTGGTCGACACTTTTCTGATAAAAGGACAACTTATAATATCCTTCATTTAGGATACTATTGGCCATCCCTCTTTAAATATGCTAAAGAGTATGTCAAAAGGTGTGACAGCTGCTAAAGGGTAGGGAAACCTTCTCCTTCAAGTGAGATGCCATTGCAGCCTCAGGTACATATTGAACCTTTTGAGAAATGGGATTTAGATTTTGTAGGACCTATTAGTCCTCCATCGAGACAAAAGAAATATATATTAGTTTGCACTGATTATGTTACCAAATGGGTAGAGGCCAAGCCATTACTTTCTGCTACTGAAGCATCTGTAGTTAATTTTATTTTTGAGGATATTTTTACTCGTTTTGGTGTCCCAAGAGAAATTGTTATAGATCAAGGAGCTCAATTGACATCAAGGTTAGTGGAACAAATGGTAGAGAAGTACAAAATTAGACACAGAAAATCTACTCCCTATCATCCACAAGAAAATGGCAAAGTGGAATCTACTAATAAGGTCATTGAAGGGATCCTAACAAAGACTATTCATTTACATAGAAGAGATTGGGGAGACAGACTTCTTGAAGCCTTGTGGGCCTATAGGAATACATGGAGAAGCACAACAGGTCATACCCCTTATGAAATTGTTTATGGAAAACAAGTCTTGTTTTCGATAGAGTTTCAGATTCAAACTTTTAAAATGGCAGTCCAGCTAGGACTTGATCTAACAGAGGCACAAAAACACAGATTGGAGCAGATTAATGAATTAGATGAGATCAGACAGGATGCAGTCCAGAGAAAAAATATAGTCCAACAACAAAGGACTAGATGGAATGATCAGTACATTAAGGAAAATAAATTCAAAGAAGGTGACTGGACCCTCTTGTTTGATTCAAAGTTCAAAGATTTTCAAGGTAAATTCCAAACACATTGGCTTGGGCCATATGAAATTGAGAAATTTTTTGACAATGGAGCAATAAGAATCAGGACAATAGATGAAGATAAGGTGAATTTTCTTGTAAATGGTCATAGATTGAAACTGTATCATAAGCCACTTTCAAGAGAATAATTTGTCAAGAGATTCCAAGAGAAAAGTGATGTGAATTTAATGAAGAAGAATCCTTCTTCTTCATCAACTTAATTGTATCTTCTGAAATCAGATGCTAAAAAAAGAAGAAGAAGAAGAAGTAAAAACATGAAAACTAATCACTGATTAGCATGTTTATACAGAAAGATAAGGTGAAAATCATAATCCTTCTGACACTTTAGCTTTTCAAAATTGTTGTTTTCCTGCAATTAAGTATTTTAAAATCATAAGTTGCAGGCTCACTTTACATATCACATTCCACTCAAATTTATGATCCATTTCATCCCATCATATCTCACTTCATTCATACTTCATTCCACTCCATCTCATGGTCCATCTCATTTCATTTCATATTTTCAAAAATTGTTCTTTTTCTGCAATTAAGTATTATAAAATCATAAGTTGCAGGCTCACTTTACATATTTCATCTCACTTCACATTTATGATCCATTTTCATTCCATCATATTTCACTTCATTCATGCTTCATGCCACTATATTTCATGATCCATTTCATTTCATTTCATACTTCATTCCATCCATATTTCAAATCATTTCATTCCATGTCTCAAAGTTTTTACAGGTACATTCTGCAGCTAGATATTCTGCAGCCATATTTTCTGTAGCCAACTATTCTGCAGTCATCTTTTCTGCAGCCAACCATTCAGCAGCCACTTTTTCAGCAGCGAATTGATCCTGCAAACCTAATTCAGCAAGCAAAATCAAAAGGATTATGGAGTCTAAAAGATCAATAATTTTCAAAGGAAAGACAAAGCATATTAAAGCAGCAAAAATCAAAAGAAGGGCTAAGGTAAAATTGTGTGTGAAATTATTATGATAGAAAATTATGAAAGATATAGTATGGTTAAGTCATACGTATGTTTCATAAAGTTATTTTGATTATTTGAATTGATCAAGCCTACCATAAAATCCTTGAAAAAATACCTTCCATTCCACTCTATATCAAATCATCATTTATTAGAAGTTAACGGTTAGTACTTCAAGTGACCTATAAGGTCACGTCATTAACCCGAAACATTCATTGATGATTTTGAAATCTTCATGAGATTTCTCTACGGTATTTTACTCCATGAAAAACTCTCAAACTCAATCATTCTTATGATTTACCCTCACCATATTTCACTCATCCCGTATCCACTTAATGCCATTATATTCCGTAGCCAATTCCTGTCTGCAGAAATAGAGAAGTCATCTTTAGGGTGAGACAACCCTCTACAACCATTTTTACCTCAAACAGGAGAGCAGTAATAGAGAAGTAAATTGAAGCTAAGGAAAAGAAGCAATGGGACTTATTGTAAGGTCCAAGCCAGTTGGAACTAAATATCTAGAAGGTTACCCTCAGATTAAAGAGATGTTACAGCAAGTTGGATGGCTAAAGTTTATGGAGAAGTTCAATGGATTTCACAAGGAGGTCACCAAGTCATTTTCCAGGTCATTCAACAGGTCAGAGGTCGAAATTTTTGATATCAAGTTCATCATCACGAAATCCTTCATAGAAGAAGGAACAGAGTTGCCGAGGCAAGGTGAACGTTGGTTTAAAAACAAATAATTTCACAATGAAGCCTGGAGACAGATGCTAAAAACACCAGGTATGGACATTTCAGTATTCAAGAAAGGCATTCCTAGTTCAGCCTTGAAAAATAAATGGCAAAATATGTTGCTAATTCTACAAAATTTTATAACCTGTGAGGGGAGATTTGGCACTCTATATGTTTATCACATTAGACTTATGATAAATTTCCTAGATGAAGAGATAAATCTACCCTTTTTCTTGCTCAATAGTCTAAAAAGGATGGCTTCTAATGTCCAGAAAAGGATTTAGTTCTTAGAAACCACCTTATATCATCATGGCTTAGTTAAAATTTTAATTGAGCATCATTTGAAGAAGGTAGGAGATAGTTGGGATGAATTCCTTTTGAGAAATAATTTTGAAGAACCTAAAGAAACTCTTTCTGAAAAAAAACCTGTAAGAAGAAGAAAGAGGGGAAAATTTGCCAAATCTATTCAAATTAAGACTGATGTATTAATACAAGAAGACAGTGAGGAAATTATCTCTGAAAAATTGGCCAAAATCAAGAAACAACTCAAAAAGAAAAAGGTAATAAGAAAAGATGCTAAAGAGAAAGGCGAGGGACCATCTAAACTGAGAAGAAGTCATAGGCTTAAAGGCATATTGAAGAAGACAGGAGTTAAGCAAACCGGAATCATAGATATTGAAGATGAAGAGACACCAATTGACAGATCTAATGAGTACCAGTATGAAGAAGATCTTGATAGAGGAACTCCAGATGTAGATCTAGCCCAACAACAGATCTATAATTATGTTGAATTATTAGAAAAAAGAGCCTTACAAAACAGAGAAAGAACTCCTAGCCCACAAGAATCTTCAATTGAAGTGTTTAAAATAGACAAATATGAATTGGAAGTATTGAATAGGCATATAAAAAATGAAAATGGAATTTTAAGGGAACAAGTCAAACTGAAAAGTGATATGAACACAACTCTATCTGTGCAAATGGAAAAATTGTATAAGGCTAGTGAGAAGTTGAAGAAGAAAACAAGAAATTGAACAGGGCACTTATAAATCCCAGGTTAAAATTAGTCATAAGGAAGCCTAATATGCGATTGAACACCAAGCAAAGCAGAAAAAGGAAGCTAGATGTCCTGGCTGAAGTTTCAAAATACATGGATTGATTGCATGAGGACATGCAAAAGTTTTGCAGTGGGGGTATGTTGAGCCCTAAAAATGTCTTTTGTTTTCACCAAACTCCACTTCATTCCATTTAACCTTTATCATTTAAAGGCCTAAAATATTAATAAGAATGATTAAAATCACTTTAAGAATACATGCAATGACTGACTCACTATACTTTTGTGGTTTTGTTGTCATAGTGATTCCTGAGCAGACTTAGCTACAGAATGCAGTCATTCTGTAGCTAGTCATATGTTCCATAGCCATCTTTGTGTTTAAACAAGTTACAGGTGTCATTTTATGGAAAGACATATATGGTTAGACTCCAAAACTCTCATGCATCATTCCTTTTCCTCCATGAGGGCTGAGCAAAAATCTGGAAGTGGTTATGCACATGGACAAAGCCAAAACCAAGAAGCACACTTCTATAAGGATAAGGACTCTTGAGGTGTCTTCAGCAAAATACGAGTCCTCAACAGGAGTTTTATTTTGATTTTGATTATAAAAGACACCTATGCCTATTTCGACTCAACGTTAGTTATGTAGTTTCTTATAAAAATAACTCAGTGAACCTAGAAACAATTGGTTGAAGTTTTGTTTCTAGTTTTCAAAGACTGTGATACTCTGTTTCTGAGCGTTTTTCTTCTAATGAAAGAAGTATAACTTTGATGCATGATCTGAAGCAACTTTAAGGGGTTAAGGATTCATGTGCCAATCTGATGGTAGAGGGCCCCTACTATCTGAAAAGGCCTTTGCATATTTTCTAAATAAGTAACCTTTAACTCTGTTTTGTTCTTAACTTGGGTAGTTTTTTGATTTTATCCTCTTGCATCATGTTTTATGTCATTTACTTACATCGAATATTACAGTCAATCTTGTTCTCATAATCTGTTCCAATACATCACTAATACGTGAATGAGATGTAACTGTAGTACTTTGAGTTAATTGCATTTCAGTTATGATTAGTTAGATTTAGGAAATCCTCATCATTTTATAAGCTACTCTTGTTCTCAATCTCTTCTAACACATCACTATTATATGAACATGAATTAGTTATATTATTTTGAGTTATTGACTGTTCTGCAATTATGTAAGAGATTCTCATGATTTTACAAACAGTCTTTTTCCAAATTTGTTCCAAGAAATCTCTAATCCTTGAAGGAGACTTAATAGTAACATTGTGAGTTGCAGAATGAGTTAATTCTAGTGTCATAAGTTATTTTAGCATAGGATTTTTTTTACTATGTTACAGATGATATTTTTCTCAAAATTTTCTAACATATTCCTAACAACGAATAAGATTTATCTGTGATGTTTTAAGTTGTTGTTTAATATGAGAACCTCATTACATCAAAACTAATCCTTTTCTTAGTTTGTTCCAACATATATCTAATGAAATGAATTGGACTAAGTTTAATGTTATGAGTTACTTTTCTTAGCAGCTTTACAATCTGTGGATTAGAATTCTCTGTTCTTGGTACCATTCATAGTTTAGAGTAGATTTTATTCAGTTTTAGTGTGATCAGTAACTTCTCTTTTCTAATAGTTTATTTTTTTTCCCTTTAGCATAAAAAACAAAAAAAAAAAAACACTAAAAAAAACACTAAGCACAACAAAGTAGGAAGAAGATACCTAGGCACATATGGTGCACTTCACTTCAATAGTTTACTAGCCCTAGTTGAAAATTTATGATATCAATTTAGGAATACTAAGTTGAGTAGAAAGTGATATTTTGTGGGTCCTCATCACAGTCTTCTACTGACAAATTTCTATAGTTGACAATATCCTACATCTGCACATCCCAGGTTGGTGTAGTAATTCTTGCTTAGAGAAGGAATCATCAAAGATCAAAGCATCTATATCTTGCATGGATTCATTGAGTTTCTCAATTCCTCCTACTAGACCAAACATCATACTGAAATCCTCAGCCATTGTACCATAGTGATGAGTGTGCTGGCGTAGTTCTGCATCAAAATACTAGGTGGTGGGGATTGGTCATAACACATGAATAAACATATGGATCCATTCATTCCATGTGTTTTCATTCCATAATTCCATCTAGAGAGCCAATTTCTTGTGCAGATCCCCTCGACCCGAGAAGAGTTCCATGGGCAGTTTGACTAGAGGGGAAAATCATAGGATCATCATCTTTCGTCACTCCCTCCAGTCCTGAAAATCTTCCTTATGGGTTTCCCACCATCGGGCGGGGGTCATGCGCATAGCCAGTTCAAGGGCCCAAAACCTATGTTCTTCAAGGAAATCTACCTCAATTGCATTAATAAATTCCTTAACACTACCAGAACCATCAAAGTAGGGTATTTCTCTTACCTCTAAGGAGATGCATCAGAAGCTCTTTGTGATCTCAAGGCACTGCAACAAAAATAAATCATGCAACCTGTTCTACCAATTTTATATCTCTCCATCTAAGTCTGAGAGGCATTCCCTATATTTTTCCTAGCATAACATGCCATCATCCATGTGGTTGATATAATCGTCATCACAGGAAGTCAATTTTTAGATGTGATCAACATCCTCATCCTCACATACTTGTTCAGTATATCTCTCACCTTTCATTGGATCCACGAGGACTATCACCCATGTACCTTCATTTTCAAAGATCACACTTATCCTTTCCAAAGTAATGATACCTCCCATGTCAATAGCCCAATCCAAACCTAAGAGCGCAGGGTAAGGGTCTACTTCATCCACAATCTAGATTAATTCAAAATCAACATAAACTTTAACACCTGCGATGCCTATCACAACCTTTGGAAGTCACCCCAGTGGGATGATATTTTTCTGATTAGCCATCCATAGCTGAATAGTGGACCACTTCAGCTTAGGTTAACCCATCCTTTGCTAGGTTTTCTTGGGCAGGACACTTGCGTCCGATCGTAAGTCAAGGATGAATTGGTCCATTTCATAGTCTCCAATCTGTGTAGTCATACACATCTCCTGACCAGTCCTTTTTTGTTCTTGTACAACTTTTTCATAGTTTTAACCACAGGTTGTGAGGCAAAATTAACTGCATAGTTATATATGAACTCTTGGAGTTTCTCTACTTCCTTTTGTTTGTGCAACAAATTCATACATGCTTGAAGGAATGGTTTAACTGCTTCATTTTATTTTGGGTCTACCGAAGTCTTTGAGGTAGATGCTTCGTCTTTGGCCATCTCCCTCCGAGCTTCCATGAAAGTTTCTTTCTCCTTTTTTAGAACTAGGCTTTCATTTTTCTCAACAGCCCTCCTAATTAGTGGTTTAGCCGCAAATGTTTCCTTAGTCCCTACGGTGGAAATTCCATTGTGTGTGATCACATTAACACTTGGACCATCATCCCATGGTTTTTCCTTAACCCTTTATACATTTTTCGTGGGCGTCTGTTGTTTCTCCTGCATTTTTTCTATTAGCACTGGGCGTCCTCAATGAAATGGTCGAACTGCCTACAATATCTATAGGATTGGCACACAAGGTTTGGGCAGTCTCTTACATAATGTCCCACATCCTCACAGTTGTAGTAGATTAGTTTCCCTCGTCCTCAACTTTCGTTTTCACCTCTCCCTCCTCCCCTTCCTCTTTCGAGGGATCCTCCTCGCCTAGAGGGAAATAGTGGTGATTAGGGGTCAATCTATAACCTATATAGGTTTCCCCTATCTACCAATAGGTTGAGTGTTCAGTAGTTTTGTTTGTTGTGACACACAAATGAGAATAACCTACACCACTATTGCTTCATTTTTAGATCATAGTACCTAATCGTGGGCAGTGATCTATATCATGTCTTCCTTCTACCCAACATTTAGAGCATCACAGCATGGGGGTACTGGGTCCAGCTATTTCTTTGGGGCATAGAGGGCTTGGGCCCCCAGCCTGCCTATAATCCGATAATAAAGGGCACTGATCCTTAGTGTGACTTGATACCCTACATCGTATGCATCGGACATACGGGCTAGCTTCTTTACCTTGATCTCTTTGCAAGTTCTGAATTTTTAAGTGCATTGCCTCTAGCTGGCTCTGGATCTATAGTGCCGCAAATTGAGTATCATATCTTGGCATAACTTATAACTTCATGGAAATATTCAGGGCATCTTCCTTGGAGTAAATCTTCTGTTGTCGCATAGGTCCACACAGATGTAGTAATAACATGGCCATATGTTGTTTGTCCTCATATACAAATCCCCCATCACTGATGACCTTCTTTAGTTGTTGGTTTGCTTCCCAAACAGACTCTGTAGGTCCCTATTTTAAGTCCTTCAATTCAACCAGACATTCAAAGTACGATTTGGGCTTTCGAAACTACTCCTTTAGGGCATCGTTAATATTTTGTATTAACTCATTCACGTGTTGACCAATATATCCCATAAACCAATCCAATGCCCTTCCTTCAAAGGCTATGGACAATTGCGCTCTTTTGGAAACAAAATTATTAATTTTCTGTGCAGTCCATACAAACTCTACTACAAACCAGAATCAATACATATCCTCATCCCCCGTACCCTTAAAGGTAGGTAGTTTCATGTGTGCATCCATATCGTCGCCAGGTGGTGGCGGAGGTGGGGTCAAAGAATTCTTTCCCTTGTGTGGGTTTGATGACAACGTAGCCAAGGGATTGTTTCTCACTTGCGCAAGCCCCCTGGTTAAGATCAAGAAATTCCCTTAAAGGACTGAATATTGATCTATCTCCTTCTTGATTAACCTGGTAGTATTTACCGCTTCATGTCGTGATTCCACTCTGGTTAGATATCATTCACTCGGTGCGCACACACATGAAACCCTTTTCACACAATATCATATTAATAAACAACGACAGGGTTTGGAGGAACTTACCTCTAAATCCTTTGAAGAATATTTGCTCTGCTTTCGAATATGACACAAAATAATCAACTGCAAATTCTCTTACAAATCTACCCAAAATAATATTGACCCAATGATCTATAGTCCTAGTGATCTTGTTACCAGTATTTTCTAGTTTTTGGATCAATTTAGTGGTCCACTACGTGACCTGATCGTCTTTCCAGCAGGTCTAGAATTCTGCCAATATTGCCAGCCACTCGTGTAATTCATGTGTGAAGGATACAAAAAAAATTTCAGCACTTCTCTAAATATGTACATGTTCTTCCACTCTTCGGCAGATAGCTTCTTACTTATATTCTCTTTTATGGAAAACTCATGATTTTTTTATGAACCAGTCCTCAAGTTCAGGCTTTAATGGCTGCCAATAATCTCATGGCATTACCTGATCTCTCTCTCAAAATTCTCCTAGTCCTGACAACATAACTATTTGTTGGTTTGAGGGGTCAAGACCTAGGTTATGTTTTAAGGTTCGCCAACAAACCCCTATACTATTGGCCCTTTTGGAAATGGCCTTCTTGTGCAGGTTAAGGTCTCACTCGAAGTAGTATGGGAGGGTTCTGGAACTAGGTTTCCACACCGTGAGAGAGATAAATTTAGTTAAAGTGGGTCCCTTCAGATCTAACAGGCTTGCGCAGGAGAAGCCCTAACACAGAAACCCTTAACAGTATATTAGCGGAGTAACTTAAGTGAAGATTGTAAACCATCAAATAACATGCTAACAGAAGCAAGGTGACTAATCATAACCAGATCTATGAATTCATTCCATCTTACATTATCGCATCCACGTGTGCATCAATAAATCATCAGTATTCAACTATCAAGTATAACCTCATATTAACATAAAATGTAGTCGATAACCATACTAGGAACAGTTAAATATCAAAAATTAGTCTCCTCATTCATTCATATCCAAATCCAACTTACAGACTCTATCTATCAGCCTGTGTGCATAGCCAGTAGGGTATGCACACATCAGGACTCAGGGTCTCCACACACATAGCCAACAAGATCCCTTACTCATAACATCGCACAAAAGATCCACCAGTTAATATCCAAGCTTAATCCAAAACTTAGCCTCCCTCTAGACTCAAGTTATCCATTTATTTATAACATATTAGCATTTGCTACAAGGTTTGTGGACTCTTGGTCTACCACTTGATCCATTACAATTCATTGGGGGATTTGACCCACCCCAAAACCCCTGAGCTAGACTGAGTATTACAAAATATTACAAAACTGTACGAAAAATATGGTTAGGGGACCCAGCTCCAACAATTATTCTTTCCAATATTAAAATTATAGAATGATAACACCTTATATCCCCTTCAATCTCTTCTGCCTGTACAATTGGGGATTATTCAATGTCTATTTCTTGGAAGATGTCCTCAAGATTTCCTTTTGCAAGGGTTTGGCTCCTGGTTACCCCCATGCCGATGTGTTTACTAATTCTCTATTTTTTTCTTGTAGGTGATGGCTATGGAATATCAGTCTCTGGTAGAGGTTCAACTTCAATATCCATTGGTTCCACAGTAGGCTATCCTTCTTCTTCCTTAATTTATTCTATCACAACTGGAGATGAAGTGCTCTTCAGTTTCAAAATTTTTTTAGGTGTCACTGAGTCTACTTCATATCCACTCAAGAAAAGAAAGGATGCCCAAAATTTGTTTAAGCTTTTTAATTCCTCTAGTACTAACAATTTGATCAAGACATGGTGAAAAAATTATGTTTCACTACCCTTAGCCTCGGCTTGGACCTTATCTGACATCTTTCCCAAACTTCTAAATAAAAATAAAGGTAAATCAAGTGGTTTCATACCAACAAAATGCAAAAGGAGTCTAAAGTGATAAGAGTAGACCATGTGAGACCTCCCTTCATAGGTAATGTAATTTTGGACCACAAAGAACATCTTTGAATAATTTTCTTTCTTATAACCCCTAGGGATGCCATTTTTCATGTCAGCTCATATGTGCTCTTGTTTGAGAAATTATTCACAGCATTGCATTTTGAATTTGGTACCTTGAACCATTCCTCACCTCCTCTGGGTATTTATGTAGCTTGAGAGATAATATCAGGTGATACTGTGAAATTCTATACACCAACATTTGAGGATGTCCCTGTAAAATTTGTTGCAAAGTCTTTGCATATCTGAGGATTAAAACCCTGTAGCTTCTGATATAATTGTAGAAAACCAACCTTTATGAAGGCATCCGTAACACTAGGATCTTCATTCAACAGTTTCAAATCCATAGGCTCGTACCTCACACAATAACTCCCTTTATTTACTTTCTTCTTTGTTGTCATTTCTCCTTTATACTCTCGCTGCCTCCTAGATGTGACACCTGGAGATTAACAAAACTAGAAAACAAACTATTTTTCATGGTGAACCAGCTCTCCAAATATGACACTGAGATGCTTTACATGCAATATTTTTATGATGAATGACAGGGAGAAGCTTAGGGGCAAGATTTAGAAGATAATTCCACAACTTGGGGGAGAATGATGACACATGTGACCACAAAGAGAAATGATTATAGAAAATATTATCTTGCATGCTTAGTGATCATGATAACTAATTTTCTGACCTCACCTATATCTTTGGCCATCGAAAACTCGACATCTCACACTTCTCTATCTTTTTAGCAGAAAAAAATAGTTTCATAGCGAAAACAGTTAAATTTTTGACAGATCGGCTACAGAAATGTTAGGTTGTTTCGTAGCGAAATTCATTGTTATGCCATTGTATTCGCTACGAAATGGTTAAAAATTTACAAGTGGCTCACTTTTTTAATTTGAAGGCATGGGTAAGAAAACTAAATGATATGGGATGGATTTGACTGATATGAAAAGAATCATGGTAGGTTTAGACTTAGGGTAAACCTTATCACATGAGTTTCTTTTATAAATTTCATGAGTTTGGCTATGAAAACAAAATGGAACCTAGGTGAATGATATGTAAAATCCTATCAATGAAAATGTTAAAACTTATGAGTGATAATAGTGGCCCCACTAGGGATGGTTTGCCCCTATGGTACAACAAATAACATGCAATTCCACTGCCTTATTTTAATGAAAAAAAAACTTTTGAAATTCACAAAGCCTTCCTCAAGCTCTTATGGCATTCTCCTTGGGCTCAAGATTAATGATGAACTTATATTTATTAGAAAAAAATCATAACAGAAAATGAAATATATACAATGGAGTGAAATTTAGTAAAAAGACTTACGAGGAGTATTGTTTCAAAAACCTACCATTGATAGGTCCTCCTGCACACATCTATCCATCCATTTCCTAAAGTAGATAAGTGTTGTTTCCATGATAGGCAGCTACCACTAATGGTCCCTTCCAAATATTCTCAAACTTTCCATGCTTCCCCTTTTCTTCTATTGTGGCTTCCCATTTCAAAACTACATATTGATTCTGGAAATTTTCCTCTTTAACCTTTTTGTAAAAAAATTTCTTCACTTTGTTTTGTGATTGGTGATGGTTGTTATATACCTCTTCTCTTTTTTCTTGCAAATATATAAGCCGGTTTATCCTTCTCTGAATGGAATTTGTATCCTCTTCAATTCCTTGCAGCAACTTCATTACCAGAACTCCTAATGAAGTGCGAAAAATAGCTTCAGCTCCATACACTAATTCATAAGGGGACGTACCAATGGATCACTTTGTGTAGACTCTATCAACCCAAAGAGCGAACCTCAACTTTAGATTCCATGATCTCTTGTTTTCATGCAACACCTTTTTGATGATCTTCACGATACTTTTATTGGATGACTCTTTCAGTCCATTACCTTGGGGGTAATAGGCTTTTGAATGTCCAAGTGTTATATGATACTGATGAAAAAACCTAATTAATTTTTTTTATTTAAAAGCTTGTGCATTTTCAGTAATAACCTTCATAGGGAAACCAAGCCTGGACAAAGAATTGTTCTCCAAGAATTGAATGATGACTGAATCAGTGGCCTACCTTGTTGGGAATACTTCAATTCATTTAGTGAAATTATTTGTGGCTGTCAAAATCCAGCGATGTTGCCCTGAATATGCTGGGTGTATTTTGGAAATGAAATACAACCCCCATTTCTAGAAATATGCTTCAACATATATTGGTATCAAAGGTAAAGAAATGAACTTCTTCTTACCATAAAAAAATTTACATTCATGGCATGCAGAAATATTCTTGTAGACATACTTAAACATAGTATGCCAATAGTAGCCTACTATAAGTATTTTGTTTCCTTTGGCTTTCCAGTAATGGTGTCCTCCAAAACTCCCCTTATGGAACTCTTTAATTACCTTTTCAGCTTCATCTTCCAGCAAAAAATTCAAAAGGATCCCACCAATATCTTTCCAATACAGATTCTTATTCAAAATAAAGTATCTTAATGACTTCGGCTTTACAAACCTCGATTTAGACTTAGTAAAATCTGGAGGATCTTTGTGATGATGTAAGACAAATGTTATATCTGTATATCATTCTGACAAGACAAATTTCTCTTCAAAAGCCACCAACTCTTCCTCTTCTTCTATCAACTCTAAAATTTCTGCAATGAAGCTCATGTAAAGACATTCAAAGTTGGATTTTGCCATTAGTTTTGCTAACCCTTGTCCCTTCACCAACTTTGTAGGCTTTATTTCTATTCCATACTCCAGAAAAGTAGCTATCCATTTCCCTCTTTTTCCATCAGGACCATCTTGTGTCAAAATGTCTTTAACCACATTGTTAAGTACAAATGAAATGGCATGAGAATGAAAATTATAAATTCTAAAGCCTTTAAGAGCTTTGACCAAACCATATTGCTGTTTTTCGAAAATATTATACTTCAACTCAGAATTGGCAAGAGTTCCGCTAAAAAATGAAATATGTTTTTTAGTACCTTGTTGTCCTTTCTGCAATAAAACTCCAACAATGGTATTTTCAGAGGCAAATGTGAAAACTAGAAACTCACTTGAGAAATTTGGACTAATAAGCACTAGGGCTTGAGTGAGGGCTTTTTGTATTTCTTCAAAATATTTCTTAGCTTCAATAGTCCACTTAATATCAGCTCCTTTCTTTAACATCTTGGTAATGTCTTTGAAAACCTCAGCAAAGTTCGGGATGAACCTTCTAACAAAATATACTTTTCCAAGAAAATACTGAATCTTCTTCTTATTCCTTGGCAGGTTTATCTTCTAAATTTCACTAACTCTATTAGGATCAATCATTATCCCATAATTTGATATGATATGTACAAGAAATTTTCTAGAAGTTGTTGAGATTCAACAAGATGATGAGCTTAGTGAAAAGTAAGCACCTTGACTAAGTGGGGCCCGCAGGCTATTTTTAGGTGTATGTCTATTTTTAGAAATGGTGAGAATATTCTATAAGTTGCAGGATGCTATTGGTATATGGTTATTCAAATGTGGAAAATAGATGAAATTATATTTTTAGAATATTGGGCGAAATATATTTATAGATCATCGATCTAAAAATAGGTGCATGTCGATTATTATTAGCTCTTAATAATAATCTGATAATAAACATTAACTTATTCTCTTGGAGCACTTTATTTCAGTGAACAGATTTGGAAAATTAGTGAGCTGAAGGAATTATGCAATTTCTAGGGTTTATTGATGGCTCATGCATGGAGGACTCAGTTAGAACTGAAGTGGAAAATTTATGATAGAGTTGGAAGAGTAGTTTATCGAGTTGTTATTTAGTTTAACTCAGTTAAGTGAGTTAAACTCAGTTGAGCTAGTTGTATCTAGTCTAACTGAAAGATACACTAGTGAGAGTTAAGTGAATTAATTATTTAATAAATTAACAACTAGTAACTCATTTACAACTGAACAGAAACAACAATTAACTACAGTGCATGTCAGTTCGAGTGGAGACCCCATGGAGAGATAAGTGAAAGGGTGAGATGGACTATCCTTTGTGACTATAGTGATGCATTCAATGCATCTTAAACACATTGGAGTTGCCAATTAGGATTGCACAATCAAGGCAAGGTTAATTAGAATTCATTCTGGGGTCTTCTTCGGCAGGGATTGCATAGTGGAGGCAGGTTGTTAGGAGACAAGAAATTGGTGCATAGAGATGCAAATTCATGCATGACAATGTGTAATGAATGTAGATTGTACTAAGAGCTTGATGTAATGAGGTTTGTATGAGATTATTACATGATTCCATTGATATACATAATATATGATATTTTTGGTTTTTAGTTTTAATATTTCCCCTTAAATAATGGTGTTATGTGTGATTGAATTTATTCACATGTGTTTGCAATTGAGTTTTAAATTTCCGCAAGTTTAAGAGTGGAAGGATTATGTATTTGTCAAGAATATAAATATTTTTAGATCAGGAGAATCCGGTAAAATATCATTATTAATAAATTTATACATGGTATCAGAGCAGTATTGATCACTGGAGATTTCAATTGTGAATAAGTGCCGAGTTTTGTTCTGCTGGACAATTTGGGTTTGCTCCAGAAATTTCTTGGTGCGACAGTTGAGTATTAATTGAAATGTCTTTCAATGGCTTGTGATTGGAGAATGCCCTTGAGGGTAGCTCGAACTACATAGCCTTGAAGGATAGGATGGAGGTGGTTCTTGAAGATAATGGGTTGAAGGATTTCATCGATAGTGATGTTCCTAAGCCTGCTTCTAGCGATGCTACAGGACTTGATGCATGGAAAAGAAGGTAGCAAAGACAAGAAGAATTATGTTGGAAGGTGTGAAGGACCATATTGTCTCAACCCTTCATAGGAAAGCCACTCCATTTTCAATGTGGAAGGCTTTGACAGATCATTTCCAAAGCAGCAGTGACTAGAGGAAGTTGGCGCTGAAAGATAAGCTCAGAAAAATAAAAATGGAGAAGGGCGACAGTATTCCAAAATATCTCATGAAGTTTGTCCACTGTAGGGATGAACGAGGAAGTGTGGGGATTACATTTGATGATGATGACTTGGTGATATTGGCTCTCCTTGGGCTTCTGAAGAGTTGGCATAGCTACGAAGGCTCTGTCAATGGACAGGAGAAACTACCAGGTTGGGAGCGAATCTGGTCGGATCTTGTGCAGGAGGAGATAAGGTGAAGTACCAGGGATGGCTCTTCATCGAAGAATGATGATGAAGGGAATTGTGCTTTGGCTGCAAAAGCAAGGAAAGGAAAGGGGAAGAAATCCCATCCAAAATACAAGACTAAAGGCAAGAAGCTGGATTTGTCCAAAGTGAAGTGTTTTCACTGTCACGAACATGGGAATCTCGCCACTAACTGCCCATAGAAAAAGAAGAACAAGAAGGTTGTTGGAGCTGCTGCTGGAGAGGCCTTAGCCTCGCAATTTGAAATTGATTTCTATTTGATTGCATGATTGGTTTCAAGCTCAACAAGATCAATTTGGTATCTTTATAGTGGTATGTCTTTCCATATGACGGGAGACAAGGAGTTGTTTAGTGACTTAAGGAGAAGGATCTCAAAATGCATATAGAGATGGGAGACAATGGCAGATACAGTGCGACCGGAATTGGAAACATTACCTTTGAGAGGGAGTTAGTTAAACCATTTCCATTGAAATATGTTATGTGTGTCCCAGGTCTGAAGAAGAACTTGGTCTCGCTCATAATGTTGGAAGACAGAGGTTATGACATTGTTTTCAGAGAGGGAAAATATTTCATGCTACATAAAAAAACGGGTCAAACCAAGAGGATAGGGATTCAAGTTAAGAATATCTACAAGCTAGAGGTAGATGGCTGTGCTGCAATGATGGGAAAAGTAGAAGAGAAGTGAGCCGGGATGAGGGCGAATTATGGCACAGGAGATTGGGCCATCTTCACCATAGCGCCTTGAAGATTTTGCAGCAGATTTCTATTGGACTTCCGAAGGGTACCCTTGCGCAGTCAGATCAGTGCAAGGGATGTACTATGGGAAAGTTTGTGAAGACCACCTTTCATGAGAAGGAGAACTGTGCTTCGATGATCCTAGAGAGAATTCACACAGACATGTGTGGATATTTCTCAGTTGCTGTAATAGAAAAAGACAGGTATTATGTTATATTTTTTGATGAATATTCTTGTAGATCCTGGATCTTCTTCATGTAGAAGAAGAGTGAAACATTCTCAAATCTCTATCAGTTTAAAGCATTGGTAAAGAAGGAGTCGGGGAAGCAAGTGAAGGCTCTATGGAGTTATAATGGTGGTGAATATAACTCAAATGAATTCAAAGACTTCTGTAGCAAATATGGAATTCGAAGAGAACTCATAATGCCTCACAACCCACAATAGAATGGGGTCGGGGAGACGAAGAGAAAAATAATTGTGGGTGTTGCATGACCTATGCAGCATGACCGGGGCCTACTGATGCACTTGTGGGCGAAAGCATGCAACACTATTCTTTATGTGCAAAACTGTTGCCCTCATAGAGTACTTGGCATGAGTACACCTGAAGAAGCTTTTACTGGTAAGAAGCTTGATATTTCTCATTTGAATATTTTTGGCTCATCAGTTTACATTCATGTGACAAAGGACGCTAGGAAGAAGCTGGAGCCGACTACAGAAGTTGGGATATTTGTGGGGTACACAGAAACACCCCATAATTATCATGTCTATTTTCCAAATAGTCGAATGACTGTGGTGAAACGGGATATAAAATTCAATGAGGTGAAATACATGAAGTTTTCACTTGAGAGGGAGCTACAATTGCATGCAGAGGAGGAAATTATTTTTCACAAAGATGAACTTCTATATGTGGATCAATTACAGGAGGATATTCATGGAGTGGAGGAGTCCACTCATGCAGAACCAAACATCAGATCTAGCAGAAATCGTACCACAGAAGCTGAGAGACTGAAGCTTGATGCAGCGGAGAATGTAGGAGTCCCTACATCACAACGTAGACAGAGACAGTCCCCTGACTGATTTACTGGATACATGGCTATTATGAGAAAGTGTGTTGTGATAGAGCCATGTTATTTTGAAGAAGTAGCGGAGGAGCCCACAAGGGTATATGCCATGGTGGAGGAGTATGACTCCATTGTTAGAAACAGTTTTTGGGAGACTATTCCAAGGCTGGTGGGTAAATCAATGGTAGATTCGAAATGGATCTACAAGGTAAAGCAAGCTACTGATGGGAGCGTCAAGAAGTATAAGGTAAGATTCTTGACCGGGGCTTCTCATAGATTGAGGGGATTGATTATGAAGAAACCTTTGCACCTGTTGCACAATATTCTTCCATAAGGACCATCCTTGCTCTCTCAGCACATATGGGTTGGAACATTCATCAAATGGATGTGAATACTTCATTACTTAATGGGGTCATTAAGGAAGAGGTGTACATTGAGTAGCCTGAAGTATTTGAGATCTTCATCAGCGAGTTGCATGTGTGCAGACTCAAAAGAGCGTTGTATGGGCTGAGGAAAGCACCACGTGCTTGGTACACATAGATTGATGGCTATTTAACTGGACTTGGCTTCACCAAGAGTGAGGCGGATGAAAACCTGTACCAAATTATGGTGGAGGGTAAGGTTTTAATCATTTTTCTTTATGTTTATGATTTAATACTAACGAGTGATGAGCAGTTGATACACTCATGCAAGGAAGATCTTGCAAAGTAGTTTTATATGAAGGATTTGGGCCTCCTTCGTTATTTCCTTGGATTGGAAATATGGCAGCGAGAAGGTGAACTGTTTGTGTCTCAAGGAAAGTATGCTTGGGAGATACTTGGTAAGTTTCACACAGAGGACTGCAAGCCCATGGATACTCCTCTTCTAGGAAATTGGAGGAAAGAGGATACTACATTGACAGAGGTAGTGGATGCCATTGTTTATCGACAGTTGGTGGGTTTTCTCATGTATTTATTTAATACAAGACCGTACATATGCAATGTGGTGAACCAACTTTCAGAAGCGATGGTTAAGCCTACCAAGCTATTTTGGAAGGTAGGAAAGCATGTCCTGAGGTATCTCAGGGGCACATCTGAGTATGGATTATGGTAAAGATAGACTGATGAGGTGAAGTTGCATGGCTTCACAGATGAAGATTGGGTAGGTAGCTTAACAGACAGAAAGAGCGCATCAGGAGGGGTTTTCAGTATCGGATCTACAACAGTTTCTTGGTAAAGAAGGAAACAAAGATCCATGGCACTCAATTCAGCGAAACCAGAATACATGGTAGCAAGCCAAGCTACATGTGAGGCTATCTGGATGAGGAAGATCTTGGTCGGTTTGTTCGGTTCACATTTAGATCCTACAGTTATACATTGTGATAATTAGAGTTACATTAAACTCTAAATTAATCCTGTGTTTCATGATAGATCTAAACATATTGATGTCCGATATCATCATATCATAAATTGTGTGCAGCGGAAGATCATGTTTCTTCAATACATTCCTATGGAAGATCAGGATGCAGACATTCTGACGAAGGCACTCGGTAGGAGAAAATTTGAATACCATAGAGGTAGGATCGGGGTGAAGGATAATCCCTATCTTGTTGAGCGAGAGTTTTGAGATTCAACAAGATGATGAGCTTATTAAAAAGTAAGCACCTTCACTAAGTGGGGCCCGCAGGCTATTTTTAGGTGTATGTCTCTTTTTAGACATGGTGAGCATATTCTATAAGTTGCAGGATGATATTTGTAGATGGTTGGTCAAATGTGGAAAATAGATGACATTATATTTTTATAACATTGGGTGAAGTCTATTTATAAATCGTCAATCTAAAAATAGGTGCATGTCGATTATTATTAACGCTTAATATAAATCCAACAATAAACATTAACTTATTCTCTTGGAGCGCTTTATTTCAATGAAAAAATTTGGCAAATTAGTGGGCATAAGGAATTATGGAATTCCTAGTGTTTATTGGTGGCTCATGCATGGAGGACACAGTTAGAACTGAAGTGGCAAAGTTATGATAGAGTTGGAAGAGTAGTTTATGGAGTTGTTATTTAGTTTAACTTAGTTAAGTGAGTTAAAGTCAGTTGAGTTAGTTGTATCTAGTCTAACTGAAAGATACACTAGTGAGAGTTAAGTGAATTAATTAGTTAATAAATTAAAAACTAATAACTCACTAACAACAGTTAACTACAGTGCATGTCAGTTCCAGTGGAGACCCAGTGGAGAGATAAGGTGAAAGAGTGAGGTATACTATCCGTTGTGACTATAGTGATGCATTCAATGCATCTGACACACATTGGAGTTTCCAATGAGGATTTCACAGTCAAGGCAAGCCCAATTCGAATTTATTCTAGGGTCTTCTTCAACAAGGATTGCGCAGTGGAGGTAGGCTGTCAGGAGGCAAGAAATTGGTGCATAGAGATGAAAATTTATGCATGAAAGTGTGTAATGAATCTACATTGTACTGAGAGCTTCATGCACTAAGATTTGTATGAGATTATTACATGATTCCATTGAGATACATAATATATGATAGTTGGGGTTTTTAGCTTTAAGCTTTCCTGCTAAACAACTGTGCTATGTGTGATTGAATTTATTCACATGTGTTTGCAATTGAGTTTCAAATTTCCGCAAGTTTAATAGTGGAAGGATTCTATATTTAGCAAGAATATAAATATTGTTAGATCAGGAGAATCCAGTAAAACATCAGTATTAATAAATTTCTACAGAAGTTCGAGAAAAAATACTTTTAGTGGGATTAAGAGAGATACCGAACTTTCTGCATTTCTGCAGAATTTTCTCCAAATGTTTCAAGTGATCCTCCCCCTTTCTTTAAAACACGGTTATGTCATCCGAGTAGACCAAAACTGATTTTTATTTCTCCTCGGCAAAGGCAATATCCATTTGTTGGACAAAATTATGAATTACGGATAAAACACGCTTCCCTAGATAGGTTCTAATCTAGAACAACAAATTAAATACTATACAACTACTTTTCCTAATTGAGAATAGACACATAGAATGGATTAGACGCTTATTTGGAATCCAAGCGCTTCCAAATGATTCCTTCAGTCACTTCCATTGTAGCCTCAAATTCCAGCTGGTTGTGCAAAATATTTCCTGTAAAAATGAGCACTAAACAACAGAAGATAGCAATAATACATATTTCTATTCAAGTTATTTTGCTAAATTAGTAAAGCATAAACCATATACATCAACTAAGATCTTGCAATATGGAAAATCAAAGCCAATACAGATGCATATAGGGAAAAGTAAGTTGTATTCTTTATTAATGATAGAAGGGGAGGTTACAACAAATAACTGATTTAATGTCACCATTTCCAGCAGCATCCCAGCCTCATCACAATGCAAATATCTCCAGCAAACTGTCACTCAAATCAATCTCCTCAATGAAAAATCCACCAACATTTCTCTACACAAATTATTCCATATCAAACACTAAGATATGTGCTTATAGATTAGCTGAGGTAGTTTTACAATCAATTACTTTCCAATAATAGGAAAAACATGCTCCCAATATTGTAGATGTTAAATGGACACATGGATTCGAAGTTTGGCACATGTGAACTCTTCTAGAAGGCATTGGCCAAGTGGAGATTCTAGAACAATGAGAATTTCACTCCCAATGTGACCAACGCACCAATGGATTTCGGGAAGTGCTTTGTAGAGCAACCTTGCATGGGGCTACCTGCATATGTAATGCACTTAGTCCCTTTAGAGGAAGCGTTGGTGAGCTCTCATATGACATATTATAAACTTCAAACTGTGGAAACCTTTGCAGTTGAAAGTCTTTGATTGATTTTTTTTGTTATTTGTCTTAAGGCGTGTAGTAATTGAAATGTTAGGGGATGATAGACCCTATACATTGGTCCTGGAGATGATGCCGAGTTAACCAGGTAATTGGGAATGATGCCCAAATTGACCTATAACAATTTCCCCCTAAATCATGAAGTCAGAATAATAACAACAATATTTTGATTGATATGTTTTACACTGTGATGAGCTGGAGATGAAGCAGAGCGGTGATTTGCATCAACCTTATAATACATTACATCATGATATATGCACTTGATCATAATTGCTGAGGGTAGGCATTCCCATTTTTAGCACATAAACACTCTAACAACATGCACATAATTTAGAAAGTTTTTGACATTGGAATGTTGCCCAATGCAGACATGCCTAAAGATATAGGCCCATGTTCGGATGACGATCTGCATGTAAGGTCACTATATAGATGATGTGTACAAAAATCCTGAAATCACAACCCAGATGGCTGAAACTTGATCAGGGGTATTCTTATCTCGTTCACTCAATCATTCAGGTACAAGTCTAGCCATGCGAATATATGATTTGTAGTCTAACATGGAAAGACATCATTTGATTACTAGCCAATAATGTGAGCTGTTAACAAACGTGAGAGAACCACCATTGATGTCAATGGCCCTCAAGGTACTGAAATACATTTTGTAAGGCATGAATAGATGATTTTATGTCGAACGGCAAACAAAATTTTTTGGTCAAAAGTCCAGAAGCGAGGATCTTGTCGATTCTGTAACAAGCCTAATGGTACTGGAATCAGGTGTTTCTAAGTGAACTTCCTGGATAATGATTTTTTGTTGACAGGAAGTCACCTTATTGTGAAACAGGAGTTACTGATTTTGGATACAAGGGTATGACTTGATGTAGAAATTTTCAGGGATGATGGTCATGAGAATGAAGGTTTACGAGTATTGCAAAAGGATGAGTTATTCACTATACGACTTCTCTTGAACATATCGGTGACACTGTGATGAGTTGGCAGCATTGACCAAAAAATGAAGTGAAGGTATGATGAATCATAGGTATGAATGAGCTATCAAGATGATTACCCAACCCAAATAGTCACGGACATGGAGTGAAGTAAGTGTCATGTTCAAGAGCGACTTGCTACCATAAATTATATTTCTCACTTTTCCCAAATTTTCCCCGGTCATTTGTCGATCAGTACCTCTTTATTTTTTAACAAGATTGAGGAGGATAACATTTTATTGATTTATAATTCAACCCTTCGTGTGAATAAAGTATCGCTATTTAATAATTTAATGAGTCTAGCAATGAATGAAACTCGATTCTTTCCATGATCGACAAGCTCGTTGATATTTTATGTTTTAACGAGCTTAACGACAGTGATAGCCCAATCATTTTTCATATTTAGAGAGTTTGAAAAAGAGGATGAAAGAAAACTCCATATGTACCTTTTCGTAATTTTGTCACTCAGATCTGAAAAACTGTAAAATAATATTTGAGAGAACCTCTTTGGTCATGTTTAACCAATGTATTCCTTTTTTGTAAATAATCTATCTCAGTCCGGAAAAGGGTTAAACTTATACTTATGAGCTCGCAAAGACAAGTGCTCAGCAATATTTTCATATTATCGGAGTCTGAAAAGAGCTGAAAGAAGACTGCAGGGGTTCCTTTTTCGCTGTTATCAAAGATCAAAAAATATATAGAAGTGCACTTCAAATCCTTTTTCTTTTTTAACAAGGATAAAAAAATAAGGAGAAAAAGTATGCTTTGTGGTCAAATCATTCTTTGAAATAAATCTACATGACTAATCTGTTCATCAGTTGTATATGATGTTTAGAACAACATCAAATGGATTAAAAATACCTATTTCATGATAAAAACATAATAAAACTATAGTCATAGCAATAAATTTAACTTGCAAATAATTAAATGAATATTAAAAGTAGTTTCACTATTAATTTTTACCATTCCATAGTTACCGTTTGCATTTTGGAGCTCTGAGGCTGATTTTTCCCCTGAAATTTATCTGTTGTTTGCGATTGTTTCTGTGGATGGATTTCATTTCCGTTTGATCCAGGTTAGTGCCATGAACCTCCTCTTTCCTTTAGTAATCATTTCATTTTCAATTTCTGCAAATTTTTAGGGTTTTACGGCCCCTAGGGTAAATTCTGGCCAAAAAAAGGGCAATGCACCCCTAAATGTCGAAACCTGCATTACATATCAAGTACAGTGAAGGGTACTTGCACATGCAACACACTGTCTATTGTTAGGGAGTGCGTTGGGCGCAATATAATTTTTTCATTTTCATATATGTCCAAAATTTTCCTAGTTTTTTGCAATGAATGGAATCTAATGGATCTTGTGATTGTATTTCAGGTTTCCATCGGATTACAATGATGATTACATGGAGGAAAAGAGAACATGAAGAATAGGATATGATTTCCTTAAATGATCCGGGTACAGTAAGATCCCTAAGAGATTGTGGACTGCTTAAGTACTTCAAATTTTTAGGGATGAGGAAACAAATAGAACTATTGGAGTTCTCACTTCAAGCATGGGATCCAACTATCGAGGCATTTCATATTACGAACCAAGTGGTTCCTATAATAGCTGAGGATTTTTACTTTCTTACAGGTTTGTCAAGGAGAGGCTTTCCCATTTCACTCTCAAGATCTATTGTTGGAAGAGAGACAGTGAGAGATTATGTTTTGCAACATTGTTATCCAAGGCCAAAGCCAAGAAAAGATGGAAAGGTAAAAATCTAAGATATTAGATATTTTCCCTTGAGAACTATCGCTTTCATGATCACAAAACTTGTCGGCACCGTTACACTACATTTAGTGAATAGATCGTATATGCAGTATGCGTTGGAGTGTATGGAGCCAATAGTCTTCAACTGGTCTGAAGCCATTTTATCTCAGATAAAGGAACAACTGAATAAATCGAAGGGAGGAAGGAAGAATAATTTTAGTTATGGTTATATCCTTATATCATTCACCTTGGAATGGATTCCACTGATGCAGCCACAACATGTGACACTAGATATAGCTAGTCCTAGAGATCCTCGGATGCAGAGATGGGTAGAAATCATGAGTTGACATGCAAGCCAATCGACTGTTGTGTTCTCTACTACATTCTTTGCCTGGTTCTGGAAACATATCATCACCATCGACGAGTATGCATATGCAGGCGTTGATTTTAGAGGGGATCTAGATTTAGCATTACCCGAAGGCGGTCAGTGGGGTGCAATAGGTAAGAATGTTTTGACCATGTTTTTTATTTTCCTAAGGTTTATACAATGTTTTTGTATTTTTATGTTTTCCCGAGACTAAACTAAATGTTTGATGTAATGCAGATGTTGGTCGTGTTCAACTAGTAGTGGAACACAAGTGTGAAGCAGATGTGCCAGCAGAGAGGGCTATCGGGAGAGAAGTCCTTCAGGATCTTGATATGGCTGAAACTCTGACTGATTTTCAGCAACACATAGAAGGTTTTACCTTCAGGATTCTGGATTTCCGGATCGAAGAGCTTCCTATGTGACTGAAGCGACACACTATTTGGGTTCCTAACTGCTGGATGCAATTAATTCGTAGGATAGCTATATCTATAGCATGTTACCACGAGCACCACTAGTTTACTTGTGACATTTTGCATACATTTTGAGGTCAGATAACCAATGTGTCTTGGGCACAAATTTTGTAAAAACCTATGACTATATATATATATATATGATTTCAGAGTTTTTTGTATGTTTATTGTGCAATCCTATTCAATGATGTGAATGTTTTCTTTACATATTTTGGAAAGGTCAGTCTAAAACTTGATTAGCCAATGAATCAGTCAATGTGTTCAAATTTCTGAAAATGTGTTGATATTGAATAAAATCAAAATGTCTTTCCAAAAGTCGAACTCTTAGGAACAATCTATGCAATGTTGGATTTCGAATAGTATAAACACTAGTAAGTTGTAATACCACAAGTTGTGAGTCTAACCTTATGATGATACAGTTAATACCAAATGAAATGGCATCAAAGAGGAGTTCAATCAACGTGATATACTCAAAGATATTGTTCTTCGATCTACCAATACAGATCCCTTGAAAACTCACTAACTTGTCATTCGGAGAGAAAATGGCCCATGTTGCAGAGGATAGATTCTGCATGCTATGACTAGCACCATCATCATATCCAACAAAGAGTTACGAAGATTCATACATCTGCGATAAAATGTAAAGAAGATTAATAACGTTAAGAAAACTCTAAAAATAAATTAAGATATTGAATGCAAATCAACAACATATATATACAATATAATACAAAAAATTACTACACTCATGATTAAGCATAGTAACGTTTCAAATACAACCCATTTCTAGGTTGCGCCGATGGAATTCCATCGTAATCAACCAACTCATAGGCGCCCTTATCAAGAACTCTTTTGACAATATAGGGGCCATGCCATAATGGCTCAAACTTTCCTGTACCTATTACACCAGCTTCTTGATCATAAAGAAGGACCAAGTCTCCCTCTAAGAAAATGCGAGGCTAGAAATTTTTGTCGTATTGTGCCTTTATACGTCTCTTATGCGCTTCGTTGGCCAATTGGACTTCATGATGCATTTCATCAAGATGGATGAGGTTAAGGAGATGTGCTTCTTCTTCTAAGGTGCCAGGTAACAAGTCAGTTGTGAGTTTTAATGACGGTATTTCATATTGGATTGGTAAGATAGCTTCAAGACCATACACCAATTGAACAGGAGTAAAGCCAGTTGTGTTTCTCACTGAGGTTAGATACATCCACAAGGTGGAGTACAGCATGGAAAATTTTAGGGGCTCATATTCGCAGGTGGGCTAATTTTCCATGATTTTTCCAAAAAAAAGATACACCAATTTCCATTTTTTATAAAAATGATTCACCCAAAATTTACAATATAAAATAATTTTCCTTTAAAAATCACCAACATTATATAGGGAGTATATATAAAATCATTATAAATTTGAATAATTTTACAAATACATCAATAAAAATTTTATAGTATTCATACTAGGGACTAGTGAGATTCACCAATTTTTTAAACTTCAATATAATTTTCCATCCTTAAAATTTTCCCTGGAGTACAAGATCAAATGCCAATTTCTTTTATGAAATCCTATCATTTGTTGAAGCAAATTTTTAAGAATATTGTTGATAGCTTCAACTTGTCCATTTGATTGTGGATAATAAGGAGTAGAATTATCATGTGAAAATCCTAACTTGGTAGTCAATTCAGCCATCATGTGATTGTGAAAATGATTTCCATGATCTGTAACTAAAGCCTATGGGACCCCAAACCATGCAATAACATGATTAAAGAAAAAATGCAGTTGTTTGTCCCGTGTTGTTGAATGTAGGCATCGTTTTGGCCCATTTGGTAAAATAGTTGACTGCGACAATAATATAACTGTGCCCCCCAAATGAACGAGGGTTATAGGTCATGAAGTAAATACCACATTTCAAAATTGGTCCCACAGAGACAACAGGATGCGTTGGCGATGGCGGTTTTCAGATTTTACGATAAAAAATTTGGCATGCATGACAACTTCTGACCACGAGGATGTAATCTCGAAAAATAGTAGGCCAAAAGTAACCTGCGTGGAGTATATTTTGTGCTGTAGCATAACCAAATAAATTTAAAACACAAGCCCAAGCGGGACAGTCATTTAACACTTTTTTGGCCTCCTCATGAGTGAGGCACCTCCTTAAAATGGTATTGACACCACGATGATAAAGTGTATCACCGATGATCAGATAATATTTGGATTGGTATCGAATACATCGCTATTCAGAGTGAGAGGTATTAGGTCGAAAATTTTGGGTTTGGAGTAAAATGATGAAATCCCCATACCAAGGATCAGATGATCCAATTAGAAATAGAGACTCATCAAGAATTGACGGTTTCGACGTAGTTGTAGTACTATAAGAGGGAAGGTCACAGAGAAGCTCAGCCAGAACGAAAGGCTTCTTTGATTTGGATTTGATGAATTCCAAATCAAATTCCTGCAAGATGAAAATCCATTTTGAATATTTTTCCCCCAGTAATTGATGTGATAATATATAAGTCATGGGGCTGCAATCCGAAATTATAGTGGTTTTTCGGAGCAGGATGTAATAGCGAAACCTTTGGAAAACTTGAATAGTTGCCAAGGCAAGATTTTCTATGTATGAATACTTAACTTCCATATCATTGAGATTACGAATCAAATAATAGATCAAATGTTCAATTCCATCTTCTGCTTGGAATAATACCATAGAAATAGTCATTTCATCCATGGAGATATATAGGAAATAATAATTTTGATAATTAGGGTGATACATTAATGACGCTTGGACAAGAGTGTCCTTGACAGCATCAAAAGAAGCTTGCACAACTTGGTCCCAATGGAAGGGGACCCTTTTTTTCAATATTTGAGTAAATCCTTTAGCGATTTCAGTGTAGTTTGGAATGTAAATCCTTAGGAAGTTGGCCTTTCCTTGAATTTTTTGTATCTGAAGTAAGTTTGACGGCGCAAGCAAATGAATAATGGCTTGAACCTTCAATGGGTCGATTCGAATTTCTTTTTTTAAGACTACGAATCCAAGAAAATGACCAGAACCAACACAAAACACACATTTATGTGGATTTAGGCATATTTTGTAGTGTCAGAAGCGTAATAAAATGGCTCTCAAGTGCATCGGGTGATCAGTCTGATTTCGTGAATGCGCTGGTAAATCATTTAGATATGATTGACCAATCTGCTTGATGTCATTGAAAGCATAATCCTTTGCTCTCTGAAAGGTTTCCCCAGCGTCTTTAAACCAAATGGTGGTTTCCTATAAGCAAATGTGCCCCAGGGACATATGAATAATGTCTTATGTTGATTCTCTAGGCGAATATTGATTTTATTGTAGCCTTAAAATTCATCCATGAACGAAAATATTTCATATCTAGCACAATCGTTAATTATCTGGTCGATAAAGGGAGTAGTATAGTTGTCTTTTGGACAAGCATGATTAACGTCCCAATAATCAACGCACACTCTAATGGTTCCTTGATTTTTCATGAGAAGAATGATGTTGGAAACCCACTTAGTTAGCGGAACATGGTATATGAAACCAACACGCAAAATTTTTTCAACTCTGTTTTGATGGAAGCAGCTTTCTTCGAATGAAGAGGAAGAAGCTGTTGACACATGAGTTTGACATCATGATACATATTAATAGTGTGTTCAACAATACTAGTATTTATGCCTGGAATTTCCTCGTAAGACCAAGCAAATACATCACGGAATTCAAAAAATAGAGAGTGATATGATTCAAGTTTTGATGGAGAACACGATACACCGACATGAATATTTTCTACAACTCTAGGTTTGGTCGAAATATTGATAGAAATTTTTTCTTCAATAATTGACAGAATTCACTCAGAATCGATTGCATTAGTTGGTAAAGAATTCGAAAATAATTTCTTTATTATTGGGTGGTATAGTTAACCAAGATAATTTTCTTCATAATCAGGAATATGGGAACGATGATGATAATCTTCCCATGGTTCTCCTTCTGACATCAATGCTTCCAAAATATTTTCATCTGTCAAAAACATTGAGGAAAATGGATTAGATGGAGTACCAAAATCAAAGGAACGATCAAACTAAACACTCGGTGATGCTGATTCCAGATTTTCCACCCAACCTAGATAGATTGATTGCTATGTCAGCTCAATAGGGCTGGGCGGTAAAATTTCATCCAACGTAGAAATATCAGAATCACCCATACCCTCCCTTAATCCAGATAGAGTGGAAGAGATCATGTAGCAGGTCTCTATATTTGCAATTTCAGCCGACGTTGCGGGCGGCGGTAATGCAAAGGTTCCCATTAAAGTGGAATATTTTAAGAGTCCTACACCAATGTTCTGATGTTCTAGTTGGGGTATGTGAATGAACGGAACACTTCTAGTCACCTGCGAAGAAGATTAAAAGAAGGATAAATGATTAATGACTGTGATAGCACCTTTATGTGGAAAGGAAATCACTCTAAAATATGTATAAAAAATTGCAGTCATTGCATATACCCATGGCCTTCCAAGTAAAATATTATATTCAAGGAGTTTTTCAACAACCTCAACATCAATATTCACTATTTTCCTGCTAGTAAAACAGGAAAGTTATTAATAATACCACAAGGTTTATATGTATGTCCATCAAAGGCCTTCAATGTCATTGATGATTGTGTAAGCACAATGTGCCAACTGACTTCCAAAAATTTAGAGACATAATGCATGTAGATGCTCCCTCATCAATAATAGTGAAATGAACAAGGTGATTGAGAAAATTTACCTGTATGGAGAATGCCAATTCTCCTGGTAACTTTGGCACATAGCTCGTATGATTAAAGACGACAAGATTAGAATCACTCGAATCAATTCCACCAATAGCTGACAATAAAGCTTGTTTTCGGGAGGGAAAATTTTTTAATACCTTAAGAGTAGACATAGCTAAAGGGGATTGAGACAAATATCAAATATATTATAGTTTTGTGCAGCTCTTGCTCGAGTATTATATGTCGATTTGTCAATTACTCCCTTTGGTGGCATGATTGTCAATTCAGGAATAACAGTAGGCGGTACTAATTCCGTAGACGGATTCATTTTCGAGGTAGTAGGTTTATCAGTGGAATGAATACCATAATATTTATTATGCGTTGACACCAAAATATCTATTGAAGGTTTTGTGATAGATAACATTAACACTTGGGAACTAGGAGCTGCATCCGTAGCAACCATGTTTGTGTCTGGATTGGGAAATGGGCCTGTCAACACAATTGATGCATGGGAAGTTTTGATGATTTTTTAGACTTCAGCGCAGTGAGGAAAATCCCTAAAAAAGTGTTCCTCATTACAGATTATGCATGGATAACAAGGTTTCCTAGGTCCAGACGATTGATCAGGTTATCTTTCCTGCGGGTTATAATTTTTCTTTTTCTTAGATTTCCCCTTTTTCTTACTTCCAGGTTGCTTGTCACTTTTTCCTTTGTCAAATTACATGGCATTAATTTCGGAAGTAGGAGTAGGATCAGATGCGGTAGTGTGATGTGTGCTTGCAGTGCCAATCAAACTGTCTCCGGCATGAGAGTCCTTTAATTGAAGAGGAACAATAAAATTAGATATTGGCGCATTATGAATTTTTTCATAGAGCATGCTAGACTAAGTATAAATAAAGTCTAAATATTGGGCATGAGAAATAACGTGCTCTTCTGTGACAATGCCACCCTTAGCCACATCCTCAGTTATAAATGGTAACAGGAACTTAATGAACCATTCAGAAAGGATCTGGTCCGGAACAAATGTCCTAACCATTCGACGATGACGACGCCACTCATGAATATGATCAGAAATGTGAGTAGCATTAGTTTGTTTTAAATTGGTCAAGAGTTCCATTCCAGTTTCATATCTAATAGGTAACTGGAAATGAGTCAAAACAACAGTAGCTAGGACAGTGAAATTATCGAAATAACCTCTATGTAATTCAATGTACCATTTTACAGTCGAACCTGTGAGCGTACGCTAGAAAATACGTAGTCGAACATAATCATAATTCAGAGAGTTTGATGAACACCATAAATGATAAGTCATGACATGAGTTGATGGATCTTCTCTAGGGTTTCCATTGAACTTAGGAATATTCGAGGGTAATTTGTGAGGTACCACTGACCACCAAGGAGCATAGTTAATTGGATCATTAGTTAGCCAATTTAAATCTCGTAAATCTAAAGTTGCAACAATGGGAAAATGTCAATCAAGGTTAGGTTGAACATAGCCAGGGTAAGATGAAATTGCTTGAGAAATAGGCCTTTGAGCACCAGCATAAGGAATCTACTACTCGTAACCCAGATAGGGATTGTTTTGAAAAGAAAACACCTGAGGATTCTGTTGAACAAAACCTAGATATTATACTTGTTGAAATGAAGTTTGAGGCATTTTCACCTGTGGCTCCCAAGGGGTCTTTCCACCAATGTAATAACCCAAATTATAATAACTTGGATTCGGTTGATAGTTATAACCAGGTTGTGGTTGTGACATCCCATAAAATGGTAAACCAACTTGTGAATAGATGATTCCGGATACAATTTGTTGTAAATTAACCGAAGGATTTGGAGTCTGTGGACCCAAAATTTGTTGATATTGTGTTTAAGGACCTGCTTGATAAGGTTGTACAACATTTTGATTCTGTAGTAGGGGTAAAGTTGTATTGACAAGTGGAAATGATGTGGGTGTAACAGGTTGAACTAGTTGATACGATTGTATAACCATTTGTGGTTGGATAAGCAGAGTTGGTTGCCATTGACAAACATTCATTTCAACATTAGGTTGACAAAAAAGTGACAGAGTATTGTCATATTGGGTGACCAAAGGGTCCCCCCCAGCATGAGGAGGATAATAAGATGGAAAATATTGCTCTCCAAATGCTGGAGTCCAGTTGATATGGTACTTTAAGGAATAGACCCAAAAGGACTGGCTTGATATTGCCCTGAAGATGTGTATAATGAATCAAGTCATTCAGTACTTACTATATGATTATAAATTAAAATGCCGGATGATGACGTTAGTAAAGTCCATGGATTTGAAGATGCACCAGAGAAAATGACAGATAATGATTTATATCTTGATGGGACCAAAGGGCCACCATGAAAATAGGACTCTGGTGAAGTTGTAAACATCAACGGGGTAGCTAGTGTAGGAGCTAACGTAATTGGAATATATGGCCCATACAAAGATGTCAATTCAAACATGGCTACTTGACCAAATGTATACACTTTTGAATCAAGGGGAGTTTGAAAAGGAACAGGTTTAGCAAAAGACGATGGTGTCGACTGAGGAAAAGACTCTTACAGGTAAAGGTCCTTCCAAAAATGGGTTAGAGTTAAAGGTGTCTCATCTTGTGGGATTCTTCAATCACAATTAAACCAGGTGGAAGTATTTCACCATCAAGCCCAAAGTATATTTCAGGTGGTTGACTATGTCATATGGGAGATTCAATAGCTACAAAAATTTGTGGGATGACCAAGGTAGGAAAAACTTCCGGTTGTACGACTTCAGGATTCAGATGTTATAGCAAAGAAGAGATAGGATGTGGATCAATTTCTAGTTGAAAAATGTTGGGTCAAGGAGGTATGGTCTCACTGATTCGATGGATCGTGACTACGGGTAGCTGTGAATACTCTGTTTCGATAACAGTAGATGAAGTGAGATGTGTAGAAACAACTTGAGCTAACTATGGTTTATGGAAAGATGATGATTCACCCGAGGTACGAATTGTACTTGATTCATCAGATCATGATAGCCTTTGCCTACCAGAAGTAACTTCTTGTGGTAAAGGTGGTTTTAACACTAATCTATGCGAACGATGAGGGAAAGGATTTTGTTATTCCACAATTACTGATCTATTTTAACCAAAAAAAAATAAACAAAATAAAATGGTAATGCTAGGCAACAGTGTTTACCAAGAAACTATGAACTGGATAAGACCTCATGGCGAACCAAGAAGTACGGGCAGGCAATCTCCCAAATGTTGTGCTTGGTGTATCACAATTTACAAGGTGGCTGACTTGGTTCACTATGGATGGATAGCACCTAAAATTTGTCCTCCCAAATATACCCGAAGGTACATGGAGGTCCAAGTCTATATTAGTGCTATCTGATGCGAAACTGCATAGTGAGATCACCCCTTTATACTTATCGTATTGTAACACCGCCCGATATACCCGAAAGTACGTGGATGAGCTATGATATACTTACATCCATGGAGTGAGGTATCACACTTGGAATGTATCACTAACAAGTTAACGAGAGCTGCTGTGTTTTATGACGCCAAAACACGTCTCTAACCTATAAATTCTAAATGTTATCGTTATGGTTCCAATGCTTTGTTAGGTAAATTGAGATTAATTTTATGTTGATCTTGCTTAACAATTTTCCTTTCAAAGGTTCACCGCGATGATGTATTGGAAAATTCCTAAAATGCAACTAAGAATGATAATAAATCTTTAACTTTTAGTTTTTCAATTAAAATCCTAGCTACTAGAGGGAAAGAGCAATCAATTTGCGAGAAAAAAAATAAGAGAACACAAACTAAATGCAGATTTCCTAATTGTTCCTTTTTCAAAACACACAAAATACTACATGCAAATGCAGATTTTTCTTTTCAGTTCCTTTAATTTTATGAATGCAGAAAAGAAACTAAGTGCACTAAATCAAAAAAATAAAATGCATTTTACTTTTGAGAAATGAGGAATACAAACAAAAATTTCTCTTTTGAAGGAAAAAATGAGGAATGAAACAACCGTTTCTCCTATCAAGAAGCGAAGATTTTATCACAATTTCCTTCTTCAAAAGAAAATGGATCTAATACGACAACAAAAATACTTTGAAATTAACTTGCCAATGATAAAGAAAAATGCTTTAAACAAACATTGAACAAATTTTCTTTCAAATGAGGAAGAGGTAGATGAATTCACTAATCAATATGAGGCTTAGGATTTTCAAAACACATCAGCAAACAAACTAAAAAAAACTGCAAAGACAAATTCAAGGGAATTTGGATGGCTTTAGGAGGCAACACAGTCTTTAAAGAGAGACAATGTTTTGCAACACAGGACTGAAAGGGAGACAGTGCTATGTAAAGAACTATGTCATGTCCAAGAGTGTGTTGGACACAGTGTATAAAGAAAAACACAGTTGTTTAACACACTTCTTTTTCAAATTTTGACCTTAAAAAGCCTAATCTTTGTGTGTAACAACTACTGGGAGAATAAACAGAGAAAATCAGAGGCTAAAACACCAAGGATAGAGAGTAATGTCCCTAGTGGAGTCACCAATTTGTTGGATAGAATTGTGACTTACCGATAAAACATGCTTCCCTAGAAATGTGCTAATCTAGAACAACAAATTAAATACTATATGAATAATTTTCATAACTAAGAACAGACACACAGAATGGATTAGATGCTTACTTGGAATCCAAGCGCTTCCAAATGATTCTTTCTATTGCTTCCATTATAGTTTCAAATTCCAGCCGGCTGTGCAAAATATTTCCTACAAGAATGAACACTAAATAGTAGAAGATAGCAATAATACATATGTCTGTTCAAGTTATTTTTCTAAATCAGTAAACAATAAACCATATACATAAACTAAGATATTGCAATATGGAAAATCAAAGCCAATACAAATGCATATAGGGAAAAAAAAGCTGTATTCTTTATTAATAATAAAAGGGGAGGTTACAACCAAATGACCGATTTAGTGTCACCATCTCCAGTAGCATCCCAGCCTCATCACAATGCAGATATCTCCAACAAACTTTCACTCAAATCAATCTCCTCAATGAAAAATTCACCAGCATTTATGTACACAAATTATTCCTTATCAAACACTAAGATCTATGCTCAAATTATAGAGTAGCTAAGGTAGTTTTACAATCAATGACTTTCCAATAATAGGCAAAACATGTTCCCAATCTTGTAGATGTCAAATGGACACATGGATTCGAAGTTTGACACATGTGAACTCTTCTAGAAGGCACTGGCCAAGTGGAGGTTCTAGAACAATGAGAATTTCACTCCCAATGTGACCAACACACCCATGGATGTCGGGAAGTGCTTTGTAGAGCAGCCTTGCATGGGGCTACCTGCATATGCAATGCACTTAGTCCCTATAGAGGCAGCGTTGGTGAGCTCTCATATGATATATTATAAACTTCAAACTTTGGAAACCTTTGTATATGAAAGTATTTGATTGATTTGTCTTGTTCTTTGTCTTAGGGCATGTATCAATTGAAATGCTAGGGGATGATAGACCCTATACATTGGTCTTGTAGATGATGCCCAGTTAACTAGGTCATTGGGAATGATGCCCAAATTGACCTATAACACCATTTCTCTTTGAAAAAATTCTCCTGCTTTTATCAAACCAAAAGGAATCTTGGCATAAATAAATTTTCCCCATGGCATGGTAAATGTAGTCTTTTCCTGATCTTCTGGATTTATCAATATATATTTATAACATGAAAATCCATCGAGCATGGACATTCTTTAAGAGGTAACAATATTCTATAAAATTTGATCCATCCTGGGAAGAGGATAGTTGTCCTTCAAAGAAGCCTTGTTTAGATTTCTAAAATCAATACAGATATTGATCTCACCTGTTGGCTTAAGGGGTCCTGACCCAGGTTCAGAGGTTAAGGTTTGCCAAAAAACCCCTATACTACTCGCCCTTTCGGTAGTGACCTTCTTGCGCAGGCTAAAGTATCACCCGAAGCAGTATTGGAGGGTGTTGGAACCAGGTTTCCACACCCTAAGAAAGAGTAGGTAATTCAAGAAGAGCTATGTTCCCAACTTATCGAGCTTCAAATTTAACAAATCAAGTGCATGCTTATATCATAAAGCTCAGATCTAATGATTACCTTTGCATCCACATGCATAATACCATTTTATCAGTGCAACAACTATAATTGCAACAGTTAACAGATCATAGATTCATATAGCAGAAACAAGGATACTTTCACAGCTATTAAACAGATATTTTCGCAGCTTAATCATACAATTCAAGTTTGCATAAATTATAACAAAATAGATCTAGGTCACATCATATATCAACAGTACTTCCCATATATATTAATACCATAATCTCCTTACATTCCCAAAATACCACCTGTGCACACATCCAGTAGGGTTCGGACACAGTAGGACTGAGGAGCTTCACGCACACAACCAACAAGAGTCCTTCCCCGAAAAAACCCAACAACATATCTAACAATTCTTTCTTAACATCAATCTCTATTCTTTCCTGCCTATGACTAAAAAATGGTTCATCTATTTATATTGATTTAGCCTACGCATCCAATGATCCACAAATCATGGTTTCCTGACTCTTGGTCTACCCTTGACCCGTTACAATGCATTAGGGGCTTTGACCCACCCAAAATCCCCTACGTTAGACTAATTAAGACCAATATATACAAGATTTATAAAAAATTCGTAGCTTTTAGGGGAACCTGTTCCAACAGTCCCTATTACACCATTTTTTGGTCATCTAACCTATTGCTATTAGATGGACCCAAGTACACCATTTAAGACCAATTTTACCGTTAGTAAAATTGCATTCACTATGAAAAATAACTTAGTAAACCACCTTTATAAAGTTGTTTATGGTCTAAAAAGGAAACCCCGTGAGGAAATATTAAATAAATCTACATTTTTTTTATTCTCCTCAAGGAATAATTAGTTAAACAACAATTTAATTAATATTCCTGGTTATATTTAACCCAAAACAGCGAAATTAATTAGATAAATCATTATTTATCTTAATATTTCCTAAGAATAATTATTTAAACCTTATTTAAATAATATTCTTTGTTAAATATGACTAAATCACCGTTAAATAATTAAATAAATCATTATTTATTTGATTATCACTCAAGCACATCCTTAAAATGATAAATAAATCATTTATTTATTTATTATTTACAAATAAAGGGATTTGACCCAAGTCAAATTCCTTTCCCTCCAACAAATATAATAAAATATTCCATAAAAATTGGATCTTGATTTGGTTAATAATATTTTAATTATACACCAATATCTAGACTAACTAAATATTTTGTTATAAATAGAAGGTTTTTCCCATTCATTTACCACCTTTTGTTGCCTAAAGATCACTCTGGATCTATACTTGCGGTCTGACTATTGATCCACCATGATAGTCATATTTTTCTACCATTTTGGTCTAGGTTTTCTACACCATCAAGAGAGAGGAATTCTAGATCTAAAGTGTTGGACTTACAAGAACCCATCCCATTGAGGAGAACAGGGAACACCCTCTTGTGTTTTCCTCCCAGGTGCCATTAATACAAAATTCATTCGATATATTCTTGTCTTGTCT
The DNA here is from genome assembly GCA_034641835.2 of Pinus albicaulis. NCBI lineage: Eukaryota > Viridiplantae > Streptophyta > Pinopsida > Pinales > Pinaceae > Pinus > Pinus albicaulis. The sequence continues at coordinate 784,589,993 of CM076579.1, forward strand.
ATCGGATGCATGGAGTAAATATTGTTTTTTCTACTGCTTAATGTCTTATAATGCATAGACCTAGATTTTTTCAGCATTTATCTTGATCTCCTCACTGCATATTTGAGGATATTAGCAGCCATATTTTCTGTTAGGGTTGTTTGGTATGTACAACTTAAGTGGTCCTTTTTCGTCCGCTTGGAATTAAGATTCATACTAACAACTGGCGACTCCACACGGGTTTATGATTACGACCGCTGTCGTTTTTCTGATCCTTGCATATCCAGTTGCCTCAAACCCTAGTATTTCTCTTCAGCCCCTTTTTTTTCTTTTATTGATGTTGTTTTTAACCTAGAAAACCCTAAAACGATAAAAGTTCTGACTTTCGTGTGTTTTCGGACCTATTGCATAGGTGACAGACATCAGCCGTAGCTGAGACGGCAACATTTTCTGAAATTTTTTTCCGAGAGTGCCGAAAGTGCAGGTCACACTTTGCGGCCCCAAACCTACAACCTAGACCCTCAGGATGCACCTTTCAACCCAAAAACTGCGACCTCTGTTGAAAACAGGCCATAAACTGTGACCTAGACTTTTTGCAGGGATTTTTATGAAAGTTTTATGGGTTTTCCTGAGCCTCTGTTCAGGGTTTTCTGACCTCCGTATCCACCCATTTTGGACCTATACTTGTTATGTTTCGCTCACCTAAGTGGGAACCCAGCCCCCTAGGGCTTTATTACCCTCCACTTTTTGTGGAAGAGTTTTTGTTGTTTGCAGGTTGTCTGAAATTTTAGAGCCTTCAACCATTTTTTCAAATATAATACCTCACCTTCAGATCTGCTTTAGATCGGCTTGTTATCCATCCAAATCACCTCATCTATATTTTTTTGGTTTTTCCTCTAGGGTTCACTCCATTTCCCTTCAGGAGATAGCCTTTCGCCACCTTGTTTACAACAATTTTTCCTCTGATTTGTTGTTGTTTTCTGCACCAATTTCCAGCGGATTTTGTCTTTTATATCCTTGACCCTATTGACCTTAGATCTATTAGCTTTTTCTTAGTGTTTTTTGATTATTTTTTTACTCACCTATTGACTAGTTGTTGAGAGACCTGCCTCCTTGGGTGTTTAGACTATTGCATTATTAGCTGTTTATTTTCTATTTTTGCAGGCCTATATACTATCATTTGCAGGTTTATTTACAACTATACATCACGCTTTTTTTTTTCTCTACAAACGTCTGGGTTTAAAAATTAAAATTTACACATTTTTACACACACACCCTAAGCGAAAAATGGATTGGTTAACACCGCCAAGAAAAGACTAAAATTTTTTAAATCAATTGATCCCTCACCTCCCTGCCCTTGTTTCGACATTGTAATCAGTTGATCCTACACCTCCCTGCCCTTGTCAGTCTCTTTTTCTTTTGTGCCATGTTTCTGACGTCACCATTGCACCACCAAGGCATTTATTGTGGAGACTTCTTGGCCTTCATCCTCATTTTATGGTAGGAATACTTACTCCTCCGCGTAGGATTCGAGTTAGTCCTCCACCGAGTCTGCACACCAACTATTCTTCTGGTCCTTTGGGTTCTCCTTCTCATTTCGCCTTCGGTTCTCCCCCTGATGCCTTCAATATGTTTGGTGCAGGACCTAACCACTAGTGGGACCGCAACGGACACTACCCCAGTTGTGCCCTTGCTCCCCTTTATGGCAGGCCTCAGCCTTCCCGATTTTTAACCAGTTGATAAATGACCCTATACACCATGATGCTAGTTGGCCTGCTATGCTAACAAAGCTCCCTTCTAACATCCCAAAGTTTGAAGGGCTTGCTGGAGAAGATCCTTCAAATCATGTTAGAACTTTCAACATGTGGTGTTTGTCTAATTCCATTACCAATGACTCTATCCGTCTTCGGTTGTTCCAAAAAATTCTTACTAGTGAAGCTTCTAAGTGGTATGTTGATCAGGCCTCTTCCTCTCATACCACCTTTGCAACTCTTTCCTAGGATTTTTTGTCTTATTTAGAGCTTCCCCTTCATTACAACACTGGTACAAAACTCTTGAATTCTTTCGGTCAATCGTTTGTGACCCGCCTATCTGACCATGTCCACGAATGGTGGAGAATAAAGAGCCTATGTCGAGCCCCTACCTTCGAAGACTGTGTCTACATGGACTGGTTCCTTAGATCTCTCTTGCCGACTATTGTGAAAGATGTCGCATTTCACTTTCCTCAAACCTAAGAAGTCACTCTCCAAATTACATTAAAGTATGACCTGATCTATGCTCCTTCGGGTTATGTTTATACCATTCTACCTGATCTTCCCAGACCTGGTGGTGCCAACACATCGGGGGCATCTCACACAAACCGACGTTATCATTGGAGCTCTCTTTAACCCATATGCTCAACCTCCCATGGGCTATGGTTTTCCTCACAGGGGGGCAGCACCTCCTGCACTTTTCCCCCTCCTGGTAGCATGTATCCACGATATGGCATGCCTCCTGTTTTTCCCAACCTCCTATTTACCACACTGTTACCCAACCTCCTTATTATCCGTATCCACAGCCTGGTGCTTCGGCTCCTCTAGCATTAGCACCTCCTTCTCCCTTGCCTTCTCAACCCCTGCAACAACAACCACCGCCCCCTCCGGGTTAGGTGTACACACAGCAGGGCACGAATAATCCTCCTCCCTCAAAAAAGAAGAGGAAAGGCACTCAAACTCAAGCTACCCTTGGTAATCCTGGACCTAATCAAGGTAATGCTCCTAACACTACAAACCAGAAACATGGCACTCAACCTAAGAAGGATAGGCATGTTTTTATGAGCAATCCCTGTTCTTGTTGTGGTGTTTATGGTCATTATACACATGATTGTCCTCTTTTGCCACAGATGTCACAGCTATGGGAGTCTTAAGCAACATTGAGAGGATAGCAAGCCGTCCATTCTGTTCCTCCCAGTTCTACACCTAGTCAATCGAGTGTGCTTACCGATCCTTTCCCTCAGCAAGGATTTGTGGCTACCCAACTACCTGAAGTTCAGGTGGCCACTCAACCTCTTCCATTTGGTACCTCCGATTACCAAATTCTCATGATGACCTCTGATCAGCCTTCAGAACCTTCTCCTCTTAGCCCTTCACCTTCAGCTGCTACTCATGGGCCTCTTTATCCTCCTGGAATAGTTCCTCCAGGCCTTAACCATGTTGGATCCATCCCGCCTAGTCATTACCCCTATGGTCAGATACCGTTCCTAGCTCCCCCACCAGGAGTGTACACGCTACCTGTTATGGCCACCCTCTCTCTTCCTAACCTGACCCTTGGGATTCCCGTATGGTACCTCGATCCTCTAGCCGCTACCCCCTAGTCAACCCAAACCTTATCTTGCTTTGACCTCGGTTCAACCAATCCCTATGAATTCTCCCTCTGCAATAGTGCCTCAGTCACCTCAACAGGAACCACCTCCCATTGCGACCGCTTCATTTAAGAAGAGCAAAGCTCACAAGGGGGCATCAAAGGACAAGGCTGCCCCAACAAACCCTACCCCTTCTTGGCCTCCAAAGTGTACCATCCAGTGTTCTTTGTGTGATGTTGCTAGCCATGCCACCCATACTTGTCTGGAGTTGCCTCACCTTAAGTCCATGGTCAATAAGATGTTTTCGAAGTCTGATATCCCAAAGGTATATGTCACTATTCCTGATTTAATCCCGAAACTCAAACCATTGTGCACAAATCACCCTTGTGCTTTATGTGATTTCCATGGCCACTACACTCACCTCTGTCCTCACCTCGAAGAGTATCATTCCTCTTTGGAAGCCTTCCTCCATTTCGAGTCTGAGCGTAACAAGTGCACCCTTTCCTTGTTCACAAGTTCTTCTTCGGCAGAAACAGAGGATCTGCCTACTCCCATTGACATCCCTCCTCTCGATGTCAACATGCCAGAGCCTTTGGTCATCATTTTATACCTATCATCATTCATGAGACCCTTGGGAGAAGCCCCCATGGAGACTTCCCCCGATGATCTTCTTGACCTCCCTTCGGCGATCACCCTGGGCTCAACATTAGTAGATCCTTTATCTGCTTCATCTTCGATCATCCCCCATGACATTGTGCATGTGATCCTTTCTTCACATGATTATGAGTCAGGTAGCTCTGCCACGTTAGGTGGTCCCCCTTTCTCCAATCACCCCATCTTTCACTCTGATGAAGACATTATGGAAGCGTTGACCAACCCTGACTTTCCGTGCAATGATATGCACTACCGTGCATACTTCCTCCCACAACAGTCCCATGACCAATATGCTATGGAAACTAAAGAATTCATTGCTAATGAAGTTGATTGGTTTAGGAATCCCATTCCTGCACCTGATGCTTTCAAAGAAGGAAATATGACCAATATCTCTACTACCATTAAAATTAAAATTTCTGACAAATCAGGGATAGAGGAAAATATCACCTTGGGCGCCCATTGCACCCCGGAAGAGGTTGAGGCTTACACCAAGCTATTCAAATAATTATGCGATGTTTTTTCCTGGTCCTATTCAGAAATGCCCAGACTCAATCCTGCCTTTGTCAAACACCATATCAATACATGGCCTGATGCCCATCCTGTCCATAAAAATTTGAGACCCATTAATCCTTCCAGACGAGAAGATGTCAAAGCTGAAATCAATAGGCTCAAGCAAGAGGGTTTTATCTATCCCATTGAATACAGCACTTGGGTGTCCAATCCGGTCCTTCTTCTCAAGAAGCAAGGCACCATCCGTGTCTGCACAGACTTTCATGATCTGAACAAAGCTTGTCCCAAAGACAACCTCCCCACACCATTCATTGACCAAATCATTGATGACTGTGCGAGGCATGAGGTTATATCCTTTATGGATGGTTTCTCTGAGTACAACCAAATTGTTATTCATCGTGCTGATCAACTTAGAACCACATTCATTAGTCCGTGGGGGACCTTTGCCTATCAAGTCATCCCGTCCAGTCTTAAAAATGCATGAGCCACTTTTCAGCGGGCTATGTATTATTGTTTCCATGACCTTGCTCATATTATCCTTTCTTATTTATATGACCTTATTGCGCGTTCTAAACATTGGGCATAGCACCTCCACAACCTGCATACCATATTTCTCCATTTTCACAAGTATAATATCCACCTCAACCCGCTGAAGTGTGTCTTTTGTGTACCTGCTGGTTGTCTTCTAGGCTTCATTATGTCTAAAGATGGTATCACACTTGACCCTTGGAAAGTTCAAGCCATCCTTGAGCTTCCTATCCCTCGTAATTTACGCCAGCTACAAAGCCTCCAAGGAAAAGCTAATTTCCTTCGTCAGTTCATACCTGACTATGCCACCACTGCGCACGGGTTCCTGAGACTCCTCCACTCTAATATCCCTTTTGTTTGGGATACCTATGCTCAAGAGTATTCGATGCCCTGAAGCATGCTCTCACGTCTTCTCCCTTGATTCGTCCACCTAAATTTGATAGGGATTTTATCCTGTATTTCCCCGCTTCCACCCACTTGGTCACTGGAGTTCTCCTTCAGGAAGATGACCATGGAATTGAACATGTTATCTATTATGTCAGTAAGAACATGGTAGGACCTCCTGTATCCTACTCACAAGAAGAGAAATTAGCACTGGCTATCATGTTCTTGGTCTAGAAACTTTGTCATTACATACTCATGCGTTCCACCAAGGTCGTGACTAATTCCAACCCTATGGCCTTCCTATTGAGTCGTCAAATTGTCAGTGGGAAGTACGCCCGTTGGATCATGATCCTCCAGAAATTCGATCTTGAGTTTGTCACACCAAAAAGTAAGAAAGGTTTAGCCCTTTTTGAACTCATTTTTGAATTACCTACAAGTACGCAAGATCCACCAGTTAATGATAATTTCCCCGACGAACATTTTTTTTCCATTACCACTGATGACCCTTGGTATGGGGACATCCTCACTTATTTGCGAACCCAAAATTTCGCCCTCCATATTGACCGTGATGCTCAACGATGTATCTGACACTAGGCCCCCCACTACCTTATTATTAGTGACGACATTTTATCGTCATGGTGTAGATTCTGTTCTTCGTTGTTGTCTCATGCACACTGAAGCAGAGCAAATCCTGAATGCCTGTCATAGTGGAGCTTGTGGTGGCCACCTCTCTGGTTTGGCCACTTCCTAGAAAATCATGCATGCTGGGTACTTTTGGCCTTCTCTCTTTGGTGATTGCATTGAGGCAGTCAAACACTGCCCCAATTGCCAACATTTTTCCCCTATGGCACGAGACCCTCTGACTCCCCTCCATCCTGTCATATCCGCTGGTCCTTTTTGTAAGTGGGCCATAGAATTTATGGAGTGTCGACCGGCATCAGCTGGTAACCATAAGTATATCATCGTGGCGGTTGACTACTTCACTAAATGGGATGAGGCCATGCCAACGTTTAACAACACGACAGCTACCACAACCCTCTTTTTCTTTAACCATGTGATCGTTCGATTTGGAGTTTCGAAAAAATTGGTCTCCGACCATGGCCAACATTCTGAAGATGAGATATGGTGTGAGCTATCCTCACTATTGGGCTTTGAGCAACAATATTCCTCCTCCTATTATCCCCAAGGTAATGGCCAAGTTGAAGCAGTCAATAAAATTCTTAAAACCATGCTTCAACAAACGGTGGATAAGGACAAAACCAACTGGAACCTTATGCTCTTCCCTGCTTTGTGGACCTATAGAAATTCTGTTAAAACCACCACTAGGTTTACTCCTTTCCACCTTGTTTTTGGAGAGGAGGCAATCCTTCCGATCGAGTGTGAATACCCTTCCCTTCATCTAGTCGTCAAACTTCTCCCTGACACCTAACCTTTAGAACAACAACTTATCATGCTTGAGTGTGCTTCCGAATAATATCGTGTTGCATTGCAAACCATTGAGGTAGCTAAGAAATGTACCAAAGCCCAATATGACCAAAAAGTCCAACCACGTACTTTTCACGAAGGTGATCTTGTTCTGGTGTATCACCAAGCCTATGACATCCTTGGTCATGGAAAGTTTGACTCATTATGGCTAGGACCTTACATCATCAGTAAGGATTTAGGTAAGGGTGAATATCTATTAGAGGACTTTGAAGGCCATCCCCATCCCAATCCTCGCAATGCACTCTATCTGAAGAAATATTACCCTTAGCATTTCCTTCCAGAAATGCATGTTTTATTTTCCTTAGGTAGCCAGCTCATGCTTTTTAGTGATTTGATACTTCACCAGGACACATTTTTTCCAAGAAGCATCACTTCACCCCTCCTCAAAATTTATTTTATTCACTTGCAACACTCATACTGAGGGGCACCACTTTGCCCCCATAATTTTCCATTCTCGTGTCGACTTTCGTCGTGAGTTACCATATTGTATTCATGTTTTTATGGTCCCCATTGGACCTTTTTTGTGTGGAAGCACCATGGAGGCGCCCTTGTTTAGACCATCCGAGTTGAGTCATCATTGCATTCATGGAGTCTATCCCGAGTCCCTTTGAATCCCGTTATAGTCATCCATCCTTCAGTGCTTGGTCGCTCTCTCGTGTTGCACATTATGAACTTCAGTCCCACTGTCCCCTATCCCTCATGATATTGTGTCAGTCTCTGCCAGATCATCCATTCCCTTTATGCTCTAACAAGGGAAGTCATCCATTTGCTACTTAGTACCCCCCATTCCATCATCATCATTGGTGTCAGTCTGTCAGTCACTCTACTATTATCTCTCGTGCCTTAGTTGAGGATCCCTTATCGCCTCACCTATGGTGGACCTCCTTCTGTCAACTTCAGCTCATTCATTCCAGAAAACAGGTCTAAAGAGTGGTGTACCTTGGTTCCAGCTTCCACTCTTGTTCGGTGCCTTGAATCAGGAAAATGGACTCCTTATTCCCCTTTGACTTGATTTTTTCTCATCTCCATCTCCTCTCAGTATGATCGAGATCCATATACTTGATGGTCCAGTGATGCAGCAGCTGATATCGGTGATTCTCGGGTGTGTGTGAGATGTCTCAGCCCTCATGAGGGGGTGGCCCTATAGGTAGCCCCCCAAATACCTAGATGACCTCTTCATCAAAACCTTTGATGCAGCTCCATACATTTGATGATGTCGGCCTTAACCACTTGCAGCGCATTTTTTGCATGTATCAGTCAGATTTTCAGAGCCCTTTCCTGTTTTCAGAGGCATCTGGGTTGTATTTATATCTCATGTACTCGGATATTGTTGTACAAGTCCTGGCTATTATCCCAGGCACAATATGTATGTGAGATTCATTATCGTGTTATTTAGATGGCTCATGTTTATGCCATCATGTACTATATTTTCCAGTCCTGTGGTTTTTCGGACGCCTTATTGTTTGTACTTTTCCTCAACGGGCATAGGTATGTCTCCCTTGCCACCTATAGCACAGGTACTCAATCATCAAAGGGACTTTTCACACGTATAAGTCTCACCTCCTTAGGGTCTAGTTATTTCAGCACTTTGGTCTACCTTATACTTCTCTCTCTTTGACTTCCCCTTTGATGTCTAGTGATTGAGTTCTTACAACGTACTTCAGTCACATGATTAGCTCCTAACACTCGCATGCTGGGGGGAAATCTGTTACACCATTTTTTGATAATCTAACCTATTGTTATTAGATGGACCCAAATGCACCATGTAAGACCAATTTTACCCTAAGTAAAATTGCATTCACTATGAAAAATAACTTAGTAAACCATCTTTATTAAGTTTTTAATGGTCTAAATAGGAAACCCCATGAGGAAATATTAAATAAATCTACATTTTTTTTATTCTCCTCAAGGAATAATTAGTTAAACAACAATTTAATTAATATTCCTGGTTATATTTAACCCAAAACAGGGAAATTAATTAGATAAATAATTATTTATCTTATTATTTCCTAATAATAATTATTTAAACCTTATTTAAATAATATTATTTGTTAAATATGACTAAATCACCCTTAAATAATTAAATAAATCATTATTTATTTGATTATCACTCAAGCACATCCTTAAAATGATAAATAAATCATTTATTTTATTATTTACAAATAAAGGTATTTGACCCAAGTCAAATTCCTTTTCCCTCCAACAAATATAATAAAATATTCCATAAAAGTTGGATCATGATTTGGTTGATAATATTTTAATTATAGACCAATATCTAGACTAACTCAATATTTTGTTATAAATAGAAGGGTTTTCCCATTCATTTACCACCTTTTTTTGCCTAAAGATCACTCTGGATCTATAATTTTGGTTTGACTATTGATCCACCATCATAGTCATATTTTGCTACCATTTTTGTCTAGGTTTTCTACACCATCAAGAGAGAGGAATTCTAGATTTGAAGTGCTAAAGACTTACAAGAACCCATCCCATTGAGGAGAACATGGAACACCCTCTTGTGTTTTCCTCCTACGTGTCATTAATACAAAATTCATTTGATATATTCTTGTCTTTTCTATTGGATGCATGGAGTAAATCTTGTTTTTTCTACTGCTTGATGACTTTTAATGCATAGATCTAGATTTTTGCAGCATTTATCTTGATCACATAACTGCAGTTCTGACGATATTAGCAGCCATCTCTGTTGTTAGGGATGTTTGTTAGCAGCCATCCTAACTATGTTTTCGTATGCTTGGAATTAAGATTCATACTAACAGTCCTGCAACACAATCTTGTGACTCGTCCCGAGTCACGGCAGTCGTCGGGTCCTCCATCTTTCTCTAAAGCCACTTGACTGCATTTTTCAGTGGTGGCAACACCCCTTCGCTTTGCGCAGTAGCAGTCTAAGCTATCTCTACCAACTTCTATGAATTTGGGCCTTCTGTAGCAGCTGTGATGCTCTCCAATGTCTGGTTCAACAGTTTCACTACAACATCAACATCGTGGGACAGCCTGAGGGCCTCGTCCACCCATGGCTTGAGGTGATCACTCATCTTCTGTTGCCACTGTCGAAGGGCCTCCTTGTCGTCTCTGAGGGCTTGGCTGGTGCGCAATTGGGCCAAGCACTGGGAAGGTGTTAGTCATTAATAATTTTTTATCTTATCCAAATATGAGTAAGTTGACAATCCCATATTTCTAGAAACAATATTGCAGAAACATTGCGAGTTCTAGAAATCTCACATCCTTCATTATCCTGAGTCTATTAGTTCACTAAAAAGTTTCATCTATGCCTTCTAAAAAATCACCTTTTTGACTAAGAATAAAGCTTGTTTTAGGTTATCCTCACCATTCTCACTTACATTTCATCCCTCATTCTACCATTCCTACCCCTATTTTTATCAGTCCATTTCCCTCTAAAAAACCCCATTTTTTCCTTCACTAATTCTTCATTTTCCTTAAAATGGCCTCTTAAACCATAAAAACCCCTTTTTTGGTTTAAAAACACCCTCTTTTATCCTATCATAAATCTCCAAAAATGCTTAAAAACCCATGTCTTTAGCCTTTTTCTGCCCATATTAAACATTAGGTTTTAAGACCCTTTGGCTTAGCCCCTAGCTCCTTCTCCGCCATATGACTTAGGCACTATTACCAAGCACCAAGCCTTTAGCCCCTTTTTCACTGGCTCCCATTCCCCTTACTCTTCCATGGGACGGTGCCCTAGCACCTACCCTTATCCCCCATTGGCACATCGGCAAATCATGATTTTCATCGTTCCACTTTCCCTTTCCTCCACTGATGATTCAACCACCGATATGATATGCATCGTTGATCTTTGATCTTTGAGATCCAACGACCATCATCCAATTCTACTCCCCGACCTTTCTACTACACGACGAAATAACACTCACATAACCATTTCTCCCACCTTCCACTAAAATCCAGCACCCCAATCCTCGCCTTCCACCTGTCTAGCTGATCTCGTCCATAAAAGTTGTACCCCAGCTTTTTGGCTCCACCCGCACCATCGATCTCACTCCTTGAGATCTGACAGCGCAAATTCATTATCGCGCGGATTTTGTAGCCGAGGTTTAACACCTCATTTTCATGTGAAAAAAGTGGTTTTGCATGGGGCACGTGGCAAGAAATGAATGGAACCGCGTTCCCCAGGGGAAAACCATAAGCCACCAATCGGCAGTGCGAAAACTGCTAGTGGTTTTTTGAAACCACTTTCGCCCATTTTCCCACCAAAGCCATTTTTAAACCCTTTTTTCATGGTTTTCACCATGAAATCCCTTTTGTGCATTCATTTCCTCTACATCGCTCTGTAAACCCATAAGCCTCTGTTAGTAGTTAAAATTCCCCCATCACAGGTTTATATAATTAATTGATGTTTTGTGTAGGTTTAAAATGGCCACCAACCAATTTGTAGGCCCTCACACAACTTCGGATGATGATCCGTAAAGCCAACATAACAAAGGAAAGGGGAGATCAAAGGGTATAATTTTCAAGACTGAGTCGATGTCTCATGAACATTGACTATTGTACTAAGCCCTCCAATGCAGAAGACCTGTACACAAACAAGTCAAAGAAAGTCAGTAAAGATCAAAGAGAAAAGATAGAGGTTAAAGCTCAAATGAATATTAGAATGGTTGAGAACACAATTAATACAGGATGAAAAGAATTTTAAAGAAGTTGAAAATGAGATTAAGACAATATAATGGATTATGAAGGCTAAACAGATTAAGCCTTAAAGCACAATTTTATGATGAAATCAAGGAAACATAGGCTAAAGAAGCCTTGAATACATCAAAAGGAAGTAGTTATTCACTTGATAAATCAAACTGACACCTTTTTCCTACTCTTTATCTGTAAAGACAACAAACAGTTATTTCTGCAAAATATCTAGTTGCCACCTATAGCCTACCTTTTATCTCGAAGGGAAAATTGACTATTATTACAATAAAGAAGATATTTTAATCTGTCAGGACAGTTATTGTAAAGATAAGAATAAGTCGTGAAAGTCAATATTTTCTCCTATCTTTCTATCAAAATTTAAGATAGAGTTATTGAAACAGAGAAGTGGGTGCACCTATTTCTGCCTTATGCCTTGCATGGTTTTCAAGGCTAGAAATGCATTTACTCTGTAACTAATAAAATTTTGAACCCGAAATCAATTCCACCTCCTCATTTGCAGCATAAATATTGCATTGAAACACATTGTAAAGGGGGCATTTGATGACTCTTTGAAGTAATACATAGCTCTGCTAAAGTTGAAAGAAATTTGATGTTCTGGAACCTGTGGATGTTTTAACCTATTTGTTGATGGAGAAATCTTTTTCATTGGATCCTTGAGCTTGGTTGTTGGTGAATTATTCTAATATGTTAATGTTTTTCCTGTTTTCCATTCTGTTTCATCATTTCTTACTACAGTAGAGTAAACATTTTAGGCTAAGAAATGTCTCCTAGAAGCACCTTAGACATGTTTTCTCTTCACTGTCTTTATGTTTTCATTTGCTGAGGCATTCTATAGAATTATTAATTTCTCTCTTAAACCCTTATGCTTGTTTATTTTAGAAATAGTTCAAACAGTTGGTCTCAAGAATGATTTATGGTTTTCCCTGCTTACTTGTCGCCACTTGAAAACTACTTCTGAAGTCTCCCTTTAAAGTACCATTGTTTACAGTCTGCCAAAGAGGTTTGTTTTGATCATACCCTATGTTCTTGCTAAAATAATTGTTTTGAAGGTATTTATAGCTGTAATCAAAGATATCTAGGAGTTCCCTTTTCTATGAATGCAGTTATTTGTGAATCTTGAATTTTTTCTTATCCTTGAAAGTGAAATATTTGGATGAAATAGAGCGTTCCTTGATTCCTATATTTTATTTGAAAATTTTGTCTTGAAATTGTTATTTGTTGAAGTGTGGTTTTATAGATTTTATGGTTAGCCCTTTCTATGGAATGGCTCTTCATGTTCACATAATGTTTTAAGTCCCTTTGTTGAGAAGTACATATAATTAAGGATTCTTAATTTCCCTTAGTTCTAATTTTTATTCTAAACCTTTGATGTCCATTTCATTTCACCTAAAAGACTTTGTAGATCCATTGGCCAAGTTAGATTTTCCATCTAATACCCCTGATCTGTTTACAAAATTTTTACAAACTTCCACTTGAATCCATTTCCCAATGACTTAGAGATTTCCCTTTTCTATCTATGTTCCCTAGATCACCATGTCCCACCAAAAAATAAACAAACTTACACATAATAACTAGCCTAAAATCAACCTTTTACAAGCAAACAAGTCAGATCTTTGTAAACAATTGAGAGATCCCTATCTGATACTAGGAAGGCTAGGTCCTACAACTCTAAAGATTGGTTTTGATGTTTCCTTGTCACTTGGTATGCCAATCTGCCAAATCACATGACCCCAACATTTTGGCAATCACGGTGGGACATCTGAGTTTATAGTTTCCTAGCAAGCTATTATAGGCTCTTTTAGACCTTTGGTTACTACAGAAGATTAGCTGATAAGCCATAGAGTAGAATCTGTTTGTTTCATCACCTTAGCTAAGTATTGAATCAAGTATAGGCCACTCTCATGACCATAGAACCATATAAAAAATCAGAGAAACCCAAAACATTTCAGATTGGTTTTTAAATAAATCATTGGTGGTGGACCATAAAACATTTTTCCTTCAGAAAAGCTAAAAATTTCCACCTGGAAACTCGACTAGCCCCAGTAGGCCTATTACTCCTATAGACCTCTATATTTCCCTAGGATTGTGTTAACCAACCATGAGAAAGTTTAGAAACATAGTGCCCTATTGTAGAAATCACTGTGAGAGGTAAAATCTTGAAAAATAGCACTAAAAACCTCAACTTCTCTAAATTTTGGAAGCTAAAATCTGGCTTCATGTAGGGTCAATACTAGATCACATCTAGATCCTAACCCTCCTAGCATAGTTAACAATCCAAAGAGGATTTTGTGGCAAACTTCTAGATCTGGAAAAAAAACTACTGATGGGATCATACCAAGAACAAAATCTATCCCTGAAAATCTTACAGTCTTGAAAGATCCTCAGTTTGACTTACCTCATACAAAGAAGCTATTTAGAAGCAAGTCTCAAAGTGATTTGAACCAAGCTAAATTTGAAACCACATATTTTCAATAGAGCTTTAGCAGAGAAGCTTCACCTTCTACTCCACTTGACTCTCATCTTCTCCATCATTTCAGCTCCTTCCATAACAAATCTGCTCATCAACAGCTTATTGGCCCCAATGTTTCTTCTACTCCTATCCACAAATCCACTGTTCAAAACAATCCATTTCAGCCCACTTTCCCTCTTGTTAATCCACCTCTAGCAAATCCCCCATTATTTCCTATCATGGCAGCATGGTATGCTCCACTAGTGTTACCACAACCTTTGGTTCCCTTACCCAATGATTATGATAGCATCCCGAGGGCTACAAACCCACATTCTCACTCTCAGATGCATATAAAAATGCATTTCAATTTAATTTCCCAAATAAATTCATAATCTGGGCAAATTTAAATATATGCGAAAGCTTCTTTCTACAAGTCTAGTGATTATAAAAACCACCAATACAACCCAGATTTCATGAATATCAATTTAAACTCATGCGGAAGCTTTATATCTCAAATCTCTGATTTGAGATCTTATATTAATTCCTTATGGTTTATAAAAACCAATACCACAAACATACACGGAAGCTACATTTTCAAATTCTGATTTGAAACCATATTAATAAAACCATTCCATTGAAGTCGAGTATCATTCGATTTTACATTAACTCACATTAAAAAAAAAAATTACAGCTCTTCGAATCAACATTCGATGATTTCATAATAAGGTGCAATATATATATAATATTGCCACAACATTGCAAACATCATATATATAACTTTTATTCAACCACCCACGGAATGTTTTATTTCATATTAAAACATTGACTTTGGAATAAAACCCAAGCGCCAATGAATGTTCTCGCTTCCACAACACTTTAATTAAAATGAAAATATTAACATAATATTTACGGGCATAATTTGGATTAAAATTCCACACAGCTTTGTGGTGCAGATGTCGTCTAATCATGAGACCATAACATCTAACGGATATCGCATTCTATTTACTTCTGCACCTTAACTCACCAAAATAACACGAAATTTGTGGTTTTGATATTTCGCCTTGAACACGTGTCAACTACTAACCAATATCGTGTTCCTTCTCAAAATTACCACTTACCAAGCTTTGGTCACGCGAAAATGATACTTGGTTTTCAAAAACTGCTCCATGCTCCATACTCCATACACCTTCGATTTGGCTTAGCTGCTATTCACGACTTCACTTCAAACCCACGGTTTCGTTTTAAACATTCCATTATAGTTTTCTATAATTAAACATGCTCCAACACATCTCGGCATCTCGGCACCTCTGCAATCGAAATGATCCTTCGATTCATATTTCCTCTGTGCTAACACTCCATCGCACGGTTCTTCTATGCGTATTTCACTACGCTTTTTTTCGCAATACTCCTTCTACTCTTGACTTCCAATTTCGTTAATTGATTTTTTAAAAATACAACCAGGCTTCATCAAACATTCAGCATTCTCCAATATTCATTATCTGCCTTTAATTCAATTCGAATGGAATTAAAAACCCTCTTTGTTTTCCTAATTGGGTTAACCTTACACCTCCATTGTTCCATCACACAATTCACCAATGTATAATACAATACTCTATGTTTTAACAAAGTGTTAATTGCCTTCCATTATATGTTCAATTCACTATATCGAACAGTCTTCAACCCTCTCTCTTCAATGTTTATTACTCATAAAGGGTTCTTCCCTTTTCATGATAGATTCATTCATCTATCACTAATACACACAGAGCTTAAATTCATTCAAATACACTCAAACACAAATTCAGAAATTGAACCTCTATATTAAAAACAACATTTACATGGAAAATTTCCTTTCAGGCCTGATATTCAACTAGTGGCCTTTTCCTATAATTTTCCTGAAGGCTTACAATCCAAAAATCTGCCTCTATTCTACTCTACTCAATCTCAAATATCTAATCTGTCCCTTAATGCCTTTGAGGCTTACATTTTATACAAATGGTCCTGAATCTATTTTTGTTTTTCAGTTCCAGTATTTTCTCAACAAATTCCTAAATATCCTATTTAATCCCTAAGGATCCTCTTTCCTCTACAATTAATGAAACAAACTCCAATTTAAAATCTCTCAATCCCTTTACATTCTCAAATAGCCAAATTATCTCATGTTTCTAAAACATTCGAGAACATTTACAATTCCTCTCAATATTTAATTAAAAATCATTAAAATTCCTCAAAATATTTATAAAATTCCAACTCCTTTGGAAACTCAAAAACCCCTAAATTTAATAAAATACATGAAATTTTCTTTTAGCCTAATGCCCCTACATCAGACTCCCAAGGTAAAAATTAATCGTGATCTCCTGATCATGTACTTTTAATATTTGCCTCCTGGATCCCATACTTTGTTTTGTTGTTGTCCAATAGCTGCATTATTCTTTAACTGCACTTTTCCAGGCTTCCATATCTTGTTCTGTATCTTGCCACCAGCTATGCTTTCACATTCCGTTCTGGTCTTTCCTTTAATGAAATTTCTCTTCTTTCTTGATGTTGTTTGCTTCTTCTGAGACACCTACATCATCAATATTCCGATTCTTTCAATTCCTATGTCCATCTTTTCTTTTGTCTGGAAATTACTCTAACTTTTGGTGTTGCTTTCAATTCCTGTAGTTGTAGTTGCTTTTGCTATTGTAAATGTTACCACTCCTGCAAATTTCACCTCACATGTTGTTTCCCTAATTTTTTTTTCCTCCCAAACTTCCTGAATATCTCTTAAGATATCTCCCTTTGCAACAATTTTCTTTTTCTTATCACCTGCAAATTTACTTTAAAAAATAAATTATCATTTAATTCTCTACCTGCAGTAACATATTCATTCAGTGTTTTTTGTATGCTAGTAAGCACAATTAAATTTTGCAAACTAGTATCTGGTTCTACTTCTTCTACAAATTTAGGCATCTTCACTTCAGTGTCTGCAATTCCTTTCTCTTGTTCAAATGTTTCCAGCAAAAATTTCAGCCATTTCCTTTTAACAAACACATGATCAATATGCTGCAAATTAGTTTCATGATAACCCTCTTCTTCTTCTTTGAAAATCTTGAGTAATTTTCCATCATCTTCTTGATTGATTCCAGCAATCAATTCAAACTTTTCAAATTATGTACCTTCGTCCAAGAAAAATCCAAGAGATGGATTGTCTTCTGCAACACCTGTAAACACAGTCAAATTGTCAGTTTCAAAATTACAAGACCCAATGGTCTCATTTGATGATCCAGTCACCAAATGTTCTTTCTGCAATTCTAAGTCTCCTTCAAGACCCAAAAAATATTCATTGTCTTTCTTCTCATCTTCCAGGGTTATCTCCATTGTATCAATCACCATAGTAGAATGATGATCCTTCACTATGTTTTCAGCTAACATAGTTTCATTTTCATTAAATTCTCTCACAATTTCTATTTGTTGTCCTTCCTTGCCTGCATAATTAACATATGAATTATCAGCATTAAAATTACAAGGTCTCAATACCTCTTCCTCCTCTGACAACACATCAATATGTTGTTCTGAGTTTCCTTCTAACTCCTTTGTTAGCACATTAGTACGTTGATTTACATCCTCCATCAGACTGTCAGCTAGTATTTCTTTCATATCATCTATTTCATGAATGTTTCCTTGCTTTGTCTCACAGTAATGAGCTTCTTTCTCTGCAATTCCACTCTGACTTTCATTCATGAAAATTTTCCTGCCTTGCTTCTTCAGTAATTTATCATGTTTGTGGATCTTCTGCTTCTCCAATTCTCTTCTCTAAAGATCTAATTTCTTATACAATTCAACAATTTCAATTGGAGTAGAATTTGGAAACTTTACAAGAATTTCCATACCTTCATTTTTTCTTGACCAATCATTAGATGGTATTGTTTTCTCTACTCCAATATTCTGTTGAATATTCTCATTAGACCCCTCTATCTCCTTTTCCTCCTGAGATCTTGCTATCTCAACATTGATCTGAACAGATTTCAGTTTCAATTCTCTCTCCTTAACAAAATTTAAAGCTTGTTCATCATCCTGTAATGTACCTACAAACATACACAACTTATTAGTTTTAAAAACACAAGACTTTTCAGTCTCATTTGCTTCTTCAAGCATTTCTCCTTGAACAGATTTGCATGTGCAATCCTCAAATTCCATCTTTGACTCAAAAAATCTGAGTTCTTCCTTCCATAAGGCAATCTCCTTCTTCCTCCATTTCATTTGCAATGGTTTCCAAATACCTTCTTTCCCTTCAATGGAAAGATCCATCCTCCTTTCTAGTTTTCCTCTTCTTCCAGCCATTCCTTTAGTACCTCCAGTTGTACTTTCATCACTGTAATTTGTCTTTCTCTATCCTTCATCTTATCTCTGTGGCATTAATTAGAACCTCTTCTTTGATCCTCCATGATCATCTTCATGAGCTCTCATTCACCATGAGTTGCACTAAGCCTCTGTAATAGAAAGCTCTCCTGCTGCCACTTACCTCACCAATCCCCTTTTTGGACTTTTTCTTTTGGCAAGCACTAGTTTCTGGAACCTCTTGAGCACTTTCTTCTGCTCTCTCTAGGCTTATACCCTCAACTCACCTTCTCTTGAGAACACTTCAGCTATTCTCCCTATCCAACCTTCTGCGGGAATATCAGGTTTGCTACCATCACCATCAAAATATGTGTCTTCATCATATCTACAACCATAATTCTTCAATCATAATCTAAAATCAAAAAATTATCTCACCTTTTAAGATCCTGCATGATCTTGTTCTCTTCATTTCTGCAAATTCCTATTCACTGCAATTCTGTGTATTTTATGCATATCAGATTTTAAAATCTAATCTCTTTCTCCTCTCATCACACATGCCTTGATATTTAATTAATAAAAAAAATCTTCAATTCTCAACAGAGCCTTTCCTGCTCTAATACCACTTGATAGCAGCCTGAGGGCTGCAAACCCGCATTCTCACTCTCATATGCATATAAAAATGCATTTCAATTTAATGTCCCAAACAAATTCACAATCTGGGCAAATTTAAATATATGCGGAAGCTTCTTTCTACAAGTCTGGTGATTATAAAAACCACCAATACAACCCATATTTCATGAATATCATTTTAAACTCATGCGGAAGCTTTATATCTCAAATCTATGATTTGAGATCTTATATTAATTCCTTATGGTTTATAAAAACCAATACCACAAACATACACAGAGGCTACCTTTTCAAATTCTGATTTGAAACCATATTACTAAAACCATTCCATTGAAGTTGAGCATCATTCGATTTTGCATTAACTCACATTAAAAAAAAATTTACAACTCTTCGAATCAACATTCGATGATTTCATAATAAGGTCCAATATATATGTAATATTTCCACGGAATTTCAAACATCATATATATAGGTTTTATTCAACCACCAACAAAATGTTTTATTTCATATTAAAACATTGACTTTCGAATAAAACTCCAGCGCCAATGAATGTTCTGGGTTCCACAACACCTTAATTAAAACCCAAATATTAACATAATATTTATGGGCATACCTTGGATTAAAAATCCACACAGCTTCCTGGTGTAGATGTCGTCTGATCATGAGACCATAACATCTAACGGATATCGCATTCTATTTACTTCTGCACCTTAACTCACCAAAATAACGCAAAATTCGTGGTTTTGATAGTCCGCCTTGAACACGTGTCAACTACTCACCGATATCGTGTTCCTTCTCAAAATTACCACTTACCAAGCTTTGGTCACGTGAAAACCATACTTGGTTTTCAAAAACCGCTTCATGCTCCATACTCCATATGCCTTCAATTTGGCTTAGCTGTTATTCACGATTTCACTTCAAACCCACGGTTTCATTTTAAACCTTCCATTAAGGTTTTCTATAATTAACCATGCTCCAACGCATCTCGGAATCTTGGCACCTCTGCAATTGAAATGATCCTTCAATTCATATTTCCTCTACGCTAACACTCCATCGCACGGTTCTGCTATGTGTATTTCACTATGCTTTTTTCTCCAATACTCCTTCTACTCTCGATTTCTGATTTCGTTAATTGATTCTTTAAAAATACAACTAGGCTTCATCAAACCTTCAGCATTCTCCAATATTCATTATCTTCCTTTAATTCAATTCGAATGGAATTAAAAACCCTCTCTATTTTCCCAATTGCGTTAAACTTACACCTCCATTGTTCCATCGCATAAATGTTCCATCGCACAATTCACCAATGTATAATACAATACTCTGTGTTTTAACAAAGTGTCGATTGCATTCCACTGTATGTTCAATTCATTATATCGAACATTCCTCAACCCTCTCTCTTCAATGTTTATTACTCAACGGAATGTTTATTAATCATAAAGTGTTCTTCCCTTTTCACGATAGATTCATTCATCTATCACTAATACACACAGAGCTTCAATTCATTCAAATACACTCAAACACAAATTTTGAAATTGAACTTCTATATAAAAAAACATTATTTACATGGAAAATTTCCTTTTAGGCCTGATATTCAACCAGTGCCATTTTCCTATAATTTTCCCGAAGGCTTACAATCCAAAACTCTGCCTCTATTCAACTCTTCTCAATCTCAAATCTCTAATTTGTCCCTTAATTCCTTTGAGGCTTACATTTTATACAAATGGTCCTGAACCTATTTTTGTTTTTCAGTTACAGTATTTTCTCAACAAAGTCCTAAATATCCTATTTAATCCCTAAGGATCCTCTTTCCTCTACAATTAATGAAAGAAACTCCAATTTAAAATATCTCAATCCCTTTACATTCTCAACTAGCCAAATTCTCTCATGTTTCTCAAAAATTCAAGAACATTTACAATTCCTCTCAATAATTAATTAAAAATCATTAAAATTCCTCAAAATATTTATAGAAATCCAACTCCTTTGAAAACTCAAAAACCCCTAAGTTTAATAAAATACATGAAATTTGCTTTTAGCCTAATGCCCTTGCATCAGATTACCAATCAAAAATTTCCCATTTCACTGGAAATGAACCTAGTACTGCGCAACAACATGTAGATAAAATGAATGATGCTTTTGATTATATGGAAATAGAAGAAGAGACCATTAAGATGACATTTTTCACTTTAAATTTAGGAGGAGAAGCCAAAAAATGGTTTAAAGGCTTAACTCCTCACAGCATAAATGATCTCCCTTCTTTATATCAAACATTCATAAACAAAGAGGAAATTAGGAAGAACCCTCTCCAAATCCTTTCAGAGTATACCAACCTCAAAAGAAATATTGGGGAAAGTGTCCAAGATTATTGCACTAGATTCAATAGTGTTTATAATGCACTTCCCCCAGACATGAAACCTCCATTAGGCTTAGCCTTGGCTAAATTTCTAGAGGGCTTTGATCCTGAAGTGGCCTACTAGCTAAGAGAAAGAGACCCCTCAACTTTAGAAGATATGCAAAGGGGAGCCTTAAGTGTAGAAGAAAATATTATTGAGAAAAGAGCTAGTTTAAAAGTAGAGAAAATAGTTACATACAGGGATGATACAATGGAATAAACCTTATCATCAGATAATAAAATTGATAACTTAGTGAAGGTAATGGAAAAAATTCTTGAAAAGATAAATCTAAATGATAGAGTGCCTCTTAGAGAGAATCAAAACAACCCCCAAAATAGAAATAAAAACCCAAATTTAAAAAGAGACCCTAATCAACATAGGAAAATAGATAATGGCCAATATATTAGGCCTCCCTTTCAACAAAACTATGTTGATCAAGAAAAGAAAGGGAAGTTGAAAGGTTGGAAGAAAATCATGTAAACTTGATAGGATCTGATAGTGAGACAAAAAATTTTCTCACTGGAGAATAACAAGGATTCTTCTCCTCAGAACAAATTGAAAACAATCATGAAGGTTCTGAATATTATGGATTGGGGTTTGAAAATGCAATCATGGAAGTACAAAAACAATATAATATTAGAAGAAAAGGGAGCTCAAAGATTTCCAATGACAAAAACACTAGTACTATTGTTAGGAAAACTTCAGAAAAATAGCCTAAGAAGATAGCCAACAATACCAACACTATGGCCAAGAAAACTGATCTAAATAAAGACAAAAATAGTCAGCAAAGTGTTGAACAAAGCTGCCCTGGTACTTCTGCTAGTGGCCCTAACAAATATGTCCCAAATAACGGTCCAAATAAAGTTCAGCAAATCAGAATTGCTGAAAGAGTTGTAAATGACAAAACAGATGTAAATATCTCAAAAAAAATAGTTCCTTTCAACCATGAAGGGGAAATTTCCAAGATCAAAATCACCATACCCTTAGCTGAACTAGTAACTCAGGATGTATATAAAATCAAGTTTTGAGAGCTTTGAATATAGGCAGTGACACTGATACTTTAAAATTGATAGATGATAAACCATAATTATTGTTTGGTCCTGAAGTTGAAGGAAAATACCAATTATGGGTTGTCCCTCCCTTCTATGTCAGCCTGAATATACATAACAAAATATTGCACAATGACATGCTAGATTTAGGTGCTTCTCACAGTCTTATGCTCAAAGTAGTAATGGAAAGCTTAGGCTTAGAAATTACTAAACCATATAAGGACCTACATTCCTTTGATTCAAGCAGGGTCCAACGCTTAGGCCTTAACAAAGATTTGTGTGTTAAACTGGCACAAATTCCTGCTAAGAGTCTAGTAATGGACATAGTAGTAGTTGACATTCCCCCAAAGTATGGCATGCTTTTATCAAGATCATGGGGAGCCAAACTTTAGGGGAGCCTTCAAATGGACATGTCTTATGCCACCATCCCATTATTTAACCAAACTAGAATATTATACAGCGAATCCCACATGAAATACATGGTGAGAAATATAGATAAACCAAACAACACTCGTATGTATTCCATCCATTCAAAATTAGATTAATTTATCTTATTTAATGAATATGAAATCAGTCAACAGGAAAAAGGAAATAAAAAATAATTTAGTCCACCAGAACAGTCAAATCTGTCCTCCGTTCATATACAAAACAACCCAAACTTCAGCAACCTTCAGCAATAGAAACAAAATGAAAATGAGATAGAAACACCTTGGAGAATGAGCTTCGATGGCTCTTATAGTAGAACAAGTGCAGGGGCAGGTGTGTGGATACACAATAAAAACCAAGGATATTCCTATAAACTAGATTTTCCATGCACAAACAAAATTGTTGAATACGAAGCCCTCCTCCTTGGCCTACATTTTCTCAAAGATTTAGAAGCCAAGAAAATATCATAGATGACAAACACATAGACGATTTCCTACAATTAAAAATGACTTTTCCATATCAACATCTACTTCAAGCCATGAAGAAAATTGTTTAAATGAAGAACAAATCCCTAAAATAGAGCTATCCTTTTCTGCTGATATAAACCATTTTGAACATCCTTTTAGAGCAGAAATAGTTGATAATATAGACCAAAAATAATTGGAAGTTTTACAATGTAAAAATGATACAATTCCAAGAGGTCTTACACCATTAGAGCAGCTTTTCTATTTCAATGATGTAGCCAAAGAACCAAGAATGGAGCCTATAGAAACAAACATAGAAGAACATAACATAGGCAGCCTAGCAGAACCCAAAATGATCAAGTTGTACAGCACTCTCCCAGCTCATACTAAACAACAATGCATAGAAATTTTCAAAGAATTTGGATATGTGTTTGCATGGGGATACAAGGATCTAAAATCATATGATACCAGCATCATTCAACACAAAATTCCTCTTAAGGAAAATAAGAAACCTTTCAAACAAAAACTTAGAAGGATAAACCCTATTTTATTTCCTTTAGTTGAGAAAGAGATTAAGAAAATGTATGATGCTGGGATCATAGTTCCCCTCAGATATTCAGAATGGGTTTCCAACTTAGTATCTGTCAGAAAAAAGATTGAGAAAATCAGGCTCTGCATTGATTTCATAAATCTAAATAGAGCCTCCCTTAAGGACAATTACCTCTTGCGAAAAATGGACGATACACTTCAAAGGGTGGTTGGGTCTAAAATAATTTCACTTTTGGATGGGTTCTCAGGCTACAATCAGGTGTTAGTACTCCCAAGTGACCAACATAAAAATGCTTTTACTACACCTTGGTGCACATTCATGTATGTCAAAATGCCATTTGGTTTAATGAATGAAGGGGCCACCTTCCAAAGGGCCATGGATATAGCCTTCTCAGAAGACATAGGCTATTTTATAATCATTTATCTTGATGACATTACCATTTTCTCTAAAACTGATGAAGAACACTTGATTCATTTAAGAAACGTTTTTGATAAATGTAGGAAATATGGCTTATCTTTGAATCTCAAAAAGACACTCTTTAGTCTCCAAGAGGGAAAAATTCTTGGTCACATAATCTTTGGATAGGGAATCAAAGTAAAACCTAAAACAATTGATGGCATATTGAAAATCAACCATTCTAGAAACCTCAAAGGATTACAATCTTTCATTGGGAAGATAAATCTTTTAAGAAGGTTCATCCCCAACCTTGATGAGCTATTAAGAAATATCACAAACATGCTTAAGAAATAAATAGGTGTTAAATGGAAAATACAAGCCAAACAATCATTTGAACTAGTGAAACAAGCTCTTACTCAAACACTGGTTCTTATCAGTCCTGATTTCACCAAAGATTTCTACATATTTTGTTTTGCCTTTGAACATACGATAGTTGTAGTATTACTACGAAAGAACACTATGGGGTAAGAAAAACCAATATCCATTTTTAGTAGGGCCTTAAGAGATGCTCCGCTCAAGTATAACGTCATGGAAAAATAAGCTTTAACCTTAGTAAAAGCATTGAAAGATTTTAGAGTTTATATTTTTTATTCTCATATCATTGCTTTGGTCCCACACATAGTTGTCAAGGATATTCTAAGTCAAGACCCTAAAGGTAAAAGGGGAAAATGGATTGCTGTTATTTTAGAATATGACTTAGAAATCAGGCCCACCAAACTAACCAAAGGGCAGGGATTAGAAAAAATCATGGCTGAGTCAAACTTCCAAGCACTAGATATGAATATGGTTGATGTCTTAGAAGAAACAGAATAATTCGCAGCTCCATTTATTGAAGAAACTTTTGTGAATTCACCTTAGTATGCTGATATCATATATGTGCTGCTTTATCTGAACACTCATCCCTCTCTGTCTAAGACTAAAGCTAGCTTCTTAAAACAAAAGGCTTTAAATTATTGCATATTATATCAGGTTTTATATTGGAAGAATGCTTTTGGGATATTGCTTAAATGTTTGCTCGAGATTGATGCAGGAAAAATCATGCATGAAATGCATGAGGGAGAATGCAGAGGAAATATTTACTAGAAGAATACAGCAAATAAAATCCTCAGATCTGGTTACTGTTGGCCCATCCTTTTCCCAGACACTCAGAAACTTGTCATGTCTTGCCATAAGTGTCAATTTTTTTATGGCAAGAGAAAACTCCTACCTTTACCTTTACATCCCATCAGTGTTCAGGCTCCCTTTCAACAATGGGGCTTGGACTTCATTGGGGAAATCCACCCATCTTCTTCAGCCCAACGTAAATGGATCCTCACTACCACTAATTATTTCATCAAGTGGATAGAAGCCATACCTTCTAGGAATGATACTGACTATGTCATTATCAAGTTCGTTGAAACCAATATACTATCCAGATTTGGTTTTCCTAGAAAAATTATCACAGACAATGTTCCTGCCTTAAAATATAAAATAATGGTTGACTTTTGATATAAATATCATATCACATTGGGTCATTCTACTACCTACTATCCCCAAGGAAATGGATTAGCTGAATCCTCCAACAAAAGCCTTGTCAATATTATCAAAAAATTGTTGGAGCAGAATAAGAAGTCATGGCATAGTAAGATTATTCATGCTTTATAGGTTGATAGATTAACCACCAAAAATTCAATAAATATGTCCCCCTATTAGCTGGTTTATGGAATGCATGCAATCTTCCCAACCTCTCTAGGAGTTCTAGTCATCAAACTCCTCCAAGAAGTACAATATGAGGAAAATGATATGCAAAGAAAGATAAATCAAACCATTCATTTACAACATTCCAGAGAGGAAGTGTACAAGAGAACACAAACAATCCAAGAAAGCATCAAGAAATTATTTGACAAAAGGACTAAATAAAATAATTTCCAAGTTGGAAATATAGTTCTAAAATGGGATTCTAGAAGGGAGCAAAAATGAAAACATGGAAAATTTGAGAATTTATGGAAAGGACCCTACATTATTCATTCTATCAGGGGTCATAATGCATTCTTTCTACAAAATCTGAATGGAGAAGACATATTTGGAGGTCATGTCAATGGCAGGATGCTCAAGCACTACTTCTGTGAGGAGTCTTAGTTTCAAAGTTTTTTATTCATTGTACATAACCCAGTTGAAAAAAAATCATGAAAAAATACAAAAAACAATAAAAGAACAGAAAAATAAAGGAGGGAAGATTCAAAAGAGGTAAAAACCCATACCCAAAAAATTGAATTTTTTGAAATTGAGCAAGTCTAAATGCCACTACTATGAGGAAAAACTCTTACTCAGTCATACATCCTAATCATGACTGGGTAAATTTCAATTTACTGCTGATAAGTTAGTGAAGAAGATCTGCCACTGTCTAATCTTGGCTTATCAGTAGAATAGATTAGGATAGAAGAGGAAATGGTTCTGACAAGATTAAAATATGAACCAAGAAAAGAAAAGAGAAATGGCTCCAAAAAGATCAAACTTGAGCCAAAGAAAGAAAGAAGGATGTTCTTAATTTTTAGATCTTAAGCCTTCACAATTTTGTTTTAATTTTCTGCAAATAAAGTCTATGTGCAGCTTGTACATAAAGCCATAGACACCATAGCAAATCAGACAGTCTAGTCTAGATTTGACTGTGTTTAAATTTTCTGTGTTAGAAATAGAGAATAAAATCTATCAAACAGCGTAATCTTAACAGATAGATAGCTAGGTAGAGAAATAAAGAGTTCAACAGTTTAATCTGAACTCTTGGAAGAAATAAGGATAGGATTAGATAGTTTATTTCTGTTTTCTAAAATAAAATGTCAAATAGTTTGCTAGTTCAAATGCACTCAAAGGAAGAAGAATAAATTATAGGACAAGTAAGATTGGGTAGGTAGAGATGTTGTTTAAAAGATTTTTCATGCTGCAGGTCATTGAAGAATTGTCAAAATTCAAAGAAAATCAACAAGAAAACAAAGAAATTTTTGTTGAATGGATAAAGCACTGATCTGTTCAAACTCAAAGATTTCATAAGCTGAGGTTCTAGACACCTAAAAGGACAGTTTTCCTCCCCAAGTGGAGCCACTATTAATCATCAATAATTTTCGATCTTATCCAAAGATGACTAAGTTGACAATCCTATATTTCTAGAAACAATATTGCAGAAACATTGTGAGTTCTAGAAATCTCACAGCCTTCATTATCCTGAGTCTATCAGTTCACTAAAAACTTTCATCTACGCCTTCTAAAAAATCACCATTTTGACTCAGAAGAAAGCTTGTTTCAGGTTATCCCCACCATTTGTACCTACATTTCATCCCCTCATTCTACCATTCCTACTCCTATTTTTATCAGTCCATTTCCCTCTAAAAAACCCCATTTTTTCCTTCACTAATTCTTCATTTCCCTTAAAAAGTCCACTTAAACCATAAAAACCCCTTTTTTGGTTTAAAAACACCCTATTTTAGCCTATCGAAAATCTCCAAAAAAGCTTAAAAACCCATGTTTTTAGCCTTCTTTCACTCATATTAAACATTAGGTTTTAAACCCCTTTGGCTTAGCCCCTAGCTCCTTCTCCACCATATGACTCAGGCACTATGACCAAGCACCAGGTATTTAGCCCCTTTTCCCTGGCTCCCATTCCCCTTACTCTTCCACAGGACCATGCCCAAGCACCTACCCTTAGCCCCCATTGGCACATTGGCAAATCGCGATTTTCCTCATTCCACGTTCCCTTTCCTCCGCCGATGATTCAACTGCCGATATGATCTGCACCATTGATCTATGAAGATCAACGACTGTCAGCACTCCCGCTCCTTTTCTTACAGCCCCTTTCGTTCATAAAACCTGGCCCCTCTTCCTCATATAACCAAGGTGTCACGACCACGTGCTTTTCTCTCAGCCTCATTTTGTCTTAGCCCTGGTCCTTGTATTCTCCATGGAACCGAATCCCCTTTCCTTAAGCCCCTTTCTCCATTTTTCTTACACCGCCACTGATTTTCGTCCAAGCAATCCCAGCCGTAGATCGAGCTCAATCTAATGGCTATGGTACTCCCGTGACCTCCCGACCCATCAACCATTGCCCCCATCTGACTACTCCACGGGGCAATCTCCACCGTGGATCTTCGAGATCCAATGGCCATCATCCAATTCCGCTCCCTGACCTTTCCGCTACACGACGAAATAGCACTCACGTCGCCATTGGTCCCACCTTCCACTAAAATCTAGTGCCCCAATCCCCGCCTTCCACCTGTCGACCGGGTCCCATCCACCAAAGTTGCACCCTAACTTTCGGGCTCCACCTGCATTGACGATCTCACTCGTTGAGATCTAACGGCATAGATTCATTATCGTGTGGATTTTGCAGCCAAGGTTTAACACCTCATTTTCACACGAAAAAAGTGGTTTTGCGTGAGGCACATGGCAAGCGATGAGTAGAATCGTGTTCCCCTGGGGAAAAACCAGAAACCACCCATCGGTAGCGCGAAAACTGCCGGTGGTTTTCCGAAACAACTTTTTCCCATTTTCGCGCCAAAGACATTTTTAAACCATTTTTTCGTGGTTTTCGCCATGAAATCCCTTCTCTGCATTCATTTTCTTTGCATCACTCTGTAAACCCATAAGCCTTTTTTAGAAGTTAAAATTCCCCCATCGCAGGTTTATATAATTAATTGATGTTTTGTGCAGGTTTAAAATGGCCACTAGCCAATTTGCAGGCCCTCACACAGCTTCGAATGACGATCCGTAAAGCCAACATAATGAAGGAAAGGGGAGATCAAAGGGTCTAATTTTCAGGACTAAGTCGATATCTCATGAACATCGACTATTGTACTAAGCCCTCTAGCGCAGAAGACATGTACACAAAAAGTCAAAGAAAGTCAGTAAAGATCAAAGAGAAAAGACAGAGGTTAAAGCTCAAATGAATATTAGAATGGCTGAGAACACAATTAACAAAGGATGAAAATAAGTTTAAAGAATTCCGAAAGGAGATTAAGAAAATATAATGGATTATGAAGGCTAAACAGATTAAGCTTTAAAGCACAGTTTTATGATGAAATCAAGGAAAATTAGGCTAAAGCAGCCTCAAATACATCAAAAGGAAGTAGGTATTCACTTGATAAATCAAAATAAAACGTTTTTCCTACTCCTTATCTGTAAAGACAACAAACAATTATTTCTCCAAAAGATGTAGTTGCCACCTATACCCTACCTTCTGTCTCAAAGGGAAAATTGTCAGTTATTACACTAAAGAAGATATTTTAATCTGTCAGGATAGTTATTGTAAAGATAAGAATAAGTCATGAAAGTCAATCTTTTCTTCAATATTTCTATCAGAAGTTAAGATAGAGTTATTGAAACAGAGAAGTAGTTGCACCTATTTTTGCCTTATGCCTTGCATGGTTTTCAAGGCTAGAAATGCATTTACTCTATAATTAATAATATTTTTAACCCTAAATCAATTCCACCTCCTCATTTGTAGCATAAATACTACATTGGAACTCATTGTAAAGGGGGCATTTGATGAATCTTTGAAGTAATACATAGCTCTGCTGAAATTGAAAGAAATTTGATGTTCTGGAACCTGTGGATGTTTTAACTTGTTTGTTGATGGAGAAAGCTTTGTCATTGGATCCCTGAGCTTGGCTATTGATGAAGTATTCTAATCTATTAATTTTTTTCTTGTTTTCCATTATGTTTCATAATTTCTCACTGCAATAGAGTAAAAATTTTAGGCTAAGAAATGTCTCCTAGAAGAACCTTAGACCTGTTTGCTTTTCACTGTCTTTATGTTTTCATCTGCTGAGGCATTCTAGAGAATTCTTAATTTCTCTCTTGAACCCTTATGCTTTTTTATTTCAAAAATAGTTCAAACAGTTGGTCTAAAGAATGATTTATGGTTTTCCCTACTTACTTGCTGCCATTGAAAACTACTTCTGAATTCTCCCTTTAAAATACCATTGTTTACAATCTGCCAAAGAGGTCTGTTTTGATCATATCCTTTGTTCTTGCTTAAATAATTGTTTTGAAGGTCTTTATAGTTGTAATCAAAGATTTCTAGGAGTTCCCTCTTCTATGAATGTAGTTATTTGTGAATCTTTAATGTTTTCCTATCCTTGAAAGTGAAATCTTTGGATGAAATAGAGCGTTCCTCGACTCCTAGATTTTATTTGAAAAGTTTTTCTTGGAATTGTTATTTGCTGAAGTGTGGTTTTATAGAATTTATGGTTAGCCCTATCTATGGAATGCCTCTTCATGTTCAGATAATGTTTTAAGTCCCTTTGTTGAGAAGTACATATAATTAAGGATTCTTCATTTCCCTTAGTTCCACTTTTCATTCTAAACCTTTGATGTCCATTACATTTCACCTAAAAGACATTGTAGATCCACTCGCCAAGTTAGATTTTCCCTTTGATACCCCCGATTTGTTTACAAAATTTTTACAAACTTCCACTTGACTCCATTTCCCAATGACTTAGAGATTTCCCTTTTCTATCTATGTTGCCTAGATCATCATGTCCCACCAAACAATAAACAAACTTGCACTTAATAACTAGCCTAAAAACAACCTTTCACAAGAAATCAAGTCATATCTTTGCAAACAATTGAGAGATCCCTCTCTAAGACTAGGAAGGCTAGGTCCTAGAGCTCTAAAGATTGTTTTTCATGTTGCCTTGTCACTTGGTATGCTTATCCTCCAAATCACAGGACCCCAACAACAGGGACCAACGTAGTCAAGGTAGCCTCCAATTGATCGAACTACTCTTGTTACGCAACGTTTGATTTATTTCCCATAAGATAGGATCATGTTGTACCTTGGTCCATAGTTGCATTGTTGTGTCCAATAATTGGGTGCCCTGAGAAATTTGTTCTGTGATCACATTCGTGGCAGCTGTAACCAGTGCAGCTCGCTGGGACGTGGCCTCTAGAGGTGTTTCTGGCTCTATTGAGGCTATCGTCTGCGAGGGCTTAGCAGGGTTAGTGGCTGTCATTATGGCGTGAAAAATGAATCCCAACTCGAGGTGGCTGCTATTAGACGTGGTAGGCGTTTCAAACATGAAATAAGTACAATAGGCCCAAACTATCTTAAGGCATAATCCCATAGAGCAAAAACAAGACAAAAGATATGGAACCCTCTTCCGACTTATCCTCCCCCTTTTATAACTGCAGAAAGCCACTAACGGTTGGCTGAAAATTAACTGAAAATTACCATTAGATAAATGGTAAAAAATCTCCAGAAATCGCTTCATTGAATGCCGACTACCCACTCCTTTCAATGGTAACTTTAGTTTTATACTCAATTTTACTGTTCCAATGGCTAGTTTTCGCACCTCCTATGTGCCCTGTGCACCCCTATGCTCCCAGCACACCTACTACTTTGAATAGACACCTACGCCTCCTACGCACCCCTTCGGGCTTCCAAATTTGTGGTTGCTTCCTATGCGTACCCTATTCATACTCATCTTCTTTGGTGGGCATATCCTACCCTATAAAGCTACTCTGACCATATAGTCATTTGATCTGATACAGTTTGAGACAGCTACCATTGACATAGCCTCGTAGCATATCACTGCGTAGGGTAGCTAGCCTAATAGCTCCGCCATCCATGATTTCCTTAACTGTGTAGGGACCAAGCCAGTCCTATCAGAACTTCCCTAGGTGTTTCACAAGTTGGCTATCATATAAGAGGACAAATTTTCCCTCCGCGAATGTCTTTTGCCGAATATGTCTTTTCTGGCACTCGTCATCCCAAAAGAATGAAACATTCTTCTTAAGAAGCTTCTCCAGAGGTGTTGTGATCAGTGTGTATCCCTGAATGAATTTTCTGTAGTAGCCCGTATGTCCAACGATGTAACGCAATTTTTTTTTAGTTGTAGGCACTTCCAGATTGATGATAACTGCAACTTTCACAGGGTCCACCATCAACCCTTTTCGGCAAACTATATGACCGAGAAAGATTCCGAAGGGTATGCAAAAGATACATTTCTTTATATTCAGGTAAATCTAGTGTTTCTGGCAGGTGTCCAACATCATGCGTATGTTTGAAACATTCATCTTTACTAAGCCGAAGATAGTCCAATCATTAAAGTACATGTCTAGGAATTTATGGATGAATTCCTTGAATACTACGACAACTACCCATGAGAAGGTAGTAGGGGCATTCTTGAGTCCAAACGGCATGACGCTATACTATAAGGATCCCCATTCAGTGGTGAATGTAGTTTTGCTGCGATATTCTAGTGTTATTCTGATCTAATGGTATCCTGAGAACTCATCAGTGAATGAGTATGCTTCCTGGCCTCCTACACTATCCAGGATTTCATAGGAGAATGGTGTCGGAAAGGGCTCGTGTATGTAGGAATCATTTAGCTTGTGTAAGTCCACACAGATTCATATTTCTCCCTTCATTTTATTTTCCTAAACCACCATCGGACTTACCCAATCTGACTGCTCGACCATCTCGATAATACCCATGGCAATAATTTTATTGATTTCTTCCCTAACCTTATGTTTATACTTAGGGTTCATCTGATAAGGATGTTTCTTTACAGGGAATGCATCTAGTTTCAGAGTAATGTGCATCACCCCTAAGTCCCCCATGATCCCCTTAAGCTCCGAAAAATTTGTCAGAAATAAGTCTTGATATTCCGTGAGCAGTTCCATAATCTTGCCTACTGTCTCATCATCCCAGTAGTCCCCAATTTTAGCCAACTTGGGTTTCTCTTCCGTACCAATGTTAACTTCTCGCAGCTTTAGAGGTTTCGTAACATCCACAATGTGTAACTAAGGTCCTGTAACTACAAGTTCCCCCTCTGATTCTAGGATCAAGACATTGCGCAGATCTTCATTGCACTCTTCTATGGTGATATTGTGCCAATTGACAATATCCTACATCTGTGTTTCCCGTGTGGGTGTTTCGCCTTTTGCGTAGGGGCTAGGTTCACCAAATACAAAGGTATCGATATCCTGCAAAGCTTCACCAAGCATCTTTGATCCTCTTGTTAACCCAAATGTCCCCAAGAATTCTTCCTTTAGGGTTTCCCACTAGCGATTGCATTGATGTAGCTCCAGATCTAGGTTCCATGTGGTGGGGATTGGTCCCAGGGCATGAATAAACAAGTGAACCCATTCTTCTGTAGTATGATCATGCCATTTCTCCATCTAGGTGAAAAAATGTTTGTCCAGATCCTCTAGGCCACAGAATATCTTGACGCACACGTTGGCCGAAGGCTCAAATCATAGGATCATCATATCCCGACATTCCTCCCATTCCTAGAATGCCCCCTTATGTGTTTCCCACCATATTGCAGGTGTTGCGCACAGAGCCTTTGGCCCCTTGGAACCTTAGCTTCAAATGTTTGCACAAATTCTTTTACACTACCAGAACCATCAAAGTAGGGTAGTTCTCTTACCTCAGAGGATATGCAACAAAAGTCCCTAGTGATTCATAGGCATCACAACACAGAGACATCATGCATCTGGTTTTGCCAATTTTCCATTTATTTTTCAGAGTCGGAAAAACATTCGCTATCCCTTTCCCATCAAAGCACACCATTGGTCGTAGGATTGATCCAGTCTTCGTCCCTCACGGTTAACTTATATATGTGATCCACCTCTTCTTCCTCATGCACTGGTTCTGTATACCTTTCTCCTTTTGTGGGGTCTAGAGGTACAATCACTCGTGTTCCTTCACTTTCGAACACCATGCTTATTTTCTTTAAATTGATAATACCACACATATCAATGGCCCAATCCAATCCTAGGAGTGCCGGGTAAGGTTCTACATCTTCTACAATATGAATGACTTCAAAATCAGCTCGGACCTTAACTCCTGTGATATTTACCATGATCTTTGATAGTCTTCCTAACGGGATGATCTTCTGCTGGTTGGACATATGTAGGTGGATAGTGGACCATTGCAACCTAGGTTCCCCCACTCACTGCCAAGTCTATTTAGGTAGTACATTCACATATGATCCCAAGTATAGAATAACTTGATCCATCTCATAATCACCAATCTGCACAGTCAACTGCATCTCCCTACCAATGCGTCTCTTATGCTTATATAGTTTGTGCACATCCTTAACTTCCATAGTTGGGGTTGTATTTTCTACGTAGCTATCTATTAAGGCTTGGAGGTTTTCTACAGCCCGTTGGTTGCGCAACAACTTCATACAAGCCTACAGGAATGGTTTAACCTCATCATCTGCTTTGAGGTTCGCAGGGGTTTGAGGAGTAGGTGCCCCAGCCTTAAAAAAGTCTTGGAAAGTTGTGACAAAGGTTTCCTTTTCCTTCTGTAAGTCCAAAAATTCTTATTTAATGGCTACTTTATAGATAAGAGGCTCTGTCTCAGCTTTCTTCACAGCTCCTCTAGTGGCTATGCCACTGTGCATTATAACATTAATACTTGGGCCTTCATCTCAGGGTTTTTCCTTGACCTTTTTTACATTATACGTATGTGTTTGCTAATTCTCTTGCATCTTGGCTATCAGAATCGGGAAATCTTCAATCACATCATCTAGCCGTCTATAGTATCTATAGGATTGTCTTGCATGGTTCATGCAATCCCTTGCAAAGTTCCCTATTTATCCATAGTTATAGAAAATCATTTGTCCTCCCCCCCTTCTTGTGCTTCCACCCTGGCCTCCTCCCCTACCCCTAGCTGGGGAGCCACCTATGCCCAAGGGGGATGTTGGTGTGGATGGATTAAACTTTACCCTATATATATTTCCTTGATCTATCATCAAGTCATACGTTCAGCAGTTCTGTTCATCATGGCCTACAGATCTGTAGAACCTGCACCATTGTTGCTTTATTTCAGGGACATATGCGGCAAGGTGAGGGAAGTGGCTAGTATCGTGCAACCCAGCAATGTCACAATCATTGCACCAAAGTACTGGTCCACTTGGTCCTACAGCTTCCCTAGGACGCAATGGACTGGGCCCCCCAGCGTGTATGTAGTCTGCTAGCAGAGGAAAATTATCCTTGGTGTGTCCATTCACCCTACATCGTATGCACCATCTTTCAGGGCTAGCCTCCACTGCTCACTCGTTCTACAGATTCTGGATCTCCATGTGCATTGCCTCTAGTTGGCCTTGTATCTGTTGTACTCCTAATTGGGTATCATCTCTTGGCGCAGCCTCTAGATTCATCACAATTTATAGGGCCTTTTACAGCGATTCAATGGCTTGATGTCCCATTGGCATGTGTAGGTGGGACAGCAGCATAGTAATGAAGCATTCTGTGTGTTTTTTGTCATCATACAAGAATCTTCCTTCTCTAATTACCTTCTTTAATTGTTGGTCAACCTTCCATATGGACTCAGACAATCCTTGCTTAAAATCCTTCAGATCGTTCACTATCTGAGAGTAGGACTTGGGCTTCTTGAACTAGTTTTTCAAGGCATTTTTAATCTCTTCAATGGTTGCATTCACATGCTATTCGATGTATCCCATATACTAGTCCAAGGCTCTTCCTTCAAAGGCAAGGGATAGTTGCGCTCTTTTCACCGCATCACTAGCTACATTCTACACAGTCCATATCGATCCTGCAACAAACCAGAACTGATCCATATCTTCATATCCTACACCTTTGAAGGTAGGTAGCTTCATGTGCAAGGCCATATCATCTTCTGGCGGTGGCGGTGGTGAGTTCTTACCCCTATGAGGGTTCGAAGGTGGCATAGACGGAGAGCTTTGTGCATCAGAGTTTCTTACTGGACTGTATACATATCGTTCTCATTCTTGATTAGTTCTGTAGTATTTACCACTGTGTGTTGTACCCTCATTTTGATCGGAGCTCATTCACTCTGTATGACTACATAGAATTCTCTTTTTGTACAATAATATCTTAATCAGTAGTGGTAGACTTCTTAGAAACTTACCATAGAAACCTTTGAATAACCTTCGTTCCGCTTCCGAGTAGGACACCAATTGATCAATTGAAAATTTTGTCACAAACCCTCCTATCACATTGTCCACCCAGTGATCAACCATGCAAGTGATGGTGTTATCAGTGTCTTATAATTGTCTAATAAACTCTGGGGTCCATTGTGTGACCCGTTTGTCCTTCCAACACTTCTGGAAATCTACGAACCTTGCGAGCCACTCCTGAAGCTCGATTTCAAATGTCACAGAGAAGATCTCGTAGACCTTTGTGAAGATGTAGTTATTATTCCACTCCTCTATGGTTAGCGTTGTATTGTGATTATCTCTTACTGCAAATTCCTAAATTTTCTTTTCGAACCACTCGTCGATCTCTTTCTTCTCAGGTCTCCAATGTGTTCTTGGCATCACCCGATATCTCTCTCAGAATGCTCCTGGTCCCGGAAACGGAACCATTTGTTGGATCGAGGGGTCCTAACCCAGGTTCAAAGGTTAAGGTTTGGCAACAATGACCTATAATACTGGCTCTTTCGACAGTAACCTGCTTGTGCAGGCCAAAGTCTCACCCGAAGAAGTTTGGGAGGGTGTTGGAACTAGGTTTCTCCACCTTGAGAGAGAGTAGGTAAGTCAAGCAGAGTTGTGTTCCCAACTTATCAAGCTTTGCGTTTAATAAATCAAATGTAGGATTATATCACAGAGATTTGATCTAATGATTACCTTGGAATCCATGTGAATAATACCATTCTATCAGTACAACAACTATAATCATAGCAATTAACAGATCATAGATTCATAAAAAAAAAACAAGGATACTTTCACAGCCATCAAACAGAAATTTTCGCAGCTTAATCATACAATCCAAGTTCACCTAAATTATAAAAAAACAGATCTAGATCACATCAGATATCAACAGTACTTCACATATATATTAATACCACAATCTCCTTACAATCCCAAAATACCGCCTGCGCACACATCCAGCAGGGTCCGCACACAACAGGACTAAGAAGCTCCATGCACACAGCCAGCATGATTCCTTCCCCAAAAAAACCCAACAACAGATCTATCAATTCGTTCTTAACAACAATCTCTATTATTTCCTACCTATGACTCAACAATGCTTCACCTATTTATACCGATTTAGCCTACGCATGCAATGGTATGCAAACCTTGGTTTTCAGACTCTTGGTCTACCCTTGACCCGTTACAATGCATTAGGGGCTTTGACCTACCCTAAAACCCTTGCGTTAGACCAATTAATACCAAAATATACAAGATTTATACAAAATTCACATCTTTTAGGGGACCCTGTTCCAACATCACCACTCTTCTTTCTAATAGGTACTAGCTTAGCAAGACATTTTGAATACCTTGTAGGAATAATGATCTGTGCATCAAAAAGTTTCTTAATCTCTTTCTCAAGGCATGAGCAAAGGATTAATTATTCTCAATTTCTATTTGAAAGGTTTCTTGTTCTCCTTTATAGGAATAGTATTTTGTATAATCATAGGATCATACCTTTTCATATCAGCATAGCTCCATGCAAAAACATCAATATATTTCTTCATGTGGAGTGTTTGAAAGGTTTCTTGTTCTCCTTGATAGCAATAGTATTTTTTATAATCATAGGATCATACCTTTTCATATCAGCATAGCTCCATGCAAAAAAATCAATATATTTCTTCATGATCTCCACATGCTTTTGCCTCATCTCCATAGAAAGGAACTTAGAAATTTTGATCATTTTAGGCACTATTTTTGTACCAAGATTGCAAGTTTATACCTCCTCATCATCAAACTCCATTCAAGGATATTTAAAAACATTGTTTTGATCAAAAAAAATTTCAAGAGGAATAAAGCCTTTTGGTATAAAAAAAAATTTCAGTTGCAAGACTTCAGAATTTACCTTGGTTTCAGCAAACATATTTTGTTGATCCAATTGTATGTTTTCAAACTACTCCTTTAACTCTAGGAAATTTCAAACTTGCTGATCATCCTCAAACACTTGCCAATGCATGATATTATCAGGAATTGCTGGCCTTTTCCTGACCTCAACCTCATACTTCTCATTAGAAAGTGTAGGGATGACAAACAAACTTGTAGAGACAACTAAAGAATCAGCCACTGAAATTTGGCCTCTAGTTTTCACAATGAAGGCATATTCTTGAACATTTTCAAGCATTTCCATGATCAGATTTCTATAATCCCTCATTCTTACATCCTTTTTTTGGTATGATCCTTCAACTTGTTGGATTACTAAATCTGAATCACCACACAGTGATATCTTCTTGGCACCTAGTCTGTTCAAAATTTCTAAACCCAAAAATAGAGATTCATATTCTGCCATATTTTTGCTACAATCAAAGTTAAATTTAAAAGAGTAAAACTTACTTTCATCATTAGGAGTAGTGATCCATATGCCTGCTCCAACCCCTTCTCTTCCAGCAGAGCCATCAAAGTTCTGTTTTTCCTTCAATTTCTGCTTCATCAGTTAGCTCATTGAATAAAATTGATGATCCTAATTTTGTCTCAAAAACATAAATTGGAAATTTTTGAGGCTTATCTTTACTTCTCATCATGTAGGCCATCCTACTTTCCCTATACAACCTTCTTTTCTCACCAAAAAAATGAATGGTGGCATATGTCATATCCATCTGCATAGTACCTTCAATTTTAGCTACCCAAGATCTGGATAAGAGCATATAAAACTTTGGAGGGATGTCAGCTACTACTATGTCCATCACCACATTTTTAGCAAGCACTTGTGATAGGCCAACTAAAACATATTTGATAAGACCTATGCATTTAAATCTCTTTGAGTCAAAAGAAAACATATCTTTATAAGGTCTAGTGATTTCCAAACCCATCCTCTCCATGATTACCTTAGGCGTAAGGTTGTGGGAAGCCCCTGAGTCTAGCATAGCATTGTGAAAATTCATATCATGAATATTTAGACTGACATAAAAGGGAGGGACCTCTTCATTATATTCATCTTCCACCCTTGGTCATAGGAAAATTGTAGGATGATCTTCTTGTAGATTAAGGATGTTTGAAGGTCATGTTTGAGAATTGAACATCTTGACAATTTTGCTTCTATATTCATTGACATTGATAATTTCTCCAAAGGGGACATGAATCCTAATTTTAGAGATCTCATTCTCTAGAATAAAAGTAGATGTGTATTTTTCAACTTCTTTGGTAGGAGGTGGAGGTGGTGGGCCCTTCTTTGGCTGAGTTTTGTTTATGGTTATGGGAACATTTTTGTTTCTTAAATTGTATTGCTTCTTCATTTCAAATATGGTGTGTTGATAACAATTTAGGTAATAAGATTGTCCCTCATCTTTTTTCAAATCATAACCAGACTCATCATGCTCTTCCTTAGTTAGAAACATACTATACATATCTTCATCTAGGCAGTGGACAATATCCTCTTGAAAATCAGGCCAAGCTTCCTCTTCATCAAGAAAATTTTGTTGAAAGGGAGGGATCACTTGTGGGTCAGGCCGATTTCTATTTTCTCTTTTTCTTCACTGATTTTGAGGCCTTCTAAATTGTGGATTTCTAATATGTGGGAGTTGTTGTGCTGGAGGTAAGGGAGTGGCTCCAAGAACAAGTCTATTCATGATTTTTTCCATAGTCTTCAACATAGAATCAAATTTAGCATCTGAGGATGAAGGTTTTTCTTCCTCTTTCAATTTTTTTTTCCCATTATAGACCTGTTGGTAGCTATCATGTTTACTTCCACCTTTCCTGCATAATTCTGCATTTCTGCTAGAGAAGCAGAATCTCTTTCCCTAAGTAGGATGGAAAGCTAATAATCAAATGCCTCTGCATAGTGTAATTGAGAGGCTCCTGGAGGAGATTTAATATGAGCAGTTATAGAGTTATAGACTTTGTTAAACCTCTTAGAGAAGTCTTGGAAAGATTCAATTTAAGGTTTTTTTCAAAAAATTTTATTATGTCAGAGCTTGCACTGGATTCAACCTACTCCCCTACTTAGTCAAAAAACAATCTTCTATCTGGTCCCAATTTTTCAAACTTGGTGGAGCTAGGGCCTTAAACCCTTTTCTTACTTCACCAGTGAAACTCTGGGAAAATAATATCATTTTTACATATTCATGGTGTACATCCTCTCTATCAATGAAATCATTAAATTGGTCCACATGTTCCTCGGATGGTATTTCCTCTTCACTCCCAAAGGTTTTTATTCTAGTTGAGTATCCATCTGGGAGGTCATGAAGAAAAATAGTGAGGACAATTGAAGCATACCTTCTAGGTCTAATAGGAGGAGGAGGAGGGAAAATTCCAGCAATGATGATAGGAATTTTGGTATGGGGAAGGATAGCAAATGATATTAATTTCTAATTTTTTGGGAAAACAATAGGTGAAGATGAGATGTTGGGAGGTGGTGTATCTGGTATCTGAAGTGTATATATAAATGAACTCCATTCAGATAGAGGTATACCAAATTTTCTTTTCAATAGGAACTCAAATGGATATAATTACTTTAAATTTTCAAAAGACTCCCTCTCTAACAACAATTCTGATGTGAATTTTTCTAGAATTATTATTTTTCTTCTTTAGATACTAGGGATGATGTGTTAATACCTAGTATTTGCAGGTATAGTATTATATCAGTCAGTTCATTTTTAGTCTTAGAAATAAAAAAAGACTTCTTCAATTTTATCATCAAATTGCCTATCTTTAGGAATTCGAATAATTTCAGAGGAAAAAGCTCTTGAATGTGATGGAATACCTGATTTTGAAAACATGATTCCAATGCCTTTGAGAATCCTCTCTGGATTATCCACAATTTTAGGTGGGTTAGGATATGTATTTCTCCTTGTGTATCTTTTTCTCGAAGCCACCTTGTTGGGAAAAATACTGAGAGGGGGGGGGTGAATCAGTATTTACTGCATATTCAAAACTTTTTACTTTTTCATTCCTTAAAACCCATACGCTACTTTGCTGAAGCCAAGTAGCGTATACACGCAGAAATCATTCATAAAACTCGCGTATACACAGAGATCTAATTATGCCATTAGTTCTTCACTTATATCATTCCATCATTCATTCATTAGATGTTCTATAAAAAGTAAACATGTGCAGTAAGAACAGAATAAACCATCACACAAGCATCACACATGAACACCAGGATTTTTAGGTGGAAACCCAAGTCGGGAGAAAACCACCGCTGCAGTTGCTCAGCCTTCAATATTTTATTATAGAGAAAACTTACAACATATGTGCTGGCGCAGACTTGACCGACATAGAGCACCCACAACGCTCGTTTGACCTCACGGAAGGGAGCTCGATACGACTCGTTTAATTTCCTCTCTCACGGAAGGGAGGCACGACCCCACAGTCTCGTTTACCGACCCTCTCACCGGAAGGAGCTACGACCCAAGTCTTGTTTACCAGCCTCTCCTGGAGAGGAGCTACAACTCCAACACATTGAAGGCTACAAACTTGACACCACCTTGGACCACGTTTCATCAATTTCACCTTGGATCCAACAACTGTGAAAAACACTTACGAGGCCATTTCATCATATTTTGATTGGACCCTTTCCATACTTTTAAGCTCAATCATACAACCAAACTGATACAGACAACTCAACACTGTAGAATACAGATAGCAGTAACACAGCAGAATAGATCAGACATTTCTTACCACAGACTTCAGCAAACCCTAGTTTGCATACGCGCTTTCCTTTCACTGGTGTCGCGTATATACGCGCTTCCGTCCACACAAACTAGCG
Organism: Pinus albicaulis; assembly: GCA_034641835.2. NCBI lineage: Eukaryota > Viridiplantae > Streptophyta > Pinopsida > Pinales > Pinaceae > Pinus > Pinus albicaulis. The sequence goes on from CM076579.1 coordinate 784,631,936, forward strand.
TATACCTCTGTATATATTTCATTGCGCATACGCGCTTTATATTCAGAGAAGCCGCGTATATACGCGCTTCCTCTGCGTCTAAGTAGCGTATAGATCTTCAATCGGTCTGACAGTGACATACTTCTTGAATCGAGATATTTTATTTCGATTTACCCTTTTACTTGAGCGAGATGTTCGCCTAGATGTTAGCCTCATCACGGAGATCTATCCCACTCCATAAACATATCTAGCCAATACAAGTACATTTGGAGGGATCTAAAGATCCAGCTTCATCATTTCTTCATAAGTGCATCATGATTGAGATCTATCAACAAACCTTCACCCTTTTCCATATAGATATACTTCGCAGAGATATTCATTGAGAAACTCAGAACATCTTGCCCTCACTCTTATAATTTACCTGATGAATTTCTTCTCCTTATATATGTTTACCCTTTGTCAATACCATGAGCCCCTTTTTCAATACCATGGGCCAAACCAATACCATAAGCCCAAAACTACCTGGACGGGGTCAATTAGGCGGATCATTACCCAATACAATGGGTCAATACCATGATGGTTACCCTTGGTTTTGCACTTTTTGAGCGCTTTAGCCCATACGCGACTTGGCACGTTATTATCCGCGTGCATACGTGACTTCCCCTAGGCCAATCCGCGTATACAAAGAGACATACTCTTTTTCAACATAGATTTAGCACTTGCTAACTTCTTTTCTTCACTGCCTTCTGTACACACTGCTGATACATCAGATTTACTTCATCAAGAACATATTCTATCAATCACAACTTCATCAAGTGAGTTGTCATTCAATGACAACACTTAGCATCATCTTGCTAACTAACATCATGTCACATCAGATTTACATCGATTACCAAGTCCATCAAGTCAAGCATAACTTCATCAGGTGGATTGCCATCAAGGACAACATATGTCAACAGTCGCATGTCTTCATCTCCATTCAGTGGGTTGCCATCAAGGACAACACTCTGCATCATATTTCCAACAATCTCCCCCTTTGGACTTGATGGCAACCACGATGGTGTTTGGTTACCACAACAGATAGGTACCATGTCACTCTCCCAAATATGTCATTCTCTCAAATATGTGACATCATTATCTTCTCTTCATTCAAACACCATGTCACTCTCCCCCTTTGACATCAAGGGCAAAGGGTGGATCAAAAACCAACACTCTCCTCCTCATGTGGAAGAAACATTCTGCAGATCTGATATGTGCTGAAGTGGCCAAGCTCCCCCTGAGTTCATGCTGAAACTTCAAGTAATTTTCAATAAGGTACATGACTCTTCCTATCACCAAAGACTCATACTTACATCAAATATCCAACCAAGTGGATTTACATATGAGACTCAAGTACCCAACCAAGTGGGTTTACACATTTCAATTCAGCTACCCAACCAAGTGAGTTTACAAAAATTGACTCAGCTACCCAACCAAGTGGGTTTACAAATTTGACAAGTTCATACATGACTGAATATTACAGATTTTACATCAAGGGTCTCATCATGACCTTTTCATCAAAAATACAAATATGACTTTTCATGACCAATACCAAGAATACCTCAAGAGAGAACATATAACAGAACCATCATAATGCCAACAATGCATTATACTCAGCAACGCTAATGCTCCCCCTGAATCTACGCAACCAAGCAATCTTTTCAAATGACTAAGGCTCCCCCTTAGTTTGTGCATCCTGAAAGCTTCCACCAACAAATCATCAAGGCATCTTCATCAAAACATTAGAAACAGAATTATGAGAACTGGAACACCATCAGAGATACCAAACAGTATCAGAGATACCAAACAGCACTGCAGCTGTGCTGAAGAGAGCTAAACCCAAGCAAAAATTGTCAGCAATCATGCATACACGGTTTTCTGTGCATTAACTCGCTTACATACGCGACTGTGTTTCAGGAAACCCGCGTATCCCAAGACATCTTCTAAATTTCAACCAGATCTGATTCTTTGTAAGGCAAAGACAGTGTTCAGCTTCTTTCTGAGACATTTGAATGCTTCCCTGGACTACAGATAGATAGACCAATTTAGTTGTGTCTTCAAGCGTCATCCAACGGTGGTAGCATAAGCACATTAGTATCCAAGTCTTCAGATTCGTTGCAGCATCAATACATTCTTTCCAAGAAAGATTCTCATATCATAACAACATCTTCACATAGGTGACAAGCAATCATCCATGTGGTCCAACATCATCAAGATCTTCAAGATTTAACATGAGGTAACATATGTAGGCAGAAGATCTCAACCATAGTAGCATACTCTACATGATCTCTTCTTATTTCTGAATCAACCGACATCCAACTCGTCCATGTGTGAGTACAAAAAAATACTTATCAGCAACCAGGGCTCAAAATCTCATCATAATAATCCATATACCAAGTCATCATCATTTGAGCATGAGTATCATAAATATCAAAGAATAAGCAATCATATTGCCAACAATGCAATCAATAGTATTCAACCCTCCACGGCCCCCCCAACCAAGCCTTGTGGCCACATTGTAACCGAAACACCTTCAACCTTTTCAACAATAAGTCATCAGCACACCCCTCAAAGATGATCTTATCCTTGTCTCCTGAATATGTCAATACTTTCATTTCAAAGAATTTAATACTACAAAATGGTGACTCCTCCATAGTCTTTGGGTTGCCAAGAACCATGCATCACATGATCATTGATATTAGAACCCATAAATGAACACAGAACAAAACTTCAGCTGATTATTAGTCGACCGATGTCTTCCGGACCTCCGCTCCACATTTCCTTGAAGCACGATAAATTTCTTGTCACTAATGCATACGCGGTCATTTTAGTTGGGAACTCGTTGCAAGCACGCGATTTTCTGTTTCATGAACTCACAGATAGAAAGTGAAATATGGGGAATTTCACACTTTCATCTTTCCTTCAAATTTTCATTTTCCGTTCTATTCTTTTCCACACCGTATGCCTTGCTAGGAAATACATATAACCAGAATAATAAAATCAATCATGAGAGACATCATACATTGCTCCCCCTGTGACGATACATTACTAAATCTCATAATGTATCCCACATCATTCCTGCAGTCAATCAGAGAAGTAAGCTTCAGAAGCCGATGACTGCAGTAGGGTATTCTCGTACGTCGTACTCGGTCCTCCTTCTTTTTCCAAATTTGCTTGAGCTTTCCAACTGTGTGCTGAAAGTTGTCCACTTTCCCAGATCTGTTCATCCTGCATTCTTTTTCTACATGTCCATACTTGTTACAAGCATAAAATCTCATGTGGTCAGAGAAATAAACATAAGAATCATAATGAGTATTTCTATTCTTCCTCCTTTTACAATCAGCTGCTTTATGTCCATACTTGTTACATGAAAAACAGTATCCCTTGAAGCTACTAGAGTACCTTTTTGAGTAGAACTTGTTTGTTTGTGGCTGAATTGTTCTGCTTCTGCAATTTGCTGCAACATGCCCATGATTATGACATTTAAAATATTCAACGTTCTTGAATGAATTCCTTCGAGAATTCATGAATGTTGGTTGATCTTTTGTTTCTTTCAACACATCAGGTTTTGCATTGACATCTTCTGAATTTTTTGGCACTTCCTTGTGAGCTAGATTCTCCTTTAACAGTTTCATGGAAACCAAGACCATGTTTGATAGCAGGAGACCTTTGATTACTCAGAATATTGTCCAAAATGTTAGTACTATCATGAAACTTCAAAAGTTTAACCTTTTCTTCTAATTTACCTTTGAGAATGTTTACCTCAACCTCCAAGGCTTGACATTGCTTTGTCATGCTTTCTTCTTTTCTTCTTCCATCTTCAACTTGATCCTTCATATTTAGAATCTCTTCTTTCAACCAATCTTCATTTCCTTCACATGTTTGTTGCAGCTCTTCATTCTTCTTATTTGATTTTTCCAGATCTTCTTTAAGAGAGATGATTTCTGCTTCAAGGCCTTCCTTTTCAAATGATTGTAGAGGTTCTTTATTTTTCTTACTTGATGCTTCTAAATCTTCCTGAAGACAAATGATTGCAGCTTCAAGTCCTTCATTCTTCTTGCTTGATTTTTCAAAATCTGCTTCTAGATCTTTAATTCGATTGGATGCATAAGTATGAAACTCTCGATATCACCATCTCTGTTCATTCAGCATTTCTATTTGATCTTTCATTTGTGAGATCATCTCTTTATAGATAGTTTCTTGCTTATTGTATAAACTTTGTAGTTCTTCTTCTTTAATCTTGAGAGCTTCTTCTAGATCCACAACTTTACTTTCACTATCTTTACTATTGTTTGCACAAAGAAGAGTATTACAAGTGGCCTTCTCCTTTTTCTTATTTGCCATGAGTGCTTGTAGATCTTCGTCAGAATCTGTTTCATCTTCTTCAATTTTTGCTATACATGATTTCTGAGATATCTCCTTTCCTCGAGTAACCTTCTTCTTTTGCTTCTTAGCCATGAGCACTTTAGATCTTGGTCAGAATCTTCTTCATCTTCACTGGACACTTCATCATCATCTTCTTTTGCATAATAACTCTTTCTCTTTTCAAATTGTTTCCCTTTACCATGCTTTTCTCTATAAGGACATTTAGCAGCATAATGACCAACTTTTCCACACTCAAAACATTTGAAGGAAAGCTTACCTTTGAATCTTCCAGTACCTAGTTGGAGCTTTCTCACGAAATTCGCTTCTTCTTCATCGGATATATAGCTGGATTCTTTGACAACTTCCTTTTCCTTTCCTTTTGTAGATGCCTTAAAAGCGGCTTCTCTTACTTGAGAAGGACCTCCTTGTCTCATTTCAAAAGCAGTCAGAGTACCATGTAATTGAACAATAGTAAGCGATTGCAGATCTTGCCTTTCTTCAATAGCTGAAACTTTAGAGTCAAATTTTGAAGTCAAATATCTTAAGACCTTTTCTACCAGAGTAGTATCAGCCATGGTTTCACCCAAATTTCTCATCCGATTTACAATATCATCTAGACGAAGAAAGAAACTGGCAATACTTTCATCACTATGCATCTTCAAATTTTCATATTCAATTCTAAGAGTTTGGAGTTTTGCACTTTTTACCTTTGTGTCTCCTTCATAGCTTAGAATGATTTTGCCCCATATGTCTTTTGCCGAATGTAGTTGCATCACTTTAGCAAATTCTGATTCAGACATGCTTCCCAATAAGACATTCACTGCTTTGGCATTGATTTCATACTTCTTTCTTTCAGCTGCATCAGTAGGAATACTTGCCGGGTATTGATAACCTTCTTCCACAATTGCCCATACATCTGCACCAAGACTTTGCAGATATGCTTTTGTACGTACCTTCCAGAATATCAGATTGCTTCCATTGAATAGAGGTGGCTTTATAGACATTACTCCTTCTTGACTTCCCATTGCGACGAATCTCCTTTAAGCGATCAAGCTTCTGCACAAGGACCTGCTTTGATACCAATTGTTGGGAAAAATACAGAGAGGGGGGGGTGAATCAGTATTTACTGCATATTCAAAACTTTTTACTTTTTCATTCCTTAAAACCCATACGCTACTTTGCTGAAGCCAAGTAGCGTATACACGCGGAAATCCTTCATAAAACTCGCGTATACACAGAGATCTAATTATGCCATTAGTTCTTCACTTATATCATTCCATCATTCATTCATTAGATGTTCTATAAATAGTAAACATGTGCAGTAAGAATAGAATAAACCATCACACAAGCATCACACATGAACACCAAGATTTTTAGGTGGAAACCCAAGTCGGGAGAAAACCACCGCTGCAGTTGCTCAGCCTTCAATATTTTATTATAGAGAAAACATATTACAACATATGTGCTGGCGCAGACTTGACCGGCACGCAGGCACCCACCTGCGCTCGTTTACCAGCCTCTCCTGGAAGGGAGCTACAACCCCCTGACTCGTTTACCAGCCTCTCCTGGAAGGGAGTTACGACCCCCCGATCTCGTTTACCAGCCTCTCCTGGAAGGGAGCTACGACCCCCGATCTCGTTTACCAGCCTCACCTGGAAGGGAGCTACGACCCCCTGACTGAAGGCTACAACCTTCAGCACCACCTTGGACCACGTTTCATCAATTTTCACACTGGATCCAACAACTTCAATAGAACAACACTTGCAGGCCACATTTCATCATATTTTCAGACTGGACCCTTTCCATACTTTTAAGCATAAACATACATCACCAATAGATACTTATCATCACAGATCAGATAGCAGAAACACAGCTGAACAGATCAGATATTTCATACCATTTGCTTCAGCAAACCCTAGTTTGCATACGCGCTTTCCCTTCACTGATGTCGCGTGTACACGCGCTTCCGTCCACACAAACCAGCGTATACCTCAGTGTATATTTCATTGCGCATATGAGCTTTCACTTCAGCGAAGCCGCGTACATACGCGCTTCCTCCGCGGCAAAGTAGCGTATAGATCTTCAATCATTACAGAGCAGCATACTTCTTCAGATCAGATATTCAGTTCAGATTTACCCTTTTACTTCAGACAGATGTTCGCCTAGATGTTCGCCTCATCACAGATCTAATCACTCCATAAACAGATCTAGCAAATATAAGTACATTTCAGATCTAAAGATCCCGCTTCATCATTTCTTCATAAGTGCTTCATAGATTCAGATCTATCATCAAACCTTTACCCTTTCCATACAAATATACTTCACAGAGAAGTATTCATTCAAGCTCAGACATCTTTCTCTCACACTTATAATTTGCACAATGAATTTCTTCTCCTTATATAGGTTTATCCTTTTTCAATACCATGAGCCCCTTTTTCAATACCATGGACCAAAACAATACCATAAGCCCAAAACTACCTGGACGGGGTCAATTAGGCGGATCATTACCCAATACAATGGGTCAATACCATGGTGGTTACCCTTGGTTTTCCACTTTTTGAGCGCTTTAGCCCATACGCGACTTGGCACGTTCTTTTCCGCGTGCATACGCGACTTCCCCTAGGCCAATCCGCGTATACCAAGAGACATACTCTTTTTCATCATAGATTTAGCACTTGCTGACTTCTTTTCTTCACTACCTTCTGTACACACTGCTGATACATCAGATTTACTTCATCAAGAACATATTCTATCAATCACAACTTCATCAAGTAAGTTGCCATCTTCTTCATCAAGTGAGTTGCCATTCAATGACAACACTTAGCATCATCTTGATAACTAACTTCAGATCACATCAGATTTACATCGATTACCAAGTCCATCAAGTCAAGAATAACTTCATCAGGTGGATTGCCATCAAGGACAATACATGTCAACAGTCGCACGTCTTCATCTCCATTCAGTGGGTTGCCATCAAGGACAACACTCTGCATCATATTTCCAACACACCTTTGAGCATGAAGATTTTTAGTGGAGTCACCAAGGTAGTTTATCCAACCTTGAAATGTTCTGAGCTCCTGCTACCTCCAAGAGTTTAGCTTCACTGTTTGAGCACAAACCTCAGGAAATATGTCTTCAGACTCATGGTAGATGCACCAAAATTTTATCTCTAAATTGGTCCTGATGGGCTTCTCCACTAGACAACTTAGAGTAACTCTTTCAAACTAAGTTTTGAATGAGTATTATACTCTCCAGCCTAAGAGGGCTCTCTCAATTTATCTAATTATTTTCTATATAAGGTCTTAAAATAGATGGCTAAATCTATGAGTGTCTTAGTGTATTTGATTGCAGGTGAAAAATTGGATATATTTCATAACCATTGGGCTCAATGATTCAGTAAGAAGGAATTAAATGACAGGTGTATCTTCTTATGGAAACTAAGGATTTTTTTGTTTGCACAAAAATAATCAATATCTCAATGCTAAGAGGAAGTCAGAGCATGCATAACATGAATTCTGAGTAATTTAACATCAATATACTGGAAGAAAAATAAAAGGAAACATAAGAAAAAATCTCATTGAAACATCTCAAGAATCTCAAGTGAAGCAAAAACACAGTCACTGTCTATTATTGGTATACAAAATTTACAAAAATGGTAGTGTCAAAAGTATTCTCAAACCCTTTCTCATTCGATTTCTTGTCTATATATAGACCTCTTTTGCTCACATAGGATCTGTCCAGTTGGCTAGATCATAGAACCATGACTTTGACACATAATCATAACTAAAAACTACATTTTTGGAACTGAAAAAGACACATAGTCTTTAGATACTTACACTTCTAATAGGAATCTATTTTACATTTATTTTTTTGTAACATTTTTTGGCACACCTAAAATTTGTTATTTTCGGCGAAAATTTCTATTCTCAATTTTTCATTAAGCTAAAAATGCTAAGAGATGATTTTCTATGTTGCTGTAAGGTTTATTCATTTTATATATCAATTTTGATTTAAAATTTTATTTTTATAAAAATATATAATTATATATTTTTATGAAATATTTATCTAAAATTTAAATTATATTATAAAATTAATAAAATTTTAAAGCTTATGTTAAATTCAATTTGAAGGGGCTAACATTTGGGCAACTTTTGAAAGGCTGAGACTGCCAAAATCAAATCAACGACATAGATCAAGTTCAGACCCCCTCAAGCCTTCTCACATCAAATTCACTTGGGAGGAGGGGGGGGGGGGGGGGTTGGGTTGGGGGGTCCAAATTTTTTATTATTTCAAAACATATTTTGAACACGAGTTAGATACTCACATCTTCAAACCCCCAGGTAGCAAAACCACTTACCCATGAAGACCCCCTACAAATTTATGCTCGTAGTTGTTTGAGGTGCTTAGTTAATCCTCCGACATTTAATGTAGATGAGGGATTGCATTATCTTCTTCAGCTTAGAAGGATCATGCATGAAGAGGGGGCCTATTAAACTAAAAGTGCATTGAATCATGGTGCCAATGGTATTTTGATTCCTATTGCAAGAGGAATGTCTATAGCCTCAAGAGCTCATAGATTGGGAGTGGCTGCACTATCAACAAAAGAACCAGAAGCGTTGCCCTTTTGTGTAATTTCCTATGCATTAATTGGTATTTTTGGGTTATTATTTTGTTTCTTTCCAGATGTGTGCCAGGTTCTATTATTGGTTGTAGGTTGAGATAATCTGCAAATCATCTAATTTGAAGGATTGAGTATGTACACAGAAATACCTTCTTTCATCGAGATATAAAACCCTATAATTTTCTCATGGGTCTTGGCAGGAAAGAAAATCATGATTTTCTTTGTGTTTGAGCTCGATACATTCACTATACTTAAATCGTATCTGGGAAATGTATGATATCAAAGCTTATGGACCATGCCTGCCTACTGTGAAAGGATAAAGCGGAGAAAATATATAATGGATGAATTTTAATTGGGTTCATATCGGATTGAAATTAGAGGATTTCTATATATAGTCTAATATAAAAGAAAAATAGAAAAGATGGTGTTCAAGATATTGCTAGTTTTCATGGCACTAATGGCTTTGCCAACTGCTATGGTTGCGGCACTTCATAAGCCGGTGGATGTGAAATTTCAAAAGATCTATGTGCATTCTTTGCTTTATAATCATATCAAGAAAATGAATGGCAGAAGTGAGGCTTAACTTATCCTGAACAAATATATGGAAGTTGCCTAAATTCCTTGATAATCTCTGGAGCCTCTCGTATATTGATGCTAGTGGTTGCGCAGATCTAAGGAGATTGCATTTGGAGATAGGTAAACATAATGATATGCTACACCTCGATATGGAGGACTACAAAAAGTTGAAGTCATTACCTTCAGCGATCTCAAAATTCATATATTTACGAACGTTGAAATTGTTAGGTGTTGTCAATGCCTTTGTGTCTTTGGATGTCAAAAAATTTCCCCACCTACAAAACCTACCAATATCATTTAAACAATAAATTAATGATATCATCAACAAAATCATCAGTATCAAGTTTTATAGAGAAAATGACATGCAGGAAATAAATTGACTTTTAAGGAGTTCATGATTCTACCTATTGGAGAAAGAAGTTTTGGAGAAGAAATGCAAATGTCTTGAGAAACATACCACCACTTAAAGGCGGTAATAAAAGAAAAATATGGAATTGATGCTTGTAATATTGGCGATGAAGGTGGATTTTCTCCAAGCATATCAAGTATAAAATACCATTTGGATCTCATCAGGGAAGCAATTGAGATAACAGGTCACACAAGAAAAATAAAAATAAGGATGGACGTTACTACAAGTGAATTTTATAAAGATGAGAAATATGACCTACATTTCAAAACACCAGACCATTTTGGGGAAGATATCAGGACAGGGGAGGAGATGATTGCGATGTATAAAGAGATTTTCTCTAAGTACCCAATTATCTCTATTGAAGATCCCTTTGATCAGGATGATTGGGAAAACACAAAGACTCTCACTGGCATTGAAATTTGTTAGGTTGTTGGAGATGTTTTACTAGCGAAAAATCCTAAAAGAGTCTCAAAGGATATTAACAAAGGCACCTGCAATGCATTACTTCTTAAGGTTAATCAAATTTGGATAGTGATAGAGGCCATTGAAGCAGTTAAAATGGAAAAGGATGAAAACTGTGGAGTTATGGCATCTCATAGAAGTGGTGAAATAGAAGACTGCTTTATTGCAAACCTAGTTGTAGGGCTAGCCACAAGACAAATTAAAATAGGAGCACATTGTCGAAGTGAGCGCCTTGATAAGTACAACCAACTGCTTAGAATTGAAGAATATCTTGGTGATAATATTTTGTATGCTAGAGAAAAATGGAGGCCTACATCATAGGGTCAAAGGAGTTAGTGCATTAAAACAGTTAAATATAGTTAGAAAATAACCTAACAGTTATATATTTTTTAGGGTGATTTTTATTGGAATCAAAATTAGATTTTCCTTGGGCCTCTTTTGAGCATCCATGCACATCAGTGGCAAAATATCAGTATTCAAATCCAAATTTCAAGACATTTTTGTAGCAACCAGATACAGATTTGTAGAAATTTGTGTGGCAATTTTCGAGCGATCAAAGGCAAATGGCATGTATCAAGATTTTCTTCCTTGGAGATAGTAATTATCTCCATAATCTCGGGACATCGAGATAAAAGGTGGAAAAGTACTCAACATTCAAAGTTTTTAATCAATATCTCCAGGCAAAATATCAGCATATTTAAAGGATTAATTCTAGATTGAAAGACCATTTGGCATCAACAAATCTAGCATTTCCAAATTATTTCACAAAAAAATTCTTATATTTAGTTTTATTTATTTTATTTTGAGAAATTTTGTAATAAATTAGATTTTATTTTTAATATATTGTTAAGATTTTGTTTTGTTTTCCTAAAAGTTAGCAACAACGAGATTATTTTAATTATTATATATTTGATAATTTGTAAGAAGAAAGTGTGGGCTTTTGAGGCCAAGGCCGCTTCAGCTTTGTAAAACTCTTTTGCCAGAAATTATAATTGAAGTATTTCATCTCTAGCTTTGACAAACTTTTTGTTTCTCGTACGTTTTTCCAGTGTTTTCATTTTATATTTCCACACATGTTCAGAGTTGTATAGAAGAGCTGGGTCAGGATAGATTGAGTTTCAATATCTCTGGAATCGCCTGAAAATTTATAATCGTTCAAAAAAATTAGTATATTAGATTTTTTATCTGAGTTAACTCCTATTGGAACAAATCATTGTTTGCCACTTCTATCTTCTCTTTGATGTGCTTTGATTAGATATAGAACCTTTCTATGCACATCCAATTCTTCCTGATTTGTTAAGTAGTCAGGGTGAGTACTTGATTATTAGGAATCTTTGTACATTATTCTATCATAACCCTTCAAACGCTAAGTCATTATGTTAGGCTGGAAGCCGACACTTTTTACAACGAAAATCTTTAAAGGATGGATTTGTTCATGAATCAGGATTTTCATTGATAACCAACCACCCCCAATTAAAAACCATAAATCTGGCCATTGTGTTTTAAATGTTTTTATTTGGTGACAGTGAAAAACATTAAACAAAGCCTCATAATTAGTGAGGGAGCCCCCTCTTGTTATGCTTAATTATGAATTATGGATAAATCATTCTTTCCTAGACATGTGCTAATCTAGAAAAACAGGTCAAAGACTTTACGACTATCTTTCCTAACTGTAAACAAACACACAGAATGAAATAAGAAGCTTACATGGGATCCAAACGCTTCTGAAGTCTCCTTCTGTCGCTTTTGTTGTAGCTTCAAATTCCAGCCGGTTGTGCAAAATATTTTCTGCAAGAATGAACACTAAACATCAAGAGATAGCAATAATACAGATGTGTATTCAAGTTATTTAGCTAAATCAATAAAGCATAAACCATATACATCAACTAAGAAATCATGATATTGAAAATTAGAGCTTATATAGATGCATATAGGGAAAAATAAGTAGTAATATGTATTGATGATAGAAGGGGAGGTTACAAGCTAGTGATTGATTTAGTGTCACCATCTCTAGTAGCATCTTAGCCTCAACACAATGCAGATATCTCTAGCAATATGTCACTCAAATCAATCTCCTCAATTGAAATTCCACCAGCATTTCTCTACAAAAATTCTTCCCTCTCAAACACTAATATCTGTGCTCAATTTATAGAAGAGATGAAGGTAGTTTTACAATCAATGACTTTCCAATAATAGGCAAGACATGTTCCCAATCTTGTAGATGTAAAATGGACACATGGATTCGAAGTTTGACACAAGTGAACTCTTCTAGAAGGCACTGGCCAAGTGGAGATTCTGGAACAATGAGAATTTCGCTCCCAATGTGACCAACACACCCGCGGATGTCAAGAAGTGCTTTGGAAAGAAACCTTGCATGGGGATACCTACATATGTAATGCACTTAATCCCTTTAGAGGGAACATTGGTGAGCTCTCATATGATATACGATAAACTTCAAACTTTGGAAACCTTTGTAGATGAAAGTCTTTGATTGATTTGTCTTGTTCTTTGCCTTAAGGCATGTAGCAACTGAAATATTAAGGGATGATAGAACCTATACGTTTTTCTTGGATATGATTCCTAGTTAACTAGGTCATTGGGAATGATGCCCAAATTGACCTATAAAAATTTCCCCCCTAAAGCATGAAGTCTAAATAATAACAGTAGTATTTTGATTGAGATGCTTTACACTGTGATGGGCTGGAGATGAAGTGGAGTGGTGACTCGCATAAAGATTACAATACATTACATCATGATATATCCTATTGATCATAATTACTGAGGGTAGGCATTCCCATGTTCAATACATAAACAATCTAATAACATGTACATAATTCAGAAAGTCGTCGTCATCGAAATGTTGCCCAATGCAGACATGCCTACAGATATAGGCCCATGTTCGGATGACGATTTGTATGTAAGGTCACTGTACATATGATGTGTAAAAGAATCCTCAAATCGCAGCTCAGATGGCTGAAACTAGATCTGGGGTCTTCTTATCTAGTTCACTTGATCATTAAGGTACAAGTCTAGCCATGCGAATATATGATTTGTAGTCAAACATGGAAAGACATCATTTGATTACTAGCCAATGATGTGAGATGTTAACAAACGCGAGAGAACCACCATTAATTTTAATGGCCCTCAGGGTAATGCAGTACATTTCGTAAGGCGTGAATAGATGATTTGATGTTGAACACCCAAAAAAATCTTTCAGTCAAAAGTCTAGAGGATCTTGTCGATGTTGTAACAAGCCTCATGGTACTGGAATCTGTTGTTTCTAAGTGAACTTCTTGGATAATGATTTGTCTTCGGCAGGAAGCCAACTTATTGCAAAATGGGAGTTACTGATTTTGTAGACAAGAGTATGACTTGATATAGCAATTTTCAGGGATGACGGTCATGAGAGTGAAGGTTTATGAGTATTGCAGAAGGATGACTATTCACTAGATGACTTCTCTTGAACATATCAATGAAACTGAGACGAGTTGGCAACATTGACCCAAAATTGAAGTGAAGGTATGATAAACCATAGGTATGAATGAACCTTCAATATGATTACCCAACCCAAACAGTCACGGACATGGAGTGAAGGAAGTGTCATGTTCAAGAGAGAACTTCTACCATAGAGAATTCTGCTCACTTTTCCCAAATTTTCCCTGGTCATTTCTCAACCAATACCTCTTTATTTTTTAACAAGCTTGACGAGGATAATATTTTCTTGATCTATAATTCAACCCTTCGGGAAAATAATGTATCGCTATTTAATAATTTAACGAGTCTAGCGATGAATGGAACTCGATTCTTGCCATGATCGACAAGCCCGTCGCTATTTTATGTTTTAACGAACTTAACAACAGTGATAGCTCGGTCCTTTTTCATATTTAGAGAGTTTGAAAAAGAGGACGAAAGAAAACTCCATAAGTAATTTTTCGTAAAGTTGTCGCTCAGATCCAAAAAAGTGTAAAATAATATCTAAGAGAACCTCTTTAGTCATGTTCGACCAAGATATTCCTTTTTCGTAAATAATCTATCTCAATCCAGAAAAAGGGTTAAACTTACATTGAGTAGATATCAATTCATTTACTTTTACGAGTTCGAAAAGACAAGTACTCAGCAATATTTTCACATTATTAGAGTCTGAAAAGAGTTGAAAGAAGACGCCAGGGGTTCCTTTTTCATTGCTATCGAAGCTCGAAAAAGAGATGAAAGTGTGCTTCAAATCCTTTTTCATTTTTAACAAAGCTTGAAAAATAAGGAGAAAAAGTATGCTTTGTTGTCAAATCGTTATTGAAATAAATCTGCATGACTAATTTGTTCATCAATTGTAAAACCTATTCAAAACAAAATCAAATGGATTAAAAATACCTGTTTCATGATAAAAATATAATAAAATCATAGTCATCACAATAAATATGATTTTCAAATAATCAAATAACTAATTAAAATATTTTTACTATTCATTTTTACCATTTGAAAGTTACCATTTGCATTTTGGAGCTCTGAACCAGTTTTTCCCTCGAACTTCAGCAGTCGATTGTGTGCAATTGGTAATAATGTTTTGAATGTCCCCTGCAAGGGCACATGTCAAATGCTCCTTGCAAGAGCAGATGCCCCCCAAGATTCATTTCATTCACCCAAGTAGATTACATGTTACTAAAATCTGGATGGAATGAAGGTTCATTATAGGGGAGGATTTGTTTCATTTTTTAACGAGCTTGACACAAGAAAAGAACTATGCTCATGACCTGTTTCAAATTTTAATGAGGTTGACATAGTAAAAAAAATATCCTCATGGCCTGTTTTATTTTTTAATGAGGTTGATACAATAAAATAAATATCCTCATAGGAATTTGTTTCATTTTTTAACAAGGTTTACACAATAAAAAATAACTATCCTCAAAGGCACTTGTTTCATTTTTAACGAGGTTGACACAAGAAAAAATAACTATCCTCAAAGGCGCTTGTTTCATTTTTTAACGAGGTTGACACAAGAAAAAGTAACTATCCTCAAAGGCACTTGTTTCATTTTTTAACAAGGTTGACAGAGTAAAATAACTATCCTCATAGACACTTGTTTCATTTTTATCGAGGTTGACACAAGAAAAAAGAGTTTTCCTCAAAGCCACTTTTTTCATCTTTTAACAAGGTTGACACAAGAAAAAATAACTATCCTCAAAGGCACTTGTTTCATTTTTTAACGAGGTCGACACAAGAAAAAATAACTATCCTCAAAGGAACCTATTTCATTTTTTAATGAGGTTGACACAAGAAAAAGAACTATCCTCAATAAGATTTTTCATTTTTTAATGAGGTTGACACAGTAAAAGAACCATCCTCATTATGTAGTTGGGCTAGTGAGTGTGCGTTGGAAAAGACATAGTCTAATAGATTCATCATTTAAGGAGCTTGATGAGCACCACAAATGATAAGTTATAAAATTCATTGACGGGTCTTCTCGAGGGTTTCCATTGAAATTTAGAATTTTTTAGGGTAATTTATGTGAAATCATTGGCCACCAAGGGGAATAACTAATGGGACAAGCTTGATATTTCACTAAATATGTGAATAAAGGATTAATCCATTTAGTAATCATAAGGGAGGAACCAGATAGGATTTTATATGATGACATGGGTGAAGTCAATGGACAAAACATTGAAAATGAAGCAACAGTAAATGTTGTCATAGTTGGAATAGATGGTTTAGTCTGGGATGTTATCTCAACCATGGTCAAATGACCCAATGTATACCCTACAGAATCTATAGGAACTCGAAGTGAAACAGGATCAACAAAAGCAGAGGAAGGTGATTGAGGAAAAGACTCATACAGGTAAATCTCCTACCAAAAATGAGTTGGAGTTAAAGGTGTCTCGTCTTGTGGGATTTCTTCAATTGTAATTAAACCAAGTGGAAGTATTTCACCATTAGGCCCAAAGTCTATTTCATCTGGTTGACTATGTGATATTGGAGACTCAATAGCTACAGAAATTTGTGGAATGACCAAGGTAGGAACAACTTCCAGTTATACGAATTCAAGACTCAGATGTTTTGGCAAAGAAGAGACATGATCTTGATCAATTTCTGGTTGAACAACGTCGGGTCCAGGAGGAATGGTCTCACTGATTGGATGGATCATTACCAAGGGTAGCTGTGAAGACTCCATTTCGACAACAGTAGATGAACTGGGATGTGTAGAAACAACTTGAGCTGAATCTGGTTTATGGGAAGATGATGTTTCACCAAAGGTATGAATTTTACTTGATTCAACGATCATGATCGCCTTCGCCTACCAGAAGTAACTTCTAGTGGTAAATGTGGTTTTAATGCTAGTCTACGCGAAAGATGAGGGAAATGATTTTTTTCTTCCACGATTACTTATTTACTTTAATAAAAAACAAATAAAAAAATAAAAGGGCAATGCTAGGCAAAAGGGTTTACCAAGAAACTGTGAACTGTAGAATACCTCTTGGCAAACCAAGAAGTACGAGCAGGAAATCTCCTCGGATGTTGTGTTTAGTGTATCAAAATTTACAAGGCGGGTGACTCAGCTCACTATGGATCGATAGCAACCTAAAGTTTTCCTCCCAAATATACCTGAAGATACGTCAAGGCCCAAGTCCGTATTAGCGTTGTCTGATGTGAAACCACATAGTGAGAGCACCCCTTTATGCTTTTCGTACGGTAACACCTCCCGATATACCCGAAAGTACGTGGATGAGCTATGATATAATTACATACGTGGAGTGAGGTATCACACTTAGAATGTATCACAGAAAATTAACGACAGCTGCTATGTTTTATGATGTCATAACACGTCTCTAGCCTAGACCTTCTAAATGTTATCGTTATGGTTCCAATGCTTTGTTAGTTAAATTGAGATAAATTTTAAGTTGATCTTGTTTATCAATTTGTCTTTCAAGATTCACCGTGATTATTTATTGGAAATTATAACTACGAGAGGGAAAGAGCAAACAAATCAAAGAACACAAACAAAATGCAGATTTCCTAATTGTTCATTTTGCAAAACACACAAACCACTACATGCAAATGTAGATTTTTCTTTTCAGTTCCTTTAATGTTATTAATGCAGAAAAGAAACTAAGTGCACTAAATCAACAAAAAAAATGGCTTTTACTTTTGAGAAATGAGGAATATAAACAACAATTTCTCTTTTTAAGGAAAAATGAGGAATTAAACAACAATTTCTCCTATCAGAAAACAAAGAATTTACGAAAATTTCCTTTCCAAAAGAAAATGGATCTAATGTGACAATAAATATACTTTGAAATAAATTCGTCAATGTTAAAGAAAAATTCTTTAAACAAACATTGAACATTTTTTTCTTTAAAGGGAGGAAGAAGTAGATGAATTCACTAGTCAATATCAGGCTTAGGCTTTTCAAAACATAACAGCAAATAAATTGAAACAAATTGCAAAGAAATATTCAAGGGAATTTGGATGTCTTCAGGAGGAAACAAAGTCTCTAAAGAGAGACAGTACTTTGCAACGCAGGCATGAAAGGGAGACAATGCTATGCAAAGAACTCTGTCCTATCCAACAGTGCGTTGGGCGTAGTGTAAAAGGAAAACATAGTTGTTTAACACACTTCTTTTGCAAATTTGGATCTCAAAAACCTAATCTTTGTGAGTAACAACTATTGGGTGAATAAACAAAGAAAATTAGAGGCTAAATCACATAGGATAAAGAGTAATATCCCCAGTGGAGTTGCCAATTTGTTATGCAGAATTATGAATTACGGATAAATCATTCTTCCCTAGACAAGTGCTAATCTAGAAAAATAAGTCAAATACTTTATGACTATGTTTCATAACTATAAACAGACACACAGAATGAAATAATAATCTTACGTGGGATCAAAATGCTTCCAAAATGTCCTTCTATCACTTTTGTTATAGCTTCAAATTCCAGCCGTCTGTGCAAAATATTTCCTGCAAGAATGAACACTAAACAACAAGATATAGCAATAATAAAGATGTCTATTCAAGTTATTTAGCTAAATCAATAAATCATAAACCATATACATCAACTAAGAAATCATGATATTGAAAATCAGAGCTTATACAAATGCATATAGGGAAAAATAAGCAGTAATATTTATTGATGATAGAAGGGGAGGTTACAACCCAGTCATTGATTTAGTGTCACCATCTTGAGTAGCATCCCAGCCTCATCACAATGCAGATATATCCAAAAATATGTCACTCAAATCAATCTCCTCAATTTAAATTCCACCAACATTTCTCTACACAAATTCTTCCTTCTCAAACACTAAGATCTGTGCTCAATTTATAGAGGCGCTGAAGGTATTTTTACAATCAAGGACTTTCCAATAATAGGCAAGACATGTTCCCAATATTGTAGATGTCAAATGGACACATGGATTTTAAGTTTGACACATTTGAACTCTTTTAGAAGGCACTGGCCAAGTGGAGATTCCGGAGAAATGAGAATTTCGCTTCCAATGTGACCCACACACCCATGGATGTCGGGAAGTGCTTTGTAGAGTAGCATTGCATGGGGCTAACTACATATGCAATGCACTTATTCCCTTCAGAGGCAGCATTAGTGAGCTCTCATATGATATATTATAAACTTCAAAATTTGGAAACCTTTGAAGATGAGAGTCTTTGATTGATTTGTCTTGTTTTTTATCTTAGCACATGTAGCAACTGAAATATTAGGGGATGATAGAACCTATACATTGGTCCTGGAGATGATGCCCATTTAACCAAGTCATTGGGAATGATGCCCAAATTGACCTATAACACCTCTGCTTCAAGGGAAAACTTGAACCTAAAGCTAGTTGATGTGGTTTCCTGGTGTAGTTTTTGGAGCCAAGGAATACCTATGGGAAACGGGTACAACATTTGGCACCATTGCCGGGGATCCAAGTAACTAATAAATCTTTCCCTGGATCATGATAAGCTTTAGATCTATTTATTTCTAGTTAACAAGAAGTAGGCATTGGTATTGGTTTCATTATTTTCACCTAGCGACTCCACTTTGTCATATGGTGATTCCACTGGGAAACCAATTACATTGTTTTGAAATATCAGTTTCCTTTACTGCTATGAAAGGTTTTTTGATGCTTATAATCAATAGTATATGTTTTCTCCTCTCATCCATGATCAGAAATTTTGCATGTCAGCAAAGGAAGCAACTTTTAAAGAAAACACGTGAGTATAAGTTTTCCATGCAAGTCTATATTCATATTGTATATATTCTTCAGATTTTTAGCTGTTGGAAACATGATTTCTCAATAAATCTACTTCGCACTTGGTTACATTGGAAAGAAAATTTCACCTAACAGTATAAAAAGTTTCTATTTCAGTTAGATAGAGGTGTGTGGCTTGAATATATATTCAGAGTTTTAGTATGTAGTAGATCAGTGTGTTCATTATTTAATGAATGGTGTGATTTGAAGAGTATATGATAGATCGGCTAACTTCTTCAGTCTAGAATTTTTTAGTTTTCAATTTTCAGTATGAAAAGAGTATCACAATGTAATATTCCCAAATTAGAATGCAGCTAATTGGAATATTAATTTTTGATTTTGTCATTTGGATAAATGAATAAGTGGGTAGGGAGACCCATAAATCTCTTTAGTAGGAATAAAATCTCTCTTAATGTGAAAAGGGATCATCTTGATAGCTGGATAAAGCACCTCCATGTGTGAACAGGGGCTAAAGCATGTGGACAAGGTCAATGTTGACCAAATAAATAGTGCTGGTATGGAGAGAGTGGATCCTTAATGGGAGACAACTCAGTGTTAATGGGAGATAGTCTCCATGAGAGTAGTGGCTTTAATGAGTGGGACACATGGTGAGAAGGCCCACAATGCATATAAGGAAGGGAAAGGAAAAAATAGAGGATATCTTATATGATTATTTATTTGGATACTTTTATATCTGGAATTGTCAGGTGACATTTCTATGCATGCTTTTGTTGTTTAGCAGGGTCTGCTGTAATGTTTAGTAAAAGGGTGTTCCCAAGAGGGAATACCACACTCATCCTTGGGGGAATTCGAGTGCCTACTCGGGAGAGATTATTGAGCTTCATAGTCCACATCCAGGCATCAATCCAAGCTTCAGTGTTCAGCTATAGCGCAATTTTTGTTCAGAGTTGTGTTGTGTTGTAGGGTGTTTCAGTGGAGGGTTTCATTGGGCCATTTTCTGAGCTTTTTTTTAGTGGAGGAAGAATTACTTCCATTGGGAAGCTAGAAAATAAGGTCCTTGGGATTTATTTCATATCTTGGCACCACGCCAACCTATTTCCATCACTTATAGCGTAAATTCCCTCATAAACTGCATTATTCTAGTGAGCATTTGCAGTGGAGCATTCACTGCATGATTTGGAGGGCGAGATGTTCAAGGAAGGGGTCATAATTTCATTTGGAGGATATATTGAAGGAGATATATTCATTTATTTATCAGTTTCAGCCACCTCCATCTAGTTATTCAGTTGCAGTTGCAATTCATCCCTAGGGCTGCATTCTAGCATTTTTGTGTTTTGGGTATTTCCAGAAACCCTTTCTGTGTTGTATAGGAAAAGTACTTTGGAGCATAGATCTCTATCCCTAGAACCATTTGAGTTATATAACAGCAGGCCCATATTTTTATATCTTTCCTATAGCATTTTATGCCCTAAAACTGCATTGTCTTGGCTCAAGGCATTTGTATAGCAGTTATTTTTCAAGTATTGGCATATTTTTTGATGAGAGGTTTGTGTTGTATTGCTTGAGTGACTTGATCCTCAAGATTTTTTATTCCTCATGGATGATATGCTTAGTAATATGCCTTCAAATTTGTCTCACATGTTGGTGTATTTATTTATTCACTGCTATTTCCATGTTCATGTAATATCCCAAAATGGGAACAACTACACTATTGGGAATAATCTAAGTTATTACCAATGTGGAGCTCAGAAAATCATGAGAATGGAAATGTAGAGCTTCTAATCACATGTAAATTAAAATCACACCATAATATGAGAGAACCTTAGCAACAATATGGCCTATATTCTCTTTCCCGGGTGGCGAAATGCAACAATATAGGGCATAAAACAACTATCTTCAGAAAATAACGCTATGAAAGTGAGAAAGGGGACATGGATCCATTAGAAGACATGGCATAAAACTCACATGTAGAATTAGAGGTTAAATAAATCACTCTAGCTTCTATAAGCATATCTCCCAAGTCTATTCAGCTAAAATAAGCCAAAACCCCATAGCCTAACTCATGCAACAACTACTGAAGCAAGGAATGAGTTATTATAATCAGGGTTTCTATATCAAATGAATAAATAAGGCTGATGTATATTTTACATTACTAATACAACAAATAAATGGAGTTTTAACCCCTTATACAGTAGAAACAAGATACCCGGCAAAGGTTTCCGGCAAAATGCATATACAAAGCAACACTACAGAAAATAACATACTTTACTGCAACACTGTATTAAACATGACTGAGTATGACATATAAATGCTGAATAATACATAAAATGGCCTTAGGCCTTCTTATTGGAGCTCTCGGAGGGAAATAAACACCTCCTCCTCAAATATTAGCATACAATCAAAGGGTGCAACTCTGTTGTTGTTGCCCGTGCATGAAAGATGCAGTTTTATAAAGGATACTATGCTGTGGCTGAGTATGGATGAATGGACCCAATAAAAATACTGAAATGAAGCTCAAATCCTTCTCTCTTGACCCCTTAAGTAAGCTGATCTAAAGAGAGGATGGAATTCCCGCACAAGAATTCCTTGCACTAAGCAGTGCAGAAACTCTAGCTAAATAGCTGAAGCATGCATGGGGTCTCAAGAAAAAAATAGCTGAATACATGAATGAATTCCCTTTGATGCTATTCCTTCCTTTTATCTTTGGTGAGCCTCCTCACCCTGGACCCCACACAATGTTGAGGTGACTTCTTCATGAAGCTTCCTCTTTCAAAACTGCACTGCCCTAGCTAGCTTCCCTCCTCTTTGTGACAACATTGTTGACTTGGTCAACTGGAACCAATTCCACCTGCAATTCCTCTGTTCACACTAATGGATCTTGAATCCGGTTCTCATATGTGTGTCTAGGCTGATCCTTGTTTACATTGAGCTAGTTTACTTGAGTGATTTCTTCCTCCTCAAGAATGGATGTTGACTTAGTCAAAATTGACTATGTCTCCATATAAGTTTCCCTTGTTCACACTTGGAAGTGTAAAAACAGCTCCTAAGGTGATATCCTACCTTACTAAGGTGGAAATTATTCATATTTTTATTGTTCATCGGCCTCCTTACCCATTTATTCCTCTCCTAGGTGAAAGTAGCAAAATCCAATATTCCAAATTGCTATGTGCAAATTTTGGAATATTACAGTTTATGTGCTATATTTCCACTCTCCCAATCTTCGGATATTACATTGGTATCAGAGCATAATCTTGGCTCAGCCTGTGAGTTTCAACCAATATGCTATAAGAAGAATAAGAAGAGATCTAAAATGATGGAAGGAATGGGCTTTGTCTCATATCTTTTCAGATCTATGAAGGACCTCTCCAAGGAGGTCAATAAAATGAGAATGGACAGATGCAATGAGAACTCTAGAGGTTTTCAATATGAGGAAGGTCCATGCACTTCCTATCAGCAAAATAAGGAACTGGAATTACATAGTGCTCCAAAGAAATACACTATGCCCTTTTCTTTTGAAGAAGAAGATGAAAGTCATGGAGATGGATGGAACTTAGATCATGATATTCTAAGTGAGTATATTACAGAATATAAATATAAATCGAGGGATTTAAAGGAGAATCTAACTCCCCAACAATTTATTCAGATCAAGGAAGAGAGGAGACCTTGCAACAACAGAAGGAGAAAGCACAATAGATTTCTATTGTCTACATTTTATGGATCATCCACATGCATAGAAAGGGCTTGGAGAAAGGAGTTAGATGAATTCTTCCAGCTAAATCCAATAGTATAAAGAGAAGCTATTGATATTGCAGTGCTACACCTTGAGGGTGAAGAAAAAATTTGGTCTTTCAACCATTTGAGTCATGCAAAAGTGTCTGCATATGCATATTTTACTCAAAAGTTTTATAAAAAATTTGATAAGAAGAAACTTGAAAGGCTAAGAGAATATGTTCATATTATTATTCTGGGGGAAGAGAAACTTCCACCACCACTTGCTGCAGCAGTTCCTGCATCAGGAGGATGAAGAATTGCATCATTTCAAAGTGGTCTTGATATCTTGATACTTAGTGTCCCATGCATTATTTAGGAGATGCATGAGGAGGAGGAGACTTGTACCAGTGATGGTGCATTAGTAGAGGAGCAAACATCATCACTAGCAGTTGGGGAAGCCATCACACCGGAGGAAGGAACCCTTGTAGTAGTACAATATGTTCCCAAGCTTTACCAAGGTATGCACATATTTCCACTTCCTATTATTTCAGCACATCATATGGAGTATTGTGGGGACAAGCCATCAGGGCGAATGCATGACCTAGGGTCAAATCACATTGCTGATTTGGAGCAATAGACTATCAATGTGCAGAGGACGCTTGAATGGTTCAAGGAGGAGATGAAGATTCATCCTAATATCTCATTGTTGAACTGCACACAACGCTTTGGGTTGGAGTGTAGAGTTTTGGAGGATAGGATGAGCATTATCCTAATAAATCCAATGCAGAACTTTATGTTCAACATTGTGCATGAGCATGAGACAACAGATGCACCATCATGGAGATGAGCAGTGTTTTCATTGAGAAATATTGATGAATTGGGGGCCCAAATATTATTGGGACATTCTGATGACCAATACACTTGTGTAGTAGTGGATAGGAAGATGGTTGATGGAGGACATCTTAATATGGATGAAATCTCCCATTATTTTGATGGATCCTTCTTGATGAGAACTTCACAGCTCAATTAGAATTTTTTTCCTACATCATATATGGATCCTTATGGGTTCAACTTGGTCGTTGATGAGTGGTCGTCATTTGGAGATCTCCAGGAGGTTGTGATTCAATATCCCACGAAGTGCAAAGGTAGTAATCTAATTTAGGAGGATGGTATTCTGCATTGGAGGGATACCAATTTTGGGCATGGTAGGAAACACCCAAATTTGGGTAAATGGGTGAGGATGGGGAGAAAGAGGTTGATGATCCACTTGCATATCTATGACACAGGGAAGCATGAGGCATGGCTATGTTGGTTACTCTTGAAAGATTTTGGCCATCATGAGACATATCCTATCTCAAAGGGTATGTTTTGGGTTGGGTCTTTACATGGCACCCATATGTTATGGCAACATAATATTTGGTTGTATGGTGCATTCTACAAGTCAATCATCATGATGTTACTTCATGACTTGTATGATGATGAGATGAGGAGGCAACAAGAGTTGTTTTTTCTTTGGATACTCTTGGGAGAGTATGGTTTGATTTTCTCCCATACTTTGCATGATGTTTAAGGAGTAGATGGTGGCACAATCATGGTGCAAAGGGGCTACTCCTTAGATTTGGAGGATTAGGAGGTACTTCCACTTTGGGAAGAAACTACCATATATAGCAACATTATGGTATATTACTTGCGCATTTGGCATGTCAAATAATGGAGCTATGACATGATAGGATCCTCATTACAAAAGGCAATAACGTTGTCACTTGGGAGCTCATATTTGTTGGGGTGTTCACAAGATCACTTCACATATGATGCACTTGATGGGAAAGTAAGAGATGAGAGTGATGGAGTAGTGGATGGAGACATTTATTACTATGATATGATATTTTTGGCTTGGATCTCAAAGCATAAGAAGGATGGTTTGCATACATCACATGGTTCATTCCTTTCCATTCACCAAGGTCTCATGGAGACATGTCATACCATTATTGAGAGATCATCCATGGATCTCATTATCAACCTACTGTTAGTACATTGTAAGGGTTTTGTTTATGGATTTACTGATCATCTAACAAAATATTTGCATTCTCTTTCCATCTCTATACAGTGCATTGCTCCACAAGAGGGAAATTTTTTTATTTGAGCTTCATGGTCTTCCGAAGACCAACATCTATGATGGAGATAGCTATTTATTTCATGGATTTGGGAAAATTTTATGCTATTCCTTGTATTCTCAGTTGATACAAAATTCCATTTAATATTTTCTAGTAGATGAGATAACATGCACAACTAACAAATTGTTTGCCATATTATATTCTAAGACAACAGTTAGCAAAACTATGCTGTAACCACTTGGGAATATGTTGGTACTTCTAGAACTACATAAAACCTTCAGTATGTTTCTCATTTGGATGCCATATGGTGATGATGTCCTATTCATTGCATATGGGATGGTTTGGGAAAGCATGATTCATGACGCTAGAGAGAGGATATTTGAGCATTTAGTTTTCTTCTTGCCTTTTGAAGGCAACATTATTGCAGCCCAAAATCAGCAACCACTCTACACTTATCATAAGTGGAGAGAGAGATAGCATGGGATAGAAAACTTGGTCTATCATGGTCAATTATGCAGCCCACCTATATTGCAGGATCCAAAGGTGGAAGATTTCTTCTATGAATTACCATTTTGGAGGGTGATTCATTTTGTGTGGATGATAGCTTGGGGATGGGATCTTCACATCAGAATGATGGTTCCCAATATATTTCAGATTCCATGCCTCAAGAAGGCCTCTATACAACATATATTTTCCTCCATGGATATCCCACTTCTTCATGATCATAGCTATATGGGTTTGTCACCAAAATCTAACTTGTACACTTGGGAGGAGCAACTTGGAGACTTATTGATGAGACAACATCTTGTTCATTGGAAAATCTTATCATATGAGGATGCTACAGGAGGAGGAGAGGAGGATATTTAGTTCTATACTTGAATTTACTTGAGTACAAGAAAAATTTGGGAGGGGAGGACTGTAATATTCCCAAATTAGCATGCAGCTAATTGGAATATTAATTTTTTCTTTTGTCATTTAGAATGATGAATAAGTGGGTAGGGGGACCCAGAAATATCTTTAGTAGGAATAAAATCCATCTTAATGTGAAAAGAGATCATCTTGATAGTTTTATAAAGCACCTCCATGTGTGAACAAGGGCTAAAGCATGTGGAAAAGTTCAATGTTGACCAAATCAACAGTGTTGGTATGGAGAAATTCGATCACTAATGGGAGACAACACAGTGCTAATGGGAGATAGTCTCCATGAGAGTAGTGGAGTTAATGAGTGGGACCCAAGGTGAGAAGGCTCATAATGCATATACTAAAGGGAAATGAAACCATAGAGGATATGTTAGGTGATTATTTCTTTGGACCTTTTTAGATCTGGAATTGTCAGGTGACATTTCTATGCATGGTTTTGTTGTTTAGCAGGGTCTAATGTACTGTTTAGTACAAGGGTGTTCCCGAGTGGGATTCCCACACTCATCCTCGAGGTACTTCATGTGTGTAATTATGAGAGATTATTGAGTTGCATATTCCACATCTAGGCATCAGTCTAAGCTTCAATATTCAGCTACAGCACAATTTCTATTCAGAGTTGTGTTTTGTTGTAGGGTGTTGCAGTGAAAGGTTTCATTGGGCCATTTTTTGAGCTTGTTTTCAATGGAGGAATAACTCCTTCCATTGGGAGGCTAGAAATGAGACATTGGGATTTATTTCATATCTTGGAACCAGGCCAGCCTATTTCCATCACCTATAGGACAGATTCCCTCATAGACTATGTTATTCTAGTGAGCATTTGTATAGGATTCAGTGCATGATTTGGAGGGTGAGATCTTCAAGGAAGGGATAAAAATTTAATTTGGAGGATCTATAGGAGGAGATATATTCATTTAGATATCAGTTTAAACCACCTCCATCTAGTTATTCATTTGCAACTGAAATTCAACCCTAGGGCTACATTTCCGCTTTTTTTTGTTTTGGGTATTTTCGGAAACCCTTTCTGTGTTGTCTAGGAAAAGTGCTTGGGAGCATGGATCTTTATCCCTAGTACAATTTGAGCTATATAATAGCAGATCCACATTTTTATATCTTTCCTGCATAATTTTATGCCCTAAAACTGCATTTTCTTAGCTCAAGGCATTTGTATAGCAACTATTTTTCATGTATTGACATATTTGTTGGTGGGAGGTTTGTGTTGTATTGCTTGAGTGAATTGATCCTCAAGATTTTGTATTCCTCATGGATGATATGATTAATAATATGTATTTAAATTTTTCTCACATGTTTTTTTATTGATTTATTCACTGCTATTCCCATGTTTATGTGCTATATTGCTTCTCTCCCAATTTTCAGATATTACAACTGTAATATTCCAAAATGGACAAAACAGGAATATAGAACAAAATGATGGAAATAATAGTGTAAACATCACATCATGATATGATACCAATATGGAAATATTTAATTAATCATATTAGAAGAAAAATAATACAATATAATGAGGCACAAATAATACAACATAAGCCCACAAGCCTCAAATTAATAAACCCTCTCATAAATGAGGTGTTGCTACTATATAGAATGTCAAAAAGCTACTACAACGCAGTCATAAAAAGCATAGCTACACCAAGAGATCATACAATGATACAAAATGGTTTATATACACCTCAATGATACATAAGATAAATACCTAGCCTCTATAATAACTTCCCAATAGAACCCAAAAGGGTTTCCAGAAAATACACCAAAATACAAGATGTGAACCAAAGCCCCAGGGATGAAGATACACTGCACATGAACAGCTGCAAATATGTGCCTAATTTTATGTAACAAATAATGAAGCCTCCTCCAATAGAATCCCTGGATGAAGCACTGATCCCTTCACTAGAAAACCTTCTCCCCAAATGGTGTACTAAAACCACCCTTGCAACTTCTCACTAAAATAATGTAGTCATGGACTGAAAATGCACTGTAGGGGATGATGGTGACTTGGACTGATGCCAAAATATGATATGAAACCATAGGACCTTCCTTAATAATCTTCCAATGGAAATAAAACTTCCTCCAATGAAGCACAAGCTCATAAATGGCCTGATGAAACCCTCCATTGTTGCACCATGCAACTCAAAACATATGTAAACATAACATGTGCTGTAGAAGAAGTTGTAGCTTGGCCAAATACTAGAATGTGGGAATAATTATCAATGAGATTATCCTGAGTAGGCACTCGAAGTCCCCCGAGGATGAAGGTGGGATTCCCGCTCGAGAACACCCTTGTGCTAAACAGCTCTGCAATCTTAGCTAAACAACTAAAGAGAGCCACAAGTCATAATAGACCATAATAAAATAATAATCAAAACATATCTTCTATGGATTCCATCCCCTTCCTTATATAAGTGGTGAGATTCCTCACCCTTAGCCCCACTCATTTAAGTCACTACTTCCATGCATGGAGTATCCCTCCAAAACCGCGTTGTCCCTCAATGAATGCCACCCCTTCCATGACAACGTTGTTGATCTATCATATAAAAAATCTGTCATGTAGCTGCCCCCTTCTTCGACATCTCCCATGAAAAATTTACATACCAGGATGATGCTTAAGTTGTTCATATTGACCCTCCATCTCCTCACAATACCTTCTATATTTATCCATTCTCCCTAGCACCATTTGAGCTATATAACATCAAATCCATATTGTTATATCTTTCCTATAGTATTTTATGCCCTAAAATTACGCTGCCTTGGATCAAGGCATTTTTATAGCAGTTATTTTTCATGTATTGGCATATTTGTTGATGGGAGGCTTATGTTGTATTTCTTGAGTGAAGTGATCCTCAAGATTTTGTATTCCTCATGGCTGATATGCTTAATAAGATGGCTTTACATTTGTATCACATGTTGGTGTATTGATTTATTCACTACTATTTCCATGTTTATGTGCTATATTATTGCTCCCCAATTTTGGGATATTAATATGGATCTATTGTTATATAGCTCAAATGGTGCTAGAGATATAGATCTATGCTCCCAAGCACTTTTCTTAGACAACCCAGAAAGGGTTTCTGGAAATACCCAAAACAAAAAAAAGTAGGAATGTAGCCCTAGGGTTGAATTGCAGCTGCAACTGAACAACTAGATGGAGGTGGTTGAAACTGATATCTAAATGAATAGATATCCTCTGATAGATCCTCCAAATGAAAGGTTGATCCCTTCATTTAAGATCTCACCCTCCAAATGAAAGGTTGATCCCTTTAGCTACCTTTACTTCTATTGAAGGTTTGTTCATGTCTGCAATTAGCAGCATATGTTTTCTCCTCTCATCCATGATCAGAAATTTTGCATGTCAGCAGAGGAAGAAGCTTTTAAAGGACACATGTGAGTATAGGTTTTCCATACAATTCTATGTTCATATTGTATATATTATTCAGATTTTGAGTCGTTGGAAATGTGGTTTGTCAATAAATCCATTCCGCAATTGGTTACATTGGAAAGCAGATTTCACCTATCAATGTAAAACTTTTCGAGTTCAGTTAGATAGAGGTGTGTGGCTTGAATATATATTTAGAGTTTCAGTATGCAATACATCAATGTGTTAATTATTTAATTAATGGTGTGATTTGAAGAGAATATGATAGATCAACTTATATCTTTAGTCTAGAATTTTTCATTTTTCAGTTTTCAATATGATCAGTGCTGGAATATGGTTAAATTTCACAGTTGCAGTTTGTAGTCTACACTAGCAAGCTATTCAAATGACAGGGTTGATCTAGAAGAGTTGGTTATGGAAGATGATGATTGACGATCAAGTTAATAATATGACTCCATGCCCAATGCTAAAGGAAACTAATCTGCTTGTTCTCTGCATCCCACAGGGGGAAGCAATCCCCATTGGAGCTGATGTTGTAACATATTTTGGCACACCCAAAATTTGTTATTTTCAGTGAAAATTTGTCAATTTTTCATTAAGCTAAAAATTCTGAGAAATTATTTTCTATGATGTCGTAAGGTTTATTCATTTTATATATTAATTTTGATTTAAAATTTTATTTTTATAAAAATACATAACTATATATTTTATGAAATTATTTGTTTTAAATTTAAACCATATTATAAAAATAATAAAATTTTAAAGCTTATGTTAAATTCAATTTGAAGGGGCTAATGTTCAGGTAGCTTTTTAAAGGTCAAGATTGCAAAAATAAAATCAATGGCATA
Source organism: Pinus albicaulis (assembly GCA_034641835.2). Lineage (NCBI taxonomy): Eukaryota > Viridiplantae > Streptophyta > Pinopsida > Pinales > Pinaceae > Pinus > Pinus albicaulis. The sequence continues at coordinate 784,662,565 of CM076579.1, forward strand.
GATCAAGTTCAGACCCCCTGAAGCCTTATGACATCAAATTCACGAGGGGGAGGGGGGTTTGAAAAATGTTGAATTTAAAAACAGATTTTGAGCACGTCACAACTTCACAAGATTTAGGAACCCAAACAACAAAAAGACTTACCTGTGAATACCCACTTTGAATTTCTGCTTGTGGTTTTGTTTGAGTTTCTTGGTGAATGCTCTGGCATTTAATGTAGATGAGGGATTGCATTATCTTCTTCAACTCAGAAGGGTTTTTCCCATAGTGTTTTTTTCCCCATTATCCAACAAATCTTGGTGTCTCTATGTGTGAATGATTTTCTTATATTTTTCCTTTATGTTTTCCTGCATTGATGATGATATTGTTATTTCTATATAGTTTCATATGTTTCTAAATAATGATGTAAATCCAAATAATGATATGATACCATGGGGTGAATTTAAATCTGGAAATAATGAAATGAAATTATCAAAACAAAGAAAAATATAGCCCTAAGAAACATTAACATGGTATCAGAGTTGGGTTGAAGGAAAATCATTGATATCACCCCTATGGATACACCTTTTATGGAAGCATGAGAAGATGGAGGAGATCTAAAATAATACTAGGGTTTGAAGGAAACTATAGGCAATATGGTTTTGATGAATACTATGAGGTTAGGGTTTGGAAAGAAACTTTGGGTTATGGAAAAGATATGAGATATGAAATCTATAAACCCTGGCATGATTAATGTAAATATGTTCAAAGAACTTATAATACATTTGATAAAAATCTAGATGACATAGTCTCTATTAGGCCTAGTTGTTGATAACGTTGGTTGAAATATTCAAGGAAACATTGTCATATGGACAATGCAAAATGATGGCTCTTAAAGGGTGGCTCAAGAGGGAGATGATCCCCTCTCATTGAAAATAAGTACTTTTCCATTTATGGTGATCCTCTATGTCATTAATTTTGTTTAGACTTATTGATCTGATTATTTTTTGTATTATAACTTATAATTCCTGATGTATATTTAAGTATTTGGATGCTTGTAACCTTGTTATGAGATGTGATTAGTCGATCCCTTTTTAGGATCATATGAGATGCAGGAAAATATGGCTAGTGTAGGAAGATAAGAGCTACAATTGCCGATGATAAAGAAGTTGAAACAATTATCTTGTTGCCAATGTCAAATAAGAAGGTGCACATCTATTTGAATATGACAAGAAACTTCTATTTTGAAAAGAGAGGGCTTCCCTTATTCTAATTGTTACACAGTAATTTGTCACCATCCCTATAATCCCCTGTCCCACACATTGGAGGGACTTTTCCGTGACCTGTGAGCAGTGAAATGACCTGAAACCACTTTCATGACATCCCCCTTGACAAGGAAAATAATTCCTCTGAAGACATTTTCCTGTGAAAAACAATAGACCTTTTGGCCTTGGCGCAACCAGCCAGTTCAGCCCTTGCGCCAGTGGGGGAAATCCACCAAAGAGGGTGCGCCAACTGACGCTCTGTTCCAATTTATTTCTCGCGCCAAGATTAATAAGGATTTTTTTTTAAAAATAAATGGCAGAAGTTTGATTCCAACCAACTCCTGAACGAGTCTCTAAAATGAATTGGGAGGTTTGGCTCCGGATCTGCATGTAGGGTAAGTGGTTTTCCACCTATGATGGAGGCTTCCTTGAGGATAGGGCCAATCCCACCATTGTAGGGATCCCAACTCCCCTTCCACCATCTATATAAGCTTTCCATTTTCCCTTAGCAAGCTAGCACTAAGAGCTGAATCAGTAGCAAGGAAACTATCGCCAGACAGCCTTTGAGAGCCAAGTCGAAGAGAGAGAGCTTTGTCCCATTTCCAATGCGCTTCATTGAGACGTTCTCCACTGTCGACCCCGCCGAAGGAAGATCCAGCATCAGAGCTTAAGGTTTTATCGTTCCTTTGTTTCATTAATAATAAGCGACTTTGATTATGGTTCACTCATGTATCTTTATCTTTGATGTAATGAGTTACATCTTCTCTTACTGATGTTTAGTTACAAGATTTAGATTCTATGTTGTATATCGTCATGTTTCTTCACATGTGTTCAGGTGTTCAGACGCACTAAGCGGAAGGATCGTGATTTGCTGAAGTGGAGGATGGGAAGCGTCATCCTTCTTTTGACGACCATCACGTAAGACCTGAGGTAGGAAACTTATCATTTCTTGCCATTTTGTAACTAGAGACCTGCATCTTAGCATGACTTGATTGTTGCTAGACCTAATATGGGCTAGTAGGGATCGCCTCTGTTTGCAAAGGGGATTCACCTCTTCAACACTAATCCGCAACCAGATGGAAGCAAGCTTAATGCTACGATTGTATCCTCTCAACTACACGAAATAAAATATTATGGGTTTGGTTATGCATGTAGGTCACAAAACTAAAACTTTATGCATAAAATCAGGAATGCACCAATAGTATGCAATCCTACAGATATAACGCAGAGAACAAAAAGTTCTATGAGTAGGGAAGTTGTTTGTTCAACTTAGTGTTCCTAAATTGATGTCATAAATTGTCAACCAGGGTTAGTGAACTATTGAAGTGAAGTGCACTATATGTGCCTAGGTATCTGTTTCTCACTACGTTGTGTTTAGTGTTTTTCCAATGTTTTTGGTTTTGTGTTTTTATTATTAAGAGGAAAATAACTAAGTGTTGGTAAAGAGAAGTTTTTGGTCACACTAAAATAGATCAAAACCTATTCTAAACTATGTATGGCACTTAAGAATAGAAAATGCAAAACTTTAACAAGAAAAATAACTCATAACATGAATTCAATAACTCATAACATGAACTCATTCCAATTCATTCATTAGAAATATGTTGGAATAACTTGAGAAAAGGACAAGTTTAATGCAATGAGGTTCTTCTATGTAAACAACATTCTACAATATCAGAAAGAAAATCCCATCCATGGCTAGAAATTTGTTGGAACACATTTGGAAAAGATAGTCTGCAACATAGTGAGTGACTTTATTCTAAATTATCCTATGAAACTAAAATTAAGCCATTCTGCAACTCAAATTGTCACTACTAAGCCTCATTCGAAAGTTAGAAATCTTTTGGAATAATTTTGGGAAAAAAAAGGCTATTTGTAAAATTATAAGAGATTGCATAACAGTCAAGGCCTTGAACTAATATCACTAATTCCTGTCCATATGATGATGTGTTGGAAGAGATTAATAACAAGAGTAGTTTGTAAATAATGAAGGCCTTGAAGTTTAATGGGACAAAACTAGCATACAACTAACTAATGAAACTGGAAATACATTAAACATAACTTAACAAGAGTGCAACCAATCAAACTTGAAATACAATGAACAAAATTGAACTAGAGTGCCATTAACCTCCAGATTTTTACAACTAAACTAAATTGCAACTAGTCACTGAAATACTACAACTCTGTCTCATTCGGTGTTAGTGATATTTTGGAACAATTCATAAGAGCAAGACTAGATATACAATTGATGTCAGTGAGCCTAAAAATATGAAGTTCATAAAAAATGCAAATAGACTCTAAAACACTACAGCTATGTCTCATTCAGTGTTAGTGATATTCTGGAACAATCCGCAAGAACAAGACTAGCTGTAACATTTGATGTGAATGAGCATAACAACGTGAAGTTTAAAAAAAATACTTGAATTAGGAATGAAACAAGGCTAAAGTTTACTTATCTAAACAATATGCACAGAGCTTCTCGGGCAGTACGGGCCCTCTACCACCGGATTAGCATACAAATATCCTCAATATTGCCTTAGATCATGCAATGAAGTTGAATTTCTTTCATTAAAGAGAAAATTCTTCAGAAACAGAGTATTACGGCTTTTGAGATCTAACAACAAAACATCAATCTAGCTAGCCGTCTCTCGGTCTCCCGAGTCATTCTTATAAAATAAATACATAACTACCCTTGAGAGGAAATAGGGATAAGTGTATTTCCCAATTAAAATCAAATTATAACTCTTGTGGAAGACTCGTACTCTTGCTGGAGACATCTGTAGAGTCCCTATCCTGGTAGGAATCTGCTTCTTGGTTTTGATCTCTTCCACGTGCATAACCACCTATAGATTCTTGCTCAGACTTCGTAGAGAGCAAGAAATGATGGGGGAGTGTTGTGGAATTCAACCATATGCATTTTTCTTTGAAGTGACACCTATAACCTATGAGAACATGAAGATAGTTATGGAATAGGTGACTAGCTACAGAATGGCTGCATTCTGTAGCTGAGTCTAGTAAAAAATTACTATAACAACAAAACCACGAAAATATAGCAAGTAAGAGATTGTATACATTCCTAAAGTGACTTTAATTAATCCTATTGATCATTTAAGCCTGTAATTGATAAGGGACAAAGGAAATGAAGTGAAATTGGGTGAAAGAAAAGGACATCTTTGGGGCTCAACAGAAGTTTGAATGTTTTACTTACTACAATGTGAATATGTTGACTAAGCTTGTGTTTGCATGTGATCATAATATGCTATCAATATGTCATTATTATTTAGCCATTGAGGCTAGTGCATGATAGTATATGATAACATTTGCAAAGGTTTGACTAGATTTGGCTGATTTATATAGATAAGAAGTGTTTGGAATTTTGTAATATTCCCAAATGGGGAATGAAGAAATATAATGCAGAATGATAGATAAATAACGCAGATCATATTATAAATAGCAAGAGGCCAATATGGGGACCTTTCATTTTTTATTACAACAACACAATGTATGTAAAAAGTGTCCCATAAGATGCATAACAAGAAAATACAAGCCCCCACTAAAAGAAATCCTCAAAATGAGTTGCTGCAACCATGTATAAAGACTAAAAATGCCTTAACACATTATTTTATTAGCTTTGTAATAGCTGTATATTACACATCAGATATAGAGTAATTATGTGGACAAAAATTTAGATCTATACCAGATCTATACACTATACAAGATCCTCTACTGAACCCCCTTGGGGTTTTCAGCAAAACACCAAGTACAAGATGTAGATATAAGATCTAAGACTGCATATCTATGGAAATATTCAGATCTGGAAAGTGGATATAATCCTATATAAACAATAAAATGATCTCCTCCAATATATCTCCAAAGTGAAGGGCAGATCCCCAACACCTAGAAAATCACTCTCCAAATGATGTGCTGAAAAACCCTGCAAATACACCTATAGGAATAACAAAGATTTGGATCTATACTACATTGTAGCGATCAAAATGATGTTGGCCACATGCCAATATCTTAAAATGATGCTCAATATGTTCAATATTGTCCTCTGAATGAAGTAGAACCCCCCTCCACTAAAAAGAAGCATTGAAATGGACTAGATCTGAAAGATCTAATATCCAATTTTTGCAGCTTGCAACAATAGTCAAACCCTCAACAGGATATGTGTTGTAGTTGGAAGAAGTAGCTTGGCCCTAAGCTAGATAGTGGACAATGCAATACAAACTCTCCCAAGAGCTACTCAATGGGAAGAGGTGGGATTCCCGACCAGGAAAACCCAATTCTAGACAACATTAATTCTCAGCTAAACCAAAAGAGAATGATATCTATCTAAAAAAACAATATATTTATCAATATAATACCCATCAAAAACCTTCCAATGCTTCCATCCTCTTCCTTTTTAAGACAATAGCTTGCAAACCCTAAACCACCTCCAATGGAATCACTTCTTTCACACAAGGCATCTCCATTTAAGACTGTGTTGTGCCTCATTGATGGATACTCCTCCATGAAAACACTGTATATTTGGTCAAGGTTGACCCAGTCAACATTTTTGAGCCCCTATCCACACCTTAGGGTGATTTATTCAACTGAAATATGATCCACTTTCACATGAGAAGTGGTTTTATTCACAATAAAGAGTTTTATGGGTCTCCCCACCCACTTATTCACCTATCCATGTGACAAAACAAAATTTTAATATTCCCATTAGTTGTAGGCCAATTTATGAATATTACAGTCCTCCCCTCCAAAATTTTTCTTTTCCTTAAGCAACTACAAGGACATTGAAAAATTTCCAATGGATATGTCTCCTCCCAAAAATACAAGTTTGCCTTTGGTGAGCTAACCAAATGGATTTCATCATGAAGAAGTGGGAGATACATGGAAAGAGTTATATGTCGTACATTGGTCTCCTTAAGGCATGAGAGATGATAAAGGTTGGGTACTTCAACCTCAATGAGAAACTCCAATCTCCATGCTATCATCCAAATGAAATGAATCACCCTCCAACTTGGTAATTCATAGAAAATCTCCTCCCAAATGCTCATGAGAGGCATGTCCCAAGTGCTCCAAACAATCAGATGGCCCTCCTCATAAAGGAACAAGTGATATAATGTAGTGGCCATATCATCGCCCATGCTCTCCTTGAAGCATGAAGCATAAAAGGTGTGGGAATTTTTTCTTTCCCCATGGACACATCCGCCCAATGTGTCTTCCCTCTAATTATGTTCAAAAAAAAGATAAGAACATCATCAACATATGGAATCATAATCAAACTCATGCTAGCTGCCATGTGTAGTAAAGTAGAAGGAAAATGGGCCCTCATGTGCAACCACCACAATTTTGCTCCTAACTACCATATAATATGACATAAAAGGTGTTCCTCCCACCACTTGTTTGCTGCCCCATATGACATTTGGAGAATGTGTATAATGTTTGGTGTCAATGAGGCACACCATAAAGAATATATCATCTCCCCAAAATATCCTAAGGAGTGATCAACATCGTCATTGTTTATGGCTCCAAGTAGCCCATGAAGCAAATAAGAAAGAGTGCCCCCTCTTGGAGCAATGCCCTGCATATTTGTGGTAAGAAAATGAAAGTATATAGTAAATATATCATGATGTTCAAAAATACAATCCTTACCATACACTTGGTCTAAATCAGTGAGGTAGCTCATGGATGCGTGTTATGGAAGTAAATCCTCTCTGCGGACAAAGACGATCCTTCTAGCCCTAGAGTGAGTCTAGTAACAAAATGAAAAACTAGAGTGTAGGTTCCTAATTACTGAATGAAATAGATGAGGTAGATCAACCTACCTGGAGTCCAATATTGTCGTCATGGCTATTTTAGTGGTGGCCTCTCAATTCCTATCTCGGAAATTCATGATCATTTTTCAGCAATGCGTGGATACCTTCATAAGATCAAAAAATAAGAGAAACATGCGAAAAAAACAATCTCATTCATAATTACTAACCAGTCAAGGAGGGTTAAGCATATTGCATCAATAAAACACATCAATGCGACATGGGAACCAAACAATAGTTATGCATATATATTAATAGAAGAAAGAGTTACAACCAAGCCTTGACGTTGCAACCTCCTTCAACGGGGTTCAGTTGAAGCATGTCTCGATGAATTTCAGGGAATTTGAATGGGATCAAGGCACAAGCCTAAGCTCTCTCAATAAGGGACTCTTCCATTCTATCTTGAATAGAAACATCTCCAGCGTTTCTGCTATAATATATTTAGTTCAGTTGGCTTCATCAATGAAGGATGGCTATATTTATAGAGGGAGAGGAGGAGGTTGGGATCCCTACTATGGTTGAAGGGAGGGCTTATCCCATGGGAGGTTTACCCAAAAGGTAGAAACAAGAGGACAAAGGAGGAAGGGCATGGTTATTCAGTCAAACCACTCCCCATGACTCATCCACGAAGTTTTTATGACTGAAACTTCACCTCTATTTTTTTTTTTAAATCCATAAATAGATTGGCATGGGCAGCTAACTAAGACAGAGCACCAGCTGACACGGGGGCTAGTGTTAATCTATCTCATCGATGTGAAGGCATAACGAGCTACCAACTCCAAGGCAAAAACAGGTGTTTTTGGTGGTCTGTTCAGGAAATGGTCAATAGAAGGAATGTTGTCCTCATGGAAAGGGATGCAATGATGGTATTTTCAAGGCAAGACACTTTATTTTGATCATAGGAATGAGCCTCCAATCTGCGGGATGGGGATTGCAGAGACAATGAAAAAATTTTGTGTAATAGATGCCCCCTAAAGCATGAGGTCTGAGAGAGAGGAAGGGGTGAAATGCTTTACGAGGACGCATTTGAACCAAACACCACTGTTTAAAGACCTGCAATTACAAATACAACTAATATCTCTGAGACATGAACATGTGGTATGGGCGCAACTATCCATAATAGAGTACATATAAACTAGGATCCAAGGTATGGATGCAGCCATCCAGCAAGAAGGATCAATAAATAGACTCAAGTATGGTTGTAGCTATCCAATCAAAAGAGTCATGTAATAAAGTCATGATAAATCATAATATCTCACAGCCTAGATCTTATCAGAAAAAATCCAGGGTCTTGCACTCCATCTCGTCCCAAACAAGTACAAATTCAAACATGTGAATATGTGAGATGAATTTGAACATGCAAGAAAGTCACCTGATTACCAGCCAATGATGAAAGTTGTTAACAGGCACAAGAGAAACCACCAATAATGACAATGGCTCTCAAGGTACAACAGGTACAATCCAAAAAATGTGAATAGTGAGCTGGAATTAAACACCTGCAGAATCACTCAATCGAAGACCAATGATGTGGACCTATCATCGAGTGTGAAGAACTTTCCATTGAGGCATGTAGGCTCCAAGGTACGGGTAGGGAGTTTCTAGAAAAAATTCCTGGATAATGAGCTGAAGTCGACAGGAAGGGACCTGGTCGAAGGAGGGCCATAATGTATCCCACATCATCAACACGAGAGAGAGGAATATGATGAGAGTGAATCAGGACCAACAGAGAATCAGAGGGAGGTTGAAAACTACAAAGGAAAACTTCTCTTGAACACATCAGTGACACGACTATGGATTTGGTAGTATTTAACATCAAGGGATCTAAGGTCATGGTGACGTGGCAAAGAGTAGATGAGAGGTCAAAAAATATTACTCAAACCCATGGAGGAAAAAAATGATGAAATGAGATGTCCCCAACCCGGCATGAATGCAAATGAGTGTCATGTTCAAGAGTGACATACTACCTACACAACTAAAATCTGGCTCAATTTTCCCCCATCATTTCTGGAGAGTACCCCAATTATTTTTTAAAACAAGATTGAAGGGGAAAACATATGGTTGTGTTGTAAGTTTTTCCTTCAGACAAGTCCAAATAGTACATTTTAAGAGCCCTAGGAAGGAGAAACTTGATGAAAGTCATGGTGATCATGTCCGATGTCATCACGGTTTAATGAGTCTGACAAAGGAAGAACTCGACGTCTTTTCATGTTTAGAGAGTTTGAAAAGAAGCGGAAAAGAAAACTACATCCTGTCCCTTTTCGTAAATAGTCTCTCAAATCCGAAAAGGTAGAAAAAAATATATGAAAGAACCTATGAGTCGCGATAGGCTAAGGTATTCCTTTTCCATAAATAATCTATCCCAACCCGAAAAAGGGGTAAACGTATACTGGGTATATATCGTTTCACAACCATTTAACGAGTTCAAAATGACAAGACTCTCAAAAATCTTTTCAGTTTCAGAGAGTCAGAAAAGAGCTGAAAGATGACTCTAGTAGTGACTTTTTCATGTTTTTACAAAGTATGAAAAAGTATAAAATACAACTCGTGACTTCATCACTATTGCATTAAAGAGTTGTCACTACAAAAGAAACAATTTAAAACCCATTTCTCGAAATAACATAATGTAATAATCTAAAAACATGTCTTAAAACCTAATTAGGGTTCTAAAAAGTTATAAATGCCAAAAATGGTAAAAAATAATTACTTTTCACTTTTACCTCTTGAGGAGCAATAGTGACCCATTTTACCTTGTGATTTTACAGCGACGACATCAGGAAATCCAGTACACCAATCTCGAATCCATCAGTTCTAGGTAAGAGACAACATCCTTCCCCACATTTTAAGCATTCTTTCTTTACCTACAACCTTTAGTTTTGATTTCCGAGGGGAAAATTGTGAAAATTAGGGCACGGCAGTCGGCGCGGGTTTTGGGCATGGACTCGTGCCAACTACCCAATTTTCTAAAATGGGGCGCACCCATTAGCACGACTCTTTTTAAAAAAATCGTGCCAACCACACAGACCTCTTAAAAAACTTCCAATGCAAGAAATCAAGCCTAAATTTCATAAATTTCAGCTTTGGATTTGGCTAATAATGTTCATATGAACATGTTTTCAGGTGAAAGAGTGAAAAAGTGGTGATAGAGTGGAGGGAATGAGAACATAGTGAAGAGGATGAGCTTACCATGGGAAATGTGAGATGCATGGAAGCTTTTAGAGACTATGGACTGAATTTTTTTTCATGACATAGTGCCTCAGAGCTCAACTGGAGCTGCTGCAATACATGATCAATGTCTGGAATGAGGATCAAGAAAAATTCATTCTTCGAGATCAGGAGCTCGAGATTGATTTTTCTGATATATATTTCATAACAGGATTGTTGTAGAGGGGGGTAGCACCGATGTTGACCGGCACCTAACCCACCATAGAGAGCATGGGCATGGTGATTAACAGGGTATGCCCAGGAGCACGGAAAGGATCAAAAAGCAGGAAGGTGTATATCTAAACTATCCTGGATTTAACACTAAGGGTAGTGCTACACACAATCACATTGGCTGCAGGAACACAAGCACTACATGAAGCAACAAAAACATAGCTACTTCTTGTCATCGACCATATAAAACTGGGCAGAGGCAGTAACAATCAATATAAAATGCCAGCAAACAAAGTTCAAGAAAACCAATTTGAAACAATTTGGTTATGGTTTTATCATGTTCTCGTTCATTCTAGAACTATTACTAATCTTTCAGCGTCAGGAGGTAATAGTCCCAACACCACCAGCACTGAAATCACTGATGGCACGATGGGCATCTCTAATGGCAAGGTTAGGGGGTGGTCAACAGATGTCCTGGAGACCAGATTTCTTTTATTGGCTCCACTGACAGTTGATTTTCATGGAGGACTGGCCCTACTCTGGCATAGATTTCACTGGTGATCCGGACCTCCCACTCCCGGAAGGAGAGGATTGGGATGAAGCACTTGGTAAGACTCATTTTTATTTTATTTTTTATGAGTATTATTATTTTTTGGTATGTATGTTCTGAAATTTTATCCATGCATTTGAAGATGTAGGCCCAAAGAGACCTGCAGGGATGTCTCCGATAACGAGGAGAATACCTCGCAATTTTGATGTTTCCCCTCAAGGCAAGGAGGAGGAGATCATGCACAACTTGGAGGGAATCACCCATGGGGTCCCAAAATATGCGTGGTTCGATGATGTTCCTCGTGCATATCAAATACATACTATAGGGGTGTCAAACCAATTTCACTTCTTGCTGAGGCGGCTTGTCTAGGCAGTGACATGCTATCATGATCATCATGTCGATTAAACACCTAGGCTTTTATTTCTGCATTTTGTTGTCAGACATGATGTCTCAGAATGTAATATAAACACACATATTTTTTGAAACTTATGGTGTGAACTAATGCAAACATTCGATATATATATATATATATAGAGAGAGAGAGAGAGAGATACATCTATTTTCCTATTTGATATGAGTCTCTCATGTGACAATGATTTTACAGATTACGCAAATTTCTATCCAATACAATGTTAGCCATTGTATCAGTCAGTGCATTCATTTGTCTAGGAATATGTTGATATGTGATATAATCAAAATTTCTTTCCAGCAAACGAACACGTAAATACAATCTTAAAATGTGATGGTTTCTAACTGAGAGTCTAGATTTACAACCAACACCCTAATGCCGAGGGTAATCACCTCGGTTAATAGTTCATTGATAGCACTATATTCAACGACATTGTTTGTAGTTTGTCCTATACAAATACCTTGCAGGTCTATCAAATCACCAGCAGGATGATAAATCACCCAGGTTGTCAAAGACAAGTTCCAGGTACTGCGGGAAGCACTATCCGTGAAACCAACATAAGGGTTTGTAGACATCTGCACAATGAGATACTTTTTGAGATACTTTTTGACACAAAATATGCATGAATAATTGATGCATAATACCTTTTGAGATACAGCCCATTTCTGGGCTAATCTAAAGGATGACCTTCGTAATCAATGAGCTCATAGGCCCCATTCTTGAAAACGTGTTTAACAATGTGGGGACCATGCCACATGGGTTGAAATTCTCCTACCCCCAGCTTATCATGAGCTTTATCATACAAGAGGACAAGGTATCCTTCTACAAATGAGCGAGGGGAAATTGACTAGTCAAAATGGGCTTTGACCCGCTTCTTTTGTGCCTTGATGAACAAAGGAGCAAAGCGGTGAGTTTCATCCAACCTTTCTAAGTAGAGAAGATGCTCTTCTTCAGGTGAATCGTTGGGCATTAATTCAATAGCCAACTTGAGCGAAGGTATTTCACACTCAATAGGAAGGGTAGTTTCTAGACCATAAACAATCTGTAATGGAGCGAATCTAGTCACATCCTTGACTAAGGTTTGATATGCCCAGAGAGCCGAAAATAACATGAGATGCCAATTGGATTTATGGATCCCAATCATATGTTGAAGCATAGTGACTAAAAATTTGTTCACAGCTTCAACCTAGCCATTGGCCTGAGGAGAGTACAGTGTTGAGCTGCCATGACACAATCCCAACATGGAGGTCAACTCCACCACCATATAATGTCGAAAATGGGAACCATGATCAGTGACGATGGATTGAGGGACACCAAACCTAGAAATAATGTGATTGAATATGAACTGAGCAGTTTTCTTACCATCCGTGGCAAGTGTATGCATTGCTTCAGCCCATTTGGTGAAGTAATCAAGGGCTACAATAATATAAGCATGCCCCCCAGCCGAGTGAGAGTTACACGTCATAAAATCGAAGCCCCACTTCACAAAGGGACCAATACTAATGACAGGGTGTATATGTGCAGGTGGTGTATGCATCTTGCACTGATAGATCTGGCAATCATGACATTTACGGATGGCAATAATGCAGTCCTTGAAGCATTGGGAACTCTGAATCCCCACTGGAGTCACCAATTTTTTATGGAAGTAAAACCTCTCTGTGAATAGAGACAATCCTTCTAGCCCTAGAATGGGTCTAGTAAAAAAAGGAGAAACTAGAGTGTAGGTTCCAAATTACTGAATGAAATAGACGAGGTAGATCAACCTACCTGGAGTCCAATGATGTCATCATGGCTATTGTAGTGGTGGCCTCTCGATTCCTATCTCAGCAAGTGACGATCCTTTTGCAGCGATGCTTGGATACCTGCACAATATATACAAACAAGAGCAGCATACGAAAAAAAAAAATCTCAGTCATAATTACTAACCATTCAAGGAGGGTTAAGCATATTGCATCAATAAAACACATCAACGTGACATGGGAACCATACAATAGTTACACATATGTATTAATAGAAGAAAGAGTTACAACGAAGACTTGATGTCACATCCTCCTTCAATGGGGTTCAATTGAAGCGCGTCTTGATGAATTTCAGGGAATTGGGACGGGATGAAGGCACAAGCCTAAGCTCTCTCAATAAGGGACTCTTCCATTCTATCTTGAATTGAAATCTCTCCAGTGTTTATGCTATAATATCTTCGGTTCAGCTAGCTTCATGAATGGAGGATGGCTATATTTATAGAGGGAGAGGAGGAGGTTGGGATCCATACTATGGTGGAAGGAAGGCCTTATCCCATGCAAGGTTTCCCCAAAAGGTGGAAACAAGAGGCCGAAGGAGGAAGGTCATGGTTATTCAGTCGAACCACTGCCCATAACTCATCCACGAAGTTGTTATGATCGAAACTTCGCCTCTATTTTAACAAAAAAAATCCATAAAAAAATTGGCATGGGTAGCTAACTTAGACAGAGCACCAGCTGGCACGGGGGCTAGTGTTAATCTATCTCATCGGCGTGAAGGCATAACGAGCTACCAGCACAAGGGAAAAAACAGGTGTTTTTGGTGGTCTGTTCAGGAAATGTTCAAGAGAAGGAATGTTGTCCACATGGAAAGGGATGAAATGATGGTATTTACAATGCATGACACTTTATTTTTATCACAGAAATGAGCATCCAATGTGCGGGATGCAGATTCCAGGGACAATGACAAAATGTTGTGTAACAATGAGCTCCCTTCCACACCTTATAATTAAGGAGGTGGTGATGATAACTCTTCCCAAGAGTTGTGTTTCTCCTCACCCTGCAAAAATTCCATGCACTTTCTCATATGATAGTGCATCTCCTCTTTGAAGTCTTCCCACATGAATCCCTCCAAAATACTATGGTAGGTTATAATGAAACCAGTGGGACTAGAAAGCAATATATCATAGGTTTCATATAGTAGTTTATCATTGAGTTCTGAGTCTCTAGTCAAATAGATCTTATCATGAAAATAAATGACTCCATCAACCACTCTATACCCTATCATCCATTTTCCAATCAAGAACCTTACATGTGAAGAGGTTCTTGGAATATTCTACCAAGAGTTGGGACTCCCAATATGGATCTAGGCTTCCCAACAATGATAGCGGTGTAGAAATATGAAATGACGTTCTTGTCATATGATAACTCTCCTCTTTGATATGTTCGATGTCAAAGCCAGATGTTGTAGTAATGTCACTCCACCTCTGCTTCCTCTCTTGCAGTTGATCTTGCCCAAGACAAGATTGAAGTGCATGGAAGTCAACCTCCCTTTGAAAGGTTTCTTTCTTCCAAAACTTCCATAGTTTGGCCCACGCATGAAAGAGTGCTAATACCCTTTTGTCATATTCATAAATTTTTCTCATGTGTTGAAGTATAATTTTTTTCCCCAAGGCTATCGAGTGGCCATTTGACACTATGCTCATGTCATTATAGATTTCTGAATCATTTTCCATCACAGATAGCTGAGTGGGATATGGTAATGTCCAACTCAGAAAATTGATCAACTCTCCTTGGAACCCCTCAAAGGTTAACGACACTGTAGTAGCTTCTCCCAAGGCTCCTTCCTTAGCCAAATATGTCCTTGTTGCACTAAGTTGAGAGAACACTTTATTCATATTCCAATTAGGGGGTCTCCCTAGTGGAATGCCTCCATGCAAAGAGACATCAAAATCTGAAGTAGACTTTATAAATGAGTGGACTGATTTGTCCCTCCCTTTACTGCATAAATCCATCTCCTTCTTCTGAATATAAGCCCCTTGAAATAAGCAAGGGTGCATGCTCGTCACCCTTGGATGCTGATCCATCCTTTCTCCTCCTCAGATCAAGGTGTTACTACCCAATATTATTGTCACATGATGCTCCTTAGGAACCCTTTGGAAAGATGCAAAATCTCCTCCTCTTGAAGTAATAAATTCATACCCATCCCCACGTGGTGATGGTCCTTATTTTTAATTGACATCATTTTTACTGCCTTCATTCTCTTTCTCCTCATCAATATTTTAGAATACCTCATCAACAATGAGAGACCCTAGATCTTAGTCATCCATTGAAAAAGCAATATCCATGTCTTCCCTTTGAGAATAAATCTCTTCATGCAATGGGGATCTTGCCCGTGGAAAGGTATCACACAAGTTTCTATCCCCTTCAATAGAAATCTGAAGTGGAGTTGGTATAACAGATCTTTCCAACTCATGCAAGGGTTTTGAATGTTTATGCTTTGCTAGCTCAATCAAAGATGTTTCAGTTCGTTTTACATCAAATATATTAACTAATCTATTAGTGAATCTTGCATAAGTAGATATAATTGCATTCTTTAATGAAAAGGATTCAAACAACCACCGAGCATAATATTTACCTTTAAGATGCAGTGCTTCTATCCTAAGGGATTTCTTTTCTGGAACTTGATGCAAATGAAAATGTGAATCTAGCTGATCTACCCAATATTTGGTTGTGCATGTGGAGTATCCATCAAAATTTGGCAAAAAGAATCTACCTCTTCTACTTTTGTTGTGCTTGTTGGGTTTTATTTCCTCCTTGAGTTAGTAGAACCCTTGGAAGTTCAAGTGCTCCCTGAATCTCCAAGATTGAGATTCATACTCCCAAAGATAATCACCCAAAGTCTACTCCTTTGGTGCATCTTCTTTCTCCATCTTTCTTGTAATAAATCTGGGCATAGTATAATGTTGTGGATCTAATTATGTGGCTGAGTGCTTACACACATAATATGAAGAATTGGAGTTTTCTTCATGTGAAAATATTCTCAAGGGATCTTCATGCCTTTCCCTCATCATTCCCTTGATTTCTCTTTTAAGCTCATTCATAGATTGGAGAAGAAGTATTGAGATCTCCTTCCCTCTCATTCCTCAAGATAAAGGGGTTTTACCCTTGTATTCTTTCCCATTAGTGTAATAAAATCTTATTCCTTTTTGATAACACCTCTCCTTTTCAGTAAGAGGATCTCCTTTTCCAGCGGACATATTTCTCCTTATAAAGCACACGTTGTGCCAAGATGATGCTCTGATACCACTGTAATATTCCCAAATGGGGAATGCAACAATACAATGTAGAATGATAGATAAATAACGTTGATCATCTTAGAAATAGAAAGAGGCCAATATGGAGACCTTTCATTTGTTATTACAACAACAAAATGTATGTAAAACATGGCCCATAAGATGGATAACAAGAAAATACAAGTCTCCACTTAAACAAATCCTTAAAATGAGGTGTTGCAAACATGCATAAAGAGTGAATATGCCTTACAGCATTATTTTATTGGCTCTGCAACAACTGTAGATTACTCATCATATCTAGAGCAAGTATGGGGACAAAAAGTTAGATCTATACCAGATCTATACACTATAAAAGCTCCTCTATTGAACCCCTTTGGGGTTTTTAACAAAATCTAAGACTGCGGATCTATGGAAATATTCATATATGGAAATCGGATATGATGTGATATAAAAAATAAAATTATCTCCTCCAATATATCTCCAAAGTGAAGGGAAAATCCCCAACACCTAGAAAATCACTTTCCAAATGATGTGTTGAAACACCCTCGAAATACACCTACAGGAATAACACAGATTTTTATCTATACTGTACTGTAGGGATCAAAATGATGTTGGCCATATGCCAAGATTTGAAAATGATGCTCAATATGTTCAATATTGTCCTCCCAATGAAGTAGAACCCTCCTCCACTGAAAAGAAGCACTGAAATGGACCTAGATCTGAAAGATCTAATCTCCACTTGTTGTAGCTTGCAAAAATAGTCAAACCCTCAATAGGTTCTGCGATGTAGTTGAAATAAGTAGCTTGGCCCTAAGCCAGATAGTGGAGAATGCAATACAAACTCTCCCAAGAGCTAATCAATGGGAAGAGGTTGGATTCCCGATCAAGAACACCCAATGCTAAACAACATTAATTCTTAGCTGAACAGCAAGAGAATGATATATGTCTAAAAAAAAAATATATTCAGAAATATAATATTCATAAACAACCTTTCAATGCTTCCATCCCCTTCTGTTTATAAGACAAGAGGTTGCAAACTCTAAACCACCTCCAATGAAATCACTTATTTCACACAAGGAATCTCCATATAAAACTTCGATGTGCCTCATTGATGGCTACTCCTCCATGAAAATGTTGTAGATTTGGTCAAGGTTGACCCATTCAACATGTTTTAGCCCCTATCCACACCTTAGGGTGCTTTATTCAGTTGAAAATACAATCCACTTTGACATGAGAAGTGGTTTTATTCACAATAAAGAGTTTTATGGGTCTCCCCACCCACTTGTTCACCTATCCATGTGACAAATTTTTTTTTAATATTCCCATTAGCTGTAGGCTAATTTAGAAATATTACAAATTTTACATGATGATTAATAATTCATAGAGATCCTTTAGAGCTTTGACTTGATATGTTTGGGTTTTGACCTAGTGACCAATTATTTGACTTGATCTCTCATGATTTTCCTTGATGATAGTGTTATGTGATCATAGTAATTTCTAGTGAATAATATTGGTATTCGATAATGATTTTGTATCGAATTCATTGGATTTGTCTCATTGGTTGAAGTATAAATTTTTTTGATTCATTATAAATTAATCTCAGAATGAATGGATGAAACTTGTATATCTTATTCTTGGTATATGAATGAAACTTATATGACTTGTAGCTAATGTATTCATTCATATTCAGTAGTAGAAATGATTCATGTTATGGTCATAAGGATGGATTGATAAAGTTATATTGGATAATTATTTTTGTAACTTGGTATTTGGATGTGAGCTCCACCTGAAATTTGCAAAATCGCTCCATTCGTGCTTTAATATCCACCGTTGATCTATGCCTAGATATGATGGTCTTCCTTTCTTTCTCTTCACCTCATCACATCACAAATCACTTAAAATACCATGCGATTTTCCTTAACAAAAAACTTTAAAAACTACACTGTGTGAAGTCACTCCATGTGCGCTTTAATCTCAGCCGTCGGTCTGGTCCTCTTTGGATATGTGCTTAGATCATGGCTTTCCATTCCTTTTGCATGCGGTTCTTCTCTGTTGCTTCATTCATTTGTCTATTTCTATCTAGCTTCCTTTAAATATTGTCTGCTACTCTTCTCCGGATCTCCCACTCTGTTGGTTAAGTTGTTTTCTTTCGGCTGCGCTTTGATTTTAAAGAAATTTGGTTGCCACGAAGCCTTAATTTGTCTGCTTCAGAAATTTATTACCTGTTTACTTGTAGCCTCTTTACTATGATAACAAAAATCTCAGTGAAATAGTTGTGCTTTTCACTGTGTGGAAAATATGACTTCCATTTCGGAAAAATAGCTACCCTTTACTGTATTACTATTTTGATAATGAATTTGCAACAAAGGTGGCTATTATTCCAAACCAGATGACTTAAATTTTATTACCCAAACATTGACTAAATTTCAACACTAAAATAAGGAAAAATAGATATTTTAACTGATTTTAGGACTCTAAAACACTATGACACCTATTCACTTAAAAATACCTTGATGCTAGGACTCTTTTTTAACTTTGATTGGAAATCACTCAAAATTTGGACATGGACTAAGACCCAATAAAAATTTGAGAACAATCACACAATTGTAATTACACCATTAACGTTTTCAGTGCTAACGGTGGCTCCTATTGTGGATGAAGTCCTCCCTATGAGGCTTCAAGGATTGTAGACTAAGTGCCTCAAAAAATCTTGAAACTTAGAAGACTTATTAAAATAGAGACTAGGATTGACCATTGACATACTAGACTCAAGAATTACCATATATATAGACATAAGTACCATTGGGTGTAGAGTTTATTGACACATCACACCAGATATTTACAATGGAGTGACTCAACTAAATTTACTAAATAAATAACATTTTAAAAAGATGACCATTGACTGGGCCTCTAGTTAGTTGATCATCATCCAGATGTTTGATCAGAAAATTATTAGTCTCCAAAACTTTAGCAATTTTAAATGGACCAAACCATAGATTGTCAAACCTACCATTTTTTCCATGGTATTCTCTACTAGCAACCCAATGTAGTACCAAATCATTCTTGTAAAACAACTGTTGATTTGATCTTTTATCAAAAACAGATTTGACTTTAGCCTAATACTTCTGAACTTTTTCCAGCAATGATTCTCTGATTTGGTGTGCTTCTATCAACTGTAGCATTCTCCTTTGAACTGGGTTTTCATGATCAACTTCATCTTGTAGTAACTTCATCATAGGAAGAGCTGATTGCAAAGGCATTACAACATATGTACCATATACAAGCTAAAATGGGGACATTCCAATTGATTTTTTATCACTTACTCTATCTTCCCACAAAGCATGTATCAGCTGAGTGTCCCAATTCCTCTTATTTTCAGGCATCATTTTATTAATAATCCTTACCAAAATTTTATTGGATGGATAATCCAAACCATTACCTTGAGGGTGATAAGGTGTGGAATGAGTCAATTCAATCCCATATTGCTGGCAAAAGTTGTAAATCTTAGAAAAATTAAATGCCATTGCATTATCAATTACTAGTTTATGTGGACAAGAAAATCTTGACATAATATTTTCCAACAGAAATTTGATAATTACTGTATCAATAGCATTCCTGGTTGGTACAGCTTCAATATATTTAGTGAAATAGTCTGTAGATATGAGAATCCCTCTATGATGTCCTGATGAAGGCAGATGAATTTCATCGATGAAGTCTAGCCCCCACTGCTGGAGAGGAACATCTGCTAAAATAGGGATCAGAGGCAATGGTAGAAATAACACCCCAATGCAGTACCAAATCATTCTCTTGAAACAACTGTTGATTTGATATTTTATCAAAAACATATTTGACTTTAGCCTGATACCTCTGAACTTTTTCCAGCAATGATTCTCTGATTTGGTGTGCTTCTATCAACTATAGCATTCTCCTTTGAACCGGGTTTTCATGATCAACTTCATATTGTAGTAACTTCATCATAGGAAGAGCTGATTGCAAAGGAATTACAACATATGTACCATATACAAGCTGAAATGGGGACATTCCAATTGATTTTTTATCACTTACTCTATCTTCCCACAAAGCATGTATCAGCTGAGTGTCCCAATTCCTCTTATTTTTAGGCAGCATTTTATTAATAATCCTTACCAAAATTTTATTGGAGGGCTTGGCCAAACCATTACCTTGAGGGTAATAAGGTGTGGAATGAGTCAATTCAATCCCATATTGCTGGAAAAAGTTGTACATCTTAGCAAACTTAAATTCCATTGCATTATCAATTACTAGTTTGTGTGGACAAGCAAATCTTGACATAATATTTTCCAACAGAAATTTGATAATTACTGTATCAATAGCATTCCTGGTTGGTACAGCTTCAATCTATTTAGTGAAATAGTCTGTAGATATGAGAATCCATCTATGATGTCCTGATGAAGGCAGATGAATTTCATCGATGAAGTCTAGCCCCCACTGCTGGAAAGGAACATCTTCTGAAATAGGGATTAGAGGTAATGGTAGAAATTTATATTTACCAACAAATTTATGATATTCGACACAAAATCTGACTTTGGAATAGACATCAAATAAAAAATTTGGTCAATAATAACCATCTCTTAATATTTTGCTTGCAGTAGCTCTCCAATAGAAATACCCTCCACACACTCTTGCACATATTTCTATCATAATCTCCTTAGATTCTACTTCATCTACACATCTTAACAAGAATCCAAAAAGATCCTTCCAGTAAATTTGGTATTCCAAAATGAAATACTTCACAGCTCTCAATTTAAAAACTCTCCCTTTATAATTCTCCATTTCAGGTGGACAGTTGAAATTTAACAAGAAGTAAACTATATCCTTGTACCAATCTGAATTAAATATTTCAGGATAATTAGCATTACCTTCTTTATATTCTCCTTCAATTGCCTCTACATTCATATTTAAAGATTTGCAGTTAGATTCAGATATCAAGCGAGCCAAGCCCTGACCCTTTATCAATTTAGTTGGTTTGATTTCAACATCAAATTTCAAAATTTTGGTCAACCACCGTCCTCTCCTTCCATCTGTATCTAGCTGCAGCAACACATATTTAATAGTGATATCATGCACAAAAGAAATTATTTTTGAATGTAGCACATAAACTCGAAAAGACTTCAAAGCCTTAACTAGTGCATATGCTCATTTTTCAGTGAAGATGTACTTTAATTCAGCATCCCTTAAAGCAGGAATGAAAAGTGAAATTGGCTGCTCTAAACCTTCTTTATTCTTATGTAATAAGACAACTGCATTTTTTTTCTTCTGAAGCATATGAAAAAATCAGAAAATCCTTTTCAAAGTCAAGACTTATAAAAAATAGAGCTTCAGTCAATGCAGATTTAATTGCTGAAAAAGAATTATTTGCTTCATCTCACCACTTAAATTCTACATCCTTTTTCAACAAGACATTTATATGTTTGATCAAATTTGCAAATTTAGGAGAAAAATGCCTCAAAATTTTGATTTTCCCTAAAAATGACTACAATTCATTTTTTTTTTTTGGAAAACCAATCTTCTGAATAGCCTCTACTCTTCATGGATCAATAAAGATGCCACTTTCTATTACAATATGTTCCAATAACTTACCTTATTGGAAAAGAAAAGATGACTTTTTTGAGTTTAAGGAAAAATAAAACTTTCTGCATTTGTCAAAAACTAGCTTCAGATGTTTCAAGTGGTCTTCATCAGATTTTGAATATACTATGATGTCATCCAAAAAGATGACCACAAATCTGTCCTTTTCTCCCGGAAAGGAAATATCCATTTCCCTTTGAAAGGTTTCACCTGCATTCATCAAACGAAATGGCCCTTTTTTCTACATGAATGTGCCCAAGGGTGTGGCAAATGTTGTCTTTTCTCTGTCTTTCCTGTCAACTAAAATATGATTATAGCCCGAAAATCCATCAATCATTGAAAATATTTTGGATCCTACAACCTTCTGCAAGATATAATCCATCTTGGGCAGTGGATAGTTATATTTTAAGGAGCATTGGTTCAGCTTGCGAAAATCAACACAAATCCTTATTTCTCCATTATTTTTCTGGATTGGGACTACATTAGCTACACAGTTAGAAAATCTCAAAGGAAAAATAATATTTGATTCCCATAATTTTTTGATTTCTTTCTCAATGATTGGAAGCAACATGGGATTGATGTGTCTAATTTTTTGTGCTACAAGCTTTGCATATGTTTTCAAAGGGATCTTGTGCTCCATTATGATCTTATCATAAGTTTTCAACTCACTATAAGAACATGCAAAAATATCAACAAATTACTTCAACAATTTGATATATTTTGTTCAAGTTTCCAAAGGAAGGAATTTGGACACTTCGACTAATCTTGGTTGATCTTTTGTACCAATGTTACACTTTAGTGTAATCTCTCCATTGACCTTGCTTTCAAGCTTGAGAAAAGCATCATTATTATCAAACAGCCTTTCTAAAGGAACCAAACCCTTAGGAATAAAGTTAATTTTCAGACTTATAATGTTTTTCCCAGCTATAGTTTTCTTAAAAGAGCTGCTATTTTGGTTTTCGACAATTTCCTACTCATCATCAATTTGTATGTCTGCAAACTCTTCTACAGACTCCAAAAATTTCTGAATCTCCCTGTCATCTTCAAATACTTTCCAGTGCTTGATGTTATCAGGAATTGAAGATATGTTTTTTATTAAACATCATAGATTGCCTTGACAACTAGAGGAACTTTAAAATTACTAGCAACAATAGCTATTTAATCAACCATTTGATTTTCTTCTCTAGTGAATCCCATACTTCAGTCCTATAATTCTTCAATTTGGAAATTTTCACTTGATAATTATTTCTCAACTGCTTAATCACCGTCTCTGAATCACCAAAGGAAATTAGTTGTTCTGCTCCCAAATCTTTCGCTGCCTTCATACCCAGCACAAGTGCTTTATACTCAGTATTGTTGTTAGTGGTAGAAAATTTCATTTTGTATGATATGGTTACCTTCTATTGAGTAGGAGAAATGGGGATTACACTAGCTCCCAGTCCTTCTCTTGAAGAAGATCCATCAAAATACAATCTCCATATCTGTCCTTCTTCTGAATGTTGCACATTTTCACCTTGAAAATGTTGCTTTTCACTTAATTAAGGCTGAAAATAATTATCATCTGTAGCAAGGTGAAAAATTGATGACCCGAATTCTTTTTATTCAACATATATGGGATGGTTTGATGGATTGTGCTGATCACTAATGATGTAGGCCATTTGGTTTTCCCTATACAGCCTTATGAATTCCCCTGCAAATACTGGGATGGTAACATATGACATCCATCTAAAGGGTACCTCCCAATTTCTTAGACCAAGATCTGGAAAATAACATCCCAAATTTAGAAGAAATGTCATCAACCACAATGTCCATCACTAAGCTATTCATAGGCCGCTGGGAAAGGGAAATACCAAATCCTTAGTAACTCCTAGACACTTGACTTTTTTGGAGTCAAAGGTGTAAATTTCATGGTATTTCTTGGTGATCTCTAATCCAAATTCATCCATCACTTTATTTGGCATAGGACTATGGGAATTTATAGAATCTAACCAACAATTATGCAGCAATTTGTCATGTATGTTAAGTGAGAGGTAAAATGGTGGTGAGTTATCATAATTTTGGTCTTGGACATGGAAACCTAGATAAATGGTGGGATGCTCATCCTGAAGGTTGATTGAATCAAGGGTGAGAGGAGGCTGCAACAAAATTTTAAAAGACTCTTTATATGCTGGATTTTTCAATAATCCCAAGAGTGGAACTGGAATTTTGATTTTATTCAATTCAGATTTGAAACTGAAATAAATTGGAACTAATTCCTTATTTTCTACAGTAATTTTAAAAATTGGGACATAATTTTGAGGTAGAGGAACCTCATTTACCTTGGCCTTCTCTTTAGCAGCTTTTTTATCTGAATCTGATTTTTGTTGAGGCTGCTAAACAATACTTTTTGACCTCAAAGGGTAACTCATGTTTTCAACTTCTTTCTGTTTTTTAATCATTTTGTGCGTAAATTTGAGCATTCATATCATCAGAAAACAAACAAATTCTTTATCTATATTCATATTCCTGCAATGTAAAACATGTTGATTATGAAGTTTCCCCCACATGGTTTATTTCTTCATTTTCTTACTCATTTCCTTTTTGTTCTTCTTCAACAAAATTATTCAAAGGAGGCTAAACATTTTGATCATCAACATTCCTCCTTGGGAATTGTAGGATTTGTTGAGGTTAAAAAGGCCTCCTAAAGGGAGCCTAACTTCTATTATCTTCGTTTTGATTGGCTCTAGCAACTGGTTTATTTTCTACCTCTAATTTTGACATCTTAGAGGCAAGTTTCTTGATCAAATTGGACATTTGATCGATGTTTTCTTCTACTGAAAGAGATTTAGAAGAAGAAGGCTTCTCTTTTCATCTTCTTTTTTTCTTTTGTTGCCTTTTCTTGCTCCATTTTTAATTTATTAGAATCCATGAGATTAGACTACACTTCATCTTCAACCTCTTGCATGGTTGTCAATGTTTGTGCTTTTTCAGCCCTCAACCATAAGGCAAACTCAGAATCTAAATCATTTGCAAAATTTATCATAGCTGTAGTTTCAGTGGGTTTAATCTATTCAGGAATTTTGTGATAAATCTTATTAAACCTCTTAGTAAAATTAGCTAAAGACTTATCTGCTTTCTTCTTCAGAGTTCCAAATTTAGTAAGATAATAGACATATTCTTTCCTATCACCCCAATGCTTCACAAATATCTCTTCTAATTCATCAATTCCTGTAATTGAATTTGGAGCCAAACTTCTAAACCATTTTCGAGCTTCACCATCCAAGCTCTGAAGAAAGAGTCTTGACTAGACATCTTCATGTTCAATATTATGATTTTCAGCATAACCATAGAAAGAAACTAAATGTTCTTCAATAGAAACTCTTTCTCCCTCCCCAGTGTATTTTGGAAGATATTTCAAGTAATCTCCTTGGGGAAGTGCATGCATGTGTTGAGGGAGAACAAGTGGTGCATATCTCGTAGCCACTATCTGTTGCATCCTTGTAAGGGCAATATGAGCCATATTTTACTGGATTATAGTTGATGTAGCTATTTGGGAAATAACAATTACAATTGGTGAATTCTGATTCTAATTTTGGACAGCAGAAAATTGGGGGTATTGAACTGATTTTTTAGGCTTTGGAACTAAGAAGAGTGGGTTTTCAAAAATATAAACAGAGGATGTCCTGAATTCTCCTTCAGTATAATAATCAGAATCTAAAGTTGACACTTGAGGGGATGAAGTTAATTCAGCTTTATTTTGTTGAGCAAGGAAATCATATAAATTAAAAGTAACACCTTCAGGTACAGTCTCTTCAAGTGTATGAGAGGAAGATGACCCAACAACTAGATTTGGAGAGAAAGGAAAATATTCTTGTTGAGGGGTGACAAGAGACTGGTATTCAGGATCAGTCTGAAGGAAATTTAAAATAGTCTTGAAATATTCTTCAGTTAAAATATTCCTATCAAGAAAGGGTGCAATAGCCAATACCTGTTATAATTCCCCTTCAGTCAACAATTTTTTTTTTGAATTCTTTTCAACACTTAGAAATTCAGTTTTCCCTTCTTTAAATAGAATAATACTTATTTAAGATTTACTAGGTGATGAGTAAGAAAAACCTTTAGCTCAGCCTAGGTTAACAATATCCACTTTCTAAGAAGTTTTCTAGATTATCCATAGTATGACGTTTCGAATCCCAACTAGGATCCATCATCAGGACAATTAAAAATATCCAATTTATTTTTTAGAGGATTAGCTTTGACTTGAGATTTTTCAACAGAATTTTTTGAAACTAAAACCTCTTTAGATTATAAAGTAGATAAAGGTACCTTTTCCTTTGGAACGTAATTTTTGTGTACCCTCTTGACTTACTGAGATGTGGCTTCAACTGATCTTTGTTTTCCTTTAGCATCTTTGATTATTTTCTCTAAGTCAGCAACTGGAGTCATAGTTGGTGATCTTTCATTTCTCCTTGTAGAAGGAGGTCTTAAAACCCCTCTTCCCCTTCATGGAGTCACCAGGTGAAAAAATTTGTAGTCTTCTTCAGGTCACCAATTCTTATTCACCATAAAGAATTGATTATCAATAATTCATAAAAACAGACTCATGTGAATACTTTGTTACAAGGCCTTCGTCTCCCGGCAGATGCACCAAAATAGGTTGGCGTTGGAATCAACACTTGGACTGCAACAAGCTCTTGACTAGACACATATTAAACTCTAAGGAAATTTTAATGTTTTGTTTTATGGGATTGGAAGATGATATAAACTCTATTTCACAGAAGAGAGATTTTGGTCAAATCCAGAGTTCTACTAAAGATGGTATTGTAACTTGATATGGTAGCAAGCTGTAATTTTGTAGTCTATGATGAGAGAAAATT
Organism: Pinus albicaulis; assembly: GCA_034641835.2. NCBI lineage: Eukaryota > Viridiplantae > Streptophyta > Pinopsida > Pinales > Pinaceae > Pinus > Pinus albicaulis. Next base: position 784,689,446 of record CM076579.1, read on the forward strand.
GAAATATGAAAGGAGAATCAATAGGTCTGTAAAACAAAAATCTACCGATTTAGTAGATATTGACAAAAGTAGAATTTTGACAATATTACATTGAGATAAAGCTATTTCTAGTCTGAAAAATTCTCACTAAAATATCATGAGGAATAATTATCACGAGTGATGTTATTCCACTGTTATAACATATATTTTATCAGGAATTCTCACTCTGTGAGACTAACAGAAACTGATAAAACACATAATATGCCTAATAGAATAATAAAAACACATAACAGTATGATGATTTACAAACTGGAACTGGAAGAAAGGATATATGGAAACACAAGTAAAGTAGACAATGCACACAACAAATTGGTAATAAGTCCTTAGTAGCATTATTCCATTTCATTCACAAAAATAATTACAGTTCATATAAGTCAAAATTCAATAACCACCTACCAACCTTGAATTCATATTAGTTTGGCATATATATACAAATATGGTACTTTCATCTTCCACAGAAAAAGGAAAATTTGTTTCAAAAGTCATTACAACCTCATGCTAGAGGTGAGGCTTATGTAAAAATTTAATACAGAGTGTTATGACATAATGAAAATAACAAAATTAAGGCTAAAATTTTGAAGTATTTTGTATGATGTGGAAGTTTTATGGGAAGACTTCTCTTTCGTTCTAGTGCAAGCAACTCCATAAAATGTGAAAACAACAGTAACATGGTGTGTGGCTATTCCTTGAATGTTGCCCAATGTTTGGTAAAAACGTGCTGGTACTGAGAGTAGTGGTGGAGAATTGTTTGAGAGAAATTATGTCATTGTTCCATTGTTCATTTCTCTTTTTTGGCTGAAAACTCTTTGTAATGGAGAAAAAGCCGGGAACTTTTGGATAGAATGATGGAGGTTCATTTTACGAGAAATTACAAAGAAAATCCTTTGGAAAAGGTTTAATTGATAGAGGAGACATGGAGAAGAATAAATGATAAGTGAGGGGGGGTGGTGACATGGTGAAGAAGTGGGATTGATCGCAGATCGCACATTGGAATTTTTATTGTGAAATGCGGGAGTTAAATGTTTAAAATGGCGAAGTGCGATGTGTGATGTGAGAAGAGGTGACGTGGCAGAGAAATGGGACTGATCGCAGATCATGCATGGAACTTTTATAAACATACATATTTGTTCAATCAACAATGTTTATCAGAACTTTAAACTAAACCACAAGTATTCCCAAATAATATGCATTAACACGGAATTGTGGTTCTTGGGCCCCACAACCAGTTGATCAATAGGAAGAAATCGCAGATCGGCTACCCAAAAATTTAACTTTACACTGATAATGACTAAATCGTAAACTCTGTGATTTGCGAAATTGTGTTGGTGCGCTACACCGACACTTGTCCCTTGCCTCATCACATCACAAATCACTTAACATACCATGTGAAGCCTTAAAGATAAACTTTAAAAAACTATGATTTGCAAAATCGCTCCATCTGTGCTTTAATATCCACTGTTTATCCGCGCCCAGATCTGACCATCTTCCTTGCTTGCTCTTCACCTCATCACATCACAAATCATTTAACATACCATGCAAAGCCTTAACGATAAACTTTAAAAACTTCGATTTGTGAAATTAATCCATCTGTGCTTTAATCTCCACCATTGATCTGCACCTAGATCTGAGGGTCTTCCTTTCTCGCTCTTCGCCTCATCTCATCGCAAATCACTTAACATACCATGTGATTTTCCTTAACAATAAACATTAAACAATGTGTTGTGTGAAGTCACTCCAAGTGCGCTTTAATCTCAATCGTCGGTCTGCTCCCCTTTGTATCTACGATTAGATCATGGGCATCTGTTCCTTTTGCACGTGGTTCTTCTCTGTTGCTTCATTAATTATTCTATTTCCCAACCAGCTTCCTTCAAATATTGTCTGCTTCTCTTCTCCGGATCTCCCACTCTATTGGTTAAGTTGTTTTCTTTTGGTTGCGCTTTGATTTTAAAGAACTCTGGTTGCCACGAAGCCTTAATTTACCTTCTTAAAAAATGAACTACTTGTTTACATGTAGCCTCTTTACTGAGATAACCAAAATCTCAGTGAAATAGATGCACTTTTCACTATTTGGAATATATGACTTCCATTTCTGAAAAATATCTGCCCTTTACTATATAACTATTTTGAAAATGAATTTGCAACAAAGGTCGTTATTTTTCCAGACCAGATGACTACAATTTCATTACCCAAACATCAACTAACTTTCAACATTTAAATAAGCAAAAACAAATATTTTAACTTATTTTAGGACTCTAAAACACTATGATACCTATTCACTTAAAAATACCTTGATGTTGGGACTCTTTTTTACCTTTTATTGGAAATGACACAAACATTGGACATGGACTAAGACACAATAAAAATTTGAGAACAATGACACAATGGCGATTACACCATTAAAATTTTCAATGCTAACACAAGATATGACTTTGATGTTTAATTTTTTATGTTGATGGTCTATTCTAGAAAGGTAATGAGCCTTTAATGATGAAAGTAAGAGGGATTTAGCCTCTAAAGTTTGAAATGAAGAATCATGACATGAAAAATTATTCTCTAAAGTTTGGAAAACAAAATCTATATCGTGAAGTTGTTGTACCTTTTTCTCGTAGGAAGTTCTTGACTGCAAAAACTACGCCGATAAACCAACTCAACTAGTCCTTAGGTTCAAGCTGACCCTTGAACTAGAGGGGGCCCCCTCAATAATTTCGAGGCCTTGTTTAACGTTGTTCATTGTCACTAGACAACAACCTATGAATCACAATATCCAGATTCATGATCTAATTTGGGTGGTTGTTGATGATTGCACAATTCCTATTCATTAATAAATCCCTCCCTTCCAGAGTCCTTTCTCAAAGTGTCAGGATCTTGTTTGACAAAAGAACTTAAATTTTTAAAGAATTTGTAAGAAGAATGTAAGGAGATTCTAAATAATTAAGGAGTCAAATAGAATACTTAATAAATCAGGAAAATTTGGATGCATGTAGAAGACTTCTACAACCAAAAAAAACTCATTCATGAGAATATAGAAGGACAAACAATAACCAGTTCAAAGAGGAGCTAGCTCATACATACAACCTGATATACTAATCTCTTTAAACAAATACAAATTTATAGGGGATTTCAGAGAGATTGAAACTCAATCTATTCTTACCCATCTCTTCTATGAAACCTTGAACATCTACAGAAATAGAATATGAAAATACTTAGAAAAACATACAGGAAACAAAAATTTTCTCAAAGAAAAACCTTGAAATAATTCAATTAGGATTTCTAGAGAAACATTTTACAAAGTTGAAAGTTCTTGTCATCAAAATCTAACCCTTTTCTTATAACAATTCATAAATATATAGAAATAAAAACTCCTAAATTGTAACAAACTTTCACGAATAAAATCTTGAATAATATACTAAAAATAAAACAATCTCCTAATAGTCTACAAGAAATTTGGAAATGTTTACAAATTCTTCGCCTTAGAATATGGAAAGTTGTTGCAAGGTGTCTCAAGTTGTAGGTATTTCTGGAGTTTTTAAAGTCACCTTCAGAATCTCTTGGCTGCAATGTGTTCATTAGAGTGCCATATATGGTCCTTTGGATGCCCCTAAAAATAAAATATCTTTAATTATAATTATTTTCCTTAAAATCTGGGGTTTTTTAAGCTATCGTTGAAGATCAGCTTGGAAATATTTTGTCACTTTTTTACAATGCTTCACCAATGTCATAAAAGATTTGGAAGGAAATATTTTATAAAATTTTTCAAATACATTTTCATGAATTTACTAAATGAAATTCATAAAATATCTCGCCGAAAAATTTTATTGAATAAATTCATCCACTTATTTTAAATTATGTCTTGTTCTTCCTTCTCATGTATTCCCAAAACCATGTGTTGTTTTTTCTTCCCATGGATTCCCAAAACCATGTGTTTTTTTTCCTTTCTATGGATTCCTAAAACCATGTGTTGTGTTTCCTTCTCTATAAGAAACTCAATTTTTACTTATCCTCCATTTACGTTTATCTGTAACCTCAATTCACCTACACTAGTAAATTCATATGTGTCGTTTTTCGTTTAGTTAAATTCCCAAAACCATGTGTTGTTTTTCCTTCTTTGTAAAAAACAATTTTTACTTATCCTCCATTTACTTTTATCTGTAACCTCAATTCACCTACACTATTAAATTGAAATTTATATGCACATGTAAAATTTATTTCCCTTGAACCAATAAATCCACTTCATATGTAGCTTAAATTAGTTTTTTGTGACTCATAATTTAATTTCACCTAAAAAATCATTTCATAATATATCATCCAAGCTTGTGAAGAACCCAAGCTCTAATCTCCATAAAAATTCATTAATCATTTTGATTATTTCAAAGGACCTATTAACCTTCTCTCCAATAATTATAAGATTTAAATGTAATAGGGAGGGGATAATTAGGAAGTGGTTGAGGAGGGGGGGTGGGGTTGTGAAGTAAATAAGGAAATGACAAGTGTAAAAAAAATTAAGGTAAAAAAAATATTTTTGGACCCCCCTTTGGTACGGGCTCATAAATATATTTATAGCCCTTAAATAAGGGATTTTGATAGGTGTAAAAAGAGGTAAAGTAAAAAAAATCTTTTTTGATCCAGGGGATCGGAAATATATTTATAACCCTTAAATAAGGGATTTTAAATAGTTAAGTGCAGGGTTTGCCATAATCTTTGAATTTTCAATTTGGTGGGGCTCAGAAATATATTTATAACCTTTAAATAGGGGATTTTAAATAGTTGAGTGCATGGTGTGCCATAGGCTTTGAATTTTAAATTTGGCTTTGTGATTAAGTTGACCCAATAATTCTTTATAACATAACCTTTAACTTTAAATAGATATTTCTATAAAAATATATCATTATATTTTTATAAAAGTAGGATTATTTTAAAATTAAAATTATTATTATAAAAAAAAAATTAATAAGTCATTCAAAAGCATAAATCAACATATGTTTGATAATTTATCTAAGAAGGAAATTGGAAATTTATCACTAGATTTTTTTAATTTTCAGTGTACCAAAATATGTTACAACATCGACTTCCCCCTGTGGGATACAGAGAACTAGTAGACCCTGTGCCTTTTTGTTGGGCAATGGAGTCATTCCATCAATCTATGATCATAATCCATTCATATGCCATCATATAAAAATATAACCAATCCTCATGGACCAATCCTGTCATTTGAATACTATGAAATGTAACGATATTCCTGCAGTAATTCAGATACTCTTTCATAATGAAATATAAAGATGAAAATTTCTAAAGAATGAAACTATAAACTGATTTATCGTATAATATTTAAATCACATCACTTAATCCCACAAAGCTCTATCTAATTGAAATGAAAATCTTTACACTATTAGGTGTAATCTGCTTTCCAATGCCACCAGGTGAGGAGTGGGTCTATTGACAAACCACGTTGCAAGTAGCTGGAAATATGAAATATATGTACGATATAAACATCAAATCCCAGAAGAAACTTATACTCACAGGCGAACTTTCATAGCTGTGTCCTCTGTGGAAATATTAGATTTCTTATCATGGCTAGGAGAAAAAGACATATACTGTTGATTGCAAGTATAAATGAACCTTGCATAGTAGTAAAGGCATCTTAAATCTTAAAACAATGGGATCGGTGATCGAATGGAATCACCATATGAAAAAGTGGGGTCATCGGGCTAAAATAATGCAACTAATAAAATTGTATAATCTGTGTTCACCAGTAATTGATATATCTAGTTGTTATCGTGATCTAAGGAAAATTTTCTTCGTCACTTTACTCCCTGGAAATGACGCCAAATGTTGTGCCTATTTCTCGTAGGTAGTTCTTGGCTGTAGAAGCTACACCGAGAAAACAACTTGACTAGTATTTAGGTTCAAGATGACCCTTGAACCAAAGGGGGCACCCTCAATAATTATGAGGCCTTATTTAACTTTGTTCACTGTCATTGGATAACAATCTATGAAGCATAATGGCAAGATTCATGATTTAATTTGGGTGGTTTCTAATGATTTCACAATTCTTGTTTATGAATAAATCCATCCCTTGCAATTTCCTTTCTCAAAGTGTTAGCTTCCAGCCTGATAGAAAAAATTAATTTTTTAAAGAATTTGAAAGAAGAATGTAACAAGATTCTTACTAATTAAGGATACAAACAAAATATTTAATAAATCAGGAAAATTTGGATGTGTGTAGAAGACTTCTACAACCAAACAAAACACATTCAGGAGAGGATAGAAGGACAAACAATAACCAGTTCAAAGAAGAGCTAGCTCAGACAGAAAGTCTGATATATTAATATCTTTAAACAATTATAAATTTGTAGGGGATTTCAGAGAGATTGAAACTTAATCTATTCTTACTCAGCTCTTCTATGAAACCCTAAACATGTGAAGAAATAAAATATGAAAATACTGGAAAAACATACAACAAACAAAAGTTTTGTTAAAGCCAGAGCTTGAAATACTTCAATTAGGATTTCTGGAGAAACATTTTACAAAGATGAAATGTCTTAGCATCAAAAGGAAACCATTTTATTATTACAATTCATAAAAAAAATAGAAATACAAACTAATAAACTTTTACAAACTTTCACGAATAAAATCCAGAATAGTATACTAAAAATAAAACAATCTCCTAATAGTCTGCAAGAAATTTGGAATTGTTTACAAATTCTCTATCTTAGAATATAGAAAGTTGTTGCAAGGTGTAGGTATTGCTGGAGTGTTTAAAATTTTCTTCAGATTTCTCTTGGTTGCCAAGTGTTCATTAGAATACCAGCTATGGTCCTTTGGATGCCCCACAGGGGCTTCACTGTGGGAGCAATACCATACCACGTGGGTTCATATTGGGGGATATATAATGAGGAAAAAATGACATTATATATTAGGGGATATATAGGTGGCAAAGGATTTTTATATTGGAAAGTGTAAAAAATGGAGCTCAAAGTTAATGAAAAAATATAAAGGGGTATAAAAAATGTTAATAAAAGAATGGATACCTACAATATATAGTGGAAGTAGGGGCTTTTTAAATTGGGAAGGTGTATTGGGTTTATATTGGAAGGGGGTTAAATAATGTGATTTTTAGAGGTATTTTCCAATATGTACTCAAATTAAGGGTGGTGTTTAATATGCTATGATCGCACCTGATATGTTAGAGGTTCATTGAGTGAATCCCCTGTGGGATGCCCCTAAAAGTAAAATATCTACCACTTCTCTTCCAATTAATAACTCTTTGCCTTAAAATACTGGGTTTTTAAAGATGTCACTGATGATATTATTGGAAATATTTTATGTCACGTTTTGACAATGCTTCACCAATGTCATAAAATATTTGGAAGGAAATATTTTATAAATGTTTTCGAATATTCTGTAAATGCATTTTATATTTTTATATTTTCATCAATTTGCTAAATGAAATTCATAAAATATATACTCGAATAATTTTAATGAATAAATTCATTTATGTTATCCTCTCTCATAAACAATTATAAATACAAAATAAATTAAATATTGAAAGTTAGGAATTTATTTCTAACTCTCTAGATTTGGTTGTTCCTCTAAGTCACGAGTTATTTTAGGCCTGGAGATTCTCTCCAACTACTATCTTGAGACACATTCTCCTCACCTATTTAATTGTATTATTACTTTCTTTTAATAATATAGTGAGGAATGTTGTGAGGCTGAAGTATTTTCCAGGAATGTTTTGTCTCTGGTTTATTATGTGTGTTTTATGTATTTTCTGAATGATTTGATTTTTAACAATCCACTTATTTGAAAATATGTGTTTTTTTTGTTCTCATGTATTCCCAAAACCATGTGTTGTTTTTGGATTCTGAAAACCATGTGTTTTTTTCCTTCCCATGGATTCCCAAAACCATGTGTTGTTTTTCCTTCTATGTAAAAAAACTAAATTTTTACTTATCCCCCATTTACTTTTATCTGTAACCTCAACTCAGCTGCACTAGTAAATTCAAATGTGTTTTTTTCCCTTCCCATGCATTCCCAAAACCATTTTTGTGTTTTTCCTTCTCTGTAAAAACCCAAATTTTAATTATTTTCCATTTACTTTTATCTGTAACCTCAATTCACCTGCACTACTAAATTCAAATTAATAATTTATTTTCCCTACACCACCAGTAAATGCATTTCATATGTAGGTAGAGTTATATTCATTTCTAGTACACCTTAACTCATAAATGAATTTCCCCTGAAAAATCATTTCATAACATGTCTTCTAACTGAGAACCCAACCCATTAATTCAAAGGAACCATTAACCTTCCCACCAATAATTGTAAGACATAAATGTAATAGGTAAAATGATTTTTGGAGGGGGTTAAGTAGGAAGTGGTGATGCGAAGTAAGGAAATGAGAGGTGTAAAAAGGGGTAAGGTAAAAAAGATTTTTTTGGTTAAATGTGGGAAGGGTTGGGGCTCATCAAAATATTTATAACCCTTGGATTTAATGTGACCATATCTCAAGGAATGGGAAAATAGGGGAGTTTAAATAGTTAAGTGTGGGGTGGGCCATAGGCTTTGACTTTTTATGTTGAGGGGGATGGGAAGTAAATCAGGAAATGAGAGGTGTAAAAAGTAGTAAGATATTTCCATAAAAACATATCATTATAATTTTATAAAAATAAAATTATTTTAAAATTAAAATTATTATTATAAAAAAAATTAATAATTCATTCAAAAGCAAAAATAAGCATATGTTTGAGCATTTATTCAAGAAGGAAATTGGAAATTTCTGGCTCAAAATTTTTAGTTTTCAGTGTACCAAAATATTTTAAAACAAAACGTATTGAAGAGTTTTTGGAAAGTGGAAATGGAAATCCTTCGATACTCCGATTGAATTTTTGAGCTCAAAGGTCAGGAACTGAGATGGAGGGCTCTTGGGGTTTGATGGATCTCTCGATAATAGGATTGTATATATTGTTCTCCTATCGGTTATTGAAATAAAAAGGAATGAAATATATTGTATATATTGTTCTCCTATCGGTTATATATGTAGAAATGAAATAAAATATAGAAATAAACATAAATGCAAAGATGTAGAAGAAATTATACTTCATTTAATTAATATCAAATAACTAAAATAAGCTTACAAGTAGAATGGAAATAAACTAGCTCATGCGATGGTTTCGTATCTCTAAGAAGATATGTGGCAACTACATGCCTCTGAAATGTGTTACGATGATGCTCAAGGGTCATTTTATTATTGGAAAACATGGGAAAACCACAAACATCCAAAAACCTAACACTAGGAGATTAAGCGCCAAAACTATAGGCCTCGTTTGGGTAAATTAGTACTTCAAATTCCCAGGGATGCAACTTTGGCATATGATCTCTGTTTGGCGCATACAATACCTCGTTATAAATATATATCCAAGGAATAAAACTATTTAGTGACAAATATCAGTCAAAGACCCATGTTGGTCATGTTTTTTCCCAAAAAATGTTGTTTAGGGCCTCAAGACGGCTCCAGAAGGTCAAGACATGAAAAACTGCCAAAAATACCAAATTGTGCTACAATTAAGGAAACTAAAAAATTGAAAGAAACAATGGTGGGGGTCTAAGTGGAATAAGTGGGTGGAAAAAAATATACACCTGGATCATTATTCACCAGTTAGGAAGATATGTTCCCCATTGCATTGAGTTCCTCCATGAGATGAGGAAACTTCTGCTGAACTTGGCCCCTTGTGAGCCACTTTCCTTGTTGCAGGATTTGGCCAGCTTTGACAAACTGATATAACTATATCTTCAATTGGTGAGTGTTATTAATACATTTTTCCATTATTCGACCATTAGTGGCATGTTCCATGCAACGGAGGGTTAGCTCTATTGGTGTGAGTTGTTATACAATATATGCTGTGTCCAGTAATGGTGGAAAGTATGGCCGAAGGAGGTCCACATTTAACATTGGGTGAAATCTAAGGAATGGGGGAATGATGAGCTCAAAATAATTATCTCCAAAAACCTTGATAATGGTGTAAGGCCCATATCGGTGTGGTCTGAGCTTTCGATGAGCTCTGATTAGGAATTCTTTTTGCAAATGCAACCAAAATTTGTTTCCCACCTTAAACTTGTGTGGCACCTGATGTTGATCATGTCGTTGTTTTTACTTACCATTAGTTGTTTAAAATATTTCATGGATCTATTGGGAAATGTAAGGAATTTTATCAATGAATTTTTTCACCTTGTTAGCTTCGGACTGGACATGAGCCGAATCTCCCTGATTAGCTGCAAATTTTATGACCACGTAAATGGGACATAATGGTTTGAATCTGAATCCCACTTGAAAAGGGATGTGGCCAATTGAGTTGTGGAGGGATCGATTATAGATGTGCTGTAAATAAGGGAGGCTTTCATCCCATGTCCATGGATGCTTCGAGTTCTACATGCGCAAAATATGTATGATCATCCTGTTGAAAACCTCTTTTTAGCCATCAGTTTGGGGGTAGAAAGATCTGGAATTAGTGATGTTGGTGTCCAACATCGACCAAATACATGACAAAAGTGTATTGAGGAACTTGCTTTCCTGATCTAAGATAATGTATTGTGGGATCCCAAAATCTACCCACACTTTCTCAAAGAAGATTTTAGCGGTGGCTTTTGTTGTGATATTCTTCTTGCAAGACGCCATAATGGCCATCATAGACAATCTATCGACGACCTCAAAAACACAGTCATTTCCATGCTTGGTATCAGGAAGGCCTGACATGCAATCCATGGATATGGATTCCCATGTCTGACTAGGGGTAGGCACCAAAGTATATATGTCTTTCTTCTTGATGGTCAGTTGGGAAATAGTGTAGGTAGTGCAAGACCTGATGTACGTATCGACATCATGTTGAAGGTTCGTCCAGTAGAAATACTTCTATAGTACTGCCACTATTTTGTCAACGCTAAAATTTCTAGCAACCGGACTGTAGTGTGCTTCCCAAAAAATCTTGGCACGCTCACTTGAAGAAACGCTCACATTCTGGATCACTTTTGTAGAGATGTGAAAAACCCGAAGTCTCATTCCCATAAGATTCTATCAAGTGGTTAACGCCATGATAAATATTCGAATGAGGCAGTCTACAACATTATTGGGGCTTACCTGCTTGTAATTTATGTTCAAATGGAATTCTTGTAAGTATGTGGCCCATTATGACGACGATTTTTCTACAACTTCCCTTGTGTCTGAATGAACTGTAAAGTTCGATAATCTATGTGGATGATCGTTTCCTTTCCCAAAATAAAATTCTTCCATTATCAGCAGCCCTGCACAATGGAATACATCTCTTTGTCATAGGTAGGATGCTTTTGGACTGTGTCTTAAAGTGTCTCACTGTGATATGCCATTAGATGCCCCTACTAAGTAAGTACTACGCCAATATCATTGTCATAGGAATCTGTCTCGATCTCAAATGGTTTTTGCAAGTATGGTAATGTGAGCACTGGTGCAGAGTAGAGGAAATTATTCAACTTTGCGAACACCTTTTGCTGATATTTAAAATAATTTTTATCTTTTATTTTGCTCCTCCTTTGGTGACATGACTCAAAGGAAAAGTGATATGAAAGAACCCCAACACAAAACTACAGTAGAAATTAGAAATACCCAGAAAGCTACAGAGTTGTGTTAGAGTGGTTGGGGTTGGCCAATCCCGAATGAATTGGATATTGGTTGGGTCCACATGTACCCACTGTCATCAATAATGCACCCAAGATATTGAACCTAGGTCATGCAAAAAAGTGCATTTCTCCAAATTGGCACACAACTTATGTTGTCACAGTGTTTGAAGGAACTGTCAAATGTGATGGATGTGATCTTCCCAAAATTGGTTAAATATCATGAGTCCATCAAAATATACCACCATGAATGGTCAGAAGATGTCATCCATTAGCCTCATGAAGTTTTTGGGAGAATTCCTCAACCCTAAAGGTATCACCAGCCATTCCAAAAGGCCCTCCTTGGCTTTGAATGAAGTCTTCCACAAATCATAGGGTTTGGTTGGTATTACCCGAACTTAAAGTCAATATTGATGGAATATTTAGCCTCATTGAGTTGGTCCAGAAGGTCATCAATCCGTGGGACTAGATATCTATTCTAGATAGAGATCTTGGTCAGCACCCAATATTCAATACATAGTCTCCAAGTCCCATCCTTCTTCTGCACCAACACGATCAGGCTCCCATGGGGTGATGAAATTGACTGGACGTGACCCTTCTCTAGCAATTCTTGAATCTGCCTGTTGATTTCATCATTCTCCATAATAGAGTGGAAATATATTGGCCCATCGGGAAGTGACATTCCTAGGGTCATCTCGATGGAGTGCCTCACCTAACAGTATAGAGGCACCCCTATAGGTGAGGTGAAGGTGCCCCTGTAATCCTCCATGACCTTGTCCATGTGTTTTTGTCATGTGGAGGAGCCATGCCTAGAGGTCGTGGCCACAATCTTATTATTTCCCTAAGGGTGGATCATAAGGAAAAAAAAAATCCTCGATTTCGAAATCAACTTACAACATTTCTTCGCAGTGATGAAAGCTATGGTGGTAGATGGTGCTACTATGGTATCCTGTACAACTTATTACCCAAAGTAACAATAAAAACATGAGGTTGAGAAACATACCCGACATGTCGCATCCATAAGTATGGTTGGCCTGATAATACATTACAAACTTCAAGAGGAGAAACATCACATAATACCTCATCTCTGAAGGGATTGATGTTGTAGGGAAGGCGACACTACTAGCTGACGTAGAGATCTTGTCGTTAGTGAAGCCACCCAATGGTGTGTGGTTGTGGGTGTGTTGTGATTAGTAGGTATGCTAAAATTAGATCCTTTTGGCTCCTACAATCGACAATGAACTACAGTGGGGAAAAATTCACCCACATCTGTGAATGGAAGAGGCGATCCCCCTCCTTTGGATCTTTTGGTTCTTCCTTCTAGATCTAAGTGGTGGAAACTGTGGCACTGGGCTCCACATCGATAATCTACTTCCACATGTCATTCCTCTTGTCGGGTTTTTACTAAGATTCGAAACATGAATCTAATTCAAAAGCCTTCATCTCGACCACCAGTGACTTCTTAGTCTGATGCTCACTTGTGTTGTGAGTGGAGCTCTTATGGAAATCACACGACTTTCCCATGTCCTTCTTTCAATTCATGGTGTTTTTCTTCGCTTGCAACTTTGATAGGTTGTCCTGGGCCACCCTACCTTGTCCTTTTCCTTTATTCTACGGTTTGGGGGGTGCCTTTCCCTTGATTTTGATTCATATATCCAAAGTCTTTTTTCTTCTGTTTGAATTTCTACTCAATATTAGCATCATACCTGTATGTTGCATGAAGAGAGGAGATGTTAAAGAACTTCATTTCCTCCTAGATGTATCTGTGAAAAAACTATGGTACTTAAGCACCAAATGTTTCTCTAAATATTTGGTACCCAACTTTGTGCGAAGGTTATGGAACAAATTCATCAACTCATGCACATCTTGATCCCTTTGTTGCCGCAACATATTCCATTATATGTAGTTGTCCTCATATCTCTCCATAGAATATTATTGTTCCTTGATGGCGTCTTAGAAGGAATTCTTGGGCCACCCTGCCTTGTCCTTTTCCTTTATTCTATGGCTTGGGGGGTGTCTTTCCCTTGATTTTGATTCATATATCCAAAGTCTCGTTTCTTTTGTTTGAATTTCTGCTCAATCTCAGCATCATACCTGTATGTTGCACGAAGAGAGGAGATGTTCAAGAAATTCATTTCCTCCTAGATGTATCTATGAAAAAAACTATGGTACTTAAGCACCAAATGTTTCTCTAAATATTTGGTACCCAACTTTGTGCGAAGGTTATGGAACAAATTCATCATCTCATGCACATCTTGATCCCTTTGTTGCCGCAACCTATTCCATTATATGTAGTTTTCCTCATATCTATCCATAGAATATTATTGTTCCTTGATGGCGTATCAAAAGGAATTCCAAGTGGGTGCAACTAAGAATAGGGAGGATTCCCCCTCATCCTTTTTCTTAAAGTAGGTTTTCCACCAGTCTTTGACATGGGAGGCGAATTTCAGGAGTGAAAAAGTAATATTTTCGTGATTGGAAAAGTCATGAAGTGAAAAATATCCTTCTAATAGATTCAGCCATCTATCTACGAAATTTTCATCTATTTTCCCCTCAAATATGGGAATTTCAAAGTTAACTTGTACCTTAAAAGGAGTGGTGCCTCCAGAGTGGCTGTCGAATGAAGATGTGCCACCAGTGGGTAGCCGTCGAAGGATCTGGTAAAAGTTATCCATCATCGCATTCCTTCTTTTCTCGAAGGCTTTCTTGAGAAATATTTTTATAGGATCCCTTAATTGATCATATTTATTTTCCCCTGCCATGGGAGGTCATCGGGGTTTGCAAGGCTGATCTTGCAAGGTGTAATATTCCTAAAATTTAGCTTTTAGCTAAATGGAATATTATAGATGATGTTGTCACTAGGTAGGTGAATAAGTGGGTAGGGAGGCCCTTAAATCTCCTAAGCAGCAATAAAAACACTTCAATTGTGAAAGGAGGCCTTTTAAGCAGCGAAATAAAGTGCCTTTGAATGTGAACAGGGTTTGGATCATGTTGAAACAATCAAATTTGACCAAGTCAACAATGATGTTATGGAGGAGTGGATATTAAATGAGGAATAACGCAGTTTTGGATGGAGATGGATTGCATGGAGGAAATAACCTAATTGAGTGGGGCTAAAGGCAAGGAAGCTCATAATCTATATAAGGAAGAGGATGGTGGCCATATGGGGTTATGTTTTAGGGATTATTATTTTTTATGTGGTCTATTTAGACTTCTTTCATTCTTCGGCTATTTAGTTGATATTGTTGTGTTGTTTAGCACTGGGTGTTCCCGAGCAGGAATCCCACCTCTTTCCTTGAGAGGCCTCTTGGAAGAGAATTGCATATCATTTCCACATTCATGTTTTCAGGCCAAGCTACAGATTTCTTCATCAACACAGTTTCTACAGGATATTGTGTTGTGTTGTAGGTTGTTGCAGTGGAGGGTTGAGAAACCCACTTTCAGAGCTAGTTTCTCATAGGAGGAAGGATTCCTTCTCTTGGGGGATCCGTTTGGAGGGTTCTTGGACATCTTTCAGATATTTGGAACTAGGCCAACTATTTCCCATCATTTACATCGTTTTTCTAGATGGTAATTGCGTTATTTTGGAGGGAAACTTCAGTGAGGGATCTTGTGGCTCCTTTGGAGTGTTTTCTTGTGATTGAAGGGTTCAGACTTTCATTAGAGTAGAACTTTGAGGGGATCTACATCAGATATACAATATTTTAGCCTTATACACTCATGTGCTTTAGTTTGTAGTGAATATTCAGGCCTAGGGCCTTATATCCCATCTTATTCAGGGTGTATTTCTAAAAACCATTTCCGGGTTCTTGGTAGGAGTTTGTGTAAAGCATAGATCTGTATTTTTCATATATTTTGAGGCATATAACAACCCTACATATTTTGTACATTTCTTTTCTATAGCAGTGTATTTATAACTGCGTTGTAGCAGTCTTCCCGCATTTTGTATTGTAGCAGCAGTTCATATTCAGGAGTGATTCCTTAGGGGAGGCTTGTTTCCTCATTTTATATGATTCATGACTCACTATTTGATATGGATTTGCTGATTTAATACATGATGTTATTTCCATATTTTTTGTGAAACCAGCTCCAAAAATAGAAGAAAAGAGATATCAACGCCTTAGAAAGAAGCCACTTCGAGGGGGCAACCTCCAATACATTACATGAATGAACAATTCTTCGATGATACAAATGACAAAACCTCCTTTATATATATAGGATTCCATGGGGCCAAAATATAATCCTAGCCGACCTAACAATAATAATTTAAGGGCACAATAATAACAATATGGGGGTTATAGGGGTACAATAATAACAATAAGGGGGTTTCACTAACAACAATAAGGGAATATACTAGTAATATAAGGACCTAACATGCTCCTCTCCTTCAAAAAAGTGTTTTCCTAAATGCTGGAGTAGCTCTGGGTGCTTTCGTATAAAATTCTCATCCTCCCATGTAGAATCTTCAGTGGGTAAGTTCTTCCACTTGATGAGATACTCTGAAATTGATTGATTTCGTAGCTGTCGAGTTCTTGTTTCCGTGACTGCTTCAGGTTCCAATATGATTTTTCTTTCCTCATCAAGTTCTGGCAATATTGTTTGAACTAGAACATTTTCACCTATAACTTTATTTAAGCATGAAACATCGAAAACTGGATGTGCTCGTGAAGAAGCAGGAAGCTCCAATTTGTATGCCATAGTACCAATCTTTTGCAACACCTTGTAAGGACCATAGTACTTTGGTGATAGTTTATTATCCTTCTTAGCTAGCTTGAGGGACATTTTTTTGTATGGTTGTAGCCATAAAAATACCCAGTCTGCTACATCAAAACTTCTCTCACTGCTTTCATTTGATTTTGTGCCAAATTCAGGTTATCTTTTAAGTGTTGGATAACTTCTTGTTGATGCTCGATGTGATCTTCCACTTTTTGAACCTTCAAATTTTCTCTTAAATATGATGTGATGGATGGTGGATGATATCCATAAAGTGCCATAAATGGGGTCATTTTTTCTACAGTATAGAAGGAAGTGTTATACCACCATTCAGCAAGAAGTAAACACTTGACCCATTGTGTTTGTTTATCAGATACAAAATAATGAAGATATCCTTCCAAACATTTATTTACTATATTAGTTTTACCATCGGATTGAGGATAGTAAGATGAGCTATGAAATAATTGAGTACCCAAACAAGAAAATAACTCCATCCAAAAATTTCCAGAAAAATTGGATCTCTGTCGCTCACAAGAACCCTTCGGTTTCCGTGTAGCTTTTGAATTGTGTCCATAAATGTAGTAGCAATTGTACTTGATTTAAATGGATGAGATAATGCACAAAAGCGTGCATACTTGGTAAATCTATCAACTACCACCATGATGACACTCTTTCCTTTGGACTTAGGTGAACATGTGATAAAATCCATTGAAATATCCTCCCAATGTTGACTTGGAATGGATAAAGGTTGTAGAAGACCGAGGGTCTTAATTGTCTCAACTTTATTCTCTTGGCCAACCAAAAATTTCTGCCACAAACTATTGAATATTAGATTTAAGGCCATTCCAAATAAATTATTTCTTCACCCTACGGTAAGTTTCTAAAAGTCTTGAGTGTCCTCCTAAAGGAGAAGTGTGAAATTCCAAAAGAATCTTTTGTTTTAGTTGGGAATTCTAACAAAAATATAAGCGACTTTTGTGCCATAAGGAATCATTTTTCCAACTAAATGTATCGGATGTACTAGGATCTTGCTGCAACTTTTGAATGAGTGTCCACACTTCTTCATCCTTATTCCATTCATCTCTTGCTTTGGCTATCCAATCTGGTTGGATAATAGAAATGGCACAAAGAAATGCTTCCACATCTTCATTCTTTCTTGAGAGTGCATCTGCAACAACATTTAGCTTCCCTTTTTTGTAGATTATTTCAAAGTCATAACCCAACATCTTTGTGACCCATTTTTGCTGCTCTTTTGAAGATAGTCTTTGTTCCAAAAAGTGTTTAAGACTATCATGATCATTTTTTAACTTGAAGTGTCTTCCCGTTAGGTAAGTTCACCATTTATTTAGTGCATGCAGTATTGCTAACATTTCCTTCTCATAAATAGGTTTTTGTAAATATTTTCCTTTGATTGGACGAATTTCAAAATAAATGGGTCTTCCTTCTTGCCTTAAAACAACACCAATTCCATTTCTTGAGGCATCACATTCCACAATAAGGTTTTTGTGAAGTCTGGTGTAGCTAAGACCGGTGCTAGGAACATTGCTTCTTTAAGATGTTCAAAGGCCTTAGTTTTGTCAGGAGTCCATGAAAAATCATCTTTCTTCATTAATTTTTTTAAAGGTGCTGCTATTCTCCCATAATTGTTAACAAACTTGAGATAATACCCTGTTAACCCGAAAAATACTCGCAAGTGCTTTATGGTTGTTGGGGATTTCCATTCCTTAATCGCTTTAATTTTTTTAGGGTCTAACTTAACACCCTCGTGAGATACAATATGACCTAGATATTCCACCTCTTGTACTCCAAAGAAAAATTTGGATGTTTTTTCATGTAATTATTTCTTCTGTAATAGTTTGAGCACCCTGTCAACATGTTGAACATGATCCTTCCAAGACCTGTTGTAGATTAGTATATCATCAAAAAATACTAGCAAAATTTTCTAAGGAAGGGTTTGAAAATGAAATTCATCAACCCTTGAAATGTAGAAGGTGCATTGGTAAGGCTAAAAGACACGACCAAAAATTCATAATGAACCTCATGAGTTCGAAATGTTGTTTTTGGAATATCTTCAGTCTTCATTCTAAATTGATGATATCCTGAACAAAGATCCAACTTGGTCAAATAAATTGCTCCATGTAATTTATCCAATAATTCATCAATCACAGAAATGCGAAATTTATCTTTAATGGTGAGCTTACTGAGCTCCCTATAATCCGAACACATGTGCCATGATCCATCCTTCTTGTGTACCAATACTACAGGAGCAGAGAAATAACTTTTACTAGGTTGAATTATAACCGCCTCTAACATTTCTGCAATCATACGTTCAATTTCGCTCTTTTGGACATAAGGATATCTATAAGGCCTAATTTTTGGAGGAAAACTTCTTGGAATCAAATGAATAGCATGATCATGATCACGAATATGTTGGAGTCCTTTGGAAGTTTCAAACACCTTGGAATGATTGTCCAAGACGTTTTGGAGATCTGCAGAAATAGATGATTTTGACGTTGGAACTTCTAGTGAGCATAATTGTGCAATTACACCTCGTTGTTATTTCTTTAGAAGTTTCTTCATGACATTAGAGCTTATTGTCTTTCCTGGATTCCCTACAATACCCCATAATTTGACTTCCTTTCCTTCTAAAAAAAAATTCAAGAAAATTTCTTGAAAATTAAAAGCTACCGTCCCTAAAGATTGTAACCATTGTACTCCTAATACAACATCAGCACCTCCCATAGGAATGGAAAGCATTGGACTATTCAATACATATTCCCCCATGGTTAGCTTTATATTATGGAATTTTTTAGAGAAATTTATAGTTCCTCCATTTCCAACCATCACTTGACATTTTGGTGCTGGGTATAGGAAACAATTCAATTCCTTGGCTACCTTACAATGAATAAAATTATGGGTACTACCTAAATCAATCAACACTATTACCTTTTTCTTCTTGATATTTCCTTCTATCTGGAGAGTTTGAGGAGTGGTAATTCCTGCCAATGCATTACACGATATGGTTGAACCCATTTCTTCCTCTTCTAGGGCTAGTTCCTGGTGTATATCCTCTTCTTTTGAAGATTCTTGTTCATTTTATTCTTCCTTTTCACAGTCTATGTAAAATAATTTCTTCTCAACACACTTATGACCTTTAGTGTAATTGCTACCATAACTATAGAAAAGCCCTTTTTCTCTTTTTTCTTCCAATTATTGTGGTGTCAACCTTGTAGGTTGTGGAAATCTAGGAGTAGCAACACTTCCATGTTTATAGAAGTGAGTGGTAGGGTTCCCTGTCGCCATAATTTTACATTCAATTTTTCTTGCCAACCTAAATGCCTTGTCCAATGAATCAGGTTCCAAAATGCTAACTTCATGTTGGATGTTATCCTTTAAAGTACCTATGAAGAGATCAATCTTGTGTTCCTCTAGAATATCAGTTACCCTTATATCCAACTTTTGGAAGTCCTCAATGTGCTCCCCCACTGAACGCGTTTGTTTTAGATTTATCAACTGGCTAAAGAAAGCATTGCTCTTTGTATCCTCATAATGTGCTATCATTTCCTCCGTAAAATTGACCAAGTGATTTTTTTTTTACGGAAACAAAGCCATCAATACCATAAAAATGTATTTTTTTCTAAATCTAATGTTGCAATGCGTACCTTTTGTGTGTTTTTCACATTATTGAGATCAAAATATTGCTCCATCTATAGTATCCATGTTACAGGATCCTTTCCATCAAACTTCCTCATATCCATTTTTGGAATATGGTGGTTCTTCCCTCCAACATTAGAGTTTATGAAATCACAATTAACATTTATTTTGTTCTCATCATGAGTTTTCTCTACTATCTTTTCAACAATAGGAAAAATTTCTTGTATCAACTTTGTCAAACCTTCCATGTATGCTTTTAGATAATTCTTCATGTTTTCCATATTAGCTTCCATGTCATCCATCTTAGCTTCCATGCCATTCTTTAAACCATCCATCTTAGATTCCATGCCTTTTCTCAAGACTTCCATGCCATTTCTTTTTCTCTTTGCGAGAGCGAAATTTGTTGCACTTTCTCTTGTAATTTTGATATGTCATATTGCCATTCTTCATCTTCATGAGTCATAGTAGAGCCTTATAAAGGCTTAATGGGTGTTGAAATATTTTTAGGGGCCATTTTAGAATCCAATACTGATATCTATTCTACAATATGCCATTGGAATTAATTCAACTTGATTCTTCAAACAAGACTTATGCAATTTGGAAAAAAAACACACACCTTTTACTTTCTTTTTTGGAGCTCGATATTGAAATTGAATTAGCTCTATACTTTCGGATCCTCAATATCTAAATTCAGCCCTTTAGTGGTCCTCTAAAGCTTCTTTCAAATGCCACAGGTCTGACTTGATTTGTATTCTTCAAGGCAAATCTATGTCCAATTTCCCACAATGACCTAATTACGGACTGGTTCAGTAGAGCGAACTTGTATGACTTGCCACATGTCACTATTTTCTCCTTTGGCTCTGAAATTTATAGAAAGGAACTATATTAAATGTAATTCCAGTAACTAATTACAAAGTTCCAATCTGATTCTCATAGAGAGCGTTATGAATATTTTCCCATGATCACCTCTTTGAGATGAAATTCAGGAGCCTGAAAAAGACCTAACTTACACAGATCATATATCAAAAAAATTGTGAACCAAGCTCTGAAATTTTGCGATGATGTTCCTTAAGATGTCGGCTTCACTCTCTAAATATTTCAGCTTCTTAACATTTTTAGAAAAAAAGTTATAGCGAAAATTCTGTGATGAAATTTTTAAGTGATAGTCAAGAGCCTGCAAAAAGCCCTAACTTCCACAGATCATATCTCCAAAATATTTCAAACCAAGTTCTAAAATTTTTCGAAGATGTTCCTCAGGATTGTGGCTTCACACTCTAAACATTTCAGCTTTTGAACCTTCATATAAAAAAATTTATAGCGAAAATTCCATGATGACCTATTTGGAGCAGCGAAACCCTAGAATCCAAAGCTATGATACCAAATGTTGTGAAACCAGCTCCAAAAATTGAAGAAAAGAGATATCAAAACCTTATAACTAAGCCACTTCAAAGGGGAAACCTCCAATACATTACATGAGTAAACAATTCTTGGATGATACAAATGACAAAACCTCCTTTCTATATATAGGATTCCATGGGGCCACAATGTAATCCTAGCCGACCTAACAATAATAATTTAAGGGAACAATAATAACAATATGGGGGTTACAGGGGTACAATAATAACAATAAGGGGGTTACAATAACAACAATAAGGGAGTATACTAGTAATATAGGGACTTAAAAATATTTATCTCCAATGTTAAGGAGTTTATTTACACTGTTATTTCTAGTTTTATGTTCATATATTGCTGCTTCCCCATTTTGGAATATTATAGTGGTATCAGAGCATAATATTGGCTCAGCCTGTGCATTCAGCCAATATGTCACCACAAGGAGAAGCATTCTCATAAGAAGGAGGATAGGTATAGAGAAAACAAATATATGACTCCATTATTTGGAGGAAGGAAGGAAGAGAGGCTCTCAAAGCTTCTTTTTCAAACTATGCAAAGCATTCATGGAGATATTAAGAAGATGAGAAGGGAGATGTGTAAGGAATCTCCAAAGGGGTTTGAATCTAAACAAGCCCTAGATTTTTGCATGATGAGTGTGAGCATGAAACCACACATTATGGTTCACAGTGCAATCTAATGCCCAAATTTAATGTAGGAGAAATGGAAGAAGAAGAAATGCGAAAGATGGAGACTCTTAGTTATTATTTGCAAGAATATGAATCTCAAACTAAGAGGTTGAAAGGTCACATCAAATTCTAATAGTTTTTCAAGATCAAGGAGGAAAGGATCTAGCAACATGATGTGGGTATATTATTTCTATCTACTTTTTATGGTTCACCTAAATTTTTAGCTAGGGCTTGGGTGGAGGAGCTAGGCACCTATTTGCAAAACAACCAAGTTTCAGAGAATGAAGCCATCAAAGTTGCAGCGCTGCATTTTGAAGGTAAGGCCTATGCTTGGTGTATATTTGAGTTCTTTTCTTTAAAGAATGAAAATACATCTACTTATGCAAAGTTCACTAGGATAATAGTGGAGAGGTTTGATGAAAAACATTTTGAAACACCTTTGATGGAGCTAAACAAAACAAAACAAATAAAAATTTTGCATGGGATGAAAGGACCTATAAACTCAACTCCACTTCAAAAATTTGTTGAAAATGATAACATCTTGCATAATACTTTGCTAGAGGCAATATATCTATCTCATATTCTTGGAAAAGAGGGCATGGCGATCCCTTTTTCAGAAGAGGATACTCTTATTTAAAAGTTTCCCATTCATATTCAAGAGGAAGAGAAGGTTGGAGGAAACAACGCTGTCAAATCCAGGGCATATCTAGCACCTCATGCAGAGGTATATGGAGCACTTGGTCCAACAAGAGTAATTCTTATATCATTGCAAGAAGTTGTTAAGGATTTCATATGTGGAGATCAAGGCACAATCCATGAACAACTTGTGCCATTATTGATAGATTGTGAAACCTTGTAGATGAAAGGAGAAGGTAGGGAGGAAGTTCAGCATCATATGAATAGGAGCACACACCCCTATCTATTTCAAAGGATTGATGCACAGAAGAGGCAGAATTATTTGTGCAGTGAGCGCAGGGACAAAGTTGTCCATTCATATATACAGTCCACTCTTGATATTGATGTCTCATTACATGAAGGCATTCCACCGGGGAAACAACCAGATCAGGGGATGATGAGAGATGCATCAAATTTGGTTGCACCACTCATTGATTCCCGAGGGGTGAGGACCTTTGGAGGACTTGATACAGTGTTGAGAGTCTTCGGTAGACTCAAGGAGAGGGGAGGAATTCTCGCAATATCATCATTACCCAATCTCATTTTAGATTCTGGATTGTGGCAAGAGAAGCATGGGAAGGATAGAAACCTTCCAACTTGTACCTTTGGCATGGTGTTGTAGAGTTAAATCCCCTATACGGACAGAGGTGATCCCTAATAGCCCAGATTGGGTCTAGAAATAATTGTATCACGCTAAGGTGCAAGTTCCTAATTGCAATAAACCAAATTGCGAAGAAGGCTTACCTTGAGTCCAACTTTGTTGTTTGTACAAAAGATAACGCTCCTATTTCCTTGCTCCAGCAGATCACAATCCTCTCGCTTGTCGCGATCGAACACCTGCACACACAAGAAACATGAAAAACACAAGCATAAAAGCAAATATATGCAATTATGTATCAGTCGGAGAAGACACAACTCATGATCATAATGAACAATACGAGTGGAACCATAACCAATAGTCGCTTATCATTAATTAATACAAAGGAAAATACAACCTGGCTCTGACTTTGAGTCTTCCTTCGGTAGGTCATCGGCGGAATACGTCTCGGTAAAGCTTGTTCGGGATGGGGACAAGCCTCTCTCTTCGATCGTCAATCTCCTTGCTACTAATTTGTCTCTATGAGTACTATTGTAGCATTCTTTAAGCTATGAAGGCTCTTGGAGATTCAACCATTTAGCCCTTCAGCTATTCAGCCATTCAGCCACTCAGCCGCTTCATCAATGGATGAAGGCTATATTTATAGAGGAGAGGAGGAGGTTGGGATCCCTACAATAGTGTAAGGGAGGCCTTATCCCTTCGGAGGTTCCCCATAAGGTGGAAACAAGAGGCCAAAGGAGGAAGGCCATGGTTATTCAGTCGAAACCAGTCCTCATGACTCATCCACGAAGTTGTTGTAATCAAAACTTTGTTCCATAAGAAGATTGGCGTGGGTACTCAATTGGGACATAGTGCTAATTGGCATGGGCTCAGTGTTAATTTTCCTCATTGGCGTGAGGACATAATGGGCTACCAGCGCCAAGTCAAAAACATGTGTTTTTAGGGGTCTGCTCAGGAAATGATCAACAGAAGGAATGTTGTCTTCATGGCAAGGGATGTAGTGATGGTATTTGCAAGGCATGACACTGCTTATTGGTCACATAAACGACCCTCCAATGGGCGAGATGGGGATTGCAGGGACGGTGAAAAATTACTATGTAACACATGGGAGATGTCAAAGAGGAGGATAGAAATATGAAAAATGTACTTTGTGATAGATCATCAACATTGTCAGTATGGAGGATAGAACCATATTGGAAATCCCAACTCTTGGTGGATTATTCCAAGGATATTTTTACTTGTATGATATTTGATGACCAGGTACATGAGGGGGGATATTCAATTAGAGATGAGGTCATATACTATCATGGTAGGATCTTCTTATCTAGAGATTCCAAGCTCAAGGAGAAGTTACTACAAGAAGCTCATGAAGATTTTCTCTTCAACCACACTTATTCTATGAGATCATACCACACCATCATGGAGGGGTACACTTGGGAAGGCTTTGAAGAGGAGATATATTAGCATTTGAGGAGATTCATGGATCATGTGGAGATGGAGGAAATACATAAATATTTGGGGGAGTTATCTGTAATATTCCCATTTAGCCCAAGCGAATGGGAATATCCTATTTTGCCTTGTTTTATTTTTCATTTCATATTAATGAATAAAATATGAAGGAGGACATGTAAAAATCCTGAAAACCATGAATAAATCAATGCCTATGTAAACAGAGACATATCTAGGCCATGTAAATAAACTCCTGCTGGTTTGAATGGGTTTAAATCACAAGATTGGGTCAACCTTGACCAAATCAATAGCACAGTCTAGGTGCAATGAACCTCATGGATACACAGCACAGTTCTAGATGGAGGCTCCACATGTGAAAGGGGCTAACTCATTGAGGTGGTTTAGGGTTTGACAAGGCTTTCATCCTATAAAATAAGGAGGAGGACAACAGGAATGGTTTGTTGAGGATATTATTTTCTGAAGGTATTGTCTATTTAGACACTTCTCTTTGGGTTTTCCTGTTTAGGATTCCCACCTCTTCCCTTGAGCATCTCTTGGAGGAGTATTTCTTGTCTAGTCCACTATCCGGCATTTGGCCAAGCCACATATTTCATCTACAACACAATCCTGTTTAGGAGTGGGTTGTCCATGTAAGCTGTAGCAAGTGGAAATTTTAGATCTACTCAGATCTAGATTATACTAGTGCCTTTTCTCAGTAAGTGTGTCTTTTAACCTCCTGGAAGAGTGCATTAGCTGTTGAGCTTTATATCCACACATTGGAAGCAGGCCAAAGCATTCTCAGGGCCTACATCATATTCCCTCTTCCATGACTGCATTATTTGCAAGAGCAGAGTTGCAGGGTGACTTGGCATCAGATCTCTAGTGATTAGACCCTTCCTTTCACTATGGTGATACGTGGATTGGCCAACCAATCCATGTTAGTTCAGATATTATCTGCTACATATGTTATGATTCAGAATTTTCTGAATACTTCTACAGATCTGTGACTTAGATCTTAGATCTAGTCACTGTTGTTCGTGTTTTGCTGAGATCCCCAAGGAGAGTGTATAGAGGAGCCTATGTTGTATGCAAATCTGAAATAGATCTATCATTTTATGTACAGATCTGATCTAGATCTGAGTTGTAATATATTGCATGCTTCAACAATGAAAATAACACTGTCAATCTTATTCTGTCATTTATTGTTGTTGTAGCAGCTCATTTTGGGGCTTTTTTCTTGTACAATCTTTCTCTTTCTGTTATACACTGTATAAGCTGCATTGTAGATATAATTTTATATTTTATAGCTGAAATATGGACCTCCATGTTGGTCTCAAGCTTCTAAATAGATAAAATACGTTATTTCTAGAGAATTCATTTGCATATAGCTGCAACCCCTCTCTTTGGGTGTTTTTCAGCTAGACTAGGTTATGGGAGATCTATTTAACCCACCTAGTTTGATTTGTTCTTGCTATTATTTTGGATTTATATCTTAGATGAGTTGATATAAGGGATCCAAGGGCTTAAAAATCATTTCTATGCATCGATTTCCCAGAACTTTGTTATTTCAGTAGGCTTGCTGTGCAATCCCAATTTTGGGATATTACAATGGTATCTGAGCATCTTTCTTGGCACAAATTGTGCATTATTGGAGCCAATGTGTCTTCAAAAGGAGGAGAGCTTCTCAGTGCAAAATAGAATAGGTATCATATAAGAAGATAGAAGGAAAATTATTACACCAAAGACAAAGCAAGCAAAGATGAAACCCCTTTGTATGCAAGAATAAGGGGAGTAGAGTTCTATAAAAAAATTTCTCAAGATTTGCATGAGATAGAGGAAGAAATTAGGGGAATGAGGAATGGAATATCATCAGACCTCTTTAGGAGGTTTACACATGAGGAAATCCCCACTACTTCATCTGATGTGTGTGAGCATGCAGCCACACAATCTGATCTACAAAGCTATAGCATGCCTCCATTCGTTGCAAGAGGAGAAGAAGATGGAGAGACACCATAGGAGGAGAATCTTGGTGACTACATCTGAGAATATGAATCTCAGTCTAAAAGATTCAAAGAGAATCTAGGCTTCCCTGAGTTTTTTCAACTCAAAGAAGAAAGAAGATCCATGAAGATAACTCCATTTCAGAACATTGCTGGGAGGGTTAAAGATCTGTTACATGATTTGCCAAGGGCAAAGGTCTTACTTCAGCAAGATCATTCTTCTCAGGAAGAAGACATGAGTTTCCTTTCCTCAATGAGAGATCAAGAAAAAGGATCTCTTATTGATGGGGCATACTCCATTGATGAGGAGGAGAAATAAGTAGAACTGAAAGGTTCCTCCAATGCTGTGACAGCAGTAGGGAATCTAACTTTATTGAGAGATGGAGTTGAAGCTATTTTTTCCACTATGAGGGCTCTTGTATCTTGGCAAGAAGGCCCCAGGGATCCTATACATGGAGAGGATGAGAATTATGTGTCTATGATGATAGACAGAGAGATAAAACAATGAAGGAGATGTGTTCGAACACTGCATCCAAATCTTGGAACACACTATGATGGATCAGTACTTTGTGATCAAGACTCTTGAGAAAAAGTAGATGATGGGTGTTCATGAGTTAACTGCATCTAGATGGAGCACCTTAGACTTTGAGAACTTGCATAAGGTGGGTGATGAAGAAGAATATGGGGGAGTTTCTCCAACTTCTCCCTACCATGATACCTCCACACAACAATTAGAGATGGATTTGCATAGTGGAAGCAGTCATATTATGTTCCCATATGTATTTCACATGGGAATGATCCATGAGACATATTTATCTTGTGGTGTACCCCCTGGGAGACCACCTCATTCAGATTTTATGGGAGATGTTTCATGCATTGATGCTCCTTCCATAGATCCAAGAAGGAAGGGAGCATTATAAGACCATGCTAAAACACTGAGAGTATGGGGGAGGTACAAAGAAAGGGAGATCATTTTTCCTTTGAATTCTCTATCTATCCTCACCTCTCAAATTTCGTTGAGAAGATATTCTTTAAGAAGAGAAAATGACACCATCATGAAGCATGGGATATTACAATGAGACCATGGCTATCGTCTGTCCAAGGCTTTTCTGTTTTGGCCAAAGCATGCATGTGAGACCACCATCTCTCTTCCAATAGGGAAGAGTGTTCTTCAAGAAATATTTTCCTCTAATTCAAGTCTTGCCTCCCATGGGAGACTAACTTCCAAGAGCCTCCTTCTTCTTTGAAGCATGTGCATGAGAAAGGAGGGCAGCAAGGAAGGTTTGGAAAAATTCCACTTTGTACCTTTGGCATGGGAGATGTCAAGGGGGAGGAAAAAAACATGGAATATACTTTAGATGACATCCTACCAGTGTTGTCATTGTTGGGCACCTTAGATCCCTATTGGAAATCCCAACTGTTGGTGGAATATTCCAAGGATCTTCATACTTGCATGATTCTTGATGGCTGGTTGCATGAAGGAAGCTATTCAGTCCTTGATGGAGTCATCTATAATCATGGTATGATATTCTTATCTAGATCCTCCAAGCTCAAGGATAAGTTACTTCAATGGGCCTATGAGGAGTTCTGTTTAAGCCAAGAGTATTCTATGAAGCTGAACAACATCATCTTGAGGAGCTACTATTGGGAGGGCTTTGAAGGAGAATTATATCAGCATTGTAAAAGATGCATGAACTTTGTGGAGATGGGGCAGCAACATAACTCTGTTGGAGAGTTCATTCAGCATTCCCTTTCCTCTCTTGAGGGTTAAGATAGATCTATGCACCACTCCAATTTTATGAGCATGACTATTGGTGAAGAACACACTCTTTTAAAACAAGTTTATTTTTCTGATTGTATGCATTAATTCACCATGTTTATGCAGGCCATGAATCCAAGGAGGAGTGTTATATCTTGTCAATCTCATGGAAAATATTGGGCCACAACAATTTCTGTACTTGGCCACTCCCTTGGTGGAAAAAGAGAGGTCTTGTTTATGATGGGTGCTTTCCTAATGCACCAAACATATCTCACACATTCATCTACAGTGAGATGGCATGGATGCAAATAAGAGGTGGGAAAACCACTTACCACATCTTGGGTTGATGTAGGTAGGATATGCATTACGTTGGTTCCAAATTTGGGACTATGACCCACCTCCATATGTACACCGTCCTGTTTTTTTGTACATTATTTTGCTCCCATACATTGATGACATGCTTGTACTTTTTATGGGAATATATGGAAGGAGAATGGGAGGTATGCATGTGCCTAATGGGCTGAAAATTTTACATGTGTCTTATGTTATATATTTCAGAGGAAACATTAGGCAAACCATGGGTGTTTCACATGAGATATTGTTTCCTTGTGGGATGGATTTTGCACATCTCATATTGACTTTGGGGAAACAATTCATGGGGGTTTGGATTGGTGAGCATCTAGCTTATGATGGGAGCTTGATCTTTGATGATGTCACCAATGGATGAGAAGTTTTGCAAAACTCACCTTGTCAGTTGCTTGAGGACAAGCAATATTTTGGAGGGGAGGACTGTAATATTCCCATTTAGCCCAAGCTAATGGGAATATCCTATTTTTCCTTGTTTTATTTTGCATTTCATATTAATGAATAAAATATGAAGGAGGACATATAAAACTCCTGAAAACCATGAATAAATCAATGCATATGTAAATAGAGACATATATGGGCCATGTAAATAAACTCTTGCAGGTGTGAATGGGTTTAAATCACAAGATTGGGTAAACCTTGACCAAATCAACAGCACAATCTAGGTGCAATGAACCTCATGGATACACAGCGTAGTTCTAGATGGAGGCTCCACATGTGAAAGGGGCTAACTCATTGAGGTGGTTTAGGGTTTGACAAGGATTTAATCCTATAAAATAAGGAGGATGAAAACATGAAAGGTTTGTTGAGGATATTATTTTCTGAAGGTATTATCTGTTTAGACACTCCTCTTTGGGTTTTCCTGTTTAGGATTCCCACCTCCTTCCTTGAGCAGCTCTTGGAGGAGTCTTTCTTGTCTATTCCACCATCCAAAATTTTTCCAAGCCACAACTTGCATCTACATCACAATCTTGTTTAAGAGTGGTTTGTCCATGTAAGCTTCGCAAGTGGAAATTCTAGATCTTCTCAGATCTAGATTATACTAGTGCCTCTTCTCAGTGAGTGTCTCTTTTAACCCCCTGGAAGAGCGCATTAGCTAGTGAGCTTTTGATCTGCACATTGGAAGTAGGCCAAATCATTCTCAGGGCCTACAACGCAGTCCCTCTTCCATGACAACGTTATTTGCAAGAGCGGAGTTGCAGGGTGACTTGGCATCATTTTAGAGGAGAGATCTCTAGTGATTGGATCCTTTCTTTCATTGTGGTGATCCGTGGATTGGCCAGCCAATCCATGTTTGTTCAGATTTGATTTTCTGCATATGTTATGATTTAGAATTTTCTAAATACTTTTGCAGATATGTGACTTAGATCTCAAATCTACTAACTGTTGTTCATGTTTTGCTGAGATCCCTAAGGGGCGTGTATAGAGGAGCCTGTCTTGTACACATATCTGAAATAGATCTATCATTTTATGTATAGATCTGCTCTAGATCTGAGTTTTAATATACTGAATGATTTAGAAATGAAAATAACGTTTTCAAGCTTATTATGCCATTTCATGTTGTTGTAGCAGCTCATTTTGAGGCTTTTGTCTCGTACAATCTTTCTCTTTCTGTTATACATTGTATAAGCTGCTTTGTAGATCTAGTTTGTTGTTGTATAGCTGAAATATGGACCTCCATGTTGGTCTCAATCTTCTAAATATATAAAATGTGTTATTTCTAGAGCAGTCCTTTGCATATCGCTGCAACCCCTCTCTTTGGGTGTTTTTCAGCTAAACTAGGTTGTGGGAGATCTTTTTAACCCACCTAGTTTGATTTGTTTTTTCTCTCCTTTTGTATTTAGATCTTAGATGAGCTAATATAAGGGATCCAATGGTTGAAAACTCATTTCTATGCATAGATTTCCTATAAGTGTGTTATTTCAGCAGGCTTGCTGTGCAATCCCAATTTTGGGATATTACATTATCACAACCACCTCTTTCCTCTTTGAGAATGAGAGGGGATTTATCTATGAGACACTCCATTTTCATGAGAAAATAATATGGTAAGTATATTGTGTGGTTGCATAATGATTTATATAATGAATATGTGTATTCATTAACCATATATGTGCAAGACATTGCTCCAAGAAGGAGCATTCTTCCTTCTAGACTTCATGCTCTACTTGAGGCCATCAGCAACATTGATGGTGGCCACTCCCTAAGAGCTCTTGGGGAGATAATATCTTATGCAGGGTATGTAAATTTTCACCATACACCATACACCTTATCCAAACTTGTGAGGAGATTGTGGTAGAGAACAAGTGGTTGGGAGACCACACATCATGCCATATTTTGATGCAGTTGACAGTAAAAATGTGTTGGTTTCACTTGAGGGACCATTTTCCTTCTCCCTTATTACATATGGAAGCTAGCATGATTTTAATTATGATTCCATATGTTGATGTTGTTCTTATATTTGTTGGGAACATGTTTGGAGGAGAGACACATTGGTTGGATGTCTCCATGGGGAATGAAATTTCCCACACCTTTTATGTTGCATGCTTCGAAAGGATCATGTGAGATGATATGGCCACTACAGTAGATCACTTGCTTCTTTATGAGGTGGGCCATGTGATTTTTTGGAGCACTTGGGATATGCCTCTCATGAACAATTGGGAGGAAATTTTCTATGAATTACCATGTTGGAAGGTGATTCATTTCATTTTGATGATAGCATGGAGATGGAAGTATCTCATTGGGAATGAGATCCCCTATGCTTGTCATAACTCCTACCTTGAGGAGGCTATTGGACAGCAAGAAGGTTTCCACTTACACCTTCCACTTTCTCATGATGTGAGCCATTTGTTTTTGTATACTTGGGAGGAAAATTTGGAGGGAAGATATATTGCAGATTATTTTGAGCAGTGGTGGGGACTATTGATGAGGAGGCCACAAGAGGAGGAGCAGAGGAATTTTTTTCCACCTTTACGGTTTCTTGAGGGAAAGCAACATTTTGGAGGGGAGGACTGTAATATTCATAAAATTTAGCTTTTAGCTAAATGGAATATTATAGATCATGTTGTCACTAGGTAGGTGAATAAGTGGGTAGGGAGGCCTTCTAAGCAGCTAAATAAAGCACCTTTGAGTGTGAACAGTGGTTGGATCATGTTGAACCAGTCAAATTTGACCAAGTCAACATCGATGTTATGGACAAGTGGAGATTAAATGAGGAATAACATAGTTTTGGAGGGAGATGGATTGTATGGAGGAAATGACCTAATTCAATGGGGCCAAAGGCAAGGAACCTCATAATCTATATAAGGAAGAGGATGGTAGCCATATGGGGTTATGTTTTGGGGATTATTGTTTTGTATCATGGTCTGATTAAACTTAAAGAAAGAGCTGACCGCTCTGATACCACTGATATCGATTTATTTAGGAAAAAAATAAAATGCAGAAATAAAAATAAACATAGAGATGTAGCATAAAATATAATTCATTTCGTTAATATCAAATAACTGAAATAAGCTTATAGACATAATGGAAATAAACTAGCTCGGGTGATGGTAGCTTATCTCTGAGAAGAGATGTGGCTGCTACATGCCAATAAACTGTGTTAGAATGAGGTTCAATGGCCTTTTTATTATGGAACAACATGGGAAAACCATAAACATCCAAAAACCTAACCCTAGGAGATGAAGCGGAAAAAATATGGGCCCTGTTTGGGTAAATTGGTACATCAAGTTCACGGGGATGTAACTTTGGCATACGATCTTTGTTTGACGTGTACAATACATCATTAGAAAAATCTATCCAAGGAATGCACATTTTGAGGGAACAACATTGGTTCAAGACCCATGTAGGTCCCACTTTTCCAAAAAAATGTCGTTTAGGGCCTCAAGACGGCTCCAGATGTTTAGGACCCGAAAAACTGCCAAAAGTAGTAAATTATGATACAATTAAGGAAACTAAAAAAAATGAAAGAAAGAATGGTGGGCGTCCAAGTGGAATAGGTAGGTGGCCACGAATGTCCACCTGGATCAATTACCCATAGGTTTGGAGATGTTTCTATTCGATCTTTTTCTTTGCAGAGTATACCCCAGTTGGCATCATACCCACAAGTTGGGCTTGTTAAGAATACCACTCCCCATATGGCCAACAAGTTGAGAGTGTACTTGGGGGTGTACAACCAAAGTTGATTATAATGAAGGTGTTCTACCACATTACTCTAGAGGGTAATTTTTGGGAAGATCAGTGGGAAATAGGATGCGTTGAGATGTGGTCCTATATATGAGCTATTGCTTGACATGGGATTATAGATGTTTAACTCCCCCATGAGATTGCAGGTTGAGATGAGCTCCTCGATGTGATTTTTGGATTGATATTTTCTCCCCTATTTAGTTTTGGGTTAATACTAAGCTCACGAAAATTTTTAGGTTGAGATATGCCCCCTGATATTTTTCTGGATTGAGCTAGGCTCTTTGATGTTGATGCGGGTCACAGATTTGGCTCTCTATTAATGTCTCCTATGTAGTAGCATTGGGCTCCCCGCTGGAAATGATTCTGGGTGGTAGCAGTGGCTCTTGGATGAATAGAGAGTTGTAGAATGATCTCCTCGCAAATATAAAATTATTATTGTTTTAGATTCAATAATGTTCAGCATATGAGCAGGGAAAATCAAGAGATAAGAAGGAATAATCAAGAGATGATAAGAGATGAACAATGGCGACATTTAGGTATTTGAGATTAGATATAATTTGATGACAGGATATTTGCAAGAACTGCATGGTGCAACTAGAAATTTTCCGTAGCTGAGAGGGACTATTAATTTGAGAGGGACTGTTAATTTGGCAACTCAATGACAAATTCAAACCATGGGACTAGATTCCCCTTTTTGAGAGGACCGATTTTGACAATTGAAACACTCGATTCAAAAAAGGGAAAGTGTATTTTTGAATTAAAATCCCACATGTGCATATTTTATCAGGTCAACCCTAAAGAAAATTGGACACCATTGGAATGTTATAAATACAAGTGACCTCAACCTCATTTGGAAATCATCATGAGACATTATTCTATTCTCTTATTTTTTTGGCTCACATGTCTGAGGAAGTTCTGTAGAGGAATGGGTTCACATGTAGGTGAAATTTCAGGGTCTGAAGCTCACAACTTTTTTTAGGGTTTTAGGTCTTAGTTACAGGCATGGAATAAATAAATATTGACTATAGTCACATGTTGGTCAATTCATCCGAGTGACTAAAGCCTTTCATTGGCATGAAAAACACATCCTCCATGTGACCGAAAACTAGGGCATGGTTTTTCACTTCACCGCAGATTTATCTAATTGACCACATGGTTCGACAATTGACCGCATATAGTGAGAGTCGATTACAAGATTTTGAATTTGGGTATTGAGTATTAACATTCTCGGGTTCATTTCATGAATATTGTTTACTTGATGTTGTTGGATAGTTGTACGGATGAATATATGGATGATTGTACTCTCATTTGTTGAATCATTCAATGTAAATCTAATAAGAAGAAGAATTTGAAAGGGTTTTCCCCATCGTGGTTTTCTCCCTGGTCTCCAACCAATCCTCGTGTCTGTATGTGTGAATTATTTTCTTATATTGTTCATTTATGTTTTGTTGCATTGATTATGATATTTTTCTTTCTATATATTTGGATATGCCACTAAATAATGACTTAAATTTGAATAATGATATTATGCCATGGGGTAAATTTAAATATGGAAATAATGAAATTCAACTATAAAAGCAAAGAAGAATATATCCCTAAGAAAAATTCAAACCTTCCCGCACTATTCGAAGTTCCCTTAGATCTGTTAAAGACCCGATTTGCCCTAAGGATGGTAAGGGTGTTTATTTGATTCCATGCTCATGTGGGACCCCTTACATTGGTGAAATGGGTTGGTCAATTAATCAAAGAATTCAGGAACATGTCGCTGACCTTAATCATAATAGATCTCGTTCTTCTGCCCTAGCTGAGCATGCAGAGAAGACCAATCATCACATTTGCATTGAAGATTCTAAGGTTATTGCAAATATTGACCATTTCCACCACTGTAAGTTGAGAAAAGCCTTGGAAATCGAAAAGAGACCGGTTAACCTCAACAAAGACGATGGGTGATGGTTAGCAGATGTTGGATTCCTTCTCTTCATTCTTAGTTTTTTTTTTTTTTTAATTAATATAGATTTATTTTATTCCTTTATATATATATATATATATATATATAATTTTTTTTTTTTTTTTTTTTTTTTAATCAAATTTATTATATTCATTTTATAAATATTTATTTATCCTTGAAAACAAATTTTAATTTATTTTTATTTTTAATAAAATAGATTTATTAAATTCTTATTTAATTAAAATTTATTTATTTATTTTTTTTCTTTTTTCTTTTTTAAGAATTTAATCCCTTATTAAAATAAATAAAAATAGAAATAAAACACATTAAATATTTTAATATTTTAATTATTATTCTAATAATAGAAATAAATATATTTATAATATTAAATATTTTTTAATCTTGTAGAATATATTGATTAATTCTTATTTTATTAAAATTAGAGATAAATAATATTAAAATTATTAACATTATTCTTTTAATAAAAGAAATTATTATTTTATATATTTTTTGATTTTACGATTTTTTTGACCTTGATTTAGTCAAACTAGCCGTTATTTTACAACGACTAGTTGACGCTTTTCTTATCTATTTAATTGGATTTCCTAATCAGATTTTTTCATCTAGTCCTGATGATCAGCCACACTTGGTTCGAAATGCGTCGACCAAATTTATTTGGATGTGATTTTTACTGAAAGTATTTTTCTCACAATTTATGGATCAGAGAAGCAAAATTCCTAAAATAGAATAAAGAAATTTTTTAGGGTGGGAGATAGAGTTTAGCTACACTTGAAAAAGGAGAGGCTACAGGGGCCTAGTAATAAAATCAAGGCTCTGAGGTATGGTCCCTCTGAGATATCGGAAAAGGTGGGTGATAATAGCTATCAGCTCAGTTTAACACCGTACATACACATTTAATGAATTGTGAAAGCAGAGAATATGAAATTCTATGAGCCATCCATGCTAGATCACGGGAGAGGAACAAGTCCTACATTCTGTGGAGTATTTGGTACCAGATGCTTAGGAAAAATTGACATAAGATATAATGTTGTGTAACCAGCTCCAAAAAGAGAAGAAAAGAGATATAAACGCCTTAGAAATGAGCCACTTCGAGGGGGAAACCTCCAATACATTACATAAATGAAAAATTCTTGGATGATCCAATTTACAAAACCTCCTTTCTATATATAGGAGTCCATGGGGCCATAATGTAATCCTAGTGGGCCAAAATGTAATCCTAGCCGACCTAACAATAATAATTTAAGGGCACAATAATAATAAAATTGGGGTTACAAGGGTACAATAATAACAATAAGGGGGTTACACTAACAACAATAAGGGACTATACTAGTAATATAGGGACCTAACATGCCCCTCTCCTTCAAAAAAGTGTTGTCCTCAACGCTTGAGTAGCTCTGGGTGCTTCTGTATGAAATTCTCATCCTCCCATGTAGAATCTTCAGTGGGTAAGTTCTTCCACTTGATGAGATACTCTGAAATTGATCGATTCCGTAGTTGTCGAGTTCTTGTTTCCGTGACCGCTTCAGGTTCCAATATGATTTTTCATTCCTCATCAAGTTCTGGTAATATTGTTTGAACTGGAAGATTTTCACCGATAACCTTCTTTAAGCATGAAACATGGAAAATTGGATGTACTCGCGAAGAAGCAGGAAGCTCCAATTTGTATGCCATAGTACCAATCTTTGCAACACCTTGTAAGGACCATAGTACTTTGGCGATAATTTATTATCCTTCTTAGCTTGCTTGAGGGACATTTGTTTATATGGTTGTAGCCGTAAAAATACCCAATCTCCTACATCAAAACTTCTCTCGCTGCGATGTTGATCTGCTGTTGTTTCATTCGATTTTGTGCCAAATTCAGGTTATCCTTTAAGAGTTGGAGAACTTCTTGCTGATGCTCGATGTGATCTTCCACTGCTTGAACCTTCGAATTTTCCTTAAAGATGATGTGATCGATGGTGGATGATGTTCATAAAGTGCCATAAATGGGGTCATTTTTGCTGCAGTATGGAAGGAAGTGTTATACCACCATTCAGCGAGAGGTAACCACTTGACCCATTGTGTTTGTTTATCAGATACAAAACAACGAAGATATCCTTCCAAACATTTATTTACTATCTCGGTTTGACCATCGGATTGAGGATGATAAGATGAGCTATGAGCTAATTGAGTACCCAAACAAGAAAATAACTCCGTCCAAAAATTTCCAGTAAAAATGGGATCTCTGTCGCTCACAATAACCCTTGGGTTTCCATGTATCTTTTGAATTGTGTCCATAAATGTAGTAGCAACTATACTTGCTTTAAATGGATGAGATAATGCACAAAAGTGTGCATACTTGGTAAGTCTATCAACTACCACCATGATGAAACTCTTTCCTTCGGACTTAGGTAAACCTGTGATAAAATCCATTGAAATCTCCTCCCAACGTTGACTTGGAATTGATAAAGGTTGTAGAAGTCCCGGGGTCTTAATTGTTTCCACTTTATTCTGCTGTCAAACCAAACATTGCACCACAAACTTTTGAATATCAGATTTAAGGCCATCCCAAAAAAATTCTTTCTTCACCCTGTGGTAAGTTTTTAAAAATCCTGAGTGTCCTCCTAAAGGAGAAGTGTGCAATTCCAAAAGAATCTTTTGTTTTAGTTAGGAATTGTTACAAAGATATAAGCGATCTTTGTACCATAAGGAATCATTTTTCCAACTAAATGTATCAGATGTACTAGGATCTTGCTGCAACTTTTGAATGAGTGTCCATACATCTTTGTCCTTCTTCCATTCATCTCTTGCTTCGTTTATCCAATCTGGTTGGATAATAGAAATGGCACAAAGAAATGCTTCCACCTCTTCATTCTTTCTTGAGAGTGCATCTGCAACAACATTAAGCTTTCCTTTTTTTGTAGATTATTTCAAAGTCATAACCCAACATCTTTGTGACCCATTTTTGCTGCTCTTCTGAAGATATTCTTTGTTCCAAAAAAGTGTTTAAGACTATCATGATCAGTTTTTACCTTGAAGTGTCTTCCCATTAGGTAAGTTCGCCATTTCTTTAGTGCATGCATTATTGCTAACATTTCCTTCTCATAAATAGGTTTCTGTAAATACTTTCCTTTGATTGGACGACTTTCAAAAGCAATGGGTCTTCCTTCCTGCATTAAAACTGCACCAATTCCATTTCCTGAGGCATCACATTCCACAATAAAGGTTTTTGTGAAGTCTGGTGTAGCTAAGACCGGTGCTAGGCACATTGCCTCTTTAAGACATTCAAAGGCCTTAGTTGCTTTAGGAGTCCATGAAAATGCATCTTTCTTCAATAATGTTGTTAGAGGTGCTGCTATTCTCCCATAATTCTTAACAAACTTGCGATAATACCCTATTAACCTGAGAAATCCTCGCAACTGCTTTATGGTTGTGGGGACTTTCCATTCCTTAATGGCTTTAATTTTGTTAGGGTCTACCTTAACACCCTCATGAGATACAATATGACCCAGATATTCCACCTCTTGTACTCCAAAGAAACATTTGGATGTTTTTGCATATAATTGTTTCTCATGCAATAGTTTGAGCACCCTATCAACATGTTGAACATGATCCTTCCAAGACCTGTTGTAGATTAGTATATCATCAAAAAATACTAGCACAAATTTTCTAAGGGAGGGTTTGAAAATGGAATTCATCAACCCTTGAAATGTAGAAGGTGCATTGGTAAGGCCAAAGGGCATGACCAAAAATTCATAATGACCCTCATGAGTTCGAAATGCTATTTTTGGAATATCTTCAGTCTTCATTCTAATTTGATGATATCTTGAATGAAAATCCAACTTGGTAAAATAAATTGCTCCATGTAATTCATCCAATAATTCATCAATCACAGGAATGGGAAATTTGTCTTTAATGGTGGGATTATTGAGCTCCCTATAATCCAGACACATTCGCCATGATCCATCCTTCTTGTGTACCAATACTACAGGAGCAGAGAAAGAACTTTGACTAGGTTGAATTATACCCGCCTCTAACATTTCTGTAATCATACGTTCAATTTCGCTCTTTTGGAAGTAAGGATATCTATAAGGCCTGATGTTTGGAGGAACACTTCCTGGAATCAAATGAATAGCATGATCATGATCACGAATAGGTGGGAGTCCATTGGGAGTTTCAAACACCTTGGAATGATTGTCCAAGACTTGTTGGAGATCTGCAGAAATAGATGATTTTGATGTCGGAACTTCTAGTGAGCATAATTGTGAAATTACGCCTTGTTGTTATTTCTTTAGAAGTTTTGTCATGACATTAGAGCTTATTATCCTTCCTGGCTTCCCTTCAATACCCCGTAATTCGACTTCCTTTCCTTCTGAAAAAAATTTCAAGAAAAGTTCTTGAAAATTAAAAGCTACCGTCCCCAAAGATTGTAACCATTGTACTCCTAGTACAACATTAGCACCTCCCATAGGAATGAAAAGAATTGGACTAGTCAATACATATTCCCCCATGGTTAGCTTGATATTATGGCATTTTCCCGAGCAATTTATAGTTCCTCCATTTGCAACCATCACTTGACATTCTGGTGCTGGGTATAGGAAACAATTTAATTCCTTGGCTACCTTACAATGAATAAAATTATGGGTGCTACCTGAATCAATCAACACTATTGCCTTTTTCTTCTTGATTTGTCCTTTTATCTTGAGAGTTTGAGGAGTGGTAATTCCTGCCAGTGCATTACATGATATGGTCGGATTCATTTCTTCCTCTTCTAGGGCTGGTTCCTGGTGTATATCCTCTTCTTGTTCATTTTCTTCTTCCTCTTCACAATCTATGTAAAATAATTTCTTATCAGCACACTTATGACCTTTAGTGTATTTGCTATCACAACTGTAGCAAAGCCCTTTTGCTCTTTTTTCTTCCAATTGTTGTGGTGTCAACCTTGTAGGTTGTGTAAATCTAGGCGTAGCAACACTTCCTTCTTTATAGAATTGAGTGGTAGGCTTCCTTGTCGCCATAATTTTACATTCAACTTTTCTTGCCAACCTGAATGCCTTCTCCAATGAATCAGGTTCCAAAACGCAAACTTCATGTTGGATGCTATCCTTTAAAGTGCCTATGAAGAGATCAATCCTGTGTTCCTCTGGAATATCAGTTACCCTTATATTCAATTTTTGGAAGTCCTCAATGTGCTGCCCCACTAAACCCTTTTGTTTGAGATTTATCAATTTGCTAAAGAAGGTGTTGCTCTTTGTATCCTCATAATGTGCTATCATTTCCTCCGTAAAAATTGACCAAGTGACAATTTTTTTACGGGAGCAAAACCATCGATACCATACAAATGTATTTTGTTCTAAATGTAAAGTTGCAATGCGTACCTTTTGTGTGTTTTGCACGTTATGGAGATCAAAATATTGCTCCATCTGTAGTATCCATGTTACAGGATCCTTTCCATCAAACTTCCTCATATCCATTTTTGGAATATGGTGGTTCTTCCCGCCAAAATTCGAGTTTATGAAATCACGATTAACATTTATTTTGTTCTCATCATGAGGTTCTTCTACTATATTTCTGCCATTAGGAATCATTTCTTGTTTTAAGCTTGTCATCAAGCCTTCCATTTATTCTTTTAGATCATTCTTCATGTTTTCCATGTTGTATTTCATGTCATCCATCTTAGCTTCCATGCCCACTTCCATGCCATCCATCTTAGCTTCCACGCCATCCATCTTAGCTTCCATGCCTTTCTTCAAAACGTCCATCTTCACTTCCATGCCTCTCTTCAAAACTTCCATTTCATTTTTTGTTGCTCTTTGCGAGAGTGAAAACTGTTGCACTTGCTCTTGTAATTTTGATAGATCATGTTGCAATTCTTCATCTCCATGAGTCATAGTAGAGCCTTCTTAAGGCTTAATGGGTGTTGAATTCTTTTTAGGGGCCATTTTAGAATCCAATATTGATATCTATTCTAAAATATTCCCTTGGAATAAATTCAACTTGATTCTTCAAACAAGACTTATGCAATTCGGAAAAAAATACACACCTTTTACTTGCTTTGAGGAGCTCGATATTGAAATTTAATTATCTCTATAATTGAAAATATTCGATATCTAAAATTTAGCCCTATAGTATCCCTCTGAAGCTTCTTTCAAATGCCACAGTTCTGAGCTGATTTTGATTCTCCAAGGCAAAGTTGTGCCCAATATCCCACAATGACCTAATTCTAGACTGGTTCAGTAGAGTGAACTTGTACGACTTGCCACGTATCACTGTTTTGTCCTTTGTCTCTAACATTGATAGTAAAGAAACTACAGTCCGTGTACTTGTGACCACTTTTGACGTCACTCCAATCCAATCCCTAGAGAGAGAGTTATTGAACTTTTCCCACGATCACCTCTTTGAGATGAAATTCAGGAGCCTGAAAAAGCACTACCTTCCACAGATCATATTTCCAAAAATATTGCGAACCATGCTCTAAAATTTTTTGACGATTTTCCTCCGGATTTTAGCTTGACACCATATGAATTTCAGATTCTGAACCTTCGTAGAAAAAAATTTATAGCGAAAATTCCACGATGACTTGTTTAGGAGCCTGAAAAACGACCTAACTTCCACAGATGAAATCTCCAAAAATATTGCGAACAAAGATCTGAAATTTTTAGGCAATATTCCTCAGGATTTCGGCTATGGACCCTCAAAATTTCAGCTTCTGAAACGTCGTAGAAAAAAATTTATAGCGAACATGCCACGATGACCTGTTTGGAGCAGCAAAACCGTAGAATCCAAAGCTC
Organism: Pinus albicaulis; assembly: GCA_034641835.2. Classification (NCBI taxonomy): domain Eukaryota; kingdom Viridiplantae; phylum Streptophyta; class Pinopsida; order Pinales; family Pinaceae; genus Pinus; species Pinus albicaulis. Next base: position 784,731,344 of record CM076579.1, read on the forward strand.
TTATACCAAATGTTGTGTAACCAGCTCCAAAAAGAGAAGAAAAGAGATATAAACGCCTTAGAAATGAGCCACTTCGAGGGGGAAACCTCCAATACATTGCATAAATGAAAAATTCTTGGATGATCCAATTTACAAAACCTCCTTTCTATATATAGGAGTCCATGGGGCCATAATGTAATCCTAGTGGGCCACAATGTAATCCTAGCCGACCTAACAATAATAATTTAAGGGCACAATAATAATAAAATGGGGGTTACAAGGGTACAATAATAACAATAAGGGGGTTACGATAACAACAATAAGGGACTATACTAGTAATATAGGGACCTAACATATAATTTTTCAGAAGAGGTTCAGAACTGCAAGACATAGGAAACATGACCTTTGGTAAATTGGTTTGAAAGGACCACTTCTATGCAAAGCTAAATGGTGCACCAGAGAGAAGGTGAACAAAATTTTTCCTCACCTCATTCTGTAGAAGCTTTTGGGCACAAAATGCCTCCAAAAATGGGGAGGTATCACCTATATTGGATCCTTATATTATTTTTCATCCATATTGATGGTTTCGTAAGGGAAATAGTGGACGAATCAACTCATAGGATAATTTTTACTAATAAGACATTGTTATGAAACCAACTCCAAAAATAGAATAAAAGAGAGATCAACACCTTAGAAATAGCCACTTCAAGGGGGAAACCTTCAATACATTACATAAATGAACAATTTTTGGATGATACAAATGACGAAAACCTCATTCTATATATAGGAGTCCATGGGCTCACAATATAATATTAGTCGGCCTAACAATAATAATGCGAGGGCACAATAATAACAATATTGGAGTTACTGGTGTACAAAAATAACAATAAGGGGGCTACACTAATAACAACAAGGGACTAAACTAGTAATATAGGGACCTAACATGCCCTTTTCCTTCAAAAAATTGTTGTCCTCAACGCTTGAGTAGCTTTGGGTGCTACTATATAAAATTCTCATCCTCCCATGTAGAATCTTCAGTGGGTAAGATCTTCCACTTGATGAGATACTCTGAAATTGATCGATTTTGTAGATGTCGAGTTATTGTTTCCATGACCGCTTCAGGTTCCAATATGATTTTTCCTTCCTCATCAAGTTCTAGCAATATTGTTTGAACAGGAAGATTCTCACATATAACCTTCTTTAAGCATGAAACATGGAAAATTGGATACACTTGTGAAGAAGAAGGAAGCTCCAATTTGTATGCCATAGTACCAATCTTTTGCAACACCTTTTAAGGACCATAGTAATTTTGCGATAATTTATTATCCTTCTTAGCTAGCTTGAGGGAAATTTTTTTGTATGGTTGTAGCCGTAAAAATACCCAGTCTCCTACATCAAAACTTCTCTCACTGCAATGTTGATTTTCCTATTGTTTCATTCGAGTGCCAAATTTAATTTATCCTTTAAGAGTTGGAGAAATTCTTGTTGATGCTCGATGTGATATTCCACTTCTTGAACCTTATAATTTTCTCTTAAATATGATGTGATGGACGGTGGATGATATCCATAAAGTGCCATAAATGTGGTGACTTTTGTTGCAGTATGGAAGGAAGTGTTATACCAACATTCAACAAGAGGCAACCACTTGACCCATTGTGTTTTCTTATCAGATAAAAAACAACGAAGATATCCTTCCAAAAATTTATTCACTGTCTCATTTTGACCATCGGATGGAGGATGATAAGATGAGCTATGAGATAATTGAGTACCCAAACAAGAAAATAAATTTGTCCAAAAATTTCCATTAAAAATGGGATCTCTCTTGCTCACAATAATCTTTGGGTTTCCATGTAGCTTTTGAATTGTGTCCATAATTGAAGTAGAAACTATACTTGCTTTAAATGGATGAGATAATACACGAAAGTGTGCATACTTAGTAAGTCTATCAACTACCACCATGATGAAACTCTTTCCTTCGGACTTAGGTAAACTTGTGATAAAATCCATTGAAATCTCCTGCCAACGTTGACTTGGAATGGATAAAGGTTGTAGAATACCCGGGGCCTTAATTGTCTCAACTTTATTTTGCTGGAAAACCAAACATTCCACCACAAAATTTTGAATATCAGATTTAAGGCCATCCCAAAAAAATTCTTTCTTCACCCTATGGTAAGCTTTTAAAAATCCTGAGTGTCCTCCTAAAGGAGAAGTGTGCAAATCCAAAAGAATATTTTGTTTTAGTTGGGAATTCTTACAAAGATATAAGAGATCTTTGTACCATAAGGAATCATTTTTCCAACTAAATGTATGATATGTACTAGGATCTTGCTGCAACGTTTGAATGAGTGTACACACTTCTTCGTCCTTATTTTATTCATCCTTTTCTCTGGTTATCCAATCTGGTTGGATAATAGAAATGGCACAAAGCAATTCTTCCACCTATTCATTCTTTCTTGAGAGTGCATCTGCAACAACATTTTGCTTCCATTTTTTGTAGATTATTTCAATGTTATAACCCAACATCTTTGTGACCCAATTTTTTTTCTCTTCTAAAGATAGTCTTTGTTCCAAAAAGTGTTTAAATATACTATCATGATCAGTTTTTACCTTGAAGTGTCCTCCCACTAGGTAAGGTTGCCATTTCTTTAGTGCATGTAGTATTGCTAACTTTTCCTTCTCATAAAATAGCTTTCTATATATACTTTCCTTTGATTGGAGGAATTTCAAAAGAAATGGGTCTTCCTTCTTGCATTAAAACAACACCAATTCCATTTCCTGAGGCATCACATTCTACAATAAAGGTTTTTGTGAAGTCTAGCATAGCTAAGACTAGTGCTAAGCACATTACCGGTAATATTCCCAATTTTTCCACAAGATAATTGGAATATTAGAGTTCTTAATTTCCATAATTAATGAATTAAATAAGAGGGTGGAGGGACCCACAAGCCCCAAAGATAAATAAAATCCACTTTTGATGTGTGTATGTGGATATTTCGGATCTATTTCTACATAATGTAGTAGTGGAGCAACTACTTAATGTGAAGGAGTGGAGATCATGTATCATTAATGACAAAGATCATGGAGGTTGAAGCAGTCAACTAAGATCTTGGAAGGAATCAAATGCAATATCATAGAGAATTTATGATGATATGATGGAGGAAGCGGTGGATTAATGCACACATGGTGGAGAGGGCGATAATTACATTCACAAATGATGGAGATCATGAAGAGACAGTGCAGTCAACATGGAGACCTATGTCCACATGTTCAACACAGTTATGAGGTGGGCCAAGGCATGAGAAGGCTCACAAACTATATAATGAAGATGAAGGCAATGTAGAAGGTATGTTTGAGATTATTATTTATGTATGATCTGTTTAGATATGAAATTGTCCTTGACATTCCATGCTTTCTTTGGCTATTTAGCTAAGATTGCAAGTGATGTTTAGCACTGGGTTTTCCTGGTAGGGAATCCCACATATCTAATTGAGTAGCTCTTGAAAGAGTATTTTACTTCATTCATCATCAGGAATTAGTGCCATATTGTTCCTGCTTTCTGTAGAACATCCATATTCAGAAATTGCATATTTCTAACGATCAATTTGAGAGGAGGAGGTTGTCCTTCAATATTTCAGTTGAGGAATCGGTGAAGGATTCATCCTATCACCTTCAGCTTCAATATTAGCCTTCCTGTGCTTTAGATCTATATCAGGAATCAAGTCATATATTATTCATCTCCCAGCAGTAGCAATCCCTACAGGAACTACGCAGTCCATTCTTGTAGATCCAAGGGAGAAGGGAAGTTGCTAGCATTTAAACTAGTAATCCCATGGAGGAACATTCCTTCACATTGTATACATTATTTACACTATTTATCAGCTACATTTCACATCTTAGCAGTAGGATATAGAGCCTCCTTCCCCTATAACATAGTTTTTATGAGAAGTTGTGTAGTAGCAACTGCAATATTTAGAGGAGGATTGAGAATTTAAATCTTGAGCTTCTAGCTTGAGGATCTAGTGAAGAGATCAACCCTTCAAGATTAGATATGATACCGTGACTGTTACACAACAATTTGTCACTGTCCCTATAATTCCCCGTCCCGCACATTGGAGGGCTTATTCTGTGACCTCTGGGTAGTGACATGACCTGAAACCACTTTCATGGCATCCCCCTGGACAAGGAAAATCATTCCCCTGAAGACAATTCCTTGTGAAAAACCCTAAAAATAGCCTTTTTATCCTTGGCGCGACTAGCCAGTTCAGCCCTCGCACTAATGGGGGAAATCCTCCAAAGAGGGCACGCCAGCTGGCACATTGTCACAGTGTTATACCCGTGCTAGGCTTATTAAGGAGTGTTTTTTAAAAATAAATGGTGAGAGATTGACTCCAACTAATTCCTAAATTGGTCTCTAAATTGAGTTGGGAAGTTTGGCTCCGGATCTCCATGTAGGGGAAGTGGTTTTCCATCTCTCATGGAACCTTCCTTGCGGATGGGGCCAATCCCATGATTGTAGGGATCCCAACTCCCCTTCCACCATCTATATAAGCTTGCCATTTTCCATTTGCAAGCTAGCCTTCAAGAGCCTTCAATAACCTAGAGAATGCTGCAAGAGCCTTGATAGTCCTCATAGAGCCAAATCAGTAGCAAGGAGATTATTGTCAAGACAACCAAAGAGAGAGGCTTGTCCCATTCCCGACGAGCTTTACCGAGACGTATTCCGCTGTCGACCTGCCGAAGGAAGATCTAGCATCAGAGTGCAAGTTGTATCTTTATTTGTATTGATTAATGATAAGCGACTTTGGTTATGGTTACACTCGTATTGTTCATACATTGTGATCATGAGTTGTGTCTTCTCTGACTGATACATAATTTCATATATTGCGTTTTACGCTTGTGTGTTCGTTGTGTTTCTTGTATGTGAAGGTGTTTGATTGCGACAAGCGGGAGAATTGTGATCTGCCGGAGCAAGGAAATGGGAGCGCTATCTTCTCTACAAACAACAGCGTTGGACTTAAGGTAGGCCTTTCTCACAATTTGGTCTATTGCAATTACGAACTTGCGCCTTAGCGTGATACGATTGTTTCTAGACCCGATCTGGGCTAGTAGGGATCGCCTTTGTCCGAAGAGGGGATTTACCTCTACAACAAGTTGACGACTCCACTGGGGAGACGTTGATTTGGGGTATTGTCTTGTCTTTTCGGTCGATTCTTGACTTTGCTTGCTTGATCAGCTCTTTTGGATGGCTCTTTTTGTGTGCTTGGATTTTGTTTAGCTTCACCATCACTTGTTTATTTCCTGGATTGATCTTTTTTATTTTTACTTAGTAAACTTGACTGGCGCGCTTATTAGCCTGACAGTCACGCAAATTGGCACATGTTGCCAGTGTATTACCCCTACGAATCCTGTTCTGGTGCTATATTCAGCCTGACAGTCACGCCAGTGCTGTAAGGTGCTAGGGTTTGATTTGTCTTGAGCTTTCTGAGCTTGATCTGTGATTTTGGTTTTATTTTTACGACTTCCTGAGTGTTCTGGAGCCTTGTTTGACTGACTGTGACCTTCATCCTTTGGTTGTTTTCCCTCTTCTATCGATTTTAAATTCTAGCCCTAAGGCATCTAGGTGCTATAGTGTGTCGAGCCTCCTGTGGGAGTTTTTGGTTTTTATCTGTTCAGTCAACTTTTTGATTGCTTCTCTGCATTTTTTTGCTGGTTGTCTATCATTTTGTTGCATTTTTTGAGTGATTGGTTTCTTCCTCATTCGAATTCCTCCTTTCCTTGTTTTGGGCCTAGATTACATGGTTCATTTGAGTCTTTGGGATTCTCTTGGTTTTGAGGGATTGTTTTGTCAATTTGATGTGTGTTTTCATTGAGTGAAATTTTCTTTTTTTTACTCCTTTTCTATCGCTTCTCAAATTTCTCATTTCATTAGTTTTCATTTGTTTAGTGCACTTTTCTCTCAAACACTGAAAATATAAAAAAAAAAAAAATTCTCTTTTTCTCTTGATTAGTTAATGAAAATTGAATCTTTTCTGTGTTATTAGTGGATTTATAACTCTGAAAGAAAAGCTTTTTAGTTTTCATTAGCTTGCATTAGAGAAATTAGTGATTGTTTTCTGTTCATTTTTTTACTGTATGAAAAGCTCTTAACTCTCTCGTAATTAGCTTTCATCGAATGAAATGATATACTGCGACATGTAGTGTGAATTTAGGAGATTTTGAGACATAACACTCGCTAAGGCCTGAAAATTGAAAAATAATTGAAGATTCACATTAAAATTTATTCAACTTACACTAAGGCAACATTGAAACATTAACGAAACATTTAGAGGTCTAGGTTAGAGACGTGTTTCGGCATCGTTAAACCTAGTAGTTGTCGTTTGCCTCTTGGATTTAGACAGCACTGGTATAGACTTGTGCTCCTCGTACTGTCGCGTATATAAAGGGAGACCCCACTAGGTTGTTATCCTTTATCCATAGGAAGCCGAGTCTGCCGCCCTATACCTGTGATACACTAGGCACATCATTTGGGGAGATTTCCTGCACGTACATTAAGTCCTTGGTTGATTTCTCTTTCATTTTGAAACCAAGGTGTATATTGCAGTTCACAGTTATTTGGTACACCCTTGCCTAGAATTCCTAAGCAGTCATTTTGATCTTATCTAACTCCTTCAATTTTAAAAGATCACCAAGCTCTTGTCCTTTCACGATTGCTTCAAAACTGAAAGAGATAGAGTCACCTTTCATCCATTTCTCGACTCTTAAAACATGAAATGGTGAAGTTTCTAAGCTTCAATGTGGTAAAATAAATCACCTGCGACTACATGAACTTTTAGATTTTGCTTGTCGGCCATTTAATTGTGTGCCTTGGATTTTTAGCCTGTGTGTTTTTTTGATCTTTTCCTCTTGTCATTATTGTCACAGTGGCGGAACCCTCAATTTCGTCTACTAGTAGTCCGTATACAGACGATTCATCAGAGGTATCTCAGTCCTCTGTTGAACCTCAGCAGCCTATCTTTTCTAAGTTTCTCGACGGGGGACCGGTGCTATCTGAGCTTCCCTTTGGAGGACCAGTTGAGTTCAATTGGCCCTTATCCGACGCTTGATCTAGATTCGGAGTAGGGAGATATTTACCTCCTCTTACATCGAGTTCACCTTTTCTAGCTGCTATTATTCCTCGTAGTCCTCGCCGTCTGCTACAAGATCTAGCGGTAGGTTTAGATATGGGCTCTTCCAACCATTCTCCTAGTGAGGAAATCCCCATGTCTGGTGAAGATTACTAGTTGTTCCAGAGGACAACCATGAGTTATCTGTCATGCATTCGCCCGGTTCCTCACTTCCTGCAGGGTATCAGTCAGATTATGACCGTCGTTGCCTCTATGGGGATATCAACTCCTTCTACGAGGCTGGTTATTCCTTCATTGGGGATGTCTCCAAGGACACCCATCACGTCATCCCCTCAGGTCACCTCTGTACCTATTAGGCCCACTGTCTGTGTGGCCACATCTACACCCGCTGTTACCACTCAGTCCGCAAGGACTGCGTCCCTTCCCGTAGACGTCTATATAGCATCTGCTATTCCGGAGAGAATATCTCCTGAAGAGTATCAATTGTCCCTACAACAATCGAACCCTGAGGTCGGTCAATCCTCCCAAGATCCCAACCGTCCGTATTTTTCGCATTATGCACAAGATGGTACCCCCGTTTACATTTTTCCATATCAATACGATGATCAGGGAAACCCTTTACGTTTACCCGCTCCAGAGGCTTATCTCCATGGTCAAGGTTTTACGTCTAACCAAGTTGGGCATCCTTATAACCCGCAAGGGAAACCCTTCCAGGGCCAACCTTCAGGCCAGCCTAGTTATCTTTATGACCCACAAGGTCAACCTTCGGGCCCATAGGGATTGTTATATGGTCCGCAAGAATAGTCCTACAACCCTTTAGGTCAACCTATCTAGCCTCACCCTGTGGTCCAACCAGGGCAACCTCAAGGACCCATAGGCCAGTCAGGGTACCAACCGGGGCCATTGTATGGTCTTGGGGGGCAAGTCAAACCTTCTCAACCTATGGTGCAACCTCTGCAACCTCAGTATCCTATTGGTCCAAATGTTGCACAGCCAGGATCATCTTATGGCCCTGTTGCAGGTCTAACCGGTTATCAGGCACAACCTGGCCCCATTCCACCACCAGGCCAAACGACACATCTGACACAACTTGGTGTCCCTCATCAGCCAGGTCAACCTATGCAACCTGTTCACCTGGGTCAACCTGTTCAACCAGGCCAGCCCATTCAGCCAAGTCAACCTGTCCAACCAGGCCAGCCTGCACACCCTGTCAACCCTGCTCAACGGCCCATTTATTTGATGCCGCAACCGAATCAACTAGTGTGTCCCACTTATCAGGCTCAGTAGGGTCCCACCTATCAGCAGCCTGCTCAACCCCAAGGCAGTTATTATCGTCAAGGGCAATCGCGACTGGTTTACAACCCACCCCAAGGTTCTCATTATTATCTTCAACAACTAGGCTATTCCTATACTCAACAGCTGAATCTACATACTGCTCAAATGGGGCCAACATATAATCAGGGTCCATACCCTGGTTATCAACCCCCATACACTGATTACCAGCAACCGTATCAAACTGGTTATACGGCCTACACCCCCTATGGTCAGAATCCTTCGGGACAGAACCCATGGGAGCAAGATTATGCTCAACCATGGTGGAGTACAGGTATAGGTCCTTATCAAGGGCCTGGCATGCCTTTCAATCTAAAATTTCCATTCTTGGCTACCCTGGAGTTACCGGATGTTTCTAGGTTAACGAATGATCCAATTATTCACAATCCTTATTGGCCTCCAGTTCCGACCAAGGTACCCGACGACTATCCTAAGTTTCAAGGTAAAGCTAGAGAAGATCCCCAAGCTCATGTAATGACCTACCATCTGTGGTGTTTGTCTAACTCTTGGGTGGATGATTCAATTCGTCTACGTCTCATCCAGCACAATATTACTGGTGCTGCCGCTAAGTGGTATATCGAATTACCCCGTGGCATCTTTCAAGACTTCAATACGTTAGCTATGGCTTTTTTGACGCACTTTCAGTTACTGGTTCGCTTTGAAGCCGGGATGCATCTCCTGACTTCGTTGAAGCAGGATAAAGCCACCCACATATCCGATCATATTCATGAGTGGTGATGTCGTCGTAGACTAATCAAGTTCTATATACCTAATTAGCTACTAACTCATTGGTTCACCACCTCCTTCGTTAACAAAATGGCTCAAGATATTGCTATGGGGGTATGTGTGACTGAAGAATAAGCCATCGTGCGTGCCCAATATCTGGATCTAGTGTACTCTCAGTCTGGCATTCTGTATGAAATTTTTTCTGATGCTCTATATCCGGGAACCTCTAAAGCACCACCTACCCCAGCGGTGGATGGTGTTCTTGGTTTCGTTTCTCAAAATTCTCAGAAATCTTCGAATGGGAAGCAGAAGTCCAATTCTTCCAATAATTCTGCTCTTCCCACCCCTCTAGATTCTGGAAAAACTATGAAGGTCAACATCGCTCAGGCTAATCCTATGGAAAAGGCTTCCAAAGGAAAGAAGAAGGGCAAAGGAAAATCCAAACCTGACGCCCCAGAACCAGAGTCTTCTAAACCTCGTACTGATGACGGTTCCCAACGTAAATCGAAGTACCCTTGCCTTATTTGTGAAGGAGACCATTATACCAAAGATTTTCCTTGACAATCTGAAGTTAGTAAACTTCTCAAAGGCTCCAAAGGGACTCTGGCAGTTCTCAAAGAACCGTTCCCGTCTCAGCAAACCCATATGGTTGAGCAGCCTTCACCATATGCACCATTTGGGTCCCAAGTCTCTATGATGAATGGTGCTACACCTGTCTCAATTGCTATGCGTTCGAAGGATTATGCCAGACCACGCCAGGTAGCTAGAAAGGAAGTCATGGATGGCCCACCTCCCCCACCTGTCTCTGGTCCTTTGGAAATTGAGAAGTTCAGCGCTGAACCTGTTGTGAGGCCACCTTCTAAAGGTGTTCTCCAAAGATCTTCCTACAACCCAAATGCTCATGCCACTCAACACTATAGTATTTTTGAGGATTTGGAATAGGCGCCTTCTTCCATGTCTGCATTGGAAGTCCTTCAAAGTTTCCCATCGCAATGAAAATATCTATTGTCTGCTATCGGTGGAATCGATCCCGCTGATTCTAATCTTCTCACCTTCGACCTAGAAAAATTTTCCCCTCGACTTCCACACCAAATTTCTCTTCTTATATAAGTCTGGATCAACGGACTCAACATCCATAGGGCCATTTTGGATGAAGGTGCTTCCACCTGTGTCATGTCATCTGCCTGCTAGAAGGCCATTGGCTCTCCGGCTCTTTCATGATCTCCCAATGCCTTAGAGGCATTCGATGGTCGGGAATCAAAACCCCTGGGTGTTCTTGAGAGTTTTCTTATTACGTTACAAGGGAAGACAGTCAACGTAGAAGTAGAAGTGGTTGACGCCAAGCTTAAATACAATCTTCTTCTGGGCCGCAGCTGGACTCATGCCATGCTATGCATGCCGTCCACCCTCTTCCGACTTCTCAGTTCCCTCATGAGGGAAAAATCGTTACTGTGGATCAGTTGTCTTTCTTCACCTCATCCTCTGAGAACAACGTTCCTTATGTGGATAAGATCCCCAATCCCCCTGACAGTGTAGGACCCAGTCTCTTCAAAGACCCCATCCTCATGGGTATTTTTACCACGCCACCACCACACACCGTTCAAGTTAATATGATCTCTATGTCTGACGACCCATGGATCATCCCTTCGCCTGAACAGGTGACTGATTTTGGAGAATTGATGCCCTTAACTCTAGTAGAGATTAATTACTTTGAAATTCTCACGGCATCTAATCCTCCTCCTCCTCAACATGCTCCTTCAAGCATAGCTTTAGATATCTATTCTCAATCCCCCTGGCTCAGCGAGCCCGACTCGTCTGATCCTCTAAGAGAGATCTTCCCTACTGACGAAGCCATTTTTTAAACAATGTCTCTTGAGGAGCTGCCTTGGAGCGATGGACATCATCGTTCCTCCTTCATGCCCAGCCTGGGGGCAATGTCAGATTGTCTAGAGCATTTTTCATCTCAGGTTCCTACTCCACCTCTCCAGACGGCCATATTGACTCATGAGGTCCTTTCGAAGGGAAACCTGAGCAACATTACTCAAATCATTCCGATCAACATCTTCATCAAACCAGGGATAGTCGAGAACATACATGTGGGAGTGACTTGTTCTCTTGACGAGATACAAGTTTATACTGATATTTTCCATGAATTTAGAGATATATTCGCTTGGTCCTATGAGGAGATGCCTGGGATTCATCCCAGCATAGTAGTGCATGAGATTCCTACCTATCCTGGTGTGAAACCCATGCACCAATGTCTATGCCTAGTGCATCCTCGCAAAGCCATTACCATTAAATCAGAAGTTGAAAAACTTCTGAATGCGGGCTTCATTTACCCGGTTCCCCTCACGGAATGGGTCTCAAACATTGTCCTTGTAGATAAGAAGCATGGTACTATAAGAGTCTATGTTTATTACTGTGATATTGATCGGGCCTGTCCTAAGGAAAATTACCCCACTCCCTTCATAGATCAAATCATTGACGAATGCACTAGGAGTGAGATTTATTCCCTGATGGATGGCTTTTCTAGGTACAATCAAATAAATATTTTACTCGCCGATCAATACCAGACTACATTCATCTTTCTGTGGGGTACCTTTGCTTATAAAAAGTTCCTGTTCGGCTTAAAGAATGCTAGAGCTACTTTCCAGCATGCTATGTCTGAAGCATTCCACGACATACGCCATATCGTTCAGCCTATGTTTGTGCTCAACCTAGTGTTCCTAAATTGAGTTCAATAATAGTCATCCAGGGCTAGTAAACTGTTGAAGTGTGGTGCACTATATGTGTCTAGGTATTTGTTTCTCACTACGTTGTGTTTAGTGTTTTATGATGTTTTTGGTTTTATGGTTTTATGTTGAAAAAGGAAAGAACTAAGTGCTGGTGAAAAGAAGCTATTGGTTGTGTTAAAACAGAGCAAAGCCTAAACTATGGATGGCAAACAACAAATGAAAAGTTTGATAATGACTTCAGTGCAAGAAAATAAATCACAACATGAACTTAAAATTATCCAATTCATTCATTAAAGATGTGTTGGAAGACCTTGAGAAATGGAAAAGTTAAGTATAAATGAATTTCTCCTAATTAAACAATCAAACAATCAACTTACAATGTTACAACATCTCATCCATGATTAAAGGTTTATTGGAATATATTTGGAAAAGAACATTTGTAGCACAATAAGATTTCTACTCTAAACTAGCTTCTAATTCTATTTTGCAACTCAATTTAACACCACTAGGCCTCACTCAAAAGTTATAGATTTCCTTTTTAGAATAGTCTTTGAGAAAATGCTTTTTTGTGAAGTGGTAAAAAGGTTGCAAAATACTCCAGGCCTTAGACTGATACTAGCTTCTGTCTAGATGATTATGTATTAAAATGAGTTTGGAACGAAAGAAGTTTTGTAAATAATGAAGACCGTGGTATTTAAATTTAACAACTAATACAATTTAAAATTCAATGGATAGCAACTAAACTGGAATGTTAATACAATAAGCTAAGACTAAACTAGAGTGCTACTAATCTACTTGGAGTATAGTGAACAGTGTTAAACTAAAATGCCATTATCAAACTGAAATGTAGTGACAGAGCTGAACTAAATGCATTCTACCTCCGGAGTACTGTAACTAAATTAACATGCAACTAACCTATGAAACTCTAATGCCCATCTCGTTCAATATGAATGATATTTTGGAAGATTTTGTGAAAACAAGTATGGTTGTACTATTCAATGCAATTAAACATAAACATAAAACTGAAAGCAAATACAACTATAATATAAGACACCATGGTTGTTTCTTATTCATTGTTAATGATGTTTTGGAAGAGTTTGTAAGAGTAAGACTGACTGTGACACTTAGTGTAAACAAGCAACTAAAACCTACAATACCATAGCTATGCCTTATTCATCGTGATGATATTTTGGAAGAGTTTATTAGAGTAAGTCTAACTGTGATAATTAAAAAAAGGAAATGAAACTAAAACCTACAATACCACAGCTATGCCTTATTCATCGTAATGATATTTTGGAAGAGTTTATAAGAGTAAGCATAGCTGTAATGATTAATGAAACAAGTATGAAACATAAACTTCAGAAATCTACTTAAGCTAGAAATGAAAACGAGACTAAAATACTTATCTAAACCATATAAACAAGGATGCTCAGGTAGCAGGGGCCCTCTACCACTAGAGTAGCACGAAATATACTTCAATATTGATTCAACGCTTTCAAGGAAATGATGCTTCTTTCATTAAAGAGAAATTACTTCAAAACATAGTGTTTTCAGACTTCTGAAATCTAGCAATCAACCATAAAATCTAACCTTGTCCCTCAGTTTCCCGAGCCATATTTATAATCAAATTTACATAACTGTCTTGAGATAACCTAGGGATAATTGTCTTTCCAAATAAAAAGCAAACTACGACTCTGATGGTGGTCACATAATAGAATTAAGGACATCTGGATTGTCCTTGTCCTATTAGGAGTCTCTCTCCTAGTTTGAGTTCCCACGTACATAACTGCCTACAGACTTCCGTTCAAACTTCATGGAGAGAAAAAAATGATGAGGGAATGATGTGGAATATTCCCATATGTGTTTTTCTCCAAGATGACACCTGGAATCTGCATAGACATAAAGACAGCTGCAGAATCGGCAACTAGCTACAGAATGTCTGCATTCTGTAGCTAGATTTAGTTCAAAAGGTACTACAATGACAAAATCATAAAAACATAGAAAGTTAGTCATGATATTCATTCTCAAAGAAATTTTAACTAATTCTATTGATCATTTGAGCCTAATATTAATAATGGACAAAAGAAATAGAGTGGAATTTAGTGGAAGAAAGAACATTCTTGGAGCTCAACATACCCCCACTGCTAGATTCTTGCATGTCCTCATGCAACTATTCCATGAAATCTGAGACCTATGCAAGAACATCCAACCCTATTCTTCTGCTTTGCCTGGTAGTTAAAGGCCTTCTGGGCTTCCTGATGACTAACTTTAACCTTAAATTGGTAAGTGCCCTGATTAACTTTTTCTTTCTCTTTTTCAATTTTTCATTGGCCTTTTCCACTTTTTCCATTTGTAGAGACAGGGTTGAATTCATATTGGTTTTTAGTTTAACTTGCTCCCTCAAAATATCATTTTTAGTCCTGATATGCCTATTAAGTACTTCTAGCTCGTACTTATCTCTTCTTAGCACATCTATTTCGGACTCTGGTGGACTAGGGGTTCTGTCTCTAATTTCTGAAGCTCTTCTTTCCATTGACTCAACATAGTTGTAAATTTATTGCTGTGTAGGGTCTATTTCAGAAGTTTCTTCATCAAAATCCTGCTCAGTAGGTGTTTCTTCGTCTTCTATGTTTATGACTCCAGTTTGTTTAACTTTTTTTTTCTTTAGTATCCCCTTAAGTCTGTGGCTCCTTCTCGGTTGAGATGGCCCTTCTCCTTTTTATTTGGAAAATTTTCTTATGATCCTCTCTTTCTTAAGCTGCTTCTTAATCTGAACTAATTTTTCAGAAATCATTTCTTCACTGCTTTCTTGTATTGTTTTACCAGTTTTAGTTTTGGAGGATTTCCATTTTCTGCTTCTTTTTGTAGGTTTATCTTCAGGTGGAGGTTCCTTTGGTTCCTCAAAGTGATTTCTCACCAAGAAGTCATCCCAAGTATCTCCCATTTTTGCTAAATGATGTTCAATTAAAATCTTGACTAAACCATGGTGGTATAAGGTTGTTTCCAGAAATTGAATTCTCTTTTGAACACTTGAAGCCATTTTCTTTAAACTATGGAGCAAGAAAAAGGGCAAGTTGAGTTCTTCTTCTAGAAAATGCATTATCAATCGAATATGGTAAACATAGAAAGTACCATATCTACCTTCACAAGTGATGAATTTTTGCAGGATAAGCAACATGTTCCTCCATTTTTTCTTTAATGCAGAGTTAGGGATACCCTTTTTAAAAACGGTGACATCCATACCTGGTGACTTGAGTATCTGCTTCCATGCTTCGTTATGAAATTCTCTGTTCTTAAACTACCTTTCTCCTTGTCTAGGAAATCCTATTGCTTCTGTAATAAAAGCCTCTGTGACAGTAAATTTAATATCTCCAACTTCAACCTCGGCTCCATTAAAGGATCTTGCAAAAGTTTTAGTAAATTCTTTGTGGAAGCCACTGAATTTTTCAAGGAATTGTAACCATCCTGCTTGTTGTAAGATTTATTTGATTTGGGGATAACCTTCCAAGTAGTTAGTGCCAACTGGTTCAGTTCTCACGATGAGGCCCATAACTTCTTCTTCAATATTCAATTCACTAGTCTTCTGCTCACAGTGAGAATGGTCGTTAACAAGTTGTTTTTTCCCCACAAATGTTTCCTCTGTTCACAGTGACAATGGTTGTTACAGAGATGCCTCTATCTCACAGACCGAAATGGTTAAAAGTTGGCTATGGGAAAGAGTGATATGGAGTGGTTATGGAATGAATATAATGAGGTGAGCATGATGTATATGAGTTGAAAGATATCACAGAAGGAAATACCGCAGAGATATTTTGTAACGAATTCAAAAATCATCATTAAATGCTTAGTGACGTGACTAATCTAATCACTTCAGTACTTTAACCATTTAGATTTTTAAATGATGATCGGATATGGGTTTTGAAATGGCGGAATAGAAGGAGTTTTATCCAAAATTTTTGCGGGAGGTTTGTTAGGCATGATCAACAAAATTAATTAAAACAAATTTTTGAATAATATATAACTGAACTATGCTAAAAATTTTCATGATATGTCACCATAATAATTTCATACCTTTTCATTTTCTTTGATTTTCTTGTGATCTTCATATGCTTTGTTCTCCCCTGAAAATCATTACTTTTTGAGTCTTCATAACTCCCTTGAATTTTCTTGTTCTTGGATATGCAGGATCATTTTGTTGCAGATCAAATGATTACTAGACAGTTCTTTCAGGCTCTCTGGCTGTAGAATGTCTGTCTGGCTGCAAAATGTCTGATTGATTTCATAATGTACCTGTAGAGAACTTTGAATATGGTTTGAAGCTGGAATGATGAAATGTTGTATGAAATGAATAATGAAATATGGTAGGATGGAGTATGAATGAAATGAATAATGGAGTGGAATGGATCACAAATTATGAAATGGAGTGGAGTATTGGAAGTGGGCTGCAATTCATGATATGTATTATTTAATTGCAGAAAAACATCAAACTTTAAAAATCTGGAATGAAAATGAGGTGGAGCATGGAGTGAAGTGAATGAAGTGTGGATGAATGAATGAAATGGAGTATGGATGAATGAATGAAATGGAAAATGAGATGGACCATAAGTGAAATTAATCTGCACTTATGATTTTGTAATAACTACTTTTAGAAAGAACAGATTTGAAAAGCTAGAGTGTCAGAAAGATTCTGATTTTCACTCCACCTTTTCTATGTAAACATGCCAATCAGTGATTGGTTTTCATGTTTATAATTTTTTTTTTTTTCAATAAAGTGACTTTAGAAAATTCACTTAAGTTGATGAAGAAGAAAAATTCTTCTTCATTAACTTTATATCACTGCTTTCCTGGAATTTCTTGACAAATTCTTCTCTTGAGAGTGGCTTATGATACAGCTTCAATCTATGACCGTTCACAAGAAAAGTGACCTCTTATTCATCTATTGTCTTGATTTTTATAGCTCCATTGTCAAAAATTATTATAATTTCATATGGCCCAAGCCAATGTGTTTGGAATTTACCTTAAAAATCCTTGAACTTTGAATCAAACAAGAGATCCCAATCACCTTCCTTGAACTTCTTTTCCTTGATGTAATTGTCATGCCATCTAGTCCTTTGTTGTTGGACTAGACTTGTTTTCTGAACTGCATCTTGTCTGATCTCATCCAATTCATTAATCTTCTCCAATCTGTGATTTTGTGCCTCTGATAGATCAAGTCCTAGCTGAACTTCCATTTTGAAAGTTTGAATCTGGAACTCTATGGGAAACAAAACTTGCTTTCCATAAACAAGTTCATAAGGAGTATGGCCTGTTGTGCTTCTCCATGTAGTTCTATAGGCCCACAAGGCTTCAGGAAGCCTATCTACCCAATCTCTTCTATGTAAATGAATATTCTTTGTTAGGATCCCTTGAATGACCTTATTAGTAGATTCCACTTGACCATTTGCTTGTGGATGATAAGGAGTATATTTTCTGTGTCTGATTCTGTACCTCTCCATCATTTGTTCCACTAGCCTTGATGTGAATTGAGCTCCTTGATCTGTAACAATTTCCCTTGGGACACCAAAACGAGTAAAAATATCCTCGAAAAGAAAATTAACTACAGATGCTTCAGTAGCAAAAATTAATGGCTTGCCCTCTACCCATTTGGTAACATAATCAGTGCAAACTAATATATATCTCTTTTGTCTTGATAGAGGACTAATAGGTCCTACAAAATCCAAAGCCCTACAATATGTACCTGAGGCTGCAATGGCATCTCATCTGAAGGAGAAGGTTTCCCTACCCTTTGGCAACTGTCACACCTTTTGACATACTCTTTAGCATCTTTGAAAAGGGATGGCCAATAATATCCTAAATGAAGGATCTTATAGGTTGTCCTTTTATCGGCAAAGTGTCCACCACAAGGTTCATCATGACATGCTTTGAGAATCTCAGGCATCTCATCTTCCCGAACACATCTCCTAATGATAAAATCTGGACCAGTCTTGTACAACTCATTAGCAACCCATGAATATTTTTCACTGTCATAAATGATTTTTCTTTTATCTCTTGCATTCATTGTTGAAGGAATTTTTCCTGAAACTAAATAATTAGCAATGTCAGCAAACCAAGGATTTTGGGTAGAAATTGCAAAAATATATTTATTAGGAAACTGATCTTCAACTGGAGTGTCATCTTTGATGTTTTGGAGTCTAGATAGGAAGTCAGCTACTGTGTTTTGTTTTCCAGGCCTATCTAGATTGGTAATGTTGAATTCTTGTAAAAGAAATAACCATCTTATGACTCTACCACTAGTAATTGATTTGTTCATTAAGTATCTAATTGCAGAATGATCTGTGTGAACAAAAGTTTCATAGCCTATTATATAGTGTCTGAATTTGTTTATGGCATGAACAATAGCTAAAAACTCTTTTTTAGTTACAATATAGTTTAACTCTGCAGGAGTCAAATTTTTACTGCTATAGTAGATGGCATAAGGAATCATGTCTTTTTGTCCCAATACTGCTCCTAGAGCTGTATCTGAGGCATCTTTTGAAATATGAAAATTTAACTTCCAGTTAGGTCCCCTTAAAATAGGTGCTTCAGAAATTTTTTGTTCAGGGTCTCAAAGGCTAACTAGCAATCAGAATTCCATTTAAATTCACAGTCTTTGGTAAGTAATTTGAAGAGTGGAGATGCTATCTTGGTGAAGTTTTCTATAAATCTTCGATAATACCCTGTAAATCCAAGAAAACTCCTAACATATTTTTCACAACTTGGAATAGATAAGTTAGAGATGACTTCAAATTTTGACTCATCAACTCTAATCCCATCCCCTGAAATGTGATGTC
The DNA here is from genome assembly GCA_034641835.2 of Pinus albicaulis. Classification (NCBI taxonomy): domain Eukaryota; kingdom Viridiplantae; phylum Streptophyta; class Pinopsida; order Pinales; family Pinaceae; genus Pinus; species Pinus albicaulis. Next base: position 784,750,070 of record CM076579.1, read on the forward strand.
CTAAAACAATTCCTTTAGTAAACATCATAAAACACTTTTCATGACTAAGTGAAATATTTTCTTCTTTACATCTCTTTAAAAAAATTTCCAAGTTTGCTAAGGCTTATTCAAATGTGTTTCCATAAACTGTGAAATCATCCATATATACCTCTACACAATCATGTATTAGATCTAAAAAAATTCCTAATACTGCCCTTTGAAATGTTGCAGGTGCATTGCATAATCCAAATGACAACACTCGGTAAGCATAGGTACCCCAAGTACAGGTAAATGTGGTTTTGTCTTGGTCCTCAAGTGCTACTTGAATTTGATTATAACCACTAAACCCATCTAGAAATGAAAAGTACTTTTTTCCAGCTAAGGTATCTAACACCTGATCTATGAAAGGTAGGGGAAAATGATCTTTAAGAGTAGCTTTGTTTAATTCTCAGTAGTCAATACATACCCTCCATTTACCATTTTTGTTTGGCACAATTACCAAAGGATAAACCCACTAACTATCTGAAATAGGATAGATAAAGTTGACATTCAACAATTTCTGCAATTCTTCTTTAACAATCTCCCTAAGATTTGGATTCATCCGTCTTTGAGGTTGTCTGATTGGTTTACAATTTTCCTCTATGTAGATGTGATGAGTGCAAGTCTTGGGGCTTATCCCTTTCATATCAATGTACTCCCATGCATATGCAGAAAAATGTCTCTGTAAAATTTTGACTAGCTCTTCTTGTTGACATTTTTCTAGGTTCTTGTTTATGTTTAAAGTTTTGCCTGGAAATATCTCAATTATAGAGCTGCCAAATTTATCCATGGAATAGAGAGACATTTGCCTTGATGAAAAAAACTCAATGCTGGATTCTTCTTGAAATTTTTCATGTTTATGTTCCAAAGAGGATTCAAAGTTTTCTAAAGTATTCAGAATTTGACTATCTTCACTAATTTCTGAAATTGTGAAGAGAGGTTGTAAATCTTCTTCATCCTCTATCCATTGAGTATCATCTAAATCTGTAATTGTCCTTGCTGGAGGATACAAAGTGAATTTCTTAGTTGAAATACCATCATAGATGTACATATCACCGGATCTACAACCAATGAAAGCATCAGCTGTAGCTAACCAAGGTCTTCCTAATATAATTGGATTCCCTCCTAGATTATTCTTAGGAGTTAGGATCATGAAATCCACAGGGTACTCCCAAGAATCTAGGGACACTGGAATGTCTTCTATTACCCCATCAAGTTTGATCACAGATCTGTCTACTAATTGTAATAATGTGGGTGTAAAGAGAAGATTAGGAAGTTTCAGTTTATCCATGATTTGTCTACTCATGATATTGATTGCTGCTCCTAAATCAATGAGTGTGTTCTAGATCTCAATTCCATTGATGTGAATTTTAACAACTAGATTTCCAGGGTCTAGATACTTTGGAATAGCAATCTTACCCATCATGATATCTGCTATTTTTCCCGCTAGTTGAATTTTCTTTGTCTCTCTTATTCTTTTTCTTGTTTTCTTCATGCTCAACTCCTTTATTGTCTTTGCTAAAATTGGAATTTCCTTGATAGATTGTAGTAATGGAATATTAATGCAAACATTTCTCAGCTGATCTAGGAAATCATAATTAGGCACCATAATTTGTTTTTCTACACCCCTATCAATTTGTACTCTTTCTGGAAAGGGAGGTGTAGGAGTGGATGTTGATGGCTGCTCTAATACAGGAGTTGAAATTATTGGTTGTTTTTGTTTTGATTTTTCAATGTTTGGGTCCTGAAAAGATGTGTCTTCTTCAAGACTTTTATTTTCCCGTAGAGAGTCTTCCTCAGAGTTGTATTGTTCTTGTATAATCACAGAAGGTTTCCTCTTTTCAAGTATTCTTCCAGACCTAAGTTGAACACCACTAAGGTCTAGAGGAGTAACTAAATAAGTTGGAAACTGTTGGCCTTTTATCATGTATGTATTCTGAGGATTTTTATTGTTGGGTTTTGGTATGGGTTGAGCAAGCAATTGATTTGATTTCTGAGGAAATGGTAAGGGGAGTGGTTGATTTTGATGTTGTGGATTTTGAAAATTTTGTTGAGGTGGAAAATGTGGGTATGGTGGGTAGGACGGTGGATATTGATAGTACTGGGAGTATCTTCCATAGGGATTTTGTGCTCCTTGTGCCCAAGCTTGAGATTGATTTTGAAATTGGGGCCAAGGTTTCTGCCAAGAATTCTAGTTTGGTGGGGGTTGATTATACATTTGATCATGAAATCCTTGTGTTTGAGGTCCTTTCCAAGGCCTTCTAGAGAAAAAATTGAGATATTCTATGGAAATTGTAGCAGTATCTTCTTGAAAGATAGCTTTAAGACCAGGAAGTGAAGGAAAAATCTTGGTCTCATGTTTTTCTGAACAAATTACACAGGTCTCTACAACTTTTGCATCCAAAGGAAATTCTCTCAAGGCATGCTTCTTTCTACATTTGGGACAAAAGATTGCTAAAGCATCAGATTCAACTTTCTTCTTGTTTTATAACTTAAGGGTTTCTATTTGTTCACTAAGACTCCCTAAGATTTAAGATTTGAAATCATCAAGCATATGTCCTATTTATGCCCTACTTACTGTCCCAGAAGCAGACTTACTTGCCCTTGCAAGAGCAGGGTCTCTTGGGCCTTTTACAGTTTTGGATTTCCCTCTTGAAAGGTTAATACATAACTCAGATATTTCAGGTAATGTGAGCTGAGATATATCCCCTTTTCCCATCATGTTAAGGATATCCAACCATTCATCCCTAATTTTCTTCAACAAGAGAGCTTTTAAAGTGTCTTGATCTAAGTTCTCCATTTTTGCTCTTCTGATGTTGTAATGAAATCTCTCTAACAAATCTTCCAAATTTTCATCTTCTTTTTGTAGCATCTTAAACACTTCCTCCTTATGATTGATTGGCATAAAATAATCCAAATACCTCTCTATAAATGCTTGTTTCATGTCTTCCCATGTCCTAATAGAACTATTGATCAAACTCATAAACCACTTCAATGTTGCGCCTTTCAATGTTGAAGGAAATAGTTTAAGTTTTTGAGAATCTTGTAAGTAGTCATAAGTTCTACACAGAACTTCAAATTCAAATAGGAAGGTTTCAGGATATTCAGTTTTAAGGCCATAGAAGCTTGGAAGGACAGAGGGTGAAATATTTTTCATAGTTGTATTGGTTTCTTCATCTACTATAGGAAACCCAAAAGAGCTTCCCATCTCTCTTCTACCTCTTCCTCTGACTCCTTCACCTTCTGCACCTCTACCTCCTTCTCCTCTACCTCTACCTCTACCCCCTCCAAATAATGTGTGTTCTCCATTAAAGACTCCTCCTCCCCCTTCTTCTGCCATAGTTAATTCTTCTGTGGAAGTGGAAAAGTTTGTGTCTCTAGCAGGGGTCCTTGAACCTTCTTCTAAGACATGTTCAGTGGATGAAGTGGAAGTTCTTTCTAATGGAATATCTGATATTAAGTCTTCTGGAAGTCTAGGATTAGTAAAGGATTAAATGTGGGTCTGAGTTGGAGGTTTGCTGGCTCTAGGTCTTGATGAAACAAGTGGTGTTCTAGGAATCAAACTTCTCCTTCTACTTCTTATGAATCTACCCCTTGAGTCTATCTCTCTACGCATATCATTGTTTTTGGGAGTTAAGAAACAAGGCTACCTAGTTACACTTCCCCAGCAACGGTGCCAAAATTTTTGTGCTCAACCTAGTGTTCCTAAATTGAGTTCATTAATTGTCAACCAGGGCTAGTAAATTGCTGAAGTGAGGTGCACTATATTTGCATAGGTATTTGTTTCTCACTACATTGTGTTTAGTGTTTTATGATGTTTTTGGTTTTATGGTTTTATGTTGAAAAAGTAAAGAACTAAGTGCTGGTGAAAAGAAGCTATTGGTTATGTTAAAACAAAACAAGGCCTAAGCTATGGATGGCAAACAACAAATGCAAAGTTTGATAATGACTTCAGTGCAAGAAAATAAATCACAACATGAACTGAAACTTATCCAATTCATTCATTAAAGATGTGTTGGAAGAGCTTGAGAAATGGACAAGTTAAGTATAAATGAAGTTCTCCTAATTAAACAATCAAACAATCAACTTACAATGTTACAACATCTCATCCATGATTAAAGGTTTATTGGAATATATTTGGAAAAGAACATTTGTAGCACAATAAGATTTCTACTCTAAACTAGGTTCTAATTCTGTTCTGCAACTCAATTTAACACCACTAGGCCTCACTCAAAAGTTATAGATTTCCTTTTTAGAATAGTATTTGAGAAAAGACTTGTTTGTGAAATGGTAAAAAGGTTGCAAAATACTCCAGGCCTTAGACTGATACTAGCTTCTGTCCAGATGATTATGTATTAATATGAGTTTGGAACAAAAGAAGTTTTGTAAATAATGAAGACCGTGGTATTTAAATTTAACAACTAATACAATTTAAAATGAAATGGATAGCAAATAAACTGGAACGTTAATACAATGAGATAAGACTAAACTAGAGTGCTACTAGTCTACTTGGAGTACAGTGAACAGTGTTAAACTAAAATTCCATTATCAAACTGAAATGTAGTGACAGAGCTGAACTAAATGCATTCTACCTTCAGAGTGTTGTAACTAAATTAACATGCAACTAACCTAAGGAATTCTAGAGCCCATCTCTTTCAATATGAATGATATTTTGGAAGAGTTTGTGAAAAAAAGTATGGATGTATTATTCAATGCAATTGAACATAAACATAAAACTGAAAGCAAATACAACTAGAATCTAAGACACCACAGCTATTTCTTATTCATTGTTAATGATGTTTTGGAAGAGTTTGTAAGAGTAAGACCGACTGTGACACTTAGTGTAAACAAGCAACTAAAACCTACAATACCACAGCTATGCCTCATTCATCGTGATGATATTTTGGAAGAGTTTATTAGAGTAAGTCTAACTGTGATAATTAACGAAAGGAAATGCAACTAAAACCTACAATACCACAGCTATGCCTTATTCATCGTAATGATATTTTGGAAGAGTTTATAAGAGTAAGTATAGCTATAATGATTCATGAAACAAGTATGAAACATAAACTTTAGAAATCTACTTAAGCTAGAAATGAAAATGAGACTAAAATACTTATCTAAACCGTATAAACAAGGCTGCTCAGGTAGTAGGGGCCCTCTACCACTAGAGTAGCACGAAATCTACTTCAATATTGATTCAATGCTTTCAAGGAAATGATGCTTCTTTCATTAAAGAGAAATTACTTCAAAATAGAGTGTTTTCGGACTTCTGAAATCTAGCAATAAACCATAAAATCTAACCTTGTCCCTCGGTTTCCCGAGCCATATTTATAATTAAAATTACATAAATGTCTTGTGATAACCTAGGGATAATTGTCTTTCCAAATAAAAACCAAAATAGGACTCTGATGGTGGTCACGCAATAGAATTACGGACATCTGGACTGTCCTTGTCCTATTAGGAGTCTCTCTCCTAGTTGGAGTTCCCACGTACATAACTGCCTACAGAATTATGTTCAAACTTTGTGGAGAGAAAAAAATGATGAGGGAATGATGTGGAATACGCCCATATGTGTTTTTCTCCAAGATGACACCTGGAACCTGCGTAGACATAAATACAGCTGCAGAATTCTGTAGCTAGATTTAGTTCAAAAAGTACTACAATGACAAAATCATAAAAACATAGAAACTTAGTCATGATATTCATTCTCAAAGAAATTTTAACTAATTATATTGATCATTTGAGCCTAATATTAACAATGGACAAAATAAATGGAGTGGAATGTGGTGGAAGAAAGAACATTCTTGGAGCTCAACACCTTATCTGGACAATCTGCCAGCTCATTCAGCTCGACGAGAGGACCATCCCGAACACCTCCGCTAGATTTTCCTTCGCTGTAGACATTATAATATCCTGCTTAACCCTCATAAATGCATCTTTTGCGTGGATTCTGGCCGTATTTTTGGGTTCATTATCTCCAAGGATGGAATTCGCCTTAACCCCCTAAAGCTCGAGGCTATTGTCAATCTCCCATCACCCTCCTCGTTACACCAACTGCAGAGTCTGCAGGGGAAAGCTAACTTCCTACGACGCTTCATCCCGAACTACACGGATGTGGCCAAAGGATTCACGCGTCTTTTAAAGTAGGATGTTCCCTTTTTATTGGGACAATATTGCTCAGCGATCCTTCGAGAAGCTCAAGACGTTACTCGTTAATGCTCCTTTCATTCATCCTTCAAACTATCACCGTGATTTCACTATATACTTGGCCACCACGTTTAGCACCTTAGATATGGTTCTAGTGCAGGATGATGATGATGGAAATGAACACATCGTTTATTATCTATCACGGAATCTTCTTGACACAGAAACGCGTTACGCTACTTCAAGAAACTAGCATTAGCCACAGTGCAAGCTATGCAGCATTACCACCACTACATCTTGTTGTGTACAGTAACCGTGGTTTCGGATTGCAACCCCATGACATACATTCTGTCTCAACAATTTTTGGGGGGCAAGTACTCCAAATGTATCGTTATCCTTCAGGAGTTCGATTTAGAGTTTACCACTGGTAAGTCGACCAAATCACTAGTTTTTTCGGATCTCATTTGATCCCTCCCGACAGACACCACTCCATCTCACTCCCAGGATCATATCCCAGACAAGACACTCTTCCTTATCAGCACTCGTGATCCATGGTATGGCGAAATTATTGTGTATCTTCAAACATCAACGTTCTGGTCTGAGTTGACCAAAGATTCCCGACGCCAGATTCGGCATCAGTCTCAACCCTACCGCATTGTAGGAGACACGTTATACCGGGTTGGAGTAGATTCAGTGCTCCGTCGGTGCTTGACCCTGGAAGAGGCTAAAATAATCTTGAATGACTATCACAGTGGTGCCTGTGGTAGTCACATGTCCAGATATTCCACTGCCCAGAAGATTCTGCGTGCGAGATACTTTTGGCCGTCGATATTCAAAGACTGTATTGTTGCAGTTCGAAAATGTCATTTGTGCCAGTTTTTTCAATGCAAGATGCGCCCGCCACCCCTCCCTTTGCACCCTGTCATTACCGTAGGCCCTTTTTTGAAATGGGGCATAGATTTCATGATGTATAACCCTCATTCAGCCAGGGGGCATGCATATATAATCATCGTTGTAGACTACTTTACTAAGTGGACCGAAGCAATGCCTACACTAGCCGCCGATGGTAAGACAGCTGCCCAGTTTATTTTCAACCACAATATTGCATGTTTCGGGGTCTCTCAGGCCATTGTTACTGATCATGGCACTCATTTTTGAGATTACATGATGGCCGAGATGACATCAAGGTTGGGCTTGCGACATGACAACTTAATGCCATATTACCCCCAGGCAAATGGCCAGGTTGAGGCTGTGAACAAAGTTTTGGTCACAATGCTTCAACGGACAATTGGAATTCATAAGTCCAATTGGCACCTCCAATTGTTCTCAGCTCTATGGGCTTATCGAACGTCTGCAAAGAGTGCGACCGGATTCACACTGTTTCAATTGGTGTATGGTCTGGAAGCAACTCTTCTAGTTGAATGTGAAATTCCTTCTTTAAAGTTGGTTGTGGAACTTTTTCCCGACACTTCTCCTGAAGAAGAACGTCTCTTGTATTTGGAATGAATAGATGAAACCTGCCACTTGGCTGCCTTAGTCATTGAAGCACAGAAGAAGCGGGTCAAAGCTCACTTTGATCAATCAGTTTCTCCACGTTCCTTTGTCGAAGGGGACCTCGTCCTCCTATACGACCAAGCGCAGAAAAAACATGGAGCAGGCAAGTTCCAACCCATGTGGCATGGGCCCTATATAGTTAAATGAGTATTGAAAAATGGGGCTTATGAGCTTATTGATTACAAAGGAGTTCCGTTGACGTAGCCTAGGAACAGGTTGTACCTTAAAAAATACTACACTTGAGTTATTTTTTGGTGTGGTGTGTGTACATAGGTGTGTATATTAATTTGTGTGCATGTGTGGTGTGGTGTGCGATGTAATAATCTTTCTACTGATTGGGTCTTCCTGATTGTGCAAATTTCCATTACTCCATTTGTTGGTTTCGCGGATGGTGCCTCCTGCAGTACCAGGAATCCGTCCTCGGCAGCCTGGGTAATCTACGATCCTACTAGTGAGTTGGTCAACCTGCAAGGTGTGTGTTTGGGGCCTGCTACAAATAATATATTCGAATATAGTGCCATGTTGTAATTATTAACCAAGGCTGTGGACCTTGGTATTCGTGAATTACTTGTTTATCTGGACTCACAACTTGTAGTACTACAGCTTAATGTTCATTATTCAGTTAGAAACCCATCAATTTTACATCTTTATCTACGTATTCGTTTACTGGAAAGAAATTTTGTTTATATTACATATCAACACATACCCAGACATATGAATACATTAACAGATGCAGTAGCTAATATGGTTCTAGATAGACATTTGCGCAAATTTTAAAAACATCATCACATGTAGAAAGATCCATCAAAAAATAGGTATATATATATATATATATATATATATATATATATATATATATATATATATATATATATATATATATATATATATATATATATATATATATATATATGTGTGTGTGTGTATGTGTGTCGAAATGTTTGCATAGTGTGCATCACATAAAATAAAAAATATACATGTTCGTTCTAAGACAGCCAGAGATGATATGTCTCTCAAAAATATATGCCTAAAAAATCCCTAGATGCCTAATCAGCATGGTGCTCGTGGTAACATGTCACCATGCGCACCAAGAATCTCAAGAGTCACTGGAGGCGACTAGGCACCCCCACCGTGTGTCTCTAACATCTGCTAGTCGGGCATATTCTGGAATCCCCCGAGCAATGCCCTCAAGGTTTTGGATCAGTTCTCCTCCTTCGGCACCCTCTGCCTGAGGGTCATATGCCAGGGGAGTTCTCCGTGCAATAGGCGACATGCCGGTAGGTCTCTCTAGGCCAACATCTGCATACACATAGAACTGTTGTTAGAATAGGCATGTATCACAAAAAAACATAAATACATAAAAAATAAAAAAAAAGAGTCATACGCAGCTCCTCGTCCCAGTCCTCCCCCTCCGGGAGCGAAAGATCTGGGTCTCCAGTGAAATCGGTCCAGCATAGGGCCAATCCTTAACTATGATTAGTTTACGTCGTAACCATGCAAATAACTCGGGCCTCCAGGACATCTATTGGCCCCCTCCTAATCTGGGCATGACTGCTACCCATCGAGCCATTCTCGGCTCCCTTAGTGTTGGCTTGGAAACTATTGCCCCTTGGCCCTGAAAAATGGGTAGTTGTTCTAAGATGAACGACACCAGAATAGAACCGTATCCAAACTATTTCAGTTTGGTTTTCTTGCATTTTGTTAGCTGCCTTTTGATGTTGGTTGTCACTGCGGTGGCCTAATAAAACAATATGGGGTTCATACACTCGGAGGCTAGTAGGAGTTGTGCCTTGGTTGCCTCGTGTGGTGCCTGAAATCCTGCAGCCCAAGTAATGGTGTGAAGCACTAATCTGAGTGCTAGGTCGCGGATGGTGTGGATGTCCACTTTCCCACTTCTCGATCATGTCTATGCCCCTGGGCACACTCTCACCATTACCTGTTCCATATTCTCTCCAAAAGGTCTACTGCCTGTCATAATGGGCACTGGGCCTCTACGCGACAGTCCGGTTATGAAATAGACATCGGAGACCTCAAGTTCTAGCACTTGGTCCCGAAGTTTAAACACTTCCTCGTTTTCATCCCATATGCTAACCAAGTAATGTAATAGCTCAGGTTGAGCTCGTAAGCATGGCGTGAGGAAGAATTTCTTGAGACCACAGTCCTAGAGTGCATTCATATAAGGTTCATTATGGATGGCCATTTCATCCTCTTCTCCATGTTCCCTCTCCTTCCATTCAATCACCATTGTGCTTGGATATTTGCACCAACATGGTCAAAAATGTCTTATTAGATCTCTGTTGCACTAAAAAATCCATATAATTAGCTCACATTTTGAAAATTTAAGGCGAAAAATCACGTTGCGCCATTGGCGCGACCCCTTTATAAGCAAGAGCCAATTGGCATGGGTCCATGCCCAATACCCGCGCCAATTGGCTGAGCCCTATATTTTCAAAGGGTTCCCCCAGAGATCGAATGCACAATGGAAATCTACAAAAAATGGGTGAAAACAGAGCTTAAGGGAGCGCCTCTTACCTGGAACAGACGAGAACCTGGATGATGTACTGGATTGGTTGCTATCACCGCCACAAGTTCACACACCAAAAGACCACTGTTGCTCTCCAAATGAGGTGAAAAGTAAAAGTAAATATGTTTTTACCATTTGTGGCATATTTATAACTTTTGAAATCAAAATTAGGTTTTGAAAGTCATTTTTCTCAATATTTTAATATATTTTGTCGAAAAATGGATTTTACACTTGCTTTTATGTGCAGCGACAAGTTTTTACGCAGCTTGGACAGTGATACGAGTTGTATTTTATACTTTTTCGGACTCGGTAAAAACACGAAAAAGTCATTTTGGAGTCATCTTTTAGCTCTTTTCTAACTCTCTTAACATGAAAATATTTCCAAGTCGCTTTTCGTTTTGATCTCGTTAAAGTGGTTACGAAACGACATCTACCCAGTATACGTTTACCCCTTTTTCGGGCTGGGATAGATTATTTACAAAAAAGGAATACCCTAGCCTATCGCGACTAGGAGGTTTTATCAGACATAGTTTTCTACATTTTCGGATTTGAGGAACTATCTACAAAAAGGGACTATTGGAGTTTACTTTTTGCTGTCTTTTCAAACTCTCTAAACATGAAAAGACGCTGAGTTCTCCCTTTTTCATACTCGTTAAATCCTGATGACATCGGATTCGGTGGTAATGACGATATTCGAGTTCCTCCTTCCTAGGGCTCGTTAAATGTACTAGGATGGATTAGTTCGAAGGACTGACTTATATTACAAGAATATGCTCCCCTTCAAGCTTGTTCTCAAAAATAATTGGGGTACTCGCCAGAATGGTGGGGAAAAATGGAACCAATATCATCGTCGTGTCGGCAGTATGTCACTCTTGAACATGGCGCTTGTCTGCATTCGTGTTGGGTTGGGGACATATCATCTCATTTTTTTCTTGCCTCTGTGGGTTTGGGTAATCCCTTTTGACCTCTCATCTTCTCTTTGTCTCTTCATCATGACCTTTGATCTTTTGACGCCAAATACTACCAAATCCACTGTCGTGCCGCCGATATGTTCAAGAGAAGTTGTCCTCTGCAAATTTTCAACCCTCCTATGATTCTCATCTGATCCCGATTCACAAAATATTATGTTCCTCTGTCTCATGTCGATGATGTGGGAAACACTATGGCCCACCTTCGATCAAGGTCGCTTCCTGTCGACTTCAGCTCATTATCTAGGAAGTTGATCTAGAGACTCCCTTCTGGTACCTTGGAGCCTGCATGCCTCAATGGCAGGTTCTTTGCGTTCGATGTAAGGTTTTCATCGTTGGCCTCCGATCGAGTGATTCTGTGGGTGTTCGACGTCATCTCACTGTTCACATTCTGTAGATTGTACTTGTAGTACCTTGAGTATCATTGTCACTATTGGTGGTACCTCTTGCGTCTATTAACAACTTTCATCATTGGCTGGTAATCAGGAGATTTTCTTGCATGTTCGACTTCAACTCACTTATTTGCATGCTTGAACTTGTACTTTTTTCGGGTCGAGATGGAGCGCAGGACCCTGGATTTTGTCTGTTTGAACCTAGGCTGTGATTTTGTGGATTATTATGATTGGTTACATGACTCATTGATGGATGGCTGTGACCATACCTGAGTCTATTTATCGATCCTCACTGGATGGCTGTGTCCATACCTTGGATCTGAATTATTGTATACTCTGTTATGGATGGCTGTGCCCATACCACATATATCATGTATTTGAGATATCAGTTGTACTTTCTACGCAGGTTTTTCTACCGCAGTGTTTTCAGTTGGAAATGTTCTCGTAAAGCATTTCACCCCTCTCTCTCTCTCTCTCTCGGGCCTCATGCTTTAGGGGGCATCTATTACACAGCAATTTTTCACTGTCCCTATAATCCCCTGTCCTGCACATTGGAGGGCTTATTCCGTGACCTATGAGCAGCGACATGACCTGAAACCACTTTCATGGAATCCCCTTGGACAGGGACAATCATTCCCCTGAAGACAATTCCTTGTGAAAAACCCTAAAAATAGCCTTTTTATCCTTGGCATGACTAGCCAGTTCAGCCCTCGCTCCCATGGGGAAAATCCTCCAAAAAGGGTGCGCCAGCTGGCGCATTGTCACAGTGTTATACTCGCGCTAGGATTATTAAGGAATGTTTTTTAAAAATAAATGGCGTAAGATTGACTCCAACTAATTCCTAAACTGGTCTCTAAATTGAGTTGGGAATTTTGGCTCCGGATCTCCATGTAGAGGAAGTGGTTTTCCACCTCTCATGGAAGCTTCCTTGAGGATAGGGCCAATCCCATGATTGTAGGGATCCCAACTCCCCTTCCACCATCTATATAAGCTTGCCATTTTCCTTTTGCAAGCTAGCCTTAAAGAGCCTTAAATAGCCTAGAGAATGCTACAAGAGCCTTGATAGTCCTCATAGAGCTAAATCAGTAGCAAGGAGATTATTGTCAAGACAACTGAAGAGAGAGGCTTGTCCCATTCCCGACGAGCTTTACCGAGACGTATTCCACTGTCGACCCACCGAAGGAAGATCTAGCATCAGAGCGCAGGTTGTATCTTTCTTTGTATTGATTAATGATAAGCGACTTTGGTTATGGTTCCACTCGTATTGTTCATACATTGTGATCATGAGTTGTGTCTTCTCTGATTGATACATAATTTCATATATTGGGTTTTATACTTGTGTGTTCATCGTGTTTCTTGTATGTGCAAGTGTTTTATCATGACAAGTAGGAGAATTGTGATCTGCTGGAGCAAGGAAATGGGAGTGCTATCTTCTCTGCGAACAACAACGTTGGACTTAAGGTAGGCCTTTCTCGCAATTTGGTCTATTGCAATTAGGAACTTGTGCCTTAGCGTGAAACAATTGTTGCTAGACCTGATCTGGGCTAGTAGGGATCGCCTATGTCCACAGAGGGGATTTACCTCGACAACGGTGACATATTGCATCCGTCTATTTGTCAGATCTAGCTTCTGATCTGCATACCTAGCAGTTGTATAGTGAAACCCTAAGAGGGTGATTCTCTTATACTGACAAATCTGAGAAATCATTTTTGGGTTATCTTGGGTTACCATCATAGAGCCTAGATATAGAATCTTGGCATCATTAGAGCTCCATATTTTTGTAGATCTGCATTTCCCTTTTCATCCTGCAGTCATATATTCATTATCTATTGAAGGAACAGCGCAGTATTTTCTTCCAGCAACTCTCCAGTTATGCAGTGCCTACTTTAGCATCCTTTTACGGTCATTCTTTTTTCTTCCAGCAGCTCTCCAGGTATGCAATGCCTACTTTGGCATCTTTTTAGGGTCATTCTAGGCCATCTCTTTGCCTAGATTACCTCATATTTTGTAAATTTTTGCGAATGAATCTTCTCCTATGAGTGAAATGGCTCAAATATTCTGTCTATACCTGTGTTAATCATAAACTTACATGTACATTTCCTACGTTACAAATATTATGTTTGTGTATCAATGAATTATTCCATTCAGGATATTACATTGCCTCTTTAAGATGTTCAAAGGCCTTAGTTGCTTCATGAGTCAATGAAAATGCATCTTTCTTCAATAATTTTGTTAGAGGTGTTGCTAATATCCCATAATTCTTAAAAAAATTGCGATACTACCCTGTTAACCCTAGAAATCCTTGCAACTGCTATATGGTTGTGGGGACTTTCCATTCCTTAATGGATTTAATTTTGTTAGGTTCTACCTTAACACCCTTTTGAGATACAATATGGCCCAGATATTCCACCTCTTGTGCTCCAAAGAAACGTTTGGATATTTTTGCATATAATTGTTTCTCCTACAATAGTTTGAGCACCCTGTCAACATATTGAACATGATCCTTCCATGACCGGTTGTATATTAGTATATCATCAAAAAATACTAGCACAAATTTTCTAAGGAAGGGTTTGAAAATTTAATTCGTCAACCCTTGAAATGTAGAAGGTGCATTGGTAAGGTCAAAAAGCATTACCAAAAATTCATAATGACCCTCATGAGTTCGAAATGCTGTTCTCAGAATATCTTCAGTCTTCATTCTAATTTGGTGATATCCTAAATGAAGATCCCACTTGGTAAAATAAATTTGTCCATGTAATTCATCCAATAATTCATCAATCATAGGAATGGGAAATTAATCTACAATGGTGAGCTTATTGAGCTCCTTATAATCTAGACACATGCGCCATGATCCATCCTTCTTGTGCACCAATACTACTAGAGTAGAGAAATAACTTTGACTAGTCTGAATTATACTAGCTTCTAACATTTTTGCAATCATATGTTCAATTTCTCTCTTTTGGACATAATGATATCTATAAGGCCTGATGTTTAAAGGAACACTTCCTGGAATCAAATGAATAGCATGATCATGATCACGAATAGGTGGGAGTCATTTGGGAGTTTCAAACACCTTGAAATGATTTTCCAAGACTTTTTGGAGATCTACAGAAATAGATGATTTTGATGTTGGAACTTCTAGTGAGCATAATTGTGAAATTATGCCTCGTTGTTCTTTCTTCAGAAGATTTGTCATGACATAAGAGCTTATTATCTTTCACAACTTCACTGTCATACCCTGTAATTTGACTTCCTTTCATTTTGAAAAATATTTCAAGAAAATTTCTTGAAAATTAAAAGCTACCATCCCCAAATATTGTAACCACTGTACTCCTAGCAGAACTGTAATATTCCCAAATGGGGAAATGCAGAAATACATGCACTAAAAACACATTTTTCAGAAATATATGCAATAATAGTTAAATGCAGCCCATGGCTCCATTCATTTATACATTATAACAGCCAAATACAAAAGGAGATCTGAAACAAATCATGGTAGCTTAGTTAAACAAGCCTCCCAAGCCATAATAGTCCAAAAATCATGCAAAAAGAGGGGTTGCAACCATGGATTAAAGCTAGAATACCCTAAAAACATTATTTTATTTCTCCTACAATAGAAGTAGATTTTACATCAGCTCTAGAGCTGCTATGTTCATAAAAATTTAGATCTATATCAGATCCATGCACTACACAAGCTCCTTTATAGAACCCCCTTGGTGTTTTTAGCAAAACGCCTAGTACAAATTGTAGATCTGAGACTTAAGGTTGCATATATACTAAAATATTCATATCTAAAAGGTGGATCTGATCTGATATGAAAAATATTATGAACTCCTCCAATAGATCTCTAAACTAAAGGGTAGATCCCCAACACTCAGAAAATCACCTCTCCAATGGTGTGTTGAACTACCCTGCAACTGCTCCTTCAGAAATTACGTAGATTTGGATCTCTTTTGCACTGTGGGGATGAAAATATAGTTGGCCTCATGCCAAGATCTGGAAATGAATCTCAATTCCTTCAATTTTGTCCTTCGAATGGAGTAGAATCCTCCTCCACTGAAAATGAGCACTAAAATGGCCTAGATCTGAAGATCTAGTCTCCACTTGCTGTAGCTTACTGAAACAGACAAACCCTCAATAGGATCTGTGCTGTCAAATAAAGGTGAAGCTTGGCCCTAAGCGAGATAGTGGAAAATATGATGCAAGACTCCTCCAAGAGCTATTCAGTGGAAGAGGTGGGATTCCTGATCAGGAACACCCTATGCTAAACAACACTCCATCTCAACTACACAGCAAGAGAAAGAAATATGTCTAAACAGAAAATATATTCAGAAAATAATAATCATAAGCTAACCTCATATGTTTTCCATCCTCTTCCTTATAAGCAATGTGAGCCTTCTCACCTTGGGTCCCACTCATTAGGGTTTCGATCTTCATGTAGTTAATCTCCCTCCAAAACTGCGTTGTCCCATCGTCAATGCCACTCCTCCATAATAGTGTTGTTGGATTTGGTCAACTTTGACTTATTCTCCATGCAATGCCTCCTTCCAACTCAAGGTGGCTTTATTATAACTATCTAGAGTGATCCATATTCCCATTGGGTTATCTCCATTAATGTTCCACTTCCTCCATACTAGCTTTGTTGACTTGGTCAAACTTGACCTTGTCCACTTGCATTAGCCTTTGCTCACACATGAAGGTGTCTTATCCAGTTATGAATATGATCCCTTTTCCCATTAAGAGGGATTTTATTGCTTCTAAAATATTTATGGGCCTCCCTACCCATTTATTCATCTAACTATGTGTTAAGAGAAAAATCAATATTCCAATTAGCTGCATGTTAAGTTAGGAATATTACAGTCCTCCCCTCCCAAATGTTGCTTGTCCTCAAGAAAATGAAAATATAGAACTGAAGAGCCTCTCCTCTTCCTCCTGTAGCATCCTCAAGTGATAAGCTCCCCAAAAAAACAAGATGCTTTCTCATCAATGTGTTCTCAATTTTTTCCTCCCATGTGTATAAGTATGCCTTTGGTGAAATATCCGAATGGATCTCATCATGAAAAAGTGGGATATCCATGGAGACAACTATATGTGGTCTAGAGGCCTTCTTGAGCCATGGAACCTGAAATATATTGGGAACCATAATTCCCATGTGAAGCCTCCACCCCTAAGCTATCATCCACAAAAAGTGAGTCACCCTCAAACATGGTGACTCCTGAAACATCTCCTCCACCTTAGGCTCTTGCAAAGAAGGTGGGCTGCATAGATGAATATGTGGGATCAAAATGTCCATTCCATTTTGTCTCTCTCTCCATTTATGATAAGTGTATAGCTGTTGTTGAATATGGGCTGCGATAATGTTTACTTCATGGAGAAAAAAGTCAATAGGGTCCTCAATGTTCCACTCTTTAGCTCTTGCCCAAATCATTCCATACAAAATGAATATGATGTTTCCATGATATGGAATCCAAATAAGAAAATTACTGAAGGTTTTACATAGTTTTGGAAGGAACCAATAGTTTCTCAAGTATTCGCAACGTAGTTTTGCCTACTTCATTTTCAAAACATGATGTGGTAAGTTGTCTCCCAACAAATTGTTAGTTGTACATGTCATCACACTTACTAGTGAACATTAAATGGCATTTTATATCAACTCAACATAGAAAAAACAGTTCAAAACTTGCCCAAAGCCATACAAGAGATGGATCTCTCCATCATAGATTTTTGTCCCAAAATGACCATGAAGCCCAAATATAGGCTTTCCCTCTTGCGGAGCAATGCACTGTATAGACATGGTAAGAGAATGAAAATACTATGTTAGATAATCGATAAGTGAAAAAACACAATTATTACCATGTAATAATAGTAATATGATAATAAGAACCATGAATGAGCCCTCCATAGTGATATGACATAGTCCCATGAAGAGGAATGAACTCTGTGCTGCAAGTAGATATCCCTTCTTATGCTTGAAAATCCAAGTCAAGAAGATCATATCATGGTAATAAAAGTCTCCATCAACTACTCCATCACTCTCATCTACTTGATGCCCATCAAGTGCATCATCTGTGAAGTGATCCTAGGGACACTCCATCAACAAACCCAAGTTCCCAAGTGACAACATTGTTGGCCTTTGTAGTAAGGCTCCTGTCATCTCATAGCTCCATCCTTTGACATACCACATGTCAAAGCCATCACTCATAATGATGCTATATATGGGAGATTCCTTCCCAAGTGGAACTACCTCCTGATCCTCCAAGGCTAAGGAGTAGCCCCTTTGCATCATGATAGTGCCACCTCCTACTCCTACAAAATCATGCAAGATATGGGAAAAGATCAACCCTTACTCTCTCAAGATCAACCAAAGAAACAACAACTTTTGTTGCCTCCCCACACCATCACTATATAAATCATGGAGAAACAACATGATAGTTGATACAAAAGATATCACATCACCCCAATACACCCAAATACTTGATGTCATATGATGTAAGTACCATACCAAGTTCCATCCACCAACCAACTCTTTGAAATAGAATGTGCCATCGGATGACCAAACTCTTTCAAGGGTAACGAACGTAGTCTTGCCTCCTGCTTCCCGGTGTCATAAATATGCAAGTGGCTCCCCAACCTCTTGCTCATCAACATCACCCATCCAACCAATGGTGGGTGTCTATCATCATGTCCAAAAGTGGCATTCCTCCAATGGAAAATACCATCCTCCCAAACCATATTTTTTTCTTTTCATTTCATGGGTTGCTGAAATTCAATCTCCTGGAGATTTCCAAATGAAGACCACTCGTCAATGACCAAATTGACCCAATAAGGATCCAAATATACTGAAGGAAAAAACTTCCCAGTGAGAAATGAAGTGCTCATCAAGCAAGATCCATCATCATAATGGAAGATAAGATGTCTCTCATCAACCATCTTCCTATCCTCTGTTATGCATGTAGAAAGGTCATTGGTATGCTCCAATAATGGTCAGGCCACCAACCCAGCACTACTACTCAATGATAGCATTTTTGATCTCCATGATGGTGCATCTATTGTCTTAAGATCATAATCAATGTTGAACGCATAGTTCTATATGACATGGTTTAGGACAATACTCATCCCATCATCCAAGAATCTACACTCCAACCCCAAGAGTTGTGTGCAGCTCAAAAATGATACACTAGGATGATTGTATGTCTCCTCCTCGAACAATTCAAGGTTGCTTAGTGTAGTAATAGTCCGTTGCTCCAAATCAGCAATGTAATTTGACCCTAGGTCATGCAACGATACATTCCCACAATCCTCCATACGATGTGCTGAAGTAACAAAAAATGGAAACATGTGCATACCTTGGTAAATATTGGGAACATCTTGTACTGCTACAAGGATTCCTTCTTCCAGTCTGATGGATTCCTCAACTACTGATGAAGATGGCTGCTCTTCTGTGGCTGCATCAATGCTGGTACAGGTGTCCTCCTCCTCATGCATCTCCGGAATGGTTCATTGGACTCTATATGTCAAGAGATCAAGACTACTTTGCAAAGGTGTAAGTGTTCTTTCTCCTAATGTAAGTGCTCTTGCAACAAGTGCTGGTGAAGGCTTCCTCTCTGCTAACTTCTTCTTGTCAAACTTCTTGATCAACGTTTGAGAAAAATCTGCAAATGCAGTTACTCTTGCATGACTCAAATGACTGAACAACCAAATGTTTGCTTCGCCCTCAAGGTGCAGCGCTGCAATCTCAACAACTTATTTCTATACTATTGGATGTAGTAGGAAAAATTCCTCCAACATCCTTCCCTAGGCCCTTGTTGTGCATGAGGATGACCCATCAAAGGTAGATAATAGAAATATAATTCTCTCTTTTCTTCTATTGCTGCAAGGTCTCCTTTCTTCTTTGAGCTAAATGAACTGTGAGAGAGTTAGATTCTCCTTGAAAGCGCTAGGTTGAGACTCATATTCAGCAAGATACTCACTTAGTATCTCAGATCTAAGTGTTCTCCATCTCTATGCCTCTTGTCTTCAAAATAAAAGGCCATAACATGTTTCTTTGGAGATCTATGCAACACTGGATATTATTTTTACTGATAGGAAGTACATCGACCTTCCTCATCTTGAAACCCTAATGTGGTTTCACTTCTTTTCTCCATTTTTATTTTCTTGGCCTCCTGGGCGAGGTCCTTTTTAGATCTGAAAAGAGATGAGATGAAACTCATTCCTTCCATTATTCCTATCTCTTTCACCTTCTCTTATTTTTTTCTTATAGCATATTGGCTGAAAACTCACAAGCTGAGCCATTATGCTCTGATACTATAAACTTTGGGTGAATTCCTACCAATGCATTACACTATATGGTCAGATTCATTTCTTCCTCTTCTAGGGTTGGTTCCTGGTGTATATCCTCTTATTTTGAATATTCTTGTTCATTTTCTTCTTCCTCTTCACAATATATGTAAAATAATTTTTTCTCGGCACACTTATGTCCTTTAGTGTATTTTCTATCACAACTGTAGAAAAACCTTTTTTCTCTTTTTTGTTCCAAATTTTGTGGTTTCAACCTTGTAGGTTGTGGAATTCTAGGTATAGTAACACTTCCATCTCTATATATGTGAGTGGGAGGCTTCCTTGTTGCCATAATTTTATATTCAATTTTTCTTGCCAAACTGAATGCCTTCTCCAATGAATCAGGTTCCCAAATGAAAAATTCATGTTGGATGTTATCCTTTAAAGTCGCACTGAAGACATCAATCATGGATTCCTATGGAATATCAGCTACCCTTATATTCAATTTTTTGAGATCCTCAATGTGCTCCACCACTGAACCCTTTTGTTTTAGATTTATCAATTGGCTAAAGAAGGTGTTGCTTTTTGTATCCTCATAATGTGCTATCATTTCCTCCATAAAAATTGACCAAGTGACAATTTTTTTATGGGAGAAAAGCCATTGATACCATACAAATTTATTTGGTTCTAAATGTAAAGTTTCAATGCGTAATTTTTCTGTGTTTTTCACATTATTGAGATCAAAATATTTCTCCATATGTAATATCCATGTTACGGGATCCTTGCCATAAAACTTTCTCATATCCATATTTGGAATATGGTGGTTCTTCCATCCAACATTAGAGTTCATGAAATCACAATTAACATTTTTTTTTCTCATCATGAGTTTCCTATGCTATCTTTTACCAACTTTTCCAAACCTTCGATGTCTAATTTTAGATCATTCTTCATGTTTTCCATGTTGTCTTTCATTTTTTCATTGATCTTAGCTTCCATTCCAACTTCCATGCCATCCATCTTAGCCTCCAAACCATTCATCTTAGCTTCCACGCCTTTCCTCAAACCATCCATCTTAGTTTCCATGCCTTTCTTCAAAACTTCCATTTCATTTTTTGTTGTTCTTTGCGATAGCGAAATTTGGTGCAATTGCTCTTGTAATTTTGATATCTCATGTTGCATTTCTTCGTCTTCATGAGTCGTAGTAGAGCCTTCTGAAGGATTAATGGCTGTTGAATTATTTTTAGGGGGAATTTTAGAACCCAGTACTCATATCTATTCTTCAATATGCCCTTGGAATAAATTCAAACTAATATTTTCAAATGAGACTTATGTGATTCAAAAAAAATACACACATTTTTCTTGTTTTTGAGGAGCTCGATATTGAAACTGAATTATCTTTGTGATTTCAGATCTTTAATATCTAAAATTGGGCCCTATAGTAGCTCTTTGAATCTTCTTTCGAATTCCATAGGTCTAACCTAATTTGGATTCTTCAAGGAAAAGTTATGCCAAATCTCCCACAATGACATAATTATGGACTGGTTCAGTAGAGTGACCTTGTACAGTGTGTCACGCGTCATTGTTTCCTCCTTAAGCTCTAAAATTGATCCACAAGCAACTATAGTCTGTGTAATTGCATCCAATTTTTACATAATTGCAAGCCAATGCTCAGAGAGAGAGTTATGACGATTTTCCCACGGTCACCTCTTTGAGATTAAATTTGGGAGCTTGAAAAATCCCTAACTTCCATAGACCCTATCTCCAAAAATATTGTGAATCAAGCTCTAAAATGTTTCGAAAATTTTCCTCAGGATTACGGCTTCGCTATGTAAAATTTCAGCTTCTAAACCCTTGTAGAAAAAAATTTATATCACAATTTTCACAATGACCTGTTTAAGTTAAATTCAGGAGCCTGTAAAAATCCCTAACTTGCACAGATCATATCTTTGAAAATATTGCAAACCAAGATCTGAAACATTTCCACGAAGTTTCTCACGAGTTCGACTTCCCTCTATAAAAATTTCAACTTCTGAGCCTTCGTAGAAAAAAATTTATAACAAACATTCCATAATGACCTCTTTGGAGCAGCGAAACCCTATAATCCAAAGCTATGATACAAAATTTTATGAAACCAGCTCCAAAAATAGAAGAAAAGAGAGATTAACGCCTTAGAAATAGCCACTTCAAGGGGGAAACCTCCAATACATTACATAAATGAACAATTCTTGAATGATACAAATGACCAAAACCTCCTTCTATATATATGAGTCCATTGGCCCACAATATAATCCTAGTCGACCTAACAATAATAATGTAAGGGCACAATAATAATAATATTGGGGTTACAGGGGTACAACAATAATAATAAGGGGGCTACACTAATAACAATAACATACTAAACTATTAATATAGGGACCTAATAGACATAGTCTGGAAAAACATGGTTTGAAACCTTCTAGGAGCATTTTGAGACGTCAAACGATGTTTTTTGCGGGAAATTTTTTTTTTGTATTTCACATGACACCTTTTTTCTCCTATTCTACATGCAAATAATTTCCCAACGGTGCAACAATTGTGTTAATCAGAGTCTATATATGAAAGTTATGCCACTAAGAATTTGAGCTTTCTATTATCACCACCAAAATTCGAGAGGATGGCATGTCAACCCGCATTGTGCATGAAAAAGGGTCTAGACACATGACTATGATGTAGAAGAATCTAAAAGGATCTGTATTGTAACTTTGGTTAAGATTGAGGTAGACAAATCTAACCACTACTAGGCTATCGCGTTGTGCTATAACCTAGCCACTAGAAGGAAAAGGGGTTCCATTGTTTTGAGTGCATTTTTTCCATAGCTGAGAGAAATTGTTGCATAGGTGTTATTTTCTTTCCTTAATAGTTTTCACATGTTTTATTTTTCACTTTGCATAGCGAGGGGATCATGGGGGGGGGAGGAAACCCTCCCTATCAGAGGGTTTACAGGGGGGCGATAGATGCCCTGCATAGGGTCTAGGGTAGCACCCCAAGATTTATTTTTATGCGGGCCTAAGGATGAGGTCGGGGAAAATATGGTGGGAATACCTACTGATGATTGTTTGCATGTGTTTTTCACATGGTTTTTGGAATGATGGTTTTATTCCCATGGTATTTTTTAGATCTGGTTAAAGGACCTACAGTTATGTTCTAATCAAGGGCTAGTGGATTGGGGTTTATGAATGCTTTAGAATGTGTATATATGTATTATAAAATTGAAAGGAATATAATGAAAAAGCAATTTGGTAGCCATAGTTTTGGGATCGAGGGGAAAATCTATGTGTATATTTGTTTTAGGTTCTCACCATTTTAAATTTTTTCTCTTTTTAAGAATTCATTTGCAATTAATTTCTGTATACGGTTAAAACCTACATTTGGTATTAGATCCATTTCAGCTTCAAGGGGGTGCTTTTACTACTGAGGGGTTTTTCTCAGGCTTATGGTAGACCTTGTTAAGTGGGATATCTGTAGGACTGATTCTTGTAGTGAAAGAAGATGGTGAAAAATGGGAATATAAAGATGAGGAAAGTCAATGGACAAAGTTTTGAGTTGTGGAAGCTCAATATGGAGGATATGTTGGTGGAAAGAGATCATTGGATCACTATATATCCAAGTACGACACCAACTAGGATCTTGACAGAATACTAGGAAAAGTTAGATTAGAAGGTGAAGAGAATAATACAATTGTGTCTCTTAAATTAAGTATGGCTAAATGTATCAGGGGAAGCTATGATGAAGCCTTTGTTGGAGAAGTTAGGGACATTGTACCAATCTAAGTCTCTAGTGAACAAAATAGTCATGCATAAGAATTTGTAGAACTTGAGGATGAAGGATGGAGACTCAGTGAAAGAGCATTTGAATGTCTTTAATATGGTGGTAAATCAATTTTTTATCTTTTTGTATAAAAATATTAGATGAATATAATTTCATCAGTTTTTTTTGTTCTCTACCAGATTCATGGGATAGTCTCGTTGTTGCAATAAGTATAAATACAACTATCTTGAAGTTTGATGAAATATTTTCGACCTTGTTGTGAGAGGAGATGAGATGGAAAGATATGGAGAGCCAAAATTTATATGACTTTTCTGTAAGAAGACGGTCTTATAACGGAGAAAAAAAAAATTAATTCCTCGAGTGGGAGATCTAAATATAGAGGGAGATTTAAATCTCTAGGAAAACCTGTAAAGGTATGATGGAAATGTAGAAAATAAGGACACTAAAAAAATGATTGTAGATCTAAAACTCCTGAGAAAGGAAAGGGATTTGATGATGCTCCTTCTGCAAAGATAAAAGCCACTTCAGATGAATGCGAGGATGTGTACTTGACTTATTATTGAACTACACATGTATATCATGAGACATGGTTGACTGACTTAGGTGAATCCTTTCACTTTACTCCCAATAAGGAGTGGTTATGAAAGTACGAGAAATATGATGGTGGTAATGTATTCCTAGGAAGTGACAGGAGGGAAAAAATCATGGGACGCGGGAAATTCAAGATGAAGTTGCAAGGTGGAAGGATTAGAACCCTTCTTGGTCTTCTTCATAATCCTACATTGGCCAGAAATATGATTTATGTAAGCAAGATGGATGATGTAGGTGTAAAAACAATGTTCGAGAAATACACCTGCAATATGGTTTGGGGAAGAACTGGTATTATTGCATGGAGTTTGAATTGAAACTTTGTGCAAAATTATAGGTAGAACTATTATTGATGGCTGCAACAATTATGTGGTTCCTGAAAGTGGAGCTAAAAATCTAGTGGTCTATGGAGAAAAGACCATGTTGTGGCATCAAAGACTTGGCCATATTGGAGAAAAGGGCCTTAGAATACTACATGATAATGGTATGGTAGAAGGTATGTATAATTTATCTTTGGATTTTGATTTTTTTGAACATTATGTATATGGGAAGACGAATTGGGTGAGTTTCCCTCTGGTGCCAAGAGGGATAAAGGGACATTAGAGCTTGTGCATAAAGGTGTATTTGGACCTCTGTCGATTCCATGACTGGGAAATTATGTGTAATATGTCTCATTTATAGATGAATTATCTATGAATACATGGATATATTTCCTTAGGAATAAATTTGAAGTATTTGATAGGTTTAAAAACTTTAATTCCTTGGTGGAAAATCAGACAAAGAAGATGATCAAGGTGTGGAGGATAGATAATAATGGAGAGTTATGCAAGAAGGAATTTGAATACTTTTGTAAGAAGTGTGATATATCACTGCAAAAAAATACTCCATACACACCTCAAAAAAATGAGAATAATGTTGATGGAAAAGACAAGAAGCATGCTCACTAGTGTTTGTTTGAGATAGTAATTTTGGATAGAGGTAGTGGATATTGCATGTTACTTTTTTAACAGATCACCTTCATCAACGTTGGAGGATAAGAATCCACATGAGGTATGAAGTGGTAATAAAACATCTCCCTAAAAAATTAGGGTATTTGGTTGTGATGCATATGTACATTTTCTAAAGGAGAAAATAACCAAACTCAATAGTAAATCTAAAAGGTGCATCTTTATTGGGTATAAGGACGGTTTAAAAGGTTATAAGATTTGGAACCCAAAAACAAGGATGGTTGTCTACATTTGAGATTTGATTTTTATAAAGGTGAAATTTATTATTAAACATGAAGACCAATCAAACGAACCTTAGAATATAGAGTTTGAGCTGAAGGAGGAAGAATTAGACTCCACAACAGAACATGAATTAGAAGAGGAAGAGGCGCACACTCCATTTTTTAGAATATTAGTTCTAGAGAGAAGGCATCCAAAGAGGTATATTCCATATCATTTTTGTCGAATTATTTTTTATCTAGTATTTATGATGATCCCATAAATATTAGGGAGGAAGTGCCTTTAGAGGATGGAAAACTATGGAAAGAGGCCATGGTTTATGAAATGGCATCTCTGGACAAAAATGAAGCATGGGATCTAGTGGATTTTCCGGCTAAAAGAAAACCTAGTGGCACAAAATGGGTGCTTAAGAAAAAGATTAATGCAGAAGGAAAGGTGGATAAATGAAAAGCTCAGTTCGTAGAAAAAGGTTACTCCCAGGTGCAGGGAATTTATTTTGGTGATATTTATTCTCATATTTCCAAATGAGCTTCTATTATATTACTTTTTATATATTTTTTATGCTTTTGATTTTGAGGTAGAAAATATGGATGAAGACAACATTTATTCATGGTGATTTGGAAGAAGAGATCTATATGAAGCAACTTGAAGTCTTTGCAGTGAAGGGAAAGGAATAACAGTGCGCAAGTTAAAAAAATATTTTTATGGACTAAAGCATTCACCAAGGATGTGGTATAAAAAACGTGATACATATATACGAGAACTTGGCTTCACAGGGAGAAAAACATATCTTTTTATGTATTTTAAATTAATTGGTGACAGTGTTAGTTATTTGGTATTATATGTGGATGATATGTTGTTGACTGGAAATGGAAAAGAAATTATCCAGGATTTGCAGACCCAATTGTCCTCCAAATTTTACATGAAGGATATTGGTGCTTCAAAACATATTTTGGGCACGGAAATGAAATCATATCAGAAAAAGAGGAAGCTCTAGTTAAACCTCAGGAAGTATGTTTGGGACAATATTAGAAAGGTTTAATATGTAGGATAGTAAACTGGTGAAGGTTCTTATTCCTTTAGGTGTAAATTTATATGTTGAACAATGTCCTAAGAAACAAGAAGAGGAAGAGGACATGCCCCGTGTTCCATATGTCATTGTATTTGGTAGCCTCACGTATGCAATGTTATGTACTAGACCGAACATTGTACATGCAGTGGGATTATTGAGTATGTTTATGTCAAAACCAAGGAAGGAGCATTGTACAAGAATGAAGCGATTTTTCAAGTATTTGTGTGGCACTAGTGTGTATGGTTTGTGTTGCCAAGGAAGACCAGGATTGGACAAAGTTTTGTAAATCCATAGCTTTGTTGATGGAGACTAGGCTGGAGATTTGGATCAAATAAGATCTACAAGTGGGTGTGTGTTTAACCTATTTTGAGGAGCATTTATTTGGATGATGAAGAGGAAGTATGTAGTGGCACTTTTAAATACATAGGTAGAATAAATGTCATCCAGTCATGCAAGCAAGCAAACAATTTGGTTGCAGATATTGTGTTCAAGTATTTGGTTGGTACAATGAGATATAAGGATAGATTGTGATAGTCAAAGTGAAATTTTATTGGCAAAGAGCCCTGATTATCATTCAAAGACAAAGCACAATGATGTTTAGTGTCATAAGTGAGGGATATGGTTGAAGAGAAAAAGGTTTTGTTGGTAAATGCGAACACTTTGAAGAATGTTGCAGATTCATTGAAAAATTCCATGAGCACTGAGAAGCTTTATTTGTGTAGAAAAACAATGGGAATTTCAACATTGGACCAATGACTAAGCTCTCTTGTGACCCAATATTTGGAAATAAAAGAACAAGTGGGTTAAAGTTGGGTATGTGTTATCTTATTTTCATTACTATTCACACACGGTGTATGTTGTGTCGGGCGTAGTGGGGTGTCATAGGGGGGAAGGTAGCCCCCCTGCATGGGGTTCAAGGCAGTGCCCCAGGATTTTTTTATTTTATTGTATTTTATTTTATTTTTGTTTTATTTTATTTATGTGGACCCAATAATAGTTGGATGGACTGAAGAATGGGGGGCCAGCCCAAATATGGAAATCATACCTACCCATGGTTTTGTGCATGGGTTTGCACATGGTTTTTGGCATGATGGTTTTATGTCCATGGTATTTTGCAGATATGGTAAAGGGAAATATGGTTGTGTTCTAATATAAGGTTAGTGGATTAGGTTTTGTTACATTCCATTTTGTCACATCAGTCAAAAAGGCCCACAAACTGGATCAATAAATATTCCGAAACATTTTGTCATCATCCCTTCACAAAGCCCTGAGCATGACCTCCCCCAAAAGTCTGTGTTTTTGGGAAAATTTTCTTAAAAAAATTGTTTTTAGCCCGAACGCACCTTGCCTCCTTGGCTAGCTTCGTTCAACACATGTTGCGTGATTTTCCACATACGTTGTTTAGAACATGTTGTTGCCTTCTGCAGGTTGCTGATTCTAGAAATTTGGGAAAATATAAAATAATTATGAAGCTTCCCCTTCCACAACTTTAAGGTAGTTTTAAATATTTACCATGGAAAAAATAGATTGAATTCCTATCTAATCCTATAATGGAGACCTCATCTATTATCCCTTGAGCTCATCGTCCCATCATATGTGGATCTCAAACCCATAATGGTAATCCTAAACTACCACACTCATCCTATAATTTCACTTCCTTCCATAACATTAGGGTTGGATTTTGGAGATTGATAGTGCCCTTATGTTGCTGCCTTGAACCTAAATTATTCATCATATTCATGATTAGGGTTGATATTGATGTTTTATTTGTGACAAGGAAGGACAAGTCGACCTGGGGAGACATCTACAAAGGAAGCTAGTATTTGTGGTTGTAAAATATCTTGTATTTCTATTAATACAAAGAGTATCTCGTTTTCCCATATTTTTTGTGATATGTTTGCACTCATGTATTTCAATGCCATGTTGATTCATTGAATAAAGATGCTATATTATTCTACTCGTATTTTGTGAATCCTTTGCTTTTTTTAGTCGTGTGTGCAGGTTCTAATTATAGCACCTCAAGCTACAGTTGGAGCTTACAAGCGAGGAGGAAAGAAAGGCTTGCTTATGGTTCCAGGCAGGCTTCTTTCCCATACTTTAATTTATCTAAGGAAAAGTTTAGGATTTTTTTCTTCAGTTGTTCTAGATTATACGACTAGATCTAGGGAATTCACCTTTGTCTGCAATCGTGAAAATTCTGCATAACGGGGTTTATGAATGCTTCATCATGTATATATATGCATTGTAACATTGAAAGGAATATAATGAAAAATCAACCTAGTAGTTCTGAATTTGGGATCTAGGGGAAAATATCTTTGCATACTTGTTTTATGTTTTCACCATTGTATATTTTTATATTTTTAAGAATTCGTTTGCAAGTAATTTATGTACAAGCTTAAAACCTACAAAAATATATAAGAGGAATAAGAGGTAGAGCACACAAGGAGGATTAGTTCACTGTAGTAGCCCATGGGCCACAGGTCATACTTCATTGTACTAGCAACCATATTTCCATTCAGAGAAAGAGAGCAGAATGACCTCATCTTCCAGGTGGGTTTTTCTCCCCAAAGGGTTTCCTAGAGCATATCCTGTGTCAAATGTGTGTGTGAGCTTTCATTTTTTCCTTCCCTATTTTATACATAATTTTCATCCGCATGCATGCACTATTAATAGTAAATATATAGATCCAAAATTCTAATAAAACTATATTAGTGTATAATTCCAGTAATCGAGACTATTTGACATTGAGATTTTTTTTTCAAAGCTGAAGAGGACTCTAAGAAAATCACAAATGATTTTCAACTGTGCACCTATTAGAATTTATATCTACTAAAATATCATGGGTATGTAGAAAACCATTCTATTCATGCAATCATTGCTCCTGATTTATGATTCTAATACTCAAAACAATCAATCCTCAGTACTTACACACAAATTCCTCTGTTGCGTCCCTGAATGACGCAATCACCTAAAAATCAATATTCATGGGTATGCATTGATTAACAAGTTGTATTCATATTTTTTTGTGTTGCAGTATTATTGGTCAAAGTAAATTGGATTAGGAGGTTCATAGAAGTACCAATCATTACACTTCATTTTCGGATGCCTTTTTTATGTAAACAAAGATATGCATCAACAAAGAGAAGGTAGTTTGGAAGCCTCGAGATATATCAAAAGTTGGCTTCAAATATAAGAATCGTAACATAATTAGATATGGTGATCAGATTAATGCATAATCAAATACCAAGGGACTATGGGAACTAATGACATATTTATATTAATTGTGTCGCGTCTTCTGACCACTATTGCCTCTAACTGACTCTTTTATATGTATTATAGCTTAGTTTATGAGAGAGGTGATTGTAAATTTTGAAAATGTTTTGGAATTTAATAAAAATTGAGAAAATTAAGTTAAATATCTATCTCACTTTTGTTAATTAATTTTTGAAATATTCCTTAACTTATATATCAAAATAAAAAAACATACATGTGATACACTATTTCAGAGAGGATTGCAAAATATGAGTTTGATTTGGATCAATTTCTTAAGGGATATTTGTAGCACTATTGTATAAAAGTAAGCATATCAAAATGTTGGCTTGAGGGGTCTTGACCCAGGTTTAGATTTTATGGAGAAACAAACAAACCCTCCAACTACTAGCCCTTTCGGAAATGACCTACATGCACAAATCAAAGTCTCACCCGAAGTAGTATGGGGGGGTGATAGAACCAGGTTTCTGCACCCTGAGAGATAAAATAATGAACTAGTCCTAAGCAGCTCGAATGCAGACTTGTACCAATCATAAAAAGATCTGCACAATAAAATAAGGTAGAATCACATAACGTGCGCAGCTCTTAACAAAAAAATACCAAGTCGTAGATCACTTCAGTGCAGATAAGAATAAAAAAACCAGATCCATATATAAACAATGCAATTAGTTAAGAAAATTTATCGATCATCAATAAGCATGCATATCCATAACTGATATCTTCGCACAATAATCACTAAGCAACATAAAAAAATGTGATCTTAACAGAACATAAAAATTAAATAACTTAGATCAATCACAACAAGTTTGCAAAAATATGTTCTTTATATTAATTTCAGATCCTTTCAATACATATTGGACTTTCCTTTACACATAGCCTTTTCATGCACATGGCCAATAGAGTCTGCACGCATCTAGGACTAGGTCTTCATGCACACAACTATTAGGAGTATTTGAACCCTACCCAAACAAAACCCTTCACATGTATTACATATGCATAAGCTAAGATCCAAAATATTACATTATATTACTACTTTCCCTATACCTGATCTATCTATTTATATTCCTTTAGCGCACAGATACTATGGTCTCAAACCATGGTTTGAGGCCCACAATTTACCCTTAAACCCATTTACATAAAAATTAGGGACTTTGAACCACCCCAAAGCTGGTTGAATCATTCTCACAACAAACATATGAAATATGTAAAAAAATTACATAAAAAAGTGTGCCCAAAGGGACCCTGCTCCAAGAGGCCCCGAACACAAACATGCGACTCGGCATGAGTCACTAAGGTGTATTATCCTTGAGCTTGGCTTGTAGCGTGCTGACAAAAGCTTTTAGAGGGATAACTAATTCCAAACTTTCTGCTGCAGTGCCCTGCAGTTTTTGAACTAAAATTTATGTGGTGGGCTCTTCAGTGGCCATCTCGATGATGCGCTATGTCTGGTGAATAGTCTTCAAAGTGTTATCCAGCGTTTGTGAAAGTTTAAGAGCCTCCTCGGCCCAAAATTTCATACGTTCTTCCAAAAATGGTTCATTTCAGCACAACTCTTCAATCTATGTTTGTATCGTCTGACACTCTTGCAGATGAGCTAGGCATTGAGTAAGAAACAAGATTGGTGCCACTATCGTGATCTCTTCAAACTATTGTTCCTTCTGATGCAACGCGCAACTATTGAACGACTGGATCATTTAGTAATGATGTACATACACTCATGCCTTTGTCTGATAGACTATCACACTGCGTAATTGCAGCAATGATACCGTCTCTGGCTTATTTCACCTCACCTGCTCGTTGGGCACAAACTTGTGGTGGAGTCTCCAGTTACAATTTTCTCTGTACATATTTAATTTCTTGTTCATACTCTGTTTTGACTATCTTCACCTCAGCATGTGAGGATTTCAACGTGGCAACCAATCCTTATAATTTATCCTCTAGCATAGTTGTGGCCAGGAAAACTAGAACATCTTGAAATAATTGAAGGATTTTTTCCTCTAGCATAGTGCGCTGGGCTTCAACGATGTGGAATGTTGCTTCAGCTTCATTTTTGGTGGGCTACTTCCGCCTGCTTTTGAGATTCCATTGTATGGGTGTGTGAAGTAGCCTCTCTGTACTAAATTTCATCTATGATCATCGAGTGCATTAAGTGCAGCTTCATTGTAGGTAACAAAAAAATATTAAGATTTATATCACTTGTTTCTTGGAATTGGGCACGCCGACTGGCGTCCACCTGAATGGCTGGCATGCGGATTTGGACAAGGTGGTCATCCTTGGTGGTTGGTAATGCAACATCTAATAGTTGAGAACTTGTTACTTAAGCGATATTCTAGCTTGCTTGATCTACAATCACTTGTATCTTGCTCACCTACATCTTTAGCTCTTGGATTCCAACCTGAACAAGCTCAAGTGTAGTCTTGTATTGCACCTCCATGTTATTCCAATGATCCTTGGTCGCAGATGTGATTGTGTTGGAAATTTTATGTAGATCATATTCTGTCAACATCAAGACCTCCTTCCTGGCCTCTTTGGAAAACTTCCTCTTCTTTCTTGATACCCAGTGGCCTGAGAGTCGCTATTGGCTCCCTTAGAAGTTTCTTCTTCTCCTGTGTGTTTCAGCGCAGACCCATTCTTTTATGGCTCTATGTATTTTTCAAGGTCGATGGTCTCGCGAGTGATAGTGTGCATTGCTTCTTTCTCTATTAGCTTCTTAGATTTTTTCATTGGCTAGATGCCAGTGCGAGGCTTCATTGGTGTGATAGGGGTTAACCATGAAGACGGTCATTCTGTCGTCACTCTAAGAAAACCATCCTCCGTAACTAAGTATGGTAACTCTTACCACAGTCCTTCCACATAGTCCTTCACACAGATGTGCATTTTTTGGAATGTATATTTGAAGTCATATACCATCTTGTATTGATCATATAATGCGAGAGACAGTCGCTACTTTGACTGTACAACTTGAAAAAGAGTGGCATCATAAAGAACACAATTTTTTTTATTTTCCCTGGCACGCACCAGGTCTCAAGAGTTCCAAAACATCGCATAGTGTGCAACCTTGCACATCTACACATCAATCTCTAGAAACTAAGTGTCTTCAAAGGTCTTCCACCAATCAACGCGATTAACAACGATAACCAAGCATAGTGGAACTACTTGCCTTCCTCATGTGCCTCATGCACATTTTTGAGAAAATCCTTACATAAATTGTTGGACCAGTTATAAATAACTTCCTTCTCGCACTATCCAGTGAGAGAAATGATGTGCGCAGACACCTCCTTTGGTATGCATTTGCACATCATCTTGTAGGCCAAGATGAGCATACTAAATCAGGCCATGGGATCATTTATTTCATCGACCACAAAACCATGGCTCTTCTGTGTGACTTGATATTTATTCTTAATTTGGTCTGTGACAGTTTTATCTTGGGCTTTTCCACTGAAATCAGTAATGGGGTCAGCTCCTTAAGAAGGCAGACCTGTGATCCTATGGATCAATGCAACATCAATGGGGATGCACTCTCCCAACCACAATGCATCATTGTGCATTAGTTTGAGAAAATCACTTACGAAGATGTCATTTATGGGGTTGTGCCAAAAATGAGGGATCTATCGTAAATTTAGCAGGCCTTCCTTGTGCAAACCTAGCACCCATATTTTTTGCTCGAGGCACACAATGACTCCTTCATAAGTGATTTGCTGGAGATACAACTCTGGCAGAAGCTCTAGGAATTGGTCAACATCTACAAATTCCTAATCGTCGAATCTATGCTGCAGTACTTTATCAAACATGTCCCCTTCCAACGGGACATTCTCGGGGATTAATGGCATACAGATGCTTGTGCGCACCTTCTCCATGACTTTAGGAATTCGAAATGAGGGTTTATGTGGCACAACATAACTCAGTAGCCACTTCCACCATATCCTCCTTTTCTTCAAGAATTGTTTCAGGGACCTCATCCATATGCCTTTTCAGGTTCTCAGCTGCAATAGGGAGTGACTTCGGTGTCTTCTCTCTCAGTGATTTTCGTGTACCAGAAGACTTCTCCTTCTTAGATTTGGAGGATGCAGGTGTTTCAGCAATTGGGACCTCAGATGTAGCATGATCATCTTGAGGTGTTGTGGTCGTCATAATTTCAGGAATAATGTATCCCAATGATTCTTAGTCCAATGCTTCCTTGAACCTCAGATCCAAACGAGACATAGACATAGTGTATGAAATGGAAATGAGGGAGCTCAAAGAAAAGAATTCACTCAAAAAGAAAAGGGAACTATCACGACCCCATAGGTCATATTCATACTTGTGGCGCCTCTTCAACGACTCCTTATGCATTAATGTGTCTCCATAAACGGAAAAAAGGTCCCAAATGTAGTAAACCCCCTTCATTAAATGTAACCTAGATGCTCCCATAAGTGGTAATAAATTTGTATTTTCCAGTTTTACTATTCCAACAGCTAGTTTTGACACCTTTGCGACCCATTCAACCTACTCACGTATCTACCGCATGCACGTTGCACCTGACTGCAAATATACTCTAGAGCTAAGGATAACCATTGACAAATCGACCCCCCCAACACAGCCTTATTGATCAGGTATTTCAAAGCATATCGGGTAGTGTCCTTCGCATCTCTTAATAACTGCAAACTCCTCTAACATTCGTCATCCCAATGGAATGTCACATCTGTTCTAATAAATTTAGTCATGGGCATAGTTACCAGCGCATAACTCGGAATGTGCTTCCTATAGTGTCTAACGAGGCTTATTAAGGAGCGCACTTGTCTGACATTCTCTAGAGGAGAAATCTAGTTTCTAGTGTCTGCACATTGTTACCTAGATTCAACAATTTTCAAATGTTTGTACTTCACAGTTTCCTTCATTGGTGCTTTGAAAATTTCTGGGATCAAAGCTTAACAAACTCAATAAAATTGTCTCATAAAGCTAAATGTAAGAATAAAACTCTTAGTTAGGGAAAACTATTCACTAGTGCCTTTGCGCAGCTCTGTCTCCAAATATAATTTAGTTTGCACCTTCTACAATGTGTCAATAAAAATATGAACCCATTTAGTTCTTGGTTCTATTCCCCATACCTGATTCCATCAATTTTAATGATTGGAAATTAAAACTGCAACCTCATCATGCATGAACATTCCTCCTATTTGCCCATATTCTCCTTACTATTTTCCCACCATCTTGTTGGAGTAGTGCATAAGACAAGATCCAAAGCATGGAATATTTGTCCTTCAGGTACAGTCCTTTCAATATCCTTCATAAACATGTTTACATCAGTTAATCCATCATAGTATGGAAAATCACGTACCTCAGATGTTATACATCACAGAGATCGGGTCACACGATTACAGTGCAGTGCAGATACCTCATGCAACTAGTTTTTCCAATTTTCGAGTTCTTCATCAGTGTCTAAGAAGCAAGAGTTGTCCTTATCCCACTTAATATTTCCATATACTATTGGATTAATCCAATATTCCTTGTGCAAGGTCAGCTTATAGATTTGATAAATCTCATCATTAGTGCGTATCGGTTCTGTATATATTTGTCCTTATGCAGGATCTAGAGGAATGATTACCTTGACTCCATTGATTTCAAATTCCATCCTCCTTTTCTTTAGATTGATAACACCATCCATGTTAATGGCCCAATCCAATCCTAGAAGCCCAGGATAGGGATCTGTATCATCTACAATTTATATGACTTCAAAGTCTGCCATCACCTTAACACCCTCTATACTAACCACAACTTGCAACAACCTCCCTAAAGGAATGATGTTCTATTGATTGGTCATGCACAGTTGAATGGTAGACCACTCTAGCTTTGGCTCTCCCATGAGTTTCCATGTTTTCTTAGGTGTAACATTAACATTTGATCCCATATATAGAATAACTTGGTCCATTTCATAAGCACCAATATGTGCGGTCATACACATCTCCCTACCCATTCTCTTCTTTTTCTTGTATATTTTATTGACCGTTCACTTTTCTACCATTGGTTGTTCCTTCTCTACGCAATTATTTATCAAAGCCTACAGATTTTATACTGCCTTTTTTTTGCGCAACAACTTTATACATTCTTGTATAAATGGTTTGATCTCTTCATCTCATCCTTCTTCCTTCATCGTTCTTCTTGAGGTTGATGTACTTATGTAAATTCCTTTCGTGCTTCAACAGATGTAGCCTTTGCGTGCTGAAGATTAAACCCTTCCTTATTGTCAGGTGATTTACGGATCCATACATCAGTGGCTGGTTTCTTTCCCTTATCTTCATTGGTGGGTACACTGCTCTTAGTAACTACATTCACAATGGGATCTTCTTCACGAGTTTTAACGTGAACCATATGAATATTTTGTGTTCGAGTTTGCATCTTCTTTTTTAGCATTTGATAAATCATGAGAAAGAAATATTCTATGACATGATCAAATTTTCTACAATGCATGCAGGACTATCATGTTGGATTCAGACGGTCGTGTGCATAATGGCCAACATCTTCACATTTATAGCAAATGACTTTTCCTCTGCCTCGGCTAGCTAATCCACCTCCTCTGCCTCTTCCTCTGCCTTGAAATCCTCTGTGCCTAGAAGGGGATGTTGTTGATGTAGGCTCAGCCTGCATTCTATATATTTAAACTTTATCTAAAATCTTATCATAAACACAAAATTTCTTCTCATCATTCCCTAATGACGAACACAATATTCAAAACAAGTGCTTCAAGTCAGGTTGATACTTTTTGATCCTTTGTTAGGAATCTGTGTCATGTAATCCAACAATTTGACATATCATGCACCATACAGGACTCTTTAATGGACTTGGACCTCCAGCATTCAGATAATTATTGAAGACAATACACTAATCTTTATGGCACCTAGAAGCTTTTCATTTTATGCACTAATCCTCTGCGCATAACTCCTTGCCCTTATCCTTGTGCAGGTTTTGAATTTCTAGGTGTGTGGCTTCCAACTGATTCTAAATTTGTTGGGTTCCCAACGCAACAGGTGTTGGAGTAGCCTCTATTTTCATAACGACCTCCACAACCTCAACTTGTGTGGAAATATTTTGCTGACCTAAGGGTTGGCACAGATGTGGAAGCAACATAGAAATGAATCATTCCTTTTTCTATGTATCATGAATAAAAAATCCACCATCTTTGATGGTGTGTTTTAGTCTTTGATCGGCCTCCCATACAGATTCATTAGCCTCCTAACGAATCTCCTTCATTTCTCTCACTAGTTGTGCATATGACTTTGTCTTCTTAAACTGATCTTTTAGGGTATATTTTATTTGTTCCAAGGTATAATTAGGGTTCTGTTGATCTTACCTGATGTACCAATATAATGCGACATATTGGAAAGAAATAGCTAACTAGGCCTTCCTAATATCAATACTTTTAACTTGTTGAGCCTGCCATACGACCTAAGTCTCAAACTAGAAGTGGTCAGTATCCTCATGTTCAATGCCTTCAAAATTAGGTAGCATCATTGATGCAACATGTCTACTTCTAGGGCAGGTGGTGGTGGTGATGGACTACGCAGTGGAGTGGGTGCTCTCTGATGTGAGTGCAGAAGTGGAGTGGGTGGGGTTGGAAGTAGACTCAAGGGTTTATGGTGTGATGAACTTTCTCCTTCAAAATCACTAGAGATACTAGTTTCTGGCTCACCTTCACTCTAAGATCTAGGCTTCAGAGGGCTATAAATAAAATTTTCAGAATCTTCGCGGTAAACTGTTCCATTGCATGTAGTTGGGCCTCTTCAAGGCATTCAAGAAATATGTTCGTACAAATATCCCCATTCACATAATTGAATTTTCAACAATGTTTTCAAAGAGAGCAAGAACATACCTCTAGGGCCTTTAAAAAGCCTTCTTTCTACTTCAGAATATGACACAAGTTGATCAATGGAAAATTTAGTCATGAGGCCTCCCAAGAGGCGATCAATCTAGTGATCTACCATGTGGGTGATATTATTATCTTGCTTCTTTACTTGGTGGATCAATTCAGGAGTCCACTCAGTGACTACATCCTATTTTATGTAGGTGTTGAATTTAACTAAGCACGGAAACGATTCCTGCAGCTCGTGTACAGAGGAGAAAAATAATATTTTATGCACTTTTGTATAAATATATTTTTCTACCCACGATTCATTAGATACCTTAGTACTTTGATTCTCTTGGAGTGTGAATTAAAGGATATTTCTATCCATCCAATCTTGCAATTCATTTCGTGAAGGATGCCACAACATCAAATCTTCCTCAAAATGATCCTGGTCTTGGCAACAGAACCATTTATTGGCTTGAGGGGTCCTAACCCAAGTTCAAAGTTTACGGAGAAACCAACAAACCCTCCAACTACTAGCCCTTTCAACAATGAATTTCTTGTGCAGATCAAAGTCTCACCCAAAGTGGTATGACGAGGTGCTGGAAGTAGGTTTGCACACCTTGAGGGAGAAAATAATGAAGTGGTCCTAAGAAACTCAAATGCAGATTGGTACCAATCATAAACATTTGCTCGCAATAGAATAAGGTAGAATCACAGAATGTGTGCAACTCTTAAGAGAACAAAGTAGAGTCGTAGATCATTTTAGCGCAAAAAATTGTAGCAGAACTAGATCCAAATCTAAAAAATTCAATCACTTAAGAAGATTTATCGATCATAAATAAGCATGCATGACCATAATTGATATCTTTGCATAATAATCAATAAGAAAAATAGAAAGAGTGTGATCTCAATAGAACAGAAACAATAAATAACTCATATTAATCATAACAAGTTTTCCAAAATATGTCCTTATATTAAGTTCAGATCCTTTCAATACATATCAGACTTTCCCTTAGACGTAGCCCTTCCACGCACACAACCAGCGGAGTCCGCACACAGCTAGGACTGGGTCTCCGCACACACAGCCAACAGGAGCCTTTCAACCCAACCCAAACAGAACCCTTCACATGTATTATAGACACATAAACATAGATCCAAAACATTACATTTCATTACTACTTTCCTTAGACTCGGTCTATATATTTATATTCATTTAGCGTGTAGATACTATGGTCTCAAAATATGGTTTAAGGCCCATAGTTTACCCTTAAACCCGTTTACATCCAAATTAGGTACTTTGACCCACCCCAAATCCCATTGAATCATTCGCATAGTGCGCATATGCAAAAATTATACAAAATTACATCAAAATGTGTGCCCCAGGGACCCTGCTACAACACAAACACATGATGGTACACTACTCAACATGATGTTGAGATATTAATATCATTGTTTGTTAAGTGTCATCAAATTTGATTATGTTGTTTTCTAGGTGTCATAGACAATTAATTTTTACATCAGTTTAGTTGAGTTTCACTCGAGTAATTTTTTGTTGATGTTTCTATGTATTCTATTTAACTATTTTGAATATTGAGAAGATAAATCTCTTCTCCATGATTTCTCTTCATTATTTTTCTTGGTATCAAAGCCCCAAGTAGCATAAGACTCCAGAGAGAGAAGTGTTCCATCAAAGTTTGGGAACACAAAGGACAAGCGGATTTGGAGGGCTAAAAATCCAATTCATGGATAATTTTCTTGATAAGAAGCTAGAAAAACGTGGAAATTTAAAACAAAAAATTTAACATGACTAGCACACTTGATATCTCTACTCAACTGCATTGATAAAGACAAACTTATGAAACAATAAAAAAAGCACCTCAACGCAGCATTCCTCTATCAAGAAGTGCATTGACCAATTAACACAACATAAAAATAAAATACTGGGAAGAGCACTGATCGCAAATCTTCTTATAACATAGTTGATAACAACTATCAAGAAGAGAAACTGCGTTAGACCATGATAAGTAAAAAACAATTCCTCAGCGCAACATTCTTCCATCGAGAAGTGCGTTGACCAATTAACATGGCATAAAAATAAAATATTGGGAAGAGAATTGACTGCAAATCTCATTAGAACACAACTGACAACAATTTTCAGGAAGAAAAGTTGCATTATACCACGATAATTGAAAGAAATATTTTCATTGCTTATGCCTCCGTGCATTGAAGAGAACTCTCCACTCTTCATTCAAACGATTCACCAATATTTCAAAGGTTTCATTTGAAGGTTTCATTTTAAACAAAGGGTTTCATATTTTAAGCAAAATCATTTATTTAAATTTTTCCTAAAATATTTTAAGTTTTTTCCTTGTTAATTTTTTTAACATTATTTTTGAAAAAGAGGTTATATTAAAAGTGCTCTCATTCATGACTTTAGAAAAAATTATTTTTAGAATTCAAAAAAGGGGATTTTTATTTAAAGAAATTCTAAAGGAATTTGAAATAAAAGGGAGCCTATTCAATTGGATTTTAAGGATTTAAATAAAAGGGATTAAAAAAAAAATAACTGTAAAAAGGTGCACATCTGCATTTGAAAAAATTTCTACTTCCAACTCTTTGCCACAAACTCTGACTTTTCTTTACAAACATTACGAGTTTTGGTCTTGAAGAATGAAGAAATTTCTGTAAGCCTAGGATTGTTGGGATACCTTGCAAAATGGTTATGTAGCGATGACCCAAGAACAACTAGTAGCCATGAATATTAATCATAGAAATTTAGCTACAAAACTAAGAGAGAAATACAACAAAGCAAAATGTTGGATACAAAACTCAATCGATGAATCTATCTTCGAAAAAATAACTATCTTATCAACAAAAAAATAAGCTTCGGATATTTGTAAAGTTTCATATCAAGGTAATGATACATTGAATACTGTTAAATTGTAGACATTGAGAGCTCAAGTTGAAACCCCGGAGATGACTGACATAGAGAATGTGGATCAGTTCATGACTAGAGTCATGGGAATAGTCAATCAGATCAAACTCATTGGTGAAACCATTATAGATCAGAATATTGCTGAAAAATTTCTTCAAATACTTCCGAAGAAATATGACATGATTGTAACAACCATTATGAAATCTAGAGATTTTACAACTTTCTGAGTAAAACAATTGACTAGATCACTTATGGCACACGAAAAAAGACTCAACATGGTAGAGGAATCCATGGAACAAGCTTTCAAAGAACAAATATCTCTTTATAGAGGCAGAGGGAGAGGATATAGAGGCGACAACAAGAGAGGCAGATGCAGATCAACCCATCATCATACATCAAAGAAATGGATACCTACACAAAACCAAACATAGTGATGAAGAACGTGGAACAAATATAATGTTAAATGTTATTATTGCAAGCATTAAATAAAATTTGAGGTATAAAATGTGGCTCCTAACAAAAATGGACAACAAAAATAAACTTTATAAGAACTAATAGGATTCAAGATGATGATGTCAACCATGGGGGATGATTCACCACTTTTGGGGTAAAAAAGTAACAAGATTAAAAAATAATAAAATAATAAAACTACATTTTCAACTTATCTCTCTAATATTTTACTCAAATTTTGAGCGTGAGTACTCGTTGGATGAAAAATTGAATTCTTTATCCAAGGAGTACCCATGTTGCATACTTTCGATGGACTCTGCTACACAAAAAATGAAAAATACATGAAAAAATGTGATTGCAATCACATTTCTCATGCATTTCTCATTTTTCTTGTAGAATGGTTCATCGAAAGTATGAAAGATGGGTAATCCTTGGACGAGGAATCAAATTTTTCATCCAACGAGTGTTCCCACTCGAAATTTGAGTAAAACCATAGGGAGATAAGTTGAAAAAGTAGTTTTTTCTTGTTTCCCTCTAATCTTTTGATGATATAATCTAACATTATTTTATTATTTCCACTATTATTTTATAATTTCCTTAGGAGACCCATTTTATACCTCAAAATTACCCTAATGAGATTTGGGCATTATGAACATGAATGCAGACATAAATAGTAAGATCAACAAAGAGGCAGTGTCCATCTCTCTAAAAATGAAGGGGAATCCTCTGAGGGGATTCTTTCTTTCCGTATTTCTTAAGACACTCACAATAAGGATATTTGGTTGCTATATAGTGGCTGCAACAATCATATCACAGGTAACAAAAATATGTTTTATTATCTTGATGTTTCTATAACATTAGCACTTACTGTTGGAGATTGTTCATGTATTAAAACATAAGGGAAATGTGATGTCCTTATTCTTACTAAAAAATTCAATAGAAATACATACATGATGTTTATTATGTCCCACCTCTAAATCATAGCCTCATTAGTGTAGTCCAATAGATGGAACATGGTTATGATGTAATATTCCAAGGGAACACATGTTATATCTATGAAAAAACTCCCAATAGAATACTAACAGCAAACATTGAAAAAACCAAGAATAGGATGTTTTCTTTGACTCTTAGAAGTCGAAATATCTCACATTATTTTTTTCAAAATTTGTCAAGAATAGACGAATCTTAGCTCTGACATTCTAGGAATGGCCACATCCCATTCAAGGGTCTAAGTTTTCTTCATAGACTTTCAATGGTCATTAGACTCCGTGTTATGAATGAAAAATATTGTAATTGTGAAATTTGTGTTCTATAAAAGCATAAAAGAGATAGATTTATCAAATCTTCCTCTAGAGAAAAAGAGACTTTAGATATATTCCATATAGATATGTGGCCCCATGAAGAAATAATTCATTGGTGGTATTCTTTATTTTCTGACCTTCATTGATGATTATAGCAAGAATATATGAATGTATTTTCTCAAAAATAAATCAGATACATTCTCAAGGTTCCAAGAATTTGAAGAAAAAATAGAAAAGCATAGTGGAAAACCTTTAAAAGTCCTCAGGTCAGACAAGGGAGCATAATACAATTCCAATGAATTCAATTTTTTTCTTCAATAGAAAGGAATCATAATGTAAAACAAAACAAGATATACTCCACAACATAATGTAGAAGAAATGAAAAATTAGTCAATCATGAACATGGCCAGATGTATACTTCGTGAGAAGAAATTGTCAAATGACTATTGGGTTGAAGAAATTTCTACAATAGTCTATGTTATCAACAGGTCTCCGACAACTAGTATCCAATATACAATACCTCAAGAAGCATGGGATGGTAAAAAGGTAAATTTATCTCACTTTATAATTTTTGGATCTGTAGCATTCGCACATGTTCTTGAGAAAAACAGAAATAGTATTGATGATAGGAGTGAAATATGTACTTTCATAGGCTATAGTGAGCAATCAAAGTCCTATAAATTCTACATTCTAGTTACCAATAAGTTTGTTTTAAGAATATATGTTAAATTTTTTGAAAATAAATCGTTGTCTGATCATGTTGATGAATCTTCAAATCAACTTTTTTATCCACCATAACTACCAATATTCTAGGTTCAAGAAGAGCCTTAATTATATCAAAATGGTATATATTCAAGTAGTGAATACACTAGTGATTGAACATATTTAGAAAATGAGAAGCATTGAAGAAATATATGAACAGGAGTATGAGTTTGATCAACACAATATGTTTGCCTTTATTTAATCTCAACCAACCCATTTTGAAGAATAAGTTAAAGACAAACACTGGGTTAATGCAATGAACCAAGAAATCATTGCCATAGAGAAGAACCATACTTGGGAATTAGTTGATCTCCCAAGAGACAAAACCAAAGTTGGTGTAAAATGGGTATATAAAAGCAATCTAAATGAAAAAGGATAAATTGAGAAACATAAGGCAAGGTTGTTTCCAAAGGATTCTCACAATAGTTTAGTGTTGACTATGGTGATTCCTTTGCTCTAGTAGCAAGGTTAGACATTGTGAGAACTAGTTTATCCACAACAACTCAATACAAAAGGAAAGTCTATCAACTTGATGTAAAATACACTTTCTTAAATGTTATATTGCAAGAAGAAGTTTATGTGTAACAACCTCCTATTTTTGAAGTTCTAGGATAGGAGCATAAGGTATACAAATTGAAGAAATCTTTGTATGGTTTAAAGAAAGCTCCAAGAGCTTGGTGTTAGAGTCGTTCTTTAATATCCCTCCGTCAGAGATCAAAAACTCTTTTTTCATTTCATTTTTAGGTGTCTCACTCGATCCATTCAGTTGCATTCTGCTAGGGGCATGCTATTATCTGATGGAAAGGCCTTGTGAGTCATTTGTACCTTTTGGCTCAGGTCTATTCATTGAAATTCATTAAATCAATTTTAAGTCATTTGCAGTCCTGTTCTAATATCTTGGTCAGCAAAAAAATTATTTAAGGGTTTTAGGTCTTTTACGTCTAGGGTTTAACGCTAGCAGGCCAGATGGAGGTTCCAACTCAGTTTTCATTTCCAAATTTTCATCATCAACAATGCAAGAATGATTCTTCTTCGAAACCCTGTTTTGAAGAAGAAATCGTCAAATTTGTTGTTTGTAATAAATTTGTAATGTTAAAGTTTTTCAATCCTGGAGTACTTCAACTGCAGCTTCTAGTCATCCTTTGCCGAAGTCTAACGCCACCAATACCTGCAGAAAATCAACCAAGAAAAGCCATCATTTCAAGTTTAAATCAAAAAGGAAATTGAGTTGTGTTAAAATGTGAAAAAGTGCCAATGTGAAACATTATTAAAAATGGGTCTTTACAAAGAGCCATGACTTGATATAGATATTTATATGCTTATAAATTCCGTCACGAGATCATGTGAAAGCAAAATCGAGCTTTGGAAGGGCGCAACTTTCATTTTGGAGCCAAGTTTGTGGGTAAGTATCTGCGTGGCGCATTGGAGGAAGGCGCGGCGCATATGGCAGATTTGTACAGTGTAATTTTGTTCCTGCGCAGCGCATCCACTGCGCGTGGCGCACTGGGTGTGCACACATCGCACAAAGCTTCCAAATAGCATCGTGCCACTACTTCATCAAATTAAAAAAACAAAAATGAATCTAATTCTTTTGCTGCACTTCTATTATTCATGCTTGGTACGAAAAAGGTTATGAAATGTTATGAGTGCACATCTGCTTCAATTGGATTTCCTAACACTCGATTACTCTGTGTCTCAAAC
Source organism: Pinus albicaulis (assembly GCA_034641835.2). NCBI lineage: Eukaryota > Viridiplantae > Streptophyta > Pinopsida > Pinales > Pinaceae > Pinus > Pinus albicaulis. The sequence continues at coordinate 784,794,884 of CM076579.1, forward strand.
TTGTCTCCATGGTTTCATTTCAACGATTTATGCAATGACTGCAGTTAAAATCACATCAAAGAAGTGCAATGTCCCTCACGCAAGCTAATTTTAAATAGGTATCTCTGTATGAGCCTCGACATACTATCAGCACAGGGCCGATTGGAAGGAGGATTCCGTAAAGAAAATTTTCAATCATCTTTTGATATACAAATCCGCTTCTAATAAAAAATGTCAGACAAATGCTGGAAGGATTGATGGGGAAACTACAGCTATCTCAAGCCATGGCCCAAGAGGTCCAAGGAGTGTCAGTTTTTATCATGGGTTGGGAATGGCGAAACTCTGTTTCCTATCATCAAAGGAAAAATTCAAAATCATTTTTATTAAAATTTAACTTTCATTCAAAAGGTAAAAGGGAAAATGAAAAGTCAGAAATCAAAAGCCAAATTTAAACGAAGAGTATCCACCATAGCGGAGAAATAGGAGTGGATGGTTTATTTCTGTCTTCAGTTACGATCTAGAAGGTCTACGCTACAAGTTTTTTCCTTTTAATTGGTCATCAGAGAAATTCAAGTGGAGCGTTGTTCCGCTTTTAGAAAAGGTGATTGGCTCTTCAGCTTTTGTTTGTTAGTGATGATTAAACAACTCCCTATTTTGATCGATCTATTTTCAACATATGAATCTATTTATTGTATTGAAAATTATTTGTAAGAGTTGAGTTCGGGGAAAGGTGTGGAAGAATAACTTAGCGTTTGGTTGTACAATTTTGACAGAGAATTAAAGAAATGATACAACTCTGATTCATGAGATCCATGTGGTATGAGTTTGGCATATGTTTCTTCTTCCTGTTTCATATGTATCTCGTTATGTTATATCGTTCATTCATAATCATTTCCAGTTGAATGCTTTTAAGTAAGAAAGGTAGAATCCAGTTTATTGCTCTGCCTTGGGAAAGCGTTCATGTTTTTGTATGTCTTCTTCTGTTGAAAAGGATTCATTATATATGCCCTTATCAACCTTCGACAGTCTTTCCACTCCATATTATTCCAAATTTGATTGCTAAACTACTGCCTATCTTTCCTCATGAAACACTCTGTGTCTTTGATTTAATTTCTCATCTCATGCTGTTCTTTGTCCCATACATCCCTGAAACTTAGTCATTCATTAAACTACCTCTTCCATATTTATTTACTAGCCTAAAATCAGTATCCATTTTTAGTCATCTCAAGCCCATTGAGTATTTTCATTGAGATTTACCTAGAGAGAGCCCTCTCCTGTCCTCGTAGGGCTAGCTACGAGGATGAGCGTGGTTTGGTGTTGTCCTACTTCTGCCTTATTTCAGCCTAAGGTGGATTTGGGAACTAACACTTGGTACAGTCGCATTGACACCTATCTCATCAAAAGTAGGTTTTTGCAGAAGCAATCATGAGAAATCTTTGTATACCAAAACTCATGAAGGTAAAACTCTGATTGTATGCCTTTATGTAGATGATCTTATTTATACAGGAATTATGATGTTAGAAGACTTCAAAGCAGCAATGTAAACAAAGTTCGATATGACTGATCTGGGGGTCATGAATTACTTCTTAGGCATTGAAAGTCAACAAAATGCTAAAGGAATTTTTTGGTAAACAATAATATTCCACTGACATCATCCAAAATTTCATAATGACCAGTTGAAAACCAGCTCATAGGCTAATTTTCCAAGGCACCAAGATAAGAAAAAAGGATGTAGCACCACTAGTTGATCCACTGTACAAAATTATAGTTGGTAGATTAATATTTCTCACTTCAACTAGACCTAATATTATGTTTGCAGCAAGTTTTTTCTCCAGATTTATGCAGTCACCTAATATTTCTCATTGTAAGGTTACAAAAGGATCTGAAGATATATTGCAGGGACTATAGACTATGGTTTGATATACACACATTCTAGAAACTGTTCAATTTCAAGTTATATAGATAGTGATTATGCAAGTAGTCTAGATGATCTTGAAAGCACCTCAAGGAATTATTTTCACCTTGGAACCAATCTGATATCATAGGAATCCAAGAAACATTCAAACGTGTTAATATATTTTGCAAAGGTAGAATATGTAGCAACAAATTCAACATCTTGTCAAGCAGTGTGGTTGAGAAGATTATTGAAATATATTTCAAATTTTTAGAAGGAGCCAACTCCTATTTTCTTTGATAATATTTCAACAACCAATTTATCAAAAAATCATATTTTCCACAAAAAGAGAAATCGCATTGACACATTTTTTCATTTCATCCATGATATTGTCAATTATGGGGACATAATACTTGCTTTTTGTAGTTCCAAAAATCAACTTGCAGATATTTTCACAAAGTCATTCGGAAAAATGTATTTAAATTTCAAAGAGATAAATTAGGCATTGTAAGTGCCTCTACTTGTAACAGTTGAGATTAGGAGGGAATGTTGAGACACTAATCTCATTGTATGCTAGGTTTCATCACATTTGATTCTGTTACTTGCTAGGTGTCATAGATAGTTTAGTTTTACTTCAGTTTAGTCTAGTTTCACTCCAGACATTTATTGTTGATGTTTTCTATGTACTCTATTTAAATATTTTGAATATTGAGAAGAACAATCTATTCTCCATGATTTCTCTTTATTTTTTTCACTTAGCGCACTCGTTGCCAAATCTGATGAGATGGATTGCTGATATAGTAATTACATTGCCAACTTGCTGAAGTTGCATTGTTATTACTCCAACATGAAACTTCCTAGTAATTTTCCTTGTGGGTATTGGTTAGTTTATCATATATGATCTAATTATTCCAAGTTCAATTTCAAATCCATTTTAACTCTGGATTTACCCAGTGTTGAGAGGGATCGAATTTCTTCAGATACAAACTTATTTTGATGTGAAAAGATATGTGTTCTGTCTCGCTTAGTAGATAGGAGTTAAGATGGATGGTTTTAAAAATAATATAATTTATAGTTTTTATTTCATGTCTCAAATATACCTAAGTATTAATTTTTTATTTACTAAATATTATTTTTCTAAATTAATATAAATTCTACTATATTAATATAATTTTTTGTTAAAAATCTTGAAAAAAAAATCATAATAAATATTTATTTATTATTATTTTAAATTAATAATATTTAATTATTGAAATTTAAACTCGAAAAATTAATAATAAATACTAAATGATTTTTGTCTTAAATCTAACAATACAATTTCTAGCTTGACTGTGATTTTTTGTTGGTTAAAATACAATTTTAAATGCATATATGGATTATGCACCCTAAAAAATACTAGATGCACTTGATCTCTGCAAATTAAACAACTTAAAAATATGATTTTAAAAATTTGTATTGGCTTTTGAATAAAATTGACCCAAAAAAATGCTTCGAATAGAACCATTTCATCTATTAATTAGATTACCTAAAATTAGTTCATAATCTTGATAAAAAAATGTCATAACCTTTATTAGTAATTCACTTATAAATTATAGTGTTTGATCCTTGATTTATTTATTTATAATTTATAAATTTCACTTATAAATTAATATAGACATTTTCATATATATTATTTATGGTGTAGTCTAACTTACAGACAAACTGACATTTTTCACATCTTTTCTAGTTAATTTAATCAAAACCTGGAAGAGATTTTTAAAAAATTGGTTTTAATTTGTTTGAGCTATTTGAGTTCCCCATGGTATTTTCATGGCTTTAAATCTATTTATTCATTCAAAAATATATTTTAAACAACCAAAAATCACAATTTTTGTCGAATTTCCATGAAAAAGGTTATTTCCTCTATAAATTAGAGGACGTCTATTATTTAATATAATTATTGCTAAAGTGTCTAAAGAGTCTCTCATATAGATATTTCCATATAATAAAATATTTTTGAAAAGTCAACAAGAAATGTATGTCTAATTTAATTTTCCCTTAATTAAATTGGACAATAAAATGTAATCATATCTCGTAATCACTTGTAATAGTTAACTGAGTGTGATAAACTCAGTTAGCTCATGTATTTCGAGCTAAGGGTGTTTGGTGAGGCATGCAGAGTGATTCTATTAGTTATGGAGTTCGAATTGCAGTTACTGCATTAGTTTAATGCATGAGAAATCAGTTAACTCAATTAATTGAGTTTAAGTCAGTTGAACTAGTTGTAATTACTTGTTGCACTAGTGGGAGATCAAGTGAATTAAGTAAGATTTAATTCACATGCAGTGATATTCCATGCAACCGATGATTTATTATTAATAGCTGCATGCATGTCAGTTCCAGTGGAGACCCAATTGAGACAAAGGTTATTTAAGGGTTGTTAAATACCATTTGTATCATTAGTAGGTTGCCCGCAGCAGAAAGAAATCCATTGGATTTTCCTTGATCATTGTGCATTTTTGGAAGGCAAAAAGTCCTAAAGAATAGGGATTTCATTCCACATGAATTGTGCAATAAAGGAAGGCTAATTAGAGGCAAGAAATTTGCTAAGTGTTGGTCAATTTTATCTGGGTCAGTGTGAGACAGTTGTAAGAGTGCAGGAGACTCTTGTGAGAAGAGTGCATTGTAATTGTTTCATGATTACATGGTGAATACACAATAGAATATATAGGGGTTTTGAGCAATAATCTTTCCCCAGGAAAATATATGTGTTTTTGTTTGATTTTATTCTTTCTTTAGTTCTTGTGATTGGGGATCATGTTTCTTTTACACAATTTATTTGTAGAAGGATTCAATATCTAGCTTTAGTACATTTCTTGATTGAATTGAATCCATTGATATACATATATGTTTGTATAATTTCTACATGGTATAAAAGCACAGGAAATCACTATAGTGAAGACGAAATTGAGTTTATGACTGAATATAATTTGGATTTTCAAAAGTATTCTTGTTGCGAGAGGTGGATCAGGATCAAAATGGCTTTCAATGGCTTGATATTAGAGTATGTACTTGAGGGAAACTCTAACCTATATTGCATGGAAAGATAGGATGGAGGCAGCATTGGAGGAGAATGGGTTGAAACAATTCATTGATAATGACATTCTCATACCTGCTGCAGCAGATGCCACAAATCTTGATGCTTGGAAAAAGAAGGTTACAAAGGCGAGGATGATCTTATTGGAGGGAGTACAAAACCACATTGTCTCAAGTATCCATGGCAAAGAGACTCCATATGAAATGATGTGGAAGGTTTTGACAGATCTATTTCAGAGCAATAGTGATCATAGAAAATTAGCACTAAAGGACAAGCTCAGGAAATCAAAATGGAGAAATTCGACCCTATTCCAAAATATTTAACAAAGTTTGTCAATTTCGGGATGATATTGGGAGCACCGGAATTACTGTCATGGATGATAACTTGGTGAGCCTAGCTCTTCTAGGCCTTCCCAAGAGTTGGCATAGTTATCATGACTCTATCAATGGGAGGGAGAAGCTTCCATATTGGGAGCGACTTTGGTCGGATTTGGTGCAAGAATAATTCAGGAGGAATACCAGGGATGGATCTTCATCTAAGATAGATGATGAAGAAAATTGTGCTTTGGTAGCTAAGGCGAAGAAGGGGAAATGAGATAAATCTTATTCCAAATCTGATTCCAGAAAACAAGGCAAGAAGCATGACATGTCCATAGTGAAGTCTTTTCACTGTCACAAGGATGGACATTCTACCACTAATTGTCCACAAAAGAAGAAGAACAAGAAAGGTTCAGGATCTACAACTGGTGAGGCTTTGGCCTCACAATTTGAGCTTCACTTCTCGCTCATTGCATGCATTGTGTCAAGTGCAATGGGATTAGTGTGGTACTTGGATAGTGGTGCATATTTCCACATGACGAGAGATAAAGAAATTTTCAGTAGCTTGGAGTAGAAGGACCTCCATATGCATATTGAAATGGGTGAGCACAGGCAGTATAGTGCTACCAATATTGGTACAGTTAAATTACAAAGAAGTTCGATAAACCTTTATTATTAAAATATGCAATGCATGTACCAGGCTTGAAAAAGAATTTATTTTAGTTGCAATGTTGGAGGATAGAGGCTATGTTGTGGTTTTTAGTGAAGGGAAATATTTCCTTCGACACAAAGCCATAGTACAAGCCAATAATATTGGGATTCGTGTGAAGAATATCTATAAACTTGATGTATAGCGTTGCGCAATAGTGATGGGTAAGGTAGACAAAGTGGTGAGCCGGGATGAGGGTGATTTATGGCACAGGAGATTGGGCCCTCTACACCAGGGAGCCTTGAAGGTCATGCAAAAGATTTATACGAGACTTCCCAAGGGTAATCTTGCACAGATAGACACATGCAAGGGATGTACCATGGGGAAGTATGAAAAGGAAACTTTTGACGAGAAGGAGAACCAAGCTTCAGAAATCCTTGAGAGACTTCACTCAGACATGTGTGGACCATTCTCTATAGCTTCGACAACAAAGCACATGTATTATGTGATCTTTGTTGATGATTTTTCTAGAAAGTGTTGGATATACTTCATGTAGAAGAAAGATCAGACGTTCTGAAAATTTTGTAAGTTCAAATCACTAGTGGAGAAAGACACGGGGAAGCATGTGAAGTCTCTTAGGAGTGATAATGGTGGTGAGTACATCTCCAATGAATTCAATAACTTTTTTAGGAAAGAAGGAATTCAAAGAGATTTGATTATGCCTCATAACCCACAATAGAATGGGGTCGCAAAAATAAAAAATAGAACAATTGTGGGTGTAACACGAACGATGTTGCATGATCAGTGCCTACCGTTGCATCTATGGGTGGAGGCATGCAACAAAATAGCATTTGTGCAGAACTTTAGTCCTCATCGGATACTTGGCATGAGTACACTACAGGAGGATTTTTCTGGTAAGAAACCTAATGTTTCATATTTTAAAACATTTGGCTCATCTTTCTATTTCCATGTGATGAAATATTCCAGGAAGAATATTGAACCAAATATTGATATTGGGATATTTTTGGGGTATAATGATACTCCCCACAACTATCTGGTATATTTTCCAAACAACAGGATGACTGTTGTGAGACAAGATATAAAATTTGATGAGGAGAAAGCCATGCGATTTTCCCTTGAGAGGGAGCTAGATTTGCATGCAAATGAGGAACTCTTGGTTCCAAAGAATGAATCTCAATATGTGTAGCAGCCACATGAGGAGGATCATGGAGTGGAAAAAAATACTCATGTAGAGCCATCCACCAAACTTGGTAGAAGGTGCACCATGGAATCTTATATATTTAGACTTGATGTGGAAGAGCATGTAGGAGAACCTACTTCACTATGCAGATAGAGATAGTCTCCAGACAGGTTTACTAGATACATGGCTCTTATGAGAAAGTGTACTATGACGGAACCATCTTCCTTTGAGGAAGTAGTGTAGCAACCAATTTGGGTTGACGCTATGGTTGAGGAGTATGAATCCATCATCAAGAACATTGCATGGGAAATTTTCCCAAGACTAGTCGGAAAATCCGTGGTTGGATCTAGATGGATCTATAAGGTGAAGCAAGTGACATATGGGAGTGCAGAGAAGCACAAGGCAATATTTTTGGCCCGGGGATTCTCACAAGCTGAGGGTATTGACTATGAGGAAACTTTCACACCAGTTTCTATGTACTCATCCATTATATCTATCCTTGCACTCTCAACGTAGATGGGGTGGCAAATACATCAGATGGATATTAAAACTGTGTTTCTCAATGAATTTATTGAGGAAGAAGTGTACATAGAGAATCCAGAAGGTTTCAATATCTTTGACATTGATTCACATGTGTGCAAACTCAAGAGAGCACTGTATGGGATGAAGGAAGCACCTCGTTCTTGGTACACTTGAATTGACAACTATTTCACTAGGTTGGGCTTCACCAAAAGTGAAGCGGATGAAAACCTATACTAGATTTTGGTTGATGGTAAGCTATTGATTATCATACTTTATGTTGATGATCTAATTTTGATAGGTGATGAGCAACTGATAAATTCCTACGAGGAGGATCTTGCAAGGGAGATCGAAATGAAGTACATGGGACTCCTTCACTATTTCCTTGGTTTGGAAATATGGCAGCGGGATGGTGAGCTATTTTCTTCTCAAGGAAAGTATGCCAAAGAGATTCTGAGTAAGTTTCAGATGAAAAGTTGTAAACCCATGGAGACTCCTCTTCCAGGAAATTTGAGGAAGGATGATGCTACTTTAAGAGAGGTAGTGGATGCTACTTTTTACAGGCAGCTAGTGGGTTCACTAATGTACTTGGTAAACATGAGATGAGACATTTTCTATGTAGTTAACTAGTTGAGTCAAGATATGGTTAAGCCAGCCAAGAGCTTTTAGAAGGTGGGGAAGCATGTCTTGAGATATCTCAGGGGCACTACAGAGTATGGATTATGGTACAAATGGATAGAGGGAGTGAATATTCAAGGTTTCATGGATGCAGATTAGGCAGGAAGTCCATCAGACAGAAAGATCAGATTAGGAGGGATCATCAGCATAGGACCAATGGTAGTTTATTGGTACAACAGGAAGCAATTATTTGTGGCACTCAATTCAGCCAAGGAAAAATACATGGTAGCAAGTCAGGCTGCATGTGAGCCCATCTAGATGAGAAAGATCTTGGTTGGTTTGTGTGGTTCTCAGATGGATCAGACGGTGATACATTGTGATAATTAGAGTCACATTAAACTCTCGGTTAATCTGGTATTCCATGATAGGTCCAAGAACATATATATCTGGTACCACCATCTCAGATATTGTGTTTAGAGGTGCATTATGTTACTTCAGTATATTCCCATGGAAAATTAGGATACTGATATTTTGTCGAAGGCACTCGCTACGAAAAAATTTGAATATCATAGAGGTAGGATCAGGGTGGCAGATAATCCCTTTCTTTTTGAGAGGGAGTGTTCAAAATTCAATATGAAATCTGTGTCTAATTTAATTTTCCCTTATTTAAATTGGACAATAAAATGTAATCTTATCTCATAATCACTTGTAAGAGTTAGCTGAGTGTGATAAAATCAGTTATCTCATGTATTTTGAGTTGAGGGTGGTTGGTGAGGCATGCAGAGTGATTCTATTAGTTATGGAGTTCGAATTGCAGTTAGTGCATTAGTTTAATTCATGAGAAATCAGTTAACTCAATTAATTGATTTAAAGTAAGTTGAACTAGATGTAACTATTTGTTGTACTAGTGAGAGATCAAGTGAATTAAATAAGATTTAACTCACATGCAGTGATATTCCATGCAGCTGATGATTTACTATTAATAGATGCATGCCTTTAAGTTCTAGTGGAGACCTAGTTGAGACAAAGGTTAAAGAGATGTTAACTATCAGTTGTATCATCAGTAGGTTGCTCGCATGTAGCAAGACATAAATTGGATTTCCCATGAGAATTGCGTGGTTTTAGAAGGTTGAAATTCCTAAAGAATAGAGATTTCATTCCCCATGAATTACGCAAGAAACGCAGGCTAATTAGAGGCAGGAAATTGGCTAAGTGTTGGTCGATTTTTTTCGAGTCAGTGTGAGACAGTTGTGAGAGTGCAGGAGACTCTTGTAAGAAGAGTGCATCGTAATTCTTTCATGATTCCATGGTGAATATACAATAGAAGATAGAGGGGTTTTAAGCAGTAAGCTTTCCCTGAGAAAATATATGTGTTTTGGTTTGATTTCCTTCTTTCTTTACTTGTTGTGATATGCGATCGTGTTTATTTTCCGCAATTGATTTGTACAAGAATTCAATATCTAGCTTTAGCACATTCCTTGATCATATTGAATCCATTGATATACATATGTTTGTATAATTTCTACAACTATGAATATATATAGTTATATTTTATATTAATTATTTTAAGTGACCACACACATAATTTGTATGATAAATTGTATTACTTTGTCAAATTTTGATGGGGAAATTTAATTGCCTTACATTAATATTAGTGATTTTTTATTAAACGTAATTTATTTTAAATTTTTTCTTAGATTACGATTTTTTTAAATTCTATTAAATTCAATATTATATACAAATATCACTTTATTTATAATTTACTAAACCATTAATTTTTAGTCGTTGAATTTGGTCGTGTTAAATAGCTTTTTAGAAAACTGTTATTGCCCATGGTTTGGTTATAGCTGATGGTTTTGTACTTATATTTATTTAATCTATTATTTTTTACCGTTGGGTTTGTTAGATCCCACAGTTTCTTACTTTACATTTATCCAATTTATTATTTTTTGTTTGTAAAATTTTCTATTAATTTTTGTAAAATTATTTGACATTTGTTTATATTTTACATTTTTAAAAGTTTTAAAATGAATATCAATTCAAATAAATGAATTCAACATTTATTTACTTTTTATATATTTATTTTTCTTACATTACATCTATACATCTCCCCTATACTGGGTTGTATAATGCCTCTCAACACAATAATTAACTAATAATAAATCTACTTTTATTTCATAATAGGGAGGTGAAAAGTACCAAAATATGGGTCCATTATTGTTACTTAACTTGATTAGCACTCTTTAAAGAATTCTTAAACTCATTTAGATGGAGGAAATTGGTTTAGCATCCGTTGAAGTTAATTTATTTAACTAAACTATTTTTTATCAGCCATATATAAATACTATATACTAAAGAATATTGTGAATAAAATTTGATGGAGTTGAATGTTAGTTATTTTCATCTTTATTCAAATATAGGATATTTATTTTTGTTAGGAAAAAGATAGGTATAAACAGCTAAAATTTCATAAACAAGTAATATATTGTTAAAGTTTTTATTCATGCTTTTCATACAATTGATAATAAAATTTGCTAAAAATACTCCATCACAACTAGATGTGTATCGCCGTAATAAAATGTTAGACATCACAAGAAAATGTTGGCTTTTCAAACAAAAATCCCATCTCATTAATTGTATTGTCAAAATCCATGAGAAGTATCCCTTAGAAGAGACAAGATCAACACAACAAGTTAAATAAATATGTGGGATTTCATTTGCAAAATTTCACATTCTGAGATGAAGTTCACTAAAGGAATTTGGAGTCTCGTAAATAATTTTTGGGATGAGAACAGGAAGCCTTATTCCAATGAGAAGGATTTACTAAATTTTAAAATGGGTTATAGGGGTCATGAATTCCATATCATACACTTTATTTACATGACAAGGACACTAATATATAAGAGATTATAAAATGAGAATAATGCATTGAACTTAGGCCAAATATATTTTGAGAAATGCAAGCCTTGGTATTTTAGGATAAATTCAACTTCAACGCATTTTGTTGTCAATATCACATTCAATAGTGACTATTTTTATGACACATAAATATGCATTTGCCATGTTTTTCATAACATGGTTACACAATAATGATCAATGATACTACTAGTGGGGTCATCTAGAGAGTTTATTCATTGCATCATGTATATAAGGAAAAAGGGAGAAACATATTATCAAGAAACTAACTTCCATGGAACATGCCCCAGGTGTAGTGGAATGGGATTACTTAGAAAGTGCAGGGGTATGAGTGATAAGTATAAATTTGGGATGAAGGAAGTTGACATGTATTTATTATGTTATGTATGACCTAGGATGATGGCATGTGTTGAGATTGCAACAATATGATGAGCTTAGTGAAAAGAGTCACCTTCACTAAGTGGGCCCGCAGGCTATTTTTGGCGCAAGTCTATTTTTAGACTATGTCTATTTTTAGACATGTCGATCATATTCTATGAGTTGCAAGATGCTATTTGTGGATGGTTGGTCAAGTTGGAAAAATAGATGGACTTCTATTTTTAGACATATTGGGTATAATCTATTTTTAGATTGCTAGTCTAAAAATAGATATGTCGAATATTATTAGCTTTTAATAATATTTGGACTATAAACATTATCTTAATTTCTTGGATCACTTAAGTTAAGTGCACAGATGTGGCACAAGAGCTGACAGAAGGAATTACACTATTCTTGAGGGTTAAGTGGAGCTATTGCATGGATACTTCAATTAGAACTCATGTGACAGAGTTTGGTGGAGTTATTGAGGTATTTGATGGAGTTGTGTTCAGTTTAACAGAGTTAAACATAGTTGAGCTAGTTGTATCTAGTCTAACTGATTGATACACTAGTGAGAGTGGTGTGAATTAACTATTAATTAATTCACTAATTATTAACTCATTAATCAACTAAAGAATAAATCAGTTAAGTATAGTGCACAGACAGTTTCAGTGGAGACCAGTGAAGAGGTAGGTGAAAGAGAAGTGTGACCATCAGTTGTGACTATAGTGTTGCATGATTTGCAACACACAGTGGTTAGAGATGCCATTGAGGATTGCATGAGAAATCCTGGACCAATTCGAGTTCATTCAGAGCCATTCTTCAGCAATGATTGCACAGTAGAGGCGGGCTAGTAGGTGGCAGAGATTGGAGCATGTGTTTTGCTAGATGAGACCTGATTAGTGTGTAGCAATTGGAGATTATAATGAGAGCTTTGTGAGGAGCTTTGTATAATGATTGTTAAATTATATCTGTGAAATATAATATACATATAGTTTGGGGTTTTCAGCTTTAAGCTTTCCCATAAAATATTGTGTTCATATGTGTGATTGTTTATGGTTTTAATGTGCGCATGCGATTGTTTTTATTTCTGCAATTAATGATCAATTGTAGAAGATATTATGTATTGTGCATGAAGTTAAAATAGTGTGTGATCAGGAGAATCTCAGTGTATAAAATATTAGTTATCAAATTTATACATGGTATCAAAGTGATATTGATCATTGGAGCAATTGCAAAACATTGAAGCGGTTGAGTTTTTTGTGCTGGTGGAATTCGAATTTGCAGTAGAGTTTTTTTGGTGTCGAAGTTGAGATGTATTTCAATGGATTGTGATTGGAGTATGCCCTTGAAGGCAGATTTAATTATATTGCATGGAAGGACAGGATGGAGGCGATGCTGGATGACAATGGGTTGAAGGAGTTCATAGATGCAGAAATTCCAAAACCTGCTTCTAGCGATGCTGCCGCACTTGACGCATGGCAAAAGAAGATAAAAAAGTGTCGAAGAATTCTATTGGAAGGTGTAAAGGATCACATAGTGTCCAGCCTTCATGGTAAGGCTTCTCCATTCTTGATGTGGAAAGCTTTGATAGATTTATTCCAAAGCAAGAGTGACCAGAGGAAATTGGCCCTCAAGGATAAACTCATGAACATAAAAATGGAGAAAGGCGACAGTATGCCCAAGTACCTCATGAAGTTCATCCAATGCAGGGATGAGATGTGAAATGTAGGGGTGACTGTAGATGATGAGGGCTTGGTGAGCTTGGCTCTCCTTGGGCTTCCGAAGAGTTGGCATTCCTATCAGGACTCTGTTAATGGTCGGGAGAAATTTCCAGGATGGGAGCGACTTTGGTCGGATCTTGTGTAAGAGGAGATAAGGCAGAATACCAGGGATGGATCTTCATCAAAGAACTCAGATGAAAAAAATTGCGCTTTGGCTGCCAAAGCAAGGAAGGGGAAGAACAAGAAGAATGCTTCTCAATCTGGTGCGAAAGGCAAGAAGCAGGACATGTCCAAGGTGAAGTGCTTTCATTGTCACCAACACAGACATTACGCCACTAATTGTCCACAGAAGAAGAAAAATAAGCAAGTTGTTGGATCTGCAGCTGGAGAGGCCTTAGCCTCGCAGTTTGAGCTGGATTTTTCGTTGATCGCATGCTTGGTCTCAAGTATGATGGGTTCAGTATGGTTTCTTGACAGCGGTGCATCTTTTCATATGACAGGAGACAAATATTTATTTATTGATCTGGATGAGAAAGATCTTGGAGTGCACATCGAGATGGGAAATGATGGTAGATAGAGTGCGACTGGTATCGGTACCATTTCCTTTGAGAGGGATTCTGGTAAATACTTTGTATTGAAGGAATGGATGCGTGTTCCAGGATTGAAGAAGGATCTTATCTCTATGGCAATGTTAGAAGACAAGGGATATGATGTTGTGTTTAGCGAGGGAAAAAATTTCCTGTGCAGTAAGGAAACTGGTGAAACCTGGAGGATAGAGGTTTGAGTTAAGAACCTTTATCAATTGCAGGTAGATGGCTGCATAGAAATGGCAGGAAAGGCAGAAGGAGTGGTGATTCAGGATGAGGGTGAGTTGTGGCACAGGATATTGGGCCACCTTCACCATGGAGCTTTGAAAAGTTTGCAGCAGATTTCTACTGGGCTTCCTAAGGGTACTCTTGCGCAGTCAGATCAGTGCAAGGGATGTACCTTGGGAAAATTTGTGAAAGCCACCTTTCATGAGAAGGATAGTCGCTCCACGACGATCCTTGAGAGAATTCACACAGACGTGTGTGGACCTTTCTCAGTAGCTTCGATAGCAAAACACAGGTACTATGTGATATTTGTTGATGACTTTTCTCAGAAGTACTGGATCTTCTTCATGCAGAAGAAGAGCCAGACATACTCAAAGTTTTGTGAGTTCGAGGCACTGGTTGAGAAAGAATTAGGGAAGCATGTGAAGACTCTTAGGAGCAACAATGGTGGTGAATTCATCTTTGGCGAATTCAAGGACTTTTGCAACGTAGAAGGAATTCGAAGAGAGATCATAGCACCTCATAACCCACAGTAGAATGGGGTTCCAGAGCGAAAGAACAGAACGATCGTGGGTGCTACACAGGCGTTGTTGCATGATCAGGGCCTTCCCATACACTTGTGGGATGAGGCATGCAATACTCCGGTTTATGTGCAAAACCATTGTCCTCATAGGATACTTGGCATGAGTACACCCAAGGAGGTGTTTTCTGGTAAGAAGCCTGATATTTCCCATTTGAGGATTTTTTGTTCACCTATTTACAGTCATGTGACGAAGGATGCCAGGAAGAAGCTGGAGCCGACCACAGAGTTTGGGATATTTTTGGGGTACACTGATACACCCCAGAACTATCTTGTGTATTTTCTAGACATTAGAAAGACTGTTGTGCGACGGGATATCAAATTTCATGAGGAGAAAGCCATGAAGTGTTCGCTTGAGAGGGAGCTACACTTACATGCAGATGAGGAGCTATTAGTTCATAAGGATGAGACTTAGGATGTGGATCAGCCACAAGAGGAGGTTCATGGAGTGGAAGAAACCACTCATGCAGCGCCAAACATTAGAGGGCGGAAGCGCACTACAGAAGCTGAGTGACTGGCTCAATATGCAGAGAAGGTTGTAGGAGCACCTACATCACAATGCAGACAGAGACAGTCACCTGAACGGTATATTGGATACATGGCTCTTATGAGAAAGTGTATCGTGACAGAGCCATCCTCTTTCGAGGAAGCTATGGAGGACCCTGCATGGGTAGATGCCATGGTCGAAGAGTATGATTCGATTGTCATAAATAGTTCATGGGATATTGTCCCAAGCCTGAAAGGGAAATTAGTGGTAGGTTTGAGATGGATATACAAAGTGAAGCAAGTAGCTGATGGGAGTGTGGAGAAGTACAAGGCAAGAATTTTTTCCCGAGGCTTCTCACAGATTGAGGGGATTGATTATGACGAGACCTTTGCACCTATTTCAAGGTATTCTTCCATACGGATGATTCTTTCTCTCTTAGTGGAGATGGGGTGGCACATTCATCAGATGGAAGTGAAGAATGTGTTCCTCAGCGGAGTGATTGAGGAGGAGGTGTACATAGAGAAGCCCGAAGGTTTGAAGATCTTTAGCAGCGAGTCACATGTGTGCAGGATCAAGAGAGCGATGTATGGGTTGAAACAAGCACCTCGTGCTTGGTACACATGTATAGACAGTTATTTCACTGGACTTGGATTCTCCAAGAGTGAGGCAGATCCAAACCTATACCAAATTGTGGTGGAGGGTAAGTTGCTGATTATTGTACTTTATGTATATGATTTGATTTTGACGGATGATGAACTGTTGATACTCTCATGCAAGGCTGATCTTGCAAAAGAGTTTGAGATGAAGGACTTGGGCCTCCCTCATTATTTCCTGGTATTGGAAATTTGGCAGCGCAGTGTTGGACTATTTGTGTCTCAAGGCAAGTATGCCTGGGAGATACTGGAGAAGTTCAACATGCATGGCTGCAATCCTATCGACACTCCTCTTCCTGGTGGATGGAGAAAAGAGGATGCTACATCGGCAGAGGTAGTGGATGCCACTGTTTATCGACAGTTGGTGGGGTCACTTATGTATCTGGTCAATACACGACCCAACATATGCTATGCTGTTAACCAAATTTCACAAGCTATGGTTAAGCCTACCAAGCTCTTCTGGAAGGCAGGAAAACATGTATTGAGATATATCAGAGGCACATCGGGATATGGATTATGGTACAGACAGTCAGATGAGGTGAAGCTGTGTAGCTTCACGGATGCAGATTGGGCAGGGAGCCCAACAGACAGAAAGAGCACATCTGGAGGGATTTTCAATATCGGGTCGACATTAGTTTCTTGGTAAAACAGGAAGCAAAGATCTGTGGCACTTATTTCAATAGAGGCTGAGTATATGGCAACGTGCTTGGCTGCATACGAGGCTATATGGATGAGGAAGATCTTGGTCGGGTTGTTCGGTTCACACTTAGATCCTACTATGATATATTGTGATAATCAAAGTTGCATCAAAATCTCGGTTAATCCAGTATTTCATGATAGATCTAAACACATTTACATCGGGTATCATCATATCAGATATTGTGTGCAGCGAAAGATCATGTTACTTTCATACATTCCCACGGAGGATCAGGATGTTGATATCTTGACGAAGGTGCTCACCAGGAGAAAATTTGAATGCCACAGTGGAAGGATAGGGGTGGCAGATAATCCTTATCCTGTTGAGAGGGATTTTTTAGATTTCAACAAGATGATGAGCTTATTGAAAAGATTCACCTTCACTATGTGGGCCCGCAGGCTATTTTTGGCGCAAGTCTATTTTTAGACTATGTCTATTTTTAGACATGTCGATCATATTCTATGAGTTGCATGATGCTACTTGTGGATGGTTGGTAAAGTTGGAAAAATATATGGACTTCTATTTTTAGATATATTGGGCGGATTCTATTTTTATATTGCCAGTCTAAAAATAAATATGTCGAATATTATTAGCTCTTAATAATATTTGGACTATAAACATTATCTTCTTCTCTTGGAGCACTTCACTTAAGTGCATAGATGTGGCACAAGAGCTGACAGAAGGAATTATGCTATTCCTGAGGTTTAAGTGGAGCTAATTCATGGATACGTCAGTTAGAACTCATGTGACAGAGTTTGGTGGAGTTATTGATGTAGTTGATGGAGTTGTGTTCAGTTTAACTGAGTTAAACATAGTTGAGCTAGTTGTATCTAGTCTAACTGATTGATACAATAGTGAGAGTGGTGTGAATTAATTATTAATTAATTCACTAATTATTAACTCATTAATCAACTAAATAATACATCATTTAACTAGAATGCATGGACAATTTCAGTGGAGACCAGTGAAGAGGTAGGTGAAAGAGCAGTGTAACTATCAGTTGTGACTATAGTGTTGCATGATTTGCAACACACAGTGGTTGGAGATGCAAATTATGATTGTGTGAGAAAGGCTGGACCAATTCAAGTTCATTCAAATCCATTCTTCAGCAGTGATTGTGCAGTAGAGGTGGGCTAGAATGTGGCAGAGATTGGAGCATGTGTTTTGCTAGATCGGACCTGATTAGTGTGTAGCAATTGGAGATTATACTGAGAGCTTTGTGAGGAGCTTTGTATAATTATTGTTACATGATATCTATGACATATAATATACAGATAGTTGGGGGTTTTCAGCTTTAAGCTTTCCCATAAAATATTGTGTTCCTATGTGTGATTTTTTATGGTTTTAATGTGCGCATGCTATTGTTTTTATTTTTGCAATTAATGATCAATGGTAGAAGAGATTATGTATTGTGCATGAAGTTACAATAGTGTGTGATCAAGAGAATCTTGGTGTATAACATATCAGTTATCAAATTTCTATAGGATGAATGAAAAAAGATATAGTTAGTGGTGTTGCAAATCAATAATTTGTATTCAAATGAAATATTTTCATTTAGATTTCACTTTGAAATGTCATGGGGAGATTTGATTAACAAATAGTTTACTTCCAAATGGTTTTAACACCATAAAAATAAAGTCACACATCATACAAAGACTATTACACCAAATTATTACATGGTTAAGTCATTAAAAGAGTGAAAATTACCAAATAATTAATGAAAAGTAAAAAATAAAAAAGTTATTTATGAGTTTTTCATAACCAATCATCAACTAATGATCATACATTCACTTTAATTAGATATCATGGATTGATCATATGTTATTCCATAAATTAAAATATTCATTACTATTAAAGAGAGTATAAATAATCATATCAATTTATTATTAGTACACATCATAACCATTGCATTATATAAATAGAAATGCACACTAATGCATAAATCTAAGAAAACACACTTTAGCTTAAGACACTTTGGAACTAGTTGATATTAAAGTACCCCCAAATGTCTAAATACCTTAACATATCCCATTTATAATTATTTGAGATAAGATTGAAGGATTTACAAATGTGGTACTATAGGAGAAGGAAGAAGGAATTAGAACATATTCCCCCTTAATACCAACTTCTTAAAATCCTAACATAGATCAAAGTTTGGAAAATTTCCCTTGTAAAATATATTTTGTGAAAATGCATTTAGCTCGATCATATATAGCGTAAAATAAAATTTCAGGAATGCAATCTTGATTAAGCTTTTTGATGAAGTGAATGTGTATCTCAATGTGTTTTTTGTACTGGTGTTGAATTAAATCTATGGTGAGCTTGATTGCACTTTTATTTCCACAATAAGTTGTGTTCAGATATTGTTGTTGAAATATAAACTCTAGAAGGATTTGTTAAAGACACAAAAATTATCGACTTGTATTAACTACTACTTTGTATTGTACCTTCACTGAAGAAAGAGAAAGACTTTATTGCTTCTTACAATCCCAAATGGCAGGTCTAGAACCGAGATTGAAATAATACTATGTAATATAATTTCAATCATTAGTGTCACTGTCCTAATCAAAATCAATGAAATCAACCAACAAAGTCTCCCCAAAACTATAATTGTCTCAAATTGAATTGTACCCTGAATACATTAAAGTATGGATTTCATGGGGTGCTTTCATATACTTGGAAACAAGAACAACAAAATATGAAATATTAAAATGGATATGAGTCAAATATGAAAGGCGTTAACTAATTAATAGTACAAAGTGGCATCTACTTTGGGTGTAATATTGGTGATAGCGAGTTTGATTTCAAAATAAAATAGATATGGGGTTATTTTGCAATATTCCATGTGAAAATGGAAAAATGGTCACAAGCACACTTAAGTTGGGTAAAGGAAAGTCCTTCATTTATTTGATATACTTGAAATCCAAGTAAAAAATTCAAATAATCTAAGTCTATCATTTCAAATTTCTTTCTAAGGCTAGATATTACACGGTATAAAAGTGTGGGGTTACTACCAATGAGAATAAGGTCATTGACATAAGGAACAAGTACCACGAGATGGTTACCTACTTCATTGGTATATATTTAGGTTTAAATGTCATCTAGAAAATTTTTATCCAAAAGAAAACTATCTATCTTACCATATGTTGTGCTATAAAACAACCCCCCATTTATTTTTATAAATACTGACCCTTTAGAAATAAATAGGAAATTATTTTATATTTCCTGAAAAAAAACACTTAGAAAAATGGATAATTTCTTTTTTCCACCTTATTTGTTTTAACGCATCGCAAATCACATATCTTATGAATTCCAAAAGAGAAATATAACTTAAAATATGAGAATTACGATATGCGCTGAAGATTCTCCGAAGATATGATTTAAAACTTTGCAAAAAAGCTTCAATCATCGTTATATTTACTTTATCGCACCGCAATTCACTTAATCAATCAAAAACTTTAAAAGAAAAATGATATAAGTTGCGGCCCAGCGGACCCGATGAGAAAATAAACTAATAAATATAAAACCTTTGGCTATCGCGACCACTTCAGTTTTATAACAAATTGCAATTCGCATTTCACTCAACTTATAATATACGCTTAATTGATATGCTATAAAAGTTGTGATCTGCGATTTGCACATATCGCATTTCGCAGCCTTTAAGGGTAAGTATTACAAAAGTTTATAAGTTATAATTTGTGATATGTGCAACAACACCATTTAATGAATCAAGCGTGTAAAACAACTTATGTCATGTCAAATGAAATTTAAGATCTTAATGACTTTAAAGCAATTGATAGATCTTACGTGTGGAGATATATGAAATGTTAATTCAGAGATTATGAATGATGATTGATGTTATATTTTAATAGATTGATATATTCTCACGTATGTTTGAAATAAATGATTGATTTATCTCTTCGATACTCCTTACATGTGAAAATTCACTCTGTTGTCAGGAAACCAATTAATATATTAAAGAAGAGAAAAATGAGCAAAAAGTGAAAAGAAATTTCTCAGACGTCGTCCACTGAAGACAAAGATATGTCGCCATTATTTTAATATACCATCTCCAAAAAAGATTGCGGCAGTTTGACATTGGAAGAAATGTATAAAATTTTTGAAAGTTAAGGACCAAGGGTGATAAACAAAGTTTCTTCGATAGGCACTGCTTCTACCTCCGACACAACTTTGTTTGATGTTGCATGCTTATACATTCATAGGATAGTTGCAAGACCAAATATTCTTCCTTATACAAACATGGTTAAGTGTGCAATTTACCACTTAAACATTGAGGATAGAATGTTCAAGAATTATGAGGGAGAAACTATGGGTTCTTTTAGGGCCGAAGATTTAATAGGAATGTACTATCTACCACCCCTGCGGCAGAAATATCACAAAGACTATTTGCAGAATTTAGAGGAGAACATCTAGACCTTATCAAGGTCATCCAAGAATGGAAGGATAACCAAGGGAAATTGAAGCAAGATAAGTTTGGTACGTACCCAATTTCCCAAATTCCTAATCCTTACTATTATGCTGCTGGTATATTATGTAGATTATTTTCCAAACAAGATAACACTAGATTCTCAAGAGACTGGGTTCCACTAATTGACACAATCGTCAATTCATCTATTCTGAATTGGGCAGACAATTTATCCAATAACCTAGCCAAGCACATAACCAAATATAGGAATAAAAGAAGTATTTGACTCAGAGAAATACCTCCCTTTTATATGTCTTCCTACATCATGGATGTTATCAGTTTTACTTCCAATTTTCCCACCATGGGATGGAAATGGACCACCAAGGACCCCACCCTAATTTATAATTACCATAGAGAACTCTCGGATTCATATTTCCACTTACACTTCTATAAAGTCTGTTATGGAGCCATATTTCCTATACAGCAGATGATTTTTAACAAAAAGGCTCCTAGCATTTCTAAAGAAGCCAATGCAGACATTCTCTGAGTACCTAGATGATTTGCTGAAGAGAATTTTACATATATTATAGTATTCGGGAGTTATGCTTCTCCCCATGTTCTACCATATTATGTTCCTGATAAGTTACTTGAAAAAGAAATATCCTATAAACTTGTAAATGGTTTTACGAAACAGCTGAAGGATGCTAAAAAGGCTATTTGGCCTAATTTCCCTCTAGAATGTGGCACCTTTTCTTTGTCTAATACCAGCCATACCTACAAGGAGGTTTCCAAAATTCATTTATTAAAATTGGCATTTATGTCGAGAATATTATATGACCCAAACGATGTGATTAAAAATTAAATCACAGAGCTTAAGATGAAACCTTTTGTAAGGGAGGGAGATGGATTTGATGATCTTTCCTAGGGCACGGAAAAATTTTCAGATATTATCAAGTATGTATCTATTCAACTAAGTCAAAAGGATGCTGAAGCTTTTCAAGCATACATAAACAAGAGACTAGAAAAAGTGCCTCTCAATTTGTTAACTATTGAAGATCAAAATAAACACACTCCAAGTGTTAGTCTAGATGATGAAATAAAAGAAATTTCTGAAGATGAATCAGGTCAGTCGCAACAACAATCTGATAATTCGGATCACTCTAAAGATGAATCCAAATCTAAGAAGGAAAACTCATAAAAGAAAATTTACCAAGTCATTCAAGAAATAGAGATGCTAGAGGAAACAAGAAATAATGGGATAGAATCCAATTCTCAAGAAATTCAGCACAATCACAACATGCTAGATCAGTTCAATTTACCGCAAGAAGAAGATCTTATAAATGAATGGGAGGAATTTTTTGAAGCCATAAAAGCTTCTTAATAAAATCCCAATTCTGATCAAGCAAAAATTTTCCAGACACCTGAACATTCATAGAAGATAGTGGAGGTTTTTCATCCACTACAAAGAGTTCTAGCAATCCAGGATAAAGAAATCATACCGGCCTACCCCATAGATCAGATAATTCTACAGATTGAAGATATTCCTTCATTAGATACTTTCTAGAGTCCTAGTTACAAGGATGTAGTTAAAATAAATAAAATAAGGAGAATTGATGAAACAAATCCAAAGCCTACAAATGAATCAGTTGATGTGCTATGGAAAGATTCCTTAGATGACCCAACTAAACACCTAACCAAATTATCACAGTATGCAGGGGCATATGCTACTGCTACTGTCGATAAAGCTACTGAGGTTAGAGTGTTATTAAAACAAAAGGAAGCTAGAGTATAAGAACTTGAGAAGTTTTTTAATGAAGAGAAATCCAATTCTAGTGAGAAAGTCAAAGCCAGCACAACCCAATTTCATAAAGATATTGAAAACCACAAATTGCAACATCGGACAGAGATTAATGAAAAACAAGCACAACTGGAAATATAAATGACTAAGCTACAGAGTCAAACACAATTAGAAAAATTTATCAAAGAAGCACTTGATTTAAATGCTAAGTTAAATAAATAACAATAAGTGTTTTGTCATCAACCTTCTATGATTGAATTTTATTGTGATTCAAGTAAAATAATGATCCAACAGATAGAAATTCAGAAACTTGAATGTGAAAGAATTGAGAAGGAAATTGAAGAACACATTCAATGGCCAGTTTTAGATTCAGGAAAAAAAGCTAACTACCTCAAGTAGACAAGCTTCATAAATAAATTATATTCACAAAATGGGAAGCGTAGATCAAACAGGCAGAGAAAGCAGCAAAAAAGACATCCAAGATTTCAAGTGAGATTATTGAATCTATGTGTAAGAAACTGTCTAAAGCAAAAATTCTTAAGGAAAACATGTTTGATGTGTTTTTAGAAACAAGACAGGTATAAACACAGTGGAAGCAGAGATCAGACACACAGGTGTAAATTATTAAAGAGGTAAACAAGTTTGATCAGGAAAATTACTGGAATTTTGTGATCAAACCTCATCATCAACATCAAACTCTACAGTCTCTTACAGATTCAGCAAAAAGATCCTAGACAACAATCTCAAATTATATTTTCAAGGGACAGATCTGATCAAGGATATCTCAGCCAAACTAGCTCAAAGGAATGTTAGATATTTTCTAGCTTTGTAACCACATTTAGAAAGAAGGGCAGGACTCACAAAATTAGAATTGTTAGTTTAATTTCCTAAATTGTAGTTTAAGTTAGCCTCTCGAGAAAGCTTGTTCGAAACCTCCTCTATATTTTTGTAATAATATATTTTAGTTTATAGTTAGTTTAGTATTTAAACCCTTCTCATGCATTTAGAGAAGGGTCCATAAATTTGTCAAAAACATTTGCAAGGAATGCACTATTGTAAGTTTGTGAATGCTTTGATGAACTAATGGAACAAATTCTGTTATCTTTTAACAATTAAATCTATTTAACTGATGTTGCAATACTGTACTTTTTAAATTGCTTGAAAGTGAGAAGAATCAGATTCATTGCTATTAGTTTACATGAGTAGAACTTCATACATATGGTACTTCTATTCATCTTATTTCATATATTGACAGTTATCTTGTATTTCATTATATATTTGAAACACTATCATATATGAATATTACATGCTCTTCTGTTCTAATATTTAGCTATGGTTTCTTATTGAATATGTAATCACAATGATAAATGCGATATTTCTTTCACAATTCTTCTATGCAAACTACTTTGTTAGAAGAATCATTTTACATAATTTTCATCTCTTTCGATTGTTAAATTATGTATATTACTAATAGTTGAAAGATATCATTTTAGATCGCATGAAGGAGAAACACCTCGGGTATATATTCGATTAATAATTTCGGTATATGCATATAGATTAGAATCATTATCCACTTATATGCTATATTCACAACACCCTCAAAATCATCCTTACTGGGAAACTAGTCCCATTATCCCTAGATGGAGCCACTATACCAAACGGAAAAGGAGTTGCTTAAAGGTCTAGACTAGGTGGTTTTCCCCATGTTTTGGAAACGGAATTCCAACGCCTCAACATATTGGAACTAGAAGGAGGGCCAATTGAATGGCACAAAGATCTAATCTATCTAAAGGTCAATAAAAAACTCTCTCTCCCTCTAGATCCCCATCAACTTCTAGAAAATTATCTAGATCCTCATCTATAAAATATGAAGTTGATCATCTTTCCCCTAAGTCTCCTAGAGATACTCAAAATATAATATTTCCTGAGTTTCATCAACATTCCCTTGAAGTTCAGTATTTGATATAAAATTTATAGAAAGTATCTATTTCTGTTGAAAAGCCTGAATCTTCTCAATTATCGGATCTTAGTATTTCGTCTTCCTTACAACTTCAGAGGATATTAACTCGATCAGAAAGTAAAAAAATAGGGATTATCCCTTTTGAATTTCCTATCAGTAATACTCAGAAGAAGTTAAAGAGCACTCAATCAGAATCAATCACTAGCGAGATATTATCTCATTCACCCCCATTACCTCCAATCACTTCCAAAAATTTCATTCCAACAGTCGGTATCACTTTCACTAGTTCCAATACTCAAAATATTGGTCCTAGTACTCGGCCTACCTCATCATAAATTCACAATCAACCCATCCAAAATCCAATGGCAGGCCAAGTCCCTCCACCAAATGTAAACCCATGGAGTAATCCAGGGGTTGTAAACATGCCTGCTCCTCTTCATGCTCTGCCTAAAAATCCTGAAAGATGGCTACCAAAATTTAATCCTGATGATGGTCTTCTTGTAGAATAACTTATTCATAATTTTATGTTAGTTGTCAACTTGAATGCAGTAGTTGAAGAAGATTGCGTTATACGATTATTTCCATATAATTTAAGAGGATCTACAGGATCCTGGTATTTTTCATTACCTTCTCACTCCATAACTAACTGGAATATGTTTGAAGAAGAATTTATGGTTATGTTTGGAGATGACAGAACTACTACTACTCTTATCAATGATCTTTTAAATCTTAAAGCTAAACCAGGTGAGAAGATAAAAGATTTTAATTCGAGATTTAATAAACTACTCAATAAAATTCCTGTTACAGCAGTTCCTGGTGCAAAAGTTTAAATTGAGTGGTATATTTCATCTCTTCCATCTAATACAACTATTTTCATTGATAGAGTAAAATTAGCAACACTTGCTAAGAATATGAAAGAATCTCTATCTGTATAGAAATGCATAACTGCTCTTGAGAAAAAGAATTCTCGAGAAGATCGAAAATCAAGGAAAACTTCTTTCAAAGATGATTATAAAAAGAAGATGCCAAAAGATCCATTTTATGTAGAAGGTCTTCAAAAAATTTTGAAAACCATGACCAATGAAATGGCATATATCAAGAAACAAGTTGCCAAAAATTCAAATTCAAAAAAGAGTTTCAGAAATTTCAAGATTTAGTGGTAGAAATTCTTGAATTTTATCTTTTAAATCTAAGTCATGATTGGTATGAGAAACTTCATCGATATTTTTCAACAAAATGGTCACATATGTGGCTACCACATAATGGAAAGCCAAATCAAATTCGAACAGACCGTGAAAAGTTTATGAAACATACAGTGATGGATATTGAAGAGCTTAATGAGCCAGTAGCCTTCATTAACAACATTATTGGAAACTATTCTACATAACTATTTTAAGGAAAATTTAATACTCATCCATCCCCTTTCTTTGATAACGCAGTTGTATCTCAGATTGTGAATTTTTCCTAATCAGATAATTTGTTAGTCAAGGTTGTCATTGATGTCAATATGGCATTAGCTGAGATGGAAAATATTCTTGTGATGTCAATGAACGTCATGCAATCCCTAGGTGCTAAGGATGCCATTAATGAAGATGCTAAAGTTGCTCTAACCTTATGAAGATGTCAAGCTATTAATGATGCTCATAGTGACTCTTGATGAAGAAGCTCTCTTTGTGATGACCTAGCCTGTACTCTAATTGACGCATGCTGCATATGGTTAATGACATATTGCTACACTATCTTGATGACATGGTGACATTGATGGCACACATGATGAAATATATGGTGATGACATGGACAATGAAATAATTGGAGATCACTTGATGACATATGATGATTAAATACATGACAATGGAGAAGCCATTAATGACCACTTGCTGTGCTCATCGCCTTCTGCACTAAAAACTCAAGAGCAGTCACAAAGAAAAATAAAATTAGGCAGTTTGGAGGCATCCTTTCAAAATGGATCCTATAAAATCTTGTAGAATATATTTTTCCCTTTCTAATGAGCCCTTATTTTCCCCAAAACTCTAAGTGGTTGTGAAGATAATGATTTTTTCAAGTTAAGAAAAATATATATTAACAGTGAGCCGGCTTGTGCACAGTTATATCAAGTCAACCTCAATTCCAAAGGATGTTTCCCTTCATTCCCGTGTCAAATTCATATAAATACAAGCATTGTCTGTCATTTTCTCTTACCAAAAAATTTGACAGCACAGTGAGGAACTGCAGCTAGAATAATGAAGCTACAGGTAGCCACACTAACATATTAACTTGGACCTGGTGCATACACTCAGTGGCTTGGACCTGTATATGATTTCTGGAACGGACCTATTGCCCCAAGTAAACCTGTGATAGTCCAGCAACATACCTTCGGACCATACTTATTGACTGTGGAATAGATTTTTGAAGCTTGGACTATTAGCGTGAGGATACGTGTGTGGGAAGACCTGTGACCTTTCTTTGGAGCTCAGATAGGGCAGTTTTTTTGTGGAAAATTAATATAACAATTCTGAGAAAAGGTCTCAGTTCTGCAGCAGAGACAGAGGTATATAGGCTACAACTCAGTGCCTTGAAGAAGCCACAGTTCAGTGCTATAATGGAGACTATTGTTTGATGCTATGAAGGAGCTACAGTTCAGTAATATAATTCAATGATTCATTGCTATCTCAGATTCAATCATATCCCAGTTTCGGTGCTAGTACAATGATCATATTTCGATGATATTACAGTGATATATTTCAGTGGCATCTCAAGTGTGGACAATCACCTTGGAAACTCAGAATAGTGACATGTGAAGGCTTAAACAAGAATTGTTAAGAAGCCCGCAGTTTTGTGGAGGATAATCTAGACCAGAATTCTATCTTCTTGAGTTGTCATACTTCAAAATATACATCATCAATTGGACCAGGTCCTATTGATTTTGGAAGCTCGTTTTAAGGATTTTTTTGGAGAAATACTTGAAGGTAAATTTGAGGACAATTTGGGCTATATACTTTTGTTTAGAAGCATACTCCTCCATATATCTTAAGAAGATCTAGAAACTTGTTGAAGTCACCTTGAAGTAGATATTCTTGGAGCCATACTGAAGACACCATTGAAGCATCATTATTGAATATTTCTGAGATAAAAAGTGGCTTTTTTTTAAGCAATTCTTGGTGCATCTTAAAGACCTGAAGAAGCCCTCTTGGAGATACTTATTAAGGTAGCCCTTGGAAACCTTTTTGAAGCACCCCTACTGGAGCATCTTAAAGACAATATTGAAGACATTTTGAATGTCTTGGAGATATTATTAGAGACCATGATGCATTGCTAATGTCATCATGAGGTGACCTTGGAGAAAGTGTTTGGGTGACATGAAGAGCAGTGGAGACACATTCATGAGAAGACAACTGTTGTCATTGATGACGTGACGTGGAGACTAAGTGAGGGGATAGTTGAAGATTAACATGGCTTATTGAAGAATACATTGGGAGCCATGAAGTATAACCAAATATATCTTGATGAATTTAAGCTAGAGGTTGGAGCCTCATAAGAGACAAGCTTGGTGCCTTGGAAAATAGGGTTGGAGCCCTAGAGGATTGGAGTCCTCAAGAAACCAGGTCGGAGCTTGTACGGAAGATAGGGTTGGAGCCCTAGAGGTGGGTGTCTCAAATTGACAAGGTTGGAGCCTTAGAAAGACCAAGTCGGTGTTTGGCACAATATAGGTTGGAGCCCTTTGAGGTTGGTGCCTCAGAACTGACAAGGTTGGAGCCTTGGAAAGTCCAAGTTGGTGCTTGGCACAATACAGGTTGGAACCTCGAAGATTGGAGTCTTCATCTAGGGTTGCAGCCCTATATAATTTTTTTACTTATTGTAAAAAGGAAATTAATAAAAGTATATATTCCATCATTTTTCATTTTGTGTTCTAAATATAAGTGATCTAACTAGTAAAATTAACAATTTAAAAGAAATATTGATTCACCCCCCTCTTAGTATTTCCAACATAATTCTAGATGTATTAATTTTTTAGATAGAAAAATAGTTAATTCTTTGTTTTGGACCCTTTATTTTGACGGTTCTAAATCTAAATATGGTGCAGGTGTGGGTTGCATTTTAATAAACCCAGAAGGTGAAAAGACTATGTTAGCCTGCTGATTAGAATTTGATTGTACCAACAATGTAGCTGAGTATGAAGCATTAGCTCAAGGTTTATTAAAAGTTATTGATCTAAATATCAAACATCTGAAGGTTTTAGGAGATTCAAAAATAATAGTTAGGCAAGTAAGTGATACTATCCATTGTAATTCTGTACATTTAAAAGATTATCAATCATTAGTCCAAGAATTAACTTCTCATTTCTTAGCCTTCAACATTTCTTCTATACCTCGAATACAGAATGCTAGTGCAGATTTACTCGCCAATGTAGCATCAAAATTAATCCCGTCTCAAGAGTTTAGTCTTGATATATTTTCTATTGAATTGATTTTTAGACCATCTATTCCTAATAATATCACTAATTGGAGAGTATCTAATTGTTGTAATTCTTCTAGAGATTTTACAGATATTTTAATATATAAGACCTTATAAGTGTTCCAAATCATGGGAGGTGTTTAACATGACAATCATATCAACAGGGAACAAGATAATCTATTCAAAATTCATCATTAAGTTAAATATCATATGATTCAAGCGATGATTTTAAAAGAGTAACCGGAACCAAAATACAAAGTCTGTAAATTTTAAGATTTGAGTTATTTAACTATATGAAGAAACCTTTTCAAAAAGATAAATCAGGTCTCATTCATTTCTCCTAAAAACATTATCATTCATCAAATTGTTTAGAACGCATAGTATGTCTTTTCCATTATTAAGCATCCGCACATGATGTTGCTTCATGAACCTGAACACGCAATCAGTGACCTTAGAAAATCGTATATAATAAAATTGGGAAAGATTTATCCAACTGAAAACCAACTAAACTGAATTAACAAAATCTTTACGAAAAATACCTTCACTAAATGATTCAAATGGTCATGATTAAAATTAATTATGAAGAAAAATGGTGATATTGTTCGCAAAGATTTAAATAGAAGCAAAGCTTCGCTAAGCACAATTTTCCAGCCAACAAACCATGGAACATACAAGTATTAGTAAAAGTATTTGCTCCTGAGTTCATATGTCTTTCTATATGGATTTTGGTTAACCAATCCTGCTCATCCAGACCGCCAAAAGTTAAAAACTATGTTTGAACTATATGATAACCTTTTGCTTATCAAAAAATCTTTTGATTAATTGTTGTGGCAATCTTCCAAAAGGATACGTAGACACAAATTTTTTAAAAGGATTTATAAAAATGAGTTATCCATTTAGCGACACAACGCTTTCAGAACAGAAAAATCACTGCGGTGAGCTGACCGTTGCGCCTTTAACACGCAAGCGTTGTATGCCATTATTAAACTGGCGAAACTGCTGCTGAACAATAAAATTTTGCATCTGAACACTGCGCTTCTGTATCGACATGATACCGGTAGCGGTCAAATCACAATTTGATTTCCCGCAGAAAACCATGCAATCTTTCCTTCAGAAAATTAATTTTGTTGGGATTTGTCCCTGATTTTTCTCAAATAGTCTTACCATTGTAGAACATGATTAAGAAAAATCATGTCTTCAAATGGGGACATAATGAAAGAGAAGCATTTGAATTGATTAAACAATCAATTATCAATGCTCCATTCTTGACCACCCCCAATTTTCTTAATCTATTTAAATTATACACTTTTTCATCGAATACATCATATATAGTTGTTTTAACACAGTTGAATGACCAAAAAACAGAAGCGGAAATATCATTATTTAGTTCAAATTTACAAGGTGCAAAATTGAATTACACATATGTTGAAAAATAAGAATTTTCTATTTTTAAAGGCATAAAAATTTTTAGACCTTTTCTCCTAAAGTCTCATATGAAAATCATAGTTCTATTTTCTGCAGTAAGACAACTTTTGATGCAGAAATAATTAGGAGAAAAAAGAGCTAATTGGGTAACTTCATTACAAGAGTATGATGTAGAAATTAAACCCTCTAAAATCATTAGAGGTAAATGTTTTTGCAGAATGCTTATAGGAGCATCACATTTATCAGCAGAAGAAGATTAAGGTAATTTGCAAATATCAGAGGGAAGCCTCAATGATTCAAATTCACAATATGATGATCTTATTTTTTATCTAAAAAATGGATATGCTCCAAATCATCTCTATTATAAGACAAAACAAGCTCCTAGATTAAAAGATAAACAATATGAGTTAGTCAATGATGTGCTATTTAGAAGAAATTTCAATTTTGTACTTTTAATATTCTTAGAAAAATCTGAAGTAGAGAAGGTCTTGCAGGAACTCCATGATGGACCAGTTGGAGGAAATTTTGGAGGAAATACAATAGCACATAATATCCTACATGTAAGTTACTATTGTCCTACACTTTTCAAATATGCTCATGAATATTCAAGAAAATATAAAGTATGCCAAAGTACATCTGGAAAACAAATAAATCCAGCATTCCCATTACGGCCGATCAATATTGAACAACCATTTGAGTAATCGGGATTAGATATAATTGGTGAGATTGTTCCTAACTGTTTCAAACAACATAGATATATTCTCACAGCTACAGATTACTTTACCAAATGGGTGGAATCAATTCCATTAAGAGTAGCTAATTCAGAAAATATCATTGATTTCATTGACCAAAATATCATAACCAAGTTTGGATCACCTACTGCTTTGATGTTTGATAATGCATCTTATTTTTCTAGAACTACTATGATAGATTTTGCAACAAAAAGAGTTTTTAAACTAAAATATTCTACAAATTATTATCCACAAGGAAATGGTTTAGCAGAATCTACAAACAAAAATATAATTAGAATAATGAAAAGAACTTTTAATCAGAATCAGAGAAATTGACATAAGTCATTAATTTTTTCTCTTTGGGCAGATCGGATAACTCAAAAATCTTCTATTGGACTTCTCCATTTAATCTTGTATACGGAAAAGAAGTTGTACTTCCAACCAATGTAGTTATTCCATCTCTTTCCTTAGTTCAATTCATTGATGAAACTCCTACTTCTTCTTTACAATTTAGACAAGGTAAAATTCTGAAGTTAGAAGAAGAAAGAGAAAAATCCAAACAAACTCATGCTAATCATCAACAAATAATAAAAGCCTCATTTGATTCAACTTTTGTCATTCCAAAGAATTTTCAAATTGCTGATTTGGTATTCAAATGGGACAAAGCGCATGAGGAAAAAGGTAAACACACGAAGTTTCAAAAACTCTGGCTAGGTCCATTTCAAATAATTTAAGAAATAGGCCCATCAACATTTCTATTGCAATATTTATCAGGCAAAAAGGATTCTTTGCCTGTTAATGGGAAAATTTAAAAAAAAAAAATTCTCATAGGAGGTAATCCCTTATATTATTGTATATGGTCCGTATTTATGCAAGAATGCAATAGAATAAAAATATAACCATAAATAAAAAGATACAGTGGAAATAACACTTCATTTCATTAATATCAAAGAATTGAAATTTTCTTACAGACAGAATGTAAATAAACTAGCTAGGGCGCTGGTAGCTATCTTTGAGAATAAATGTGGCGGCTATAGGCCTCTCAAATGAGTTACAATGAGGCTTGAGGGCCTATTTATTATTTAGAAATATTGGAAAACCCTAAATATCCAAAACCATAACCCTAGGAGATGAAGCACCAAAACTATGGGTCCCATTTGGGTAAATTGGTCTTTCAACTTCTCGGGGACGTAACTTTGGCATTCGATCTCCGTTTTACGTGCTAAATATCTCGTTAGAAAGATATATCTAAGGAATACAACTTTTGAGTGAGAAACATTGCTATATAACCCATGTTGCTCCCTATTTTACCAAAAAACATCATTTAGGGCCTCAAAATGACTCTGGAAGTTCAAAACCCGAAAAACTGCTAAAAATAGTAAGTTGTGCTGAAACTGAAACACTAAAAGAGAGAATGGTGGGGCCCCAAGTGGAATAGGTGGGTGACCACCAATATACACTTGGATAATTCATCCCCCCTTAGAAATCAATGGTCCCCATTGTGTTAGGTTCTTCCATGAGATGAGGAAACTTCTGCTAAACTTGGTCCTTGGTGAACCACTTTCCTTGGTGTAGGAGTTGGCTAGCTTTGACAACCTGATACAGTTGGATATTATATTGGCGAGTTTTATTGATTTGCATGTCCATGATACAATTTGTGGTGGCTGGTTCGATGTAGTCTGGGTTTAACTCTGTTGGTGTGAGTTGTTCTGCAATGTCATAGGTGTCCAGTAGAGGTGGGAAGTAAGGACGAAGGCTGTACACATTGAATACTGGTTGCAGACCAAGGAATGGTGGAATACTGAGCTTGAAGGCATTGTTCCCTACAACCTTGGTGATGGTGTAAAGCTCGTATTGGAGTGGGCGAAGCTTGCGGTGGGGTCTAGTGAGGCACTCCTTCTGTAAATGTAGCCACACTTTTTCGCCCACCTGGAAGTTGTGTGGCAGCCAATGTTGATCATGGAATTTCTTATACTTAGCATTAGCTCTGTCCAATATTTCATGAACCTGTTGGCGGATGTGTTGAATGCACACGATGAAGCTATTTGCAATGTCAAATTCAGACTGGACATGAGCTGAATCGACATGAGTAGCTGCAAATGGCATGGTTACGTGGCCGATTGAGCTGTGGAGAGCCCGGTTATAACTGTGTTGTACATAGGGGAGGCTCTCACCCTGTGTGCATGGATGCTTGGAATTGTACATGCACAAAATGTGTACAATCATTATGTTGACAACCTTTGTCTAGTCATCTGTTTGAGGATGGAAAGTTGTGGACTTGGTGAGCTTGGTGTCCAGCATTGACGAGAGGCTAGACAAAAATGTGCTGAGGAACCTGCTATCTCGATCTGATATGATAGACTGTGGGGTCCCAAAGTGCACCCACACTCGTTCAAAGACGAGTTTAGCAGTGGATTCTGCTGTGATATTCTTCTTGCAGGCCGCCATAATGGCCATCTTCGAGAATCAATCGACGACCATGAAAACATAGTCATTTCCATGCTTAGTAGAAGGCAGGCCCGACATGTAATCCATGGAGATGGATTCCCAAGGTCGACTAGGGGTAGGTAGCAGACTATATAGGCCTTGCTTCTTGATGGTCGGTTTGGCAATGGCAAAAGAAGTGCAGGATCTGATGTGCTTCCCGACATCCTTTCGAAGGTTTGGCCAATAGAAATACTTATGCAGTACCGCTACTATTTTCTCGACCCAGAAATGACCAACGACTCGACTGTAGTGTGCTTCCCATATAATCTTGGAATGCTCAATTGAAGGAACACAAAGGTATCCCAGGTGACATAAAAGTGCATCTTGGAGGTGAAAATTTGGAACTTGCATACCCACCAAGAGTTCCTTGTATGTGTGGTTGAATTCTGGGTCGCTCTCGTAGAGAAGCAGCCAATCAAAATTCTCATGCCCACAAGAGTTGAGAACGGTGGTGAGTACCGTGACCAGTGGTCAGCTGATACCGTCTGCAAAATTATTGGTGCTACCCTTCTTCTACTTGATGTTCAAATGAAATTGTTACAGATATGTGGACCACTTCTGATGGAGATTATTCTACAACGTCCCTTGTGTCTGTATGAACTGCAGGGGCCGGTGGTCTGTGTGGCTGATTGTTTCCTTCCCTGAAATGTAATGCTTACATTTTCAACAAGCTTGCACAATGGAATACATTTCTTTTTCATAAGTGGGATACTTGCAAACTGTGTGAGACAATGTCTCACTGTGATATGCCACTGGATGTCCCTGATGAGTAAGAACTGCCACAATAATAGCATAGTCAAAGGCATCTGTCTCGATCTCAAATGGCTGTTGCAAGTCTGGTAATGTGAGCACTGGGGCAGAACATAGGCAAATTTTTAATTCTGTAAACGCCTTCTACTGAGATTTCAACCAAAATAATTTTTCTCTCGCTCCTCCCTTGGTGACTTGACTTAAGGGCCAAGTGATATGAGAGAATCCCAACACAAACCTATGGTAGAAATTAGCAAGACCCAGAAAGTTGCAAAGCTCTGTTATAGTGGTTGGGGCTAGCCAATCTCAAATTACTTGGATCTTGGCTGGAACCACATGCACCCCCCTTTCATCAATAACGTATCCCAGATATTGAACTTGGGTCATGCCAAAAGTGCACTTCTCCAAATTGGCACACAACTTGTGTTACCACAGTGTTTGGAGGACTTGTCGGATGTGGTGGAGGTACTCTTCCCAAGTATGGCTGAAGATTAGAATGTCATCCAAGTACACCACTATAGATGAGTTGGTGAATGGCCGCAAGATTTCATCCATCAACCTCATGAAGGTTGTGGGAGCATTCGTCAACTCAAAAGTCATTACCAACCATTCGAAAAGGCCTTCCTTGGCTTTGAAGGCAGTCTTCCACACATCGGGGGGTTCAATTGGTACCTGGTGATACCCAGACTTCAAGTCAATCTTGCTGAAATATTTGGTCCCTTTGAGTTGGTCTAGAAGGTCATCAATCCATGGGATTGGGTACCTATTCCGGAGAATGATCTTTTTCAGTGCTCAATAGTCAATACAAAGTCTCCACGTCCCATCCTTCTTCTATACCAACACGATCGAGCTCCCACAGGGCGATGAACTTGGTCAGATGTTACCTTTCTATAGTAGCTCCTAAATCTGCCTCTTGATTTCATCGTTCTCTAGAATAGAGCGCCGATATATCAGTCCATTAGGTAGTGGCACACCTGAGGTTAGATCAATCAGGTGCTTGACCTGACAGTGCAGAGGAACCACTGTGGGTGAGGTGAAGCTGTCCCCATACTCCTCCACAAACTTGTACATTTGTTTTTGTCATGCAAAGGAGCCCTGTCTAGAGGTCGTGGCCATAATATTCTTCTTGCCCTGGTGGCGGATCATCAGGAAAATGAATTTCCTAGTTTGGGAAATAAGCTTAATGCATTGTTTTGCAATAACCAAAGAGATATCGGCAGGAGGTGGTACCTCTGGTATCCTGTACAACTTATTTCCCAAAGTAACAATAACAGTGCAAGGCCGAGACTCATACACAGCATGACGCTTCCACAAGTATGGTTGTACTAATAATACATTAGAAACATCAATAGGAGCAACATCACATAATAACTCATCCATGAATGGCTTGATGCTATAGGGAAGGCGGCACTGCTGGCTGACGCGGAGATCTCGTCCTTTGTTAAGCCACCCGATGGTGTATGGATGTGTGTGAGTTGTGGTTGGCAAGCCCAACTTCTTCATGGCGTTTGTTGAAATGAGGCTCTTTTGGCTCCCATTGTGGACAATGAACTGTACCTAGGAGCCCTTTACCCACATATGGGAGTGGAAGAGACGTTCCTCCTCCTCTGGATCTTCTGATTCCTCCTTATAGATCTTCATAGTGGCAATATTGGCATTGGGCTCCGCATCAATAATCTATTTCCATTTCTCATTCCCCTTGTCAGGTTCTGATTCATATTTGGAGCATGCATTTGTCTCAGAAGCCCTCATCTCGGCCACTAACGACTGCTTGGCTTGACACTCACTTGTGTTGTGAGTGGAGCTCTTATGGAACTCACACCACTTTCCCGTCTCCTTCTTTGGCTTTGTGGTGTTGTTCTTTGCTTGTGGCTTCAACAGGTGTCTTGATCCACCATGCCTTGGCTCTGTCCTTTGTTTTTTAGTTTGGGAGCACCTTTCCCTTGCTTTTGATTCGCAGATCCAAAGTCTCGCTTCTTCTGTTTGAATTTCTGCTCAATCTTGGCAGCATACCCTTATGTCGTACCAAGTGAGGAGATGTTGAGGAACTCCATTTCCTCTTGAATTTATATTTGCAGACAACTGTGATACTTTAGCACTATATGTTTCTCTAAATCTTTGATACCCAACTTTGTGTGCAGGGTATGGAACAGATTCATCAGCTCATGCACATCTTGATCCCTTTGTTGTTGCAGCATGGTCCATTATATGTACTTGTCCTCATAGCACCCCATGGGATAGTATTGTTCCTTGATTGTGTCTCAGAAAGAATTCCAAGTTGGTATGGCTGAGAATAAAGAGGGTTCTCTCTGGAATTTTTTCTCACAGCAGGTTTCCCACCAGTCCTTGACATGGGGGGGTAGCTTTGAGGAGTGCAAAAATAATGTTCTCCCAGTCGGAAAAGTCATGAACCAAGAAATATACTTATAATAGATTAAACCATCTATCTACGACATCTGCATCTATTAGACCCTCAAATATTGGAATGTCAGAATTTACTTGTACCTTAAAAAGAGTGGCACCTCCAGAGTGTCTGTTGGATGCAGATGCGCCGCTGGTGGGTAGTCGTTGAAGGATCTAGGCAAAGTTATCCATCATCATGTTCCTTTGTTTTTTGAGCGCCTCCTCGAGCAATATTTTGATAGGATCTATTGCTCCATCATCTTTCTTTTCGTCCCCCATAGGCATCCATCGGGGTTTGCGAGGCTGATCTTGCAAATTTTCCACCAGATCGAGCCCTAACTCCTTATACCTCGACCTCGTTGGGGACATGCAAAGAAGGATCGAGAAAAAGCAGACCGCTCTGATACCACTGATTTAGATTTATGCAAGAATGAAATAGAATAAACATATAACCATAAATAAAAAGATACAATGGAAATAACACTTCATTTCATTAATATCAAAGAACTGAAATTTGCTTACAGACAGAATGTAAATAAACTAGCTAGGGCGCTAGTATCTATCTCTGAGAAGAGATGTGGTAGCTACAAGCCTATGAACTGAGTTACAATAAGGCTCGAGGGCCTATTTATTATTTAGAAACAATGGAAAACCTTAAACATCCAAAACCCTAACCCTAGGAGATGAAGCGCCAAAACTATGGGTCCTGTTTGGGTAAATTGTCGTTTCAACTTCCCGGGGACATAACTTTTGCATCCGATCTCCATTTGACGCGCTCAATAGCTCGTTAGAGATATCTATCCAAGGACTAAAACTTTTGAGACTTACATTGCTCCTTTTTTTCCCAAAAACACGTCGTTTAGGGCCTCAAAACAACTCCGGAAGTTCAGGACCCAAAAAACTGGTAAAAATAGTAAGTTGTGCCGAAACTGAAACACTGAAAGAGAGAATGGTGGGGCACCAAGTGGAATAGGTGGATGACCACCAATATCCACTTGGATCAGTATATTAGTGTCTTCATATTTTTTCTTTTAAAAATAAAAATTTGTTTAGTATTAATATTTGGATTTTCAAATTTGATCTCAGATGACTTTCCTTTTTATTTTTCTTTTCACTTATAAAAAAAAATGGAAAATGTTAAAGGAAGGAAAATTGAAATATTTAAAAAGAAAAAATTATTTTATCTTTCTGAAAAATGGAATTTCACTTAAATCAATTGTTCTTTTGATCTACTCTCACATTTATATAGTCTGAATATTCTATTTATTAGTCAAGAAAAGAAACTTTAACATAGTAAAGACCTATTTATAGAAAAGAAATTTGAAACTCAACATTATCATCTAGAATCTTAAAAATACCAATGATTCACCCCATCTAGAAAATCTTATAAATTTTCAAAATAAATTCAAAAGAAAATAAAAAATATATGGTTAGAAGAAAAACTTAAAAGATAATAAGTCTTATCATGAGCTTGTTTACCATGTTCATAAGGAAATAGTTAAGCTGACATTACCAATATTGTCTACCAAAATAGGGTAATGACTTGAGATTATATAAAAAAGGCAAGGATTGTCATCAAGATCCAGCTTGATCAGCTTAATTACTACTAGTGAGTGCAATTGTAATCATTTGGTTACAAAGCCAAGATAATGGATTTTAAGTAAAAAAATTAATAGATAAAAAGAAAATTCTCAAAGATCACAATTTACTTCAAAAAATTATGAGAAATACTGGACGGGATAATGAATCATTGCTGGGTAAAAGGTAACCCTGCCAAAAGTTTAAACTGCCTATTGGAACACAGGCTCTATCTGTGATAAAAGAGTAAATTTCTATAAAGCTCATCTGTAAAGGTCACCTACTTAATCTTTTTAAACTGAGTAAGGACTGATATATATTTTCATACTTATATATTTAATAGAGGATTTATTATGAATAGTGAATAAGAGAAATTTTCATTACTTGGTAAGATACTATTTATTTTTAAATTTCATTCCTATAACTATTTTATTTTCAAAAAGCTTAGAAATAGCAAAAAAAATCTTATCAGAGATATCTGGTTCACCCAACTGAATCGCCAACTGTTGTCCTATACAACAACCCCCCATTTATTTTTATAAATAGGGACCCTTTAGAAATAAATAGGAAATTATTTTATATTTCCTAAACAAAAAAAAAACTTACAAAAATAGATATTTTCTTTTTTCTACCTTAATCTTTTTAATGCATCGCAAATCACATATATTATGAATTCCAAAAGAGAAATAAAAATTAAAATATGTGAATTGTGATATGTGCTCAAGCTTCTCCAAAGATATGATTTAAGACTTTGGAAAAAGGCTTTAATCATCGTTATATTTACTTTATCGCACTGCAATTCACTTAATCAATCAAAAAATTTAAAAGAAAAATGATATAAGTTGTGACCCCGTGGACCCGATGAAAACATAAACTAAGAAATATAAAACCTTCGGTTATCATGACCACTTCAGTTTTATAACAAATCGCAATTCGCATTTCACTCAACTTATAATATACGTTTAATTGTTATCCTATAAAATTTGCGATCTGCGATTTGCAAAGATCGCATTTCCTAGCCTTTAAGGGTAAGTATTACAAAAGGTTATAAGTTATAATTTTTTATATGTGCAACAACGCCATTTAATGAATCAAGTTTGTAAAACAACTTATGTCATGTCAAATTAAATTTAAGATCTTAATGACTTTAAAGCGATTGATAGATATTAGGTGTGGAGATATATGAAATATTAATTCAGAGATTATGAATTATGATTGATGTTATATTTTAATAGATTGATATCTTCTCACACTGTTTGAAATAAATGATTGATTTATCTCTTCGATACTCCTTACTTTTTAAAATTCACTCTACTTTCAGGAAACCAGTTAACAGATTAATGAAGAGCGAGATGAGAAAAAAGGGAAAAGAAATTTCTTAGACGTCATCCACTGAAGACACAGATATGTCTCCATTATTTTCAGATACCGTCTGTGATAAAGATTGTGGCAGTTCGACATGGAAAGAAATGTAAAAAAAAATTGAAAGTGAA
Source organism: Pinus albicaulis (assembly GCA_034641835.2). NCBI lineage: Eukaryota > Viridiplantae > Streptophyta > Pinopsida > Pinales > Pinaceae > Pinus > Pinus albicaulis. The sequence goes on from CM076579.1 coordinate 784,834,866, forward strand.
GGACCAAGGGTGATAAACAAATTTTCTTCGACAGGCACTGCTTCTACCTCCGACACAACTCTTTTTGATGTTTAATTCTCATACATTCACAAGATAGCTACAAGACCAAATATTCTTCCATATACAAACATGGTTAATTGGGAAATTGACCACTTAAACATTGAGGATAGAATGTTCAAGAATTCTAAGGGAGAAAATATGGGTTCTTTTAGGGCTGAAGATTTAAGAGCAATGTACCATCTACCACCCCCACAACAGAAATATGAAAAATACTATTTGTAGAATTTTAGAGGAGAACATCTAGACCTTATCAAAGTCATCCAAGAATGGAAGGATAACCAATGGAAATTGAAGCAACATAATTTTGGTACATACCCAATTTCCCAAATTCCTAATCCTTACTATTATGTTGCTGGTATATTATGTAGATTATTTGCCAAACCAGATAGCACTAGATTCCCAAGAGACTGGGTTCCCCTGATTGACACAATGTTCAATTCATCTATTCTGAATTGGGCAGACATTTTATCCAATAACCTAGCCAAGCACATAACCAAATATAGGAATAAAAGAAGTATTTCACTAAGAGAAATACCTCCCTTTTATATGTCTTCCTATGTCATGGATGTTATCTGTTTTACTTCCAGTTTTTCCACCATGGGATGGAAATGGACTAGTAAGGACCCTACCCCAATTCATATTTACCACAGAGAACTCTGGGATCCAAATTTCCACTTACACTATTATAAAGTCTGTTATGGAGTAATATTTCCTATACACTAGATGATTTTTAACAAAAGAAGCCAATGCAGACATTCTCTCAGTAGCTAAATGATTTTTTGTAGAGAATTTTACATCTATTAGAGTATTCAGGAGTTATGCTTCTCCCCATGTTTTACCCTATTATGTTCCTGATAAGTTAGTTGCAAATAAATAGCCTATCAACATGTCAATGGTGTTATGAAACAACTGAAGGATTCTAAAAAGGCTATTTGGCCTAATTTCCCTCTACAATGAGGCACCTATGCCTTTTCTAATATTGGCCATACTTACAAGGAGGTTTCCAAAATTCATTTATTAAAATTGGAATTTATGCCGAGAAGATTATATGACCCAAATGATGTGATTAAAAATTACATTACAGAGCTTAAGATGAAACCTTTTGTAAGGGAGGAAGATGGATTTGATGATCTTTTCCAGGGCATGGAAAAAGTTTCAGATATTATCAAGTATGTGTCTAGTCAACTAAGTAAAAAGGATGTTGAATATTTTAAAGAATAAAGAAACAAGAGACTAGAAAAAGTCCCTCTCAATTTGTTAACTATTGAATATGAAAATAAACACACTCCAAGTGTTAGTATGGATGATGAAATAAAAGAAATGTCTGGAGATCAATTAGGTCAATCGCAGTAGAAATTTGATAATTTGGATCACTCTGAAGATGAATTTGAATCTAAGAAGGAAAACCCAGAAAAGACAATTGACCAAGTCATTCAAGAAATAGAAGTGCTAGAGGAAACAAGAAATAATGGGACAAAATCTGATTCTCAAGCAATTCAACATAGACACAATATGCTAGATCAATCTAGTTTACCACAAGAAAATTATCTTATAAATGAATGGGAGGAATTTTCTGAAGCCATAAGAACTTCTAAAAAAAATCCCAATAATGATCAAGAAACAAGTTTCCAGACACCTGAACATTCACAGAAGATAGTGGAGGCTGTTAAGCCACTACAAAGAGTTCCAACAATCTAGGATAAAGAAATCATACTGGCCTACCCCATAGATCAGATAGTTCTATAGATTGAAGATATTCCTTCATTAGATATTTTCTACAGTCATAGTTACAAGGTTGTAGTTAAAAGAAATAAAAGAAGGAGAATTGATGAAACAAATCCAAATCCTACAGATGAATTAGTTGATGTACTATGGAAATATTCCTCAGATGATCCAACTGAACATCTAACCAATTTATCACAGTATGCAGGAGCATATGCTACTTCCACTGTCGATAAAGCTACTGAGGTTAGAGTGTTATTAAAACAAAAGGAAGCTAGAGTACAAGAACTTGAGAAGTTGTTGAATGAAGAGAAATCCAATTATAGTGAGCAAGTCAAAGCCAACACAGCCCAATTTCATAAAGATATTGAAAACCTCAAATTGCAGCATCAGACATAGATTAATGAAAAACAAGCACAGTTGGAAATAACAATGACTAAGTTACAGAGTCAACCACAATTAGAACAATTTATCAATGAAGCACTTGATTTAAACACTAAGTTAAAGAAATAACAAGAAGTGTTTTGTCATCAAGCTTCTATGATTTATTCTTATTGTGATTCAAGTAAAATAATGATCCAGCAGATAGAAATTCAAAAACTTGAATGTGAAAGACTTGAGAAGAAAATTTAATAACACATTCAATGGAAAGTTCCAGATTCAGCAAAGCAAGCTAATCTACCACAAGTAGACAAGCTTCATAAAAAAATTATATTCACAAAATGGGAAGCGCAGATCAAACAGGTAGAGAAAGCAGCGGTAAAGACATCCAAGATTTCAAGTGAGATTATTGAATCTATGTGTAAGAAATTGCCTAAAGAATAACTTCTTAAGAAAAACACATCTGATGTGTTTTTAGAAATAAGTCAAGTAGAAACACAGTGGAAGCAGAGAGTAGTCGTACAGGAGGAAATGATTAAAAAGGTAAATAAGTTTGATTCAAAAAAATACTGAAATTTTATGATCAAACCTTATCATCAGCATCAAACTCTGTAGTCTCTTACAGATTCAACAAAAAGATGCTAGTCAGCAATCTCAAATGCTATTTTCAAGGGATAGATCCGATTAAGCATATCTCAGCAAGCTCAGCTCAAAGTAATGTTAGTTATTTTCCAACTTCGTAACCACATTCAGAAAAAAGGGTAGGACTCACAAAATCGGAATTGTTAGTTTAATTTCCTAAGTTATAGTTTAAGTTAGCCTTTTGAGGAAGGTTGTTTGAAACCTCCTCTATATTTTTGTAATAATATATTTTAGTTTATAGTTAGTCTAGTACTTAAACCCTTCTCATGCATTTAGAGAAGGGTCTAGAAATTTGTCAAAAACATTTGCAAAGAATGCATTATTGTAAGTTTGTGAATGTTTTGATGAATTAATGAAACATATTCTGTTATCTTTTAACAATTAAAGCTGTTCAACTGATGTTGCACTATTTACACTTTAAATTGCTCGAAAGTGAGAAGAAGTAGATTCATTGCTGTCAGTTTACATGAGTAGAACTTCATACATATGGTACTTCTATTCACTTGTATTAAGTCTTATTTCATAGATTGACATTTATCTTTTATTGCATTATATATTTGAAACGTTATCATATATGAATATTACATGCACTTCTGTTCTACTTTGTTAGAAGAATAGTTTTACATAATTTTGATCTCTTTCGATTGTTAAATGATCTATATTACTAATAGTTGAAAGATATCATTTTAGATCGCATAAAGGAAAAACAACCAGAGTATATATTAGATTAATAATTTAGATAGATGCATATAGATTAAAATAATTATCCACTTATATGCTATATTCACAACACCCTCAAAATCATCCTTATTGGGAAATTGGTCCCATTATCCCCAATTAGAGCCACTATACCAAACGGAAAAGGAGCTTCTTTAAGGTCTAGACCGGATGGTTCTCCCCATGTTTTGGCAATGCAATTCCGAGGCCTCAACACCAAACCAAGGTTGAGGAGCTTTTTTAAGGCTATAAAAACATTTCTTAAGGCATGAAACAAGGTTGCAGAACTTATAGAGGAAGTTGTTCCACATACATTTCTTCTAGAAATTCCTATGTAATTAAGTGGATTTAATACCCATTTGATGAACCTACCATTTCTGTGAGATAGTGAGGGCTAGAAGAAGGCGGATGGAATTAAGTTTCCTATGGGGGAAAAGTTATCACTATATTCAACTCATTCAACTTGAGCAAATAATTTAGCAACTACCTAGGCCTTTTGTCTTTCAACACGTTAATCTTATGGATGTTTAATTTTATACACCCATTTACATCAACCAATTTTTTCTTCCCATAGGAAGTGGTACAAGATCCTATGTATTATTCTTCATTAAGGAACCATGTTCTTTATTCATTGTGATGTTGCAATTTGGATAGAAAAAATATTCTAAAAATGTTTCTATATTGTGAGTAACTAAAACTTGAGCAAAGAGAGGAATATTGTCAGAAATATGAATGTGTACAATTTTGATTTTAGGGAAAGATTAAGGGGGTTTCCATGCTTTCTCTAAAAATAATATTCACCAATTTTCAATTTTTTTTTAATTTATTCACCCTATATAATTATTTTTACCTTAAATGTTATCTTTTCTTATAAAGACTATATGAAATCATTAGAAAAGTATTATTTTTCCAAAAAAATCACCTAACATTCTAAATATTCTTATTAGGAACTATAGAGACTCACCAAGGTTTCTGAACTTTTAGAAAAATTTCCATCCTTAGAATTATTTCCTTTGTTCATTTGTAGGATCATTTATAAGAGCATTATTTTTTTTCTAAGTTATACAAATACATTTGAGAAGTTTTACTGCTAATGGAGGTGAATTTCATGTTCAATGGACTCAATTGGAGGTAGTTGAGTAGGTGGAGGTGAATTTTCATCCTCGTTGACATCATCATAATATATCAAGATTATGCACACATCTGAAAAAGGAGGGGAATGAGCAACAATAATTCCAAAAAATGGGTCACGACAATAGTTACCAAGCATAGAGTTGGAGAACATAATGGGCTTATTTGTGTCATTGAAGTCAATCATTGTGTGATTTACATGTCTTTATTTTTCTACTTTAATTTTATTAGTCTTATTATTTATATGGAAACTCAAATATGTGGCTAGTCTATTAAGTAATATTTGTTAACCTTTTCAGACCAATCCTTGCTTAGTAGTAAATCATACGACTTGGGAATAGAAACAATTAATATATCTATTCTCTGATGGAGTTTTGGGTTAGAGGAAAGTTTAATAAGCACACCTCTTAATTCACGTATTTAATTAGCATTTCAATAGTTCTATATTTAATTTCTTATCAATCGAATAAGGTATAATGTCAAAGGATTCCATAGAATCAACCAAACAAGTATGTACATTATTGTCACTATAAATTTCAAATGGTCATAAAAATAACGGAGTATTTCAATTGAAATTTTCCTAATTAATGAAACATGTATATTTGATTTATTGTTTTACATAGAAACTTGAGTATATTTGCCTTTATCTTTTTCCTAGGTAGATGAATTTGTTTTTTCAAAATTATTACCAAGTGATTGCAACAATTTTTTATTTTATTGTGTTAATTTAGATAATTCAAAAAATAGAATATTTTCTCTCATTTTATTCAATTATTCTACTAAATATTACTCTAATTCATCTGTAATTATAATGGGTTTATCAACATTGGAATTTTTTTATTAGTAGAAGAATTTTTACACACATGATTAGAAGTAGAAGGAAATACTAAGGTGGATGTTGGAGTACCTTCAATTCTTGTTTGGATATCACAAACTTTCTCCATCTCATGCTCATATTCATCAATCACACCTCTAGAAATATCCCAAATAGAATTTATCGATGGTTGAGGGCTCTCTTGCTCCTTCTATTCCTCAATATTAATCTCATCAGTAGAAGAGTTTGGATTTGTAGGAGGTTGATTATTTATTCCAATAAATAGTCTCCATGGTATCCTATAATATGTGCCTTATGTAGAGATTTTATGTATGTCTATTATATCATTCAATATTTTTTTAATAATTCTTTATAAACCTTCCAAATAAAAATACAATTTTTGTCTTTAGTAATTTATTGGTTGAAGCTTTTCTAACACAAGAAAAACTTTTTATCCTTTTATTGAATATTTAATAGCAATCCTAAACATTTTAGTTTCAATTGTTAATGTTTCATCTAAAATTTTGGATAAAGTATTTTATCACAGATTTTACAAAAATAACAGTGCTTGAAGGAATAATTGTGGTGTTAAATTATATTAGGACATTTGCAATAGGAATTCAATTTCCAAGGATTTTATTCATTAATGTTAAAATTTAATTATTGAAGTATTTAATATTTTATTTTTATTAAAGTAAATCATTGAAAAGCCCTAAAACTAAAGAAGCATGTGTTTTATCTTCGTCGATTTTTGTAATAAAAGTAGTTTCAAAATCATTCTAGTTTACAATAATACCTTGTTAAAGATAAAAATATAATGTGGATGTTTTTACATAAAATGTAAGAGGAAATAATCAACAAACTATATAAACATGTACAATGTTTATCAAACTAAGTATTGATCTGAAAATGGGAAAACTATTTTTGTTGTGCTAGCTCCCTCGTCAGTATTTAAAAAATGTGTTTAGGATCGTCTCAAATTAGCCAATTATGAAAGGGTTTATGTGTCAAGTTTTAGTGTATTTTATGAAAAAATTCATGAGTTAATTATCTATTAAAAAATAATGGTACAACAAGTAAACTATAGAGAAATAAATCACAACAATCGAATTACACAATAGATGATAATAGAGTTCACCCCTCATGAGCTACATCTCCATGGACCTGCTTCAAATGGCTAGGCCCTCTTTGGATTAATAGTCAATTATATGATTACATTAACCTAAAGTGCTCCAATGGCTTTGAAACCTACTACATTGGATTCATAATACCTAAAAACCTAAAAATATACTCTTCAAGATCTGAAAATCTTCTTCAGCTAATCTAGGTATGACCTCCTCTCCCGGTGGCCCTATGCTTCTTTAATATTAAAAGTGGAAAATTCACTTACATAAGTGCTCCAACTCTTCTGCAACCTACACCATCATGCTCAAAGCATAAAAATAATCTAGGAATGATTCTTTCTGAGCCAAAATTGGTCAAAAAATGCTCTAGTTATGCCTCGTTCATTTATGGCCTAGGAAACCCCACTAAAACTGGAGAAACTCTAGTTAAGTCTGCCAAAACTGGAGGTGGCGCCGAAATTGGGGGCTCCACGAAACATGCCACCGAATTAAACTAGAGTTTAATTATGGTTAAGCGTGCATTTAATGGATTCTTAGTGCATTAAGCACAATTATAAAAAAAAATCCGAATTGAAATCGGATTAGCGCCTTAATCATAAATTAAGGGTTAATGAACCCTGCTTAATATTTAATCTACTTCATTAAACCTTGGACTCTGCCATAGGTTTTGGGGCATGCTCCCATGGACCAAGGGCTGGCCCCTCGTGGGTTGGTCCTTTAAACCTCTATCCATACACATTTCAAATGTTCAATATAAGATGCACACCTTGTACTACAAGGTTTAATGTGTGGTATGTTGGTAAGGAGGGTGCATTCTGTGGGGGAGGTCGTGGGTTCGAGCGTGACCTCCGCCCAATTTTTTTTTCATATAAAAATTTAATTCCAACCTTTTAAATTCAAAATTGAAATTCGGACTTTAACATTAACCAAAAATTTCGCCTTTGGGAGGGTCACGTGGTCGCCTTTGAGCTAGCCACGTGTTAGCATCCTATTGGTCCTCCACAAACCAACACAAAATTACCAAGTGCCCAAAAATTTAGGCCACTTAGAAATTGACACTTGTCATCTTGTCATTGGGCAAGAGAAATACCCAAATTTTTATGTTTGACGCTGTTTGACCCCTTTTTTTTTTAAATTGTGTGTTTGGCACGACGATTAGCAAGCTCTAACTTTTACATACAAAGTCCGTTTTGAGTGAAACGAAGTGCGTAGAATTCCTAAAAATGGGCCCAATATTTTCATTCTATTTTGGTGAGTTTCTTATCACTTTTAATTTTTGGCAAATTTTTTCCTGCAATCCAGATTCCAATCACTGCTTCCCACTGACAGGATTTTGGACCCACAAAAGCTAGTTATCTCATGAGAGCAAAATACTCCTCTCTTTAAAAATTTATATAAAATTGATTCTAATTGGAAAAATATCCATGAAAACCACTTGTGTTCACTAACATGCATTGCCTTGCAAATGGATTGGCACTTCAACCAATGTCCTCCCTTTTGCTGTTGACTGAATCCAACACTTGTTGGTTGCTTGTGGACTGATTAAACACCTTGTTGTACCAAAGCAATCCCTTGGTGCTTGGAAAGCTAACTAGTGGCATTCCCACTGAGAATCATGTTCCTCCTTTGCAAAAACATGGATTTGATGCAAGCTTCTCCTTGGAAACCACTTTTCCAAGTTAAGCCCATCCGAGTGAACTAAAAAAATGAGTTCCAACATCAGTAATCACAAGAAAATAAATTACCATTCTTTTTACTTCCATGGTTCCAAATTCCAAATTTGGAACAATGCATTCGCCACTTCTTTTTTTCTTCCTGGCGTCAGCACATCAAATGGAATAAAATGGTTGCTATTTTGGCTGCAATATTTTTCGCATCTTGTCCCTGTTGTCCATCATCCTCCAGTGTTGACGTGCTAATCCTACTATCATTTTGGAACGAAGGTTGATCATGAGCCCCTCGCTGAAGCATGGACCTTCCCAAAATCCTGCAACATCTTGTAACAAACAAAACCATCAATCTAAAAACAAATCATGCAAGAAACATAACATGACGACATATCATTTTTCTCCTTCAAGTCAACAAATTTCACATCATGTGAAAATTTCCATATACTCTTACATGTTGGTGTACAAACTCATCGACCAAACACAAGTCAAAAAAATAGGCCTCTTCAAACAAATAACTCTCAAGTCAAACAAAAACATGTGAAAAATTACATCTTTGCTGCATCTAAGTGAGTCAACATACTCCACTTTTCAAAATCTTCCTTCAAGCAATATGCAACATAATTTCAAGAGAAAAGAAACACATTCAATTGGAAATGAAATGCATAAAATAGGCAAGATTTGCATCAATCATCAAAAGTAATGCAAGGCCTTAATTGGATAAGAAATTTAACCATATCTTACCAAACCATTTCAATGGTGCTTCTTTCAGTTGGACTTCATCACCATGTGAATCATCCTTACCCACATCAATTATGGAATTCTCTTTTTCCATTCTTGTCAATATCTCTCTCCAGCTTCTTCAAATGTTGATGATGACTTGTTGGATACAAATTCCAACACTTGTCTACAAGATGACCTTGCTTATGGCAATGAGTGAAAAACAATTTCATCTTCTTTTCAACATGGTTTCCATTATCCAATGGACCTTTAGATTTATGCCTCCTTTGTTTTGAAAGCTTCATGTGCATGGAAAACTTCTTCCAACATCTTCAAACATTATTTTTGTTTAAACCACAAAATGAACATGAACACTTTCTCCAAATATTATGTGAATATTTACCATCTTTATCATATCAAAAGAAACTTGATTAAAGGTAGATTTATACCTTGCACATTTCTCTTTGTCGCCTTCTTGAGGAGGTGAATTTCATGAGGTAGTGGCTCTCTTTGGAACACCAATAATGGCTTCGATGGTTATAAAGCTTTCAACATCCTCCTATTTGTCATTAAAAATAGTTTCATGTGTTTTACGGAATTCTAATCTACGGATAAATCAAATTCCCTAAGTGTGGTGTTTATCACTTAGAACAACACAGGAACGAATAAATATTATTTTATATAAAAAAAGAAGATATATAGAATGGGAAAGGAGCCTAATTTTGATTCTTTCGCTTCTCCTTCTCCTTCACCTTCTACTTTTGATTCTTTCGCTTCTCCTTCTCCTTATGCCACGGTTGTCGTCGCTCTCAATCTAGCTCAAATCGCTATATCGATTTCAGCAAACGCAAACAAAGAACAAAAAAAAAAAACAATATGGAAGTATCTACTTATCTTACTCAAACCAAATCGATTAGATCTGAAATACATACATAATTCAAGAATACATTGCACAAGAAATATGGACATATGTATGGGAAAATGAACATCAATATTTATTAAAGATTAGGATGAGAATATTACAAGAAATGGATGGATTTGTTGTCAACCTGCTCCAACTTCATTCCAGCCTCGTGACATCAAGAATTATCCTAGCAGCATATCATAAATTTTACTGTCTTATCAAATGATAATTCAACAACATAACTTTGCATGCAATTATTCCTCCCTAGCACTAGGATGAGTGCTCAATTTATAGGGAAATTGGTGGTAGTTTCTCATGAATGACTTTCTAAATAATAGGCAAGACATGTTTCCAAGTTTAGAGGTGTTATATGGACACTTTGATTTGAAGTATGACACCTATGGAATATTCTAGAAGGCACTGGCCATGTGGACATTCCCAGAATAATGATAATTCCTCTCCTAGTTGACCAACACACCCTTGAGTGTCGAGAAGTGAACTACAATGCACCCTTGCATGGAGGAATTTTCACTGCAACACATTTATTCCCTTGCATATGAGCATTCGTGAGTCAGTGGGTCATATAACATATACTTTAAACCTTGGAAATCTCACAATAGAAGCCATGAATGAAATGTTCTTCACTTAGGGCATATAGAAACTAAAATATACGGGGATGATAGACCCTATTTCATTGGTCCTAGGGATGATTTCCAGCTTGACTAGATCATGGGGGATGATTCCAAAATTGACCTATAATAGCTGCCCCCTAAATCATGAAGTCAAAATAATAATAGTATTTGGATGATATGATTTATGATGTGATGAGTTGGATCTGAAGCGGACGGTGACCTGCATCAATCTTACAATACATTACATCATGATATATTTCATCTTGATCATGACTTGTTGAGGGAGGCATTCCAATGCTCAACACATAAACTATCTAATAACATGTACATAATTCAAAATATCATCTACATTGGAATGTTGCGCAATATAGACATGCCTACAGATATAGCCTATGTTCGGATGACGATCTATATGTAAATCCATCATATAGATGATGTGTAGAACAATCCTAAAATCATAGCCAGGATGAATGAAATTAGATATGGGGTCTTCTTACCTCATTAACATGATAATTCAGGTACAATTGTAACCATACGAATATATGATTTGTAGTTGAACATGGGGAGACATTGTCTTATTACTAACCAATGATGTGAGCTGTTAACAGATGCGAGAAAACCACCATTGATGTTAATGGATCTCAAGGTACTACAATACAATTTGCAAGCTGTGAATAGATGATTTGATGTCGAACCCCAAAAAAAAATTTTTGGTCAAAGGTCTGGAAGCAAGAGACTTTTCGATGATGTAACAACCCTCAAGGTACTGGAAGATGCTTCTAAGTAAACTTCTTAGATGATGACCTGATGTCGACAGGAAGAAAATTTATTGCAAAACAAGAGTTACTGATTTAGAGACAAAATGTGACTTGATATAGGAGTGTTCAGTGATGAATGTCATGAGAATGAAGGTTTATGAGTATTGCAAAAGGATGGGGATTCATTGGATGACTTCTCTTGAACATATCAGCGACACTAAGATGATTTGGCAGAATTGACCCAAAACTGAACTGAAGGTTTGAATGAACTGTGAAGAATATTTCCCAACCCAAAGTCACGATGATGGAGTGAAAGTGTCATGTTCAAGAACAACCTGCTACCATAAAGTGTTCTATTTTTTTTCCCAAATTTTCCCTGGTCATTTTTCGACTAGTACCTCTTTATTTTTTAACAAGCTTGAGGAGGGTAACATATGCTTGATCTATACTTCAACCCTTCGGGAGAATCCATCAATATTTAATAATTTAATGAGTCTAATTATAAATGAAACTCAATTCTTGCCATGTTCGACAAGTCCGCCGCTATTTTATGTTTTAATGAGGCTAACGACAGTGGCAGCCTGATCCTTTTTCATATTTAGAGATTTTGAAAAAGAGGACAAAAGAAAACTCCATGATTCCTTTTTCGTAAATTTGTCGCTCAGGTCCGAAAAATTGTAAAATTATACCTGATAAAACCTCTTAGCCATGTTCGACAAAGGTTTTCCTTTTTCATAAATAATTTATCTCGGTCTGAAAAAGGGTTAAACTTATACTGAGTAGATGTCATTTCATTTACTTTTACAAGCTTGAAAAGACAAGTGCTTGACAATATTTTCACATTATCGGAGTCTGAAAAGAGCTAAAAGAAGACTCCACAGGCTCCTTTTTCGTCGTTATCGAAGCTTTAAAATGATATAAAAGTGTGCTTCAAGTCCTTTTTAATTTTTATCAAAGCTCGAAAAATAAGGATAAAAGTATGACTTTTGGTCAAATAATTCTTGAATAAGTGTGCACAACTAATCTATTGTAGCAGTTGTAAAAATTGTTCATAAAACCATCAAACAGATTAAAAATACTTGTTTCATAGCAAAAATGAATAAAAACCATAGTCACAGGATTAAATATGATTCAATATAATCAAATTGACTAATTAAAAGAGTTTTTACCATTCATTTTTACCATTGAAAAGTTACCATTTGAAAATTAGGAGCTCTGAAGCAGTTTTTTCCCCCAAACTTCAGCGGTTGATTGTGACAAATTCTGTGGATGATTACTCTTGTCATTTTATCCAGGTTGGAGCTATAAACTTTCTCTTTCCTTTAGTATAATTTATTGTGCATTTCATGGTAAATTTTCAAGGTTTTGAGCCCGTTAGGATGAATATACTATGCTCAGAGGGAAACACACCCTTGAATGTTGAAAGGTGCATTGCAGTGCACTGAAATTGAAGGCTAGATGCACTATAATGCTCTTTCCATTGACCTGGGGTGCATTGGGCGCAATTATTGTTCTTTTTTTTTTCTGTGTGCCCAACATTTCCCAATTTTTTTTGCATTAAACGCATCCTAATGAAACTTATGATTGAGTTTCAGGGATTCATCAGATCAAAATGACAATTACATGGAGGGAAAGAGAACATGAAGAACATAATATGATTTCCCTAAACGATCCGGGTACAGTAGGAGCCCTCATAGATTGCAGGTTGCTAAAGTACTTCAGACTATCGAGTATGATGCAGCAAATGGATCTATTGTAGTTCCTTGTTTGTTCATGGGATTTGCTACTACAAGCTATTCACATTGGGGAAAATGTTCTCCCAATATTAGTGGACGACGTTTATTTTCTCACTGGATTATCAAGGTGAGGTTCTCCCATTTCTCTTTCAGGATCCTCTCTTGGAGGAGAGATAGTGAGATATTACATACTATAACATTGCTATCCAGGAATTGGACCAAGTAAGGATGGGAAAATAAACATCCATGATGTATGTGATTTTCCTTTGAGGACCATCATGTTTACTATCACAAAACTTGACGGTTTCGCTACCCTACCTGTGACAAACAGATCATACATGTAGTATGCACTAGAGTGTTTAGAACCAATAGTATTTAACTAGGCTGAAGTTGTTCTCTTTCAGATAAAAGAATAGAAGACCAAAGAAAAGGGAGGAATGAATAATAGTTTCAACTATTTCTCGATCCTGATTTTCTTTTCCTTAGAGCGGATTCCATTGATGCAACCCCACATGTTACACTGGGTATATCTGGCCCTAGAGATCCATGGATAAAGAGATGGGTTGAACTGATGGCTATACATGATGGTCAATCGACCATATTATTCTCCATTTCATTCTTCCCTTGGTTTAGACGAGAGATGATTTCCATCGATGATTATGCATATGTTGGCATACACTTTCATGGAGATCCAGACTTGATTCTACTGAATGAAGCAAAATGGTTTGCAATTGGTAAGAATGTTTTGACCATGTTTTTTTATTTTCTATAAGCTTTATAAATTATTTTGTACATTGATGCTCCCCAATACTAAACTAAAGTTTTGATGTATGAATATGTCGGTTGAGTTCGACTAGTGGGTCAGCTAGAGTAGAAAGCAGATGAGCCAGCAGAGAGGGTTGTCGGGAGAGAATTCCTTCAGGATTTATATATTGCCGAGAATCTTGCTGAGCTACAATGACATGTAGAGGGATTGAAACTTGGGATTCCATATTTCTGGATCGAAGAGTTACTTATGAGACTATAGTGCCATACTATTGGCGTTCCTAACCGTTGGATGCGATTATTGCGTAGGATAGCTAGATCAGTAGCTTGTTATCACGAGCATCACTAGTTTACTTTGAAATTTTTCATAAATTTTGAGGCGAGATAACCAATGTATCATGGGCACAAATTTTGTAAAAACCTATAACTATCTATCTATTTTTTTCAGTGCTTTCCTATGTTTATTGCGCAATCCTATTCAATTATATGATATCAATTGAAATATTTATTTACATGTGTTGCAAATCTCTGTTTAAAAAAAAAAACATATATAAGGAATCAGTTAATTTGTTCAAATTTATGGAAATTTTTTGATATCGAATGAAATCAAAATTTCTATCCAAAATTCGAACTCTTAGGAACATGCGATTCAATGTTGGATTTCTGACAGTATAAATGCTAGTAAGTTGCAGTACAACAAGTTGTGAGTCTAACCTAATGATGATACAACTAATAAAAAATGAAATGGCATTAGAAAGAAGTTGAATCAGTGTGCTATACTCAGCGATATTGTTTGTAGATCAACCAATACAAATCCCTTGAAAAATCACTAACTCACCGTTCAAAGAAAAATGGCCCACGCTACAGAGGATAGATTCTGTGTACTACGACTAGCACCATCAACATACCCAACTAATGGTTCCAAAGATTCAGACATCTGCGATGAAATGTAAAGCATATTACTAAATTTAAGAAAACTCTAGAAAAACAAACTAAGACAGTAAACTTAAATAAAAGAATATAATATAATACAAAAGTTTACTATGCTCATTTTTAAGCATAGTAACGTTTCAGATGTAGTCCATTTCGAGGTTACGCTAATGGAATTCCATCATAATATACTAACTCGTAGGTGGCCTTTGTTGAGCCCCAAAGATGTCCTTTCCCTTCACCAAATTTCACTTCATTTCCTTTGTCCCTTATCAATTACAGGCTTAAATGGTCAATAGGATTGATTAAAGTCACTTTAGGAATGTATACAATGACTGACTTGCTATATTTTCATGGTTTTGTTGTTGTAGTAATTTTTTACTAGAATCAGCTACAGAATGCAGCCATTCTGTAGCCAGTCACCTATTCCGCAGCTATCTTCATGTTCTCACAGGTTATAGGTGTCACTTCAAGGAAAAATGCATATGGTTGAATTCCACAACACTCCCACATCATTTATTTCTCTCTACGAAGTCTGAGCAAGAAGCTACAGGTGGTTATGCACGTGGAAGAGATCAAATCCAAGAAGCAGATTCCTAGTAGGACAGGGACTCTACAGATGTCTCCAACAAAGTACGAGGCTTCCACAAGAGTTCTAATTTGATTTTGATTGAAAAAGACACTTGTTCCTGTTTCTTCTCAAGGGTAGTTATGTATTCCTTTTATAAGAATGACTTGGAAGACCGAGAGACAGCTAGCTAGATTGATGTTTTGTTGCTAGATCTCAAAAGACCGTAATACTCTGTTCTTGAAATACTTTTCCTTTAATGAAAGAAGTACCTCTTTATTGCAAGATATGAAGCAATATTGAGGAGGTTTGTATGCTAATCCGATGGTAGAGGGCCCCTACTGCCCAAGAAGCTCTGTGCACATTGTTTAGATAAGTAACTTTAGCCTTGTTGCATTCATAGCTTAAGCAATTTTCTGAACTTTGTGTTTTATACTCACTTGCATTGGATGCTACAACCAGTCTTATTATTACGAATTGTTCCAAAATATCACTAACATTGAATAAGATATAGTTGTAGTATTCTAGGAATTAGTTGCATTTTTCTGAACTTTACATTTTTGTGCTCAATTACATCAATTGTTACAGCTAGTCTTGTTCTTATGAATTATCCTAAAATATCACTAACACTGAATGAGACTTAGCTGTGGTGTTTTAGAGCTTAGTTGCGTTTTTTTGAAATTTATGTTTTTATGCTCATTTACATCATATGTTACAGCAAGTCTTATTCTATGAATTGTTACAAAATACCACTAACACGGAATGAGACAGAGTTGTAGTATTTCAGTGATTAGTTGCATTTTAATTTAGTTGTAAAACTCTGGAGGTTAATGGCACTCTAGTTCAATTCTGTTCACTGTATTTCAAGTTTGAATGATTGCATTCTAGTTCAGTTTTATCCATTGTATTTTTAGTTTTATTAGTCAGTTTTATTCTAGTTGTTAAGTTAGACTTGATGGCCTTCATTATTTACAAAACCACTCTTGTTCTTAATTTCTACTAATACATCATCATCATAGGAACAAGAATTGGTAATGTCATTTTGAAGTCTTGACTATTCTGCAACTTCTCATAAATTCACAAACTGCCTCTTTTCCAAAGCTATTCCAAAAGATTTCTAATTCTTGAATGAGGTTTAACAGTCATATTTGGAGTTGTGGAATGGATTAATTTCGGTGTCATAGGTTAATTTAGAGTAGAATTCTTCACTAGGTTGCAGACTATCTTTTTCCAAATGTACTCCAACAAATTACTAGCCATGGATGAGATTTTCTCTGTGATATTGTAGATTGTTCTTTACTTAGAAGAATCTCATTACATTAAACTTATCCTTTTCTCAAATTATTCCAACATATTTCTAATGAATGAATTGGACTGAGTTCATGTTATGAGTTATTGAGTTCATGCTATGAGTTATTTTTCTTGTTAA
Source organism: Pinus albicaulis (assembly GCA_034641835.2). Classification (NCBI taxonomy): domain Eukaryota; kingdom Viridiplantae; phylum Streptophyta; class Pinopsida; order Pinales; family Pinaceae; genus Pinus; species Pinus albicaulis. Next base: position 784,851,566 of record CM076579.1, read on the forward strand.
AGTATTGCATTTTCTGTTCTCAAGTTCCATACATGGCTTAGAATAGGTTTTTCTCTATTTTAGTGTGACCAACAACTTCCCTTTACCAACACTTAGTTATTTTCCTCTTAGAATAAAAACACAAAATCAAAAACATTGGAAAAACACTAAACACAACGTAGTGAGAAACAGATACCTAGGCACATATGATGCACTTCACTTCAACATTTTACTAGCCCTGGTTGAAAATTTATGACATCAATTTAGGAACACTAAGTTGAGCAGAAATTTTGGTGCCATTTCCAGGGAAGTGTAACTAGGTAACCTTGTTTCTTACCTCCCAAAAACAATGACATGCGTAGAGAAAGAGACTCAAGGGGTAGATTCATAAGAATCAGAAGCTTGATTCCTAGAACACCACTTGTTTCACCAAGACCAAGAGCCAGCACACCTCCAACTCAAACCCACATTCCATCCTTTACTAATCCTAGACTTCCAGAGAACTTAAAATCAGATATTCCATTAGAAAGACCTTCCACTTTATCCACTGAACCTGTCTTAGAAGAAGATCTTGAGACCCCTGCTGGGGACATAAACTTTTCAACTTCCACAGAAGAATCAGCTATGGCAGAATAAGGGGGATGAGGAGGGGGTAGAGGTAGAGGTAGAGGAGAAGGAGGTAGAGGTGTAGAAGGAGGTAGAGATGTAGAAGGAGAAGGAGGCAGAGGAAGAGGTAGAAGAGAAATGGGAAGCTCTTTTGGGTTTCCTATAGTAGATGAAGAAACCAATGCAACTATGAAAAATATTTCACCCTCTGTCCTTCAAAAATTTTATGGACTCAAAACTGAAGACCCTGAAACCTTCCTATTTGAATTTCAAGTCCTATGTAGAACCTATGACTTCTTACAAGATGCTCAAAAACTTAAACTATTCCCTTCAACATTGAAAGGAGCAGCATTAAAATGGTCTATGAGTTTGATCAACAGTTCTATTAGGACATGGGAAGACATGAAACACGAATTTCTAGAGAGGTATTTGGATTATTGTATGCCAGTCAACCATAAGGAGGAAGTGTTTCAAATGTGACAAAAAGAGGATGAAAATTTGGAAGATTTGTTGGAGAGGTTTAACTATAACATCAAGAGGGAAAAAATGGAAAACTTAGATCAAGATACTTTGAAAGCTCTCTTATTGAAGACAATTAGGGATGAATGGTTATATATCCTTAACATGATGGGAAACAGAGATATATCTCAGCTCACATTACCTGAAATAGCTGAATTATGTATCAACCTTTCAAGAGGGAAATATAAAACTGTAAAAGGACCAAGAGACCCTGCTCTTGCAAGAGTAAGTAATCTTATTCTAGGACAGTAAGTAGGGTAGAAATAGGACATATGCTTGATGAATTCAAATCTGATATTTTGGGGAGTCTTAGTGAAAAAATATATACCCTTAAGTTACAAAACAAGAAGAAAATTGAATCTGATGCCTTAGCAATATTTTGTCCCAAATGTAGAAAGAATCATGCCTTGAGAGAGTGCCCTTTGGATGCAAAAGTAGTAGATACCTGTGTAATTTGTTAAAAAAAAAATGATACCAAGAGTTGTCCTTCACTTCCTGGTCTTTAAGTTGTCTTTCAAGAAGAAACCTCTATAAATTCCACAGAATCTCTTAATTTTGTCTCTAGAAGGCCTTGGCAAGGACCTCAAACACAAGGATTCCATGATCAACTGTATAATCAACCTCCACCAAATTGGAATGCTTGGTAGCAACCTTGGCCCCAATTTCAAAATAAATCTCAAACTTGGGCACAAGGAGCACAAAATAATTATGGAAGATACTCTCAGTACTATCAATATCCACCATCCTATCCACCATATCCACATTTCCCTCCTCAACAAAATTTTCAACAAAATTCTCAACAGAATCATCAAAATTCACAACATCAAAATCAACCACTTCCATTACCATTTCTTCAGAAAACAAATCAGTTACCTGTCCAACCCATACCAAACCCCAACAATAAAAATACTCAGAATACATACATGATAGAAGGAAAACAATTTCCAACTTATTTAATTACTCCTTTAGACCTTAGTGATGTTCAACTTAGGTTTGGAAGAATACTTGAAAAGAAGAAACCTTCTGTAATCATACAAGAGAAAAACAACTCTGAGGAAGATTCTCTACTGGTGAATAAAAGTCTTGAAGAGAACACATATTTCCAAGACCTAAACATTTAAAAATCAAAACAAAAAGAACGAATAATTTCAACTCCTATATTAGAACAGCCATCAACATCCACTTCTACACCTCCCTTTCCAGAAAGATTACAAATTGATAGAGGTGTAGAAAAACAAATTATGGTGCCTAATTATGATTTCCTAGATGAGCTGAGAAATGTTTGTATTAAGATCTAATTATTGCAAGCTATCAAGGAAATTCCAATCTTAGAAAAGACAATAAAGGAGTTGAGCATGAAGAAAACAGGAAAAAGAATAAGAGAGACAAAGAAAATTCAACTGGCAGGAAAAATAGCAGATATCATGATGGGTAAGATTGCTATTCCAAGTATCAAGACCCAGGAAATCCAGTTGTCAAAATACACATCAATGGAACTGAGATCCAAAACACACTTATTGATTTAGGAGCAGCAATCAATATCATGAGTAGACAAATCATGGATAAACTGAAACTTCCTAATCTTATTTTTACACCCACCTTATTAAAATTAGCAGACAGATCTGTAATTAAACCTGATGGGGTAATAGAAGACATTCCAGTGTCCCTAGATTCTTGGGAGTATCCTGTGGATTTTATGATCCTAACTCCTAAGATAAATCTAGGAGGGCATCCTATTATATTAGGAAGACCTTGGTTAGCTACAGCTGATGCTTTCATTAGTTGTAGATCCGGTGATATGTACATCTCTGATGGTAGTTCAACTAAGAAATTTACCTTGTATCCTCCAGCAAAAACAATTACAGAATTAGATGATACTCAATGGATAGAGGATGAAAAAGACTTACAACCTCTCCTCACAATTTCAGAAATTAGTGAAGATAGCCAGATTCTGAATACCTTAGAAAAATTTGAATCCTCTTCGGAATACAAACATGAACAATTTCAAGAAGAATCCAGCATTGAGATTTTATCATCAAGACAGATGTCTCTTTATTCCATGGATAAATTTGGCAGCTCTACAATTGAGATATATCCAGGAAAAACTTTAAACATAAACAAGAACCTAGAGAAATCTCAACAAGAAGAGCTAGTCAAGATATTACAGAGACATTATTCTGCATATGCATGGGAGTACACTGATATGAAAGGGATAAGCCCCAAGACTTGCACTCATCACATCTACATAGAGGAAAATTGTAAACCAATTAGACAACCTCAAAGATGGATAAATCCAAATCATAGGGAAATTGTTAAAGAAGAATTACAGAAATTGTTAAATGTCAACTTTATCTATCCCATTTCAGATAGTCAGTGGGTTTCTCCTTTGGTAATTGTGCCAAAGAAAAATGGTAAATGGAGGGTATGTATTGACTATCGAGAATTAAACAAAGCTACTCTTAAAGATCATTTTCCCCCACCTTTCATAGATCAGGTGTTAGATACATTAGCTGACAAAAAGTACTTCTCATTTTTAGATGGGTTCAGTGGTTACAACCAATTGAAGTAGCACTTGAAGATCAAGACAAAACCACATTTACTTGTCCTTGGGGTACCTATGCTTACCGAGTATTTCCATTTGGATTATGCAATGCACCTGCAACATTTCAAAGGGCAGTACTAGGAATTTTTTCAGATCTAATACATGATTGTGTAGAGGTATATATGGATGATTTCACAGTTTATGGAAACACATTTGAAGAACCTTTAGTAAACTTGGAATTTTTTTTATAGAGATGTAAAGAAGAAAATCTTTCACTAAGTCATGAGAAGTGTTTTATGATGTTTACTTAAGGAATTGTTTTGGGACATCACATTTCAAGGGATGGGATTAGAGTTGATGAGTCGAAAGTTGAAGTCATGTCTAACTTATCTATTCCAAGTTTTCAAAAAGATGTTAGGATTTTTCTCGGATTTACAGGATACTATCGAAGGTTTATAGAAAACTTCACTAAGATAGCATCTCCACTTTTCAAATTGCTTACCAAGGATTGTGAATTCAAGTGGAATCATGATTGCCCATTAGCCTTTGAAACCCTGAAAAACAAAAATCTCTGAAGCACCTATTTTAAGGGGACCTAATTGGAAGTTACCTTTTCATATTTCAACAGATGCCTCAGATACAGCTTTAGGAGCAGTATTGGGACAAAAAAACCTGATTCCTTATGCCATCTACTATACAAGTAAAAATTTGACTCCTTCAGAGTTAAATTATATTGTAACTAAAAAAGAGTTTTTAGCTGTTGTTCATGCCATAAACAAATTCAGACACTATATAACAGGCTATGAAACTTTTGTTCAAACAGATCACTCTGCAATTAGATATCTAATGAACAAATCAATTACTAATGGCAGAGTCATCAGATGGTTATTTCTTTTACAAGAATTCAACATTACCATTCTAGATAGGCTTGGAAAACAAAACACAGTAGCTGATTTCCTATCTAGACTCCAAAAAATCAAAATAACACTCTAGTTGAAGATTAATTCCCTGATGAATATATTTTTGCAATCTGTACTCAGAATCCCTGGTTTGCTGACATTGCTAATTATTTAGTTTCAAGGAAATTTCCTTCAATAATGAATGCAAGAGACAAAATAAATATCATTTATGATAGTGAAAAATATTCATGGGTTGCTAATGAGTTATAAAAAACAGGTCCAGATTTTATCATTAGAAGATGTGTTCAGGAAGATGAGATGCCTGAGATCCTCAAGGCATGTCATGATGAACCTTGTGGCGGACACTTTGCTGATAAGAGGACAGCTTATAAGGTCCTTCATTTAGGATACTATTTGCCATCCCTTTTTAAAGATGCTAAAGAGTATGTCAAAAGGTGTGACAGTTGCCAAAGCGTAGGGAAACCTTCTCCTTCAGGTGAGATGCCATTGCAGCCTCAGGTACATATTGAACCTTTTGAAAAATGGGCTTTAGATTTTGTAGGACCTATTAGTCCTCCATCAAGACAAAAGAAATATATATTATTTTTCTCTAATTATGTTACTAAATGGGTAGAAGCCAAGCCATTACTTTCTGGTACTGAAGCATCTGTAGTTAATTTTATTTTTGAGGATATTTTTACTCGTTTTGGTGTCCCAAGGGAAATTGTTACAGATCAAGGAGCTCAATTCACATCAAGGCTAGTCGAACAAATGATGGAGAGGTACAAAATCAGACACATAAAATCTACTCCCTTTCATCCACAAGAAAATGGTCAAGTGGAATCTACCAATAAATTCATTGAAGGAATCCTAACAAAGACTGTCCATTTACATAGAAGATATTGGGAAGACAGGCTTCTTGAAGCCTTGTGGGCCTATAGAACTACATGGAGAAGCACAATAGGTCATACTCCCTATGAGCTTGTTTATGGAAAACAAGTTTTGTTTCCCATAGAGTTTCAGATTCAAACTTTTAAAATGGCAGTTCAGCTAGGACTTGATCTAACAGAGGCACAAAAGCACGAATTGGAGAAAATTAATGAATTGGATGAGATCAGACAGGATGTAGTCCAGAAAACAAGTATAGTCCGACAACAAAGGACTAGATGGCATGATAAGTACATCAAGGAAAAGAAGTTCAAAGAAGGTGATTGGGCTCTCTTGTTTGATTCAAAGTTCAAATATTTTCAAGGTAAATTCCAAATGCATTGGCTTGGGCCATATGAAATTATGAGAATTTTTTACAATGGAGAAATAAAAATCAGGACAATAGATGAAGAGAAGGTCACTTTTCTTGTAAATGGTCATATATTGAAGCTGTATCATAAGCCACTTTCATGAGAAGAATTTGTTAAGAGATTCCACGAAAACAGTAATGTGAAGTTAATGAAGAAGAATTTTTCTTCTTCATCAACTTAGTTGAATTTTCTAAATTCCAATAATAAATAAATAAATAAAGTATAAACATGAAAACTAATCACTGATTAGCATTTTTATACAGAAAAGCTAAATTCAAAATCATAATCCTTCTAACACTTTAGCTTTTCAAATTTGTTCTTTTTCTGCAAGCAGTTATCACAAAATCATAAGTCTCACTCCATCATGTCTCCATTCATTCATATTTCATTCACTCCATTCATCCATACTTCATTCACTCCATTCATCCATACTTCATTCAATCCATTTCATTTCCATCTCAGATTTCTAAATTTGATCTCTTTCTGCAGATTGAGTATTACAAATCACAAGTTGCAGACCACTTTTTATGGTTCATTGCACTTCACAATTGTGATTCATTTCATTCTATTACATTTCACTTCACTCCTGAGCCATTCCACCATATTTCATGATCCATTTCATACAACATTCCATTCCATGTTTCAAAGTTTCTACAGGTAAATTCTGTAGCCAGTCAGACATTCTGCAGCCAGCTGGACATTCTGTAGCTAGATATCCTGAAGGAAATTATCCAGCAACACTTGTTCAGTAGCAAATTGACCCTGCACACCTATGTCAACAAGAAAAATCAAAGAAATTATGAATACTGAATAATCAGTGATTTTCAAAGGAGGATAAAGCATATCAAAACCACAAAAATTAAAGGAAAGGCAAAGGTAAAGTTGTAAAATTATTATGATGACAGAATATGAAAGTTATAGTATAGTTAAGTCATGTATGATTCAAAAAGTTGTTTTAATTATTCGTGTTGATCATGCCTTTTAAAACCTATCATAAAAACTTTGGACAAAATCCCCTCCACTCCGCCATATCAAATCATCATTTAAAACTTAACGGTTAAGTACTGAAGTGACCTAATCAGTCACGTCACTAGGCCGAAGTATTCAGTGATGATTTTGAAATTTCTCACAAAATATTTCAGTGTTCTTTTCTCCCATGATGGCTCTTAAACTCATTAATTCATGTAAATCACCCTCACTACATTTCACTCATTCTATAACCTCTTCATATCATCCTTCCGTAGCTAATTCCTACTGCATAAATAGATAAATCACCTTTGGGGTAAAAACAACTCTTTAGTATCCATTCTCACCCTGGATAGAAGAGCAGTAAATTGAAGGTTGAGAAGAGAAGCAATGGGTCTCATAGTAAGGTCCGAACCAGTCAGAACCAAATACTTGGAGGGTTACCCACAAATTAGAGAAATGCTACAGCAAGCTGGGTGGTTACAATTTTTGGAAAAATTCAATGGTTTTCATAAAGAGGTAACTAAAAAATTTGCACGGTCCTTTAATGGAGCAGAAGTCGAAATAGGAGATGTTAAATTCACTATTAAAAAAGCTTTCATTGCAGAAGCAGCGGAATTACCCAGGCAAGGAGAACGATGGTTCAAAAATAGGGAATTTCATAATGAGGCATGGAGGCAAATGCTTAAAACACCAGGTATGGATGTTTCCATTTTTAAGAAGGGCATTCCTAGCTCAGCACTGAAGAATAAATGGCGGAATATGTTGCTTATTTTGGAAAAGTTTATAACTTGTGAGGGAAGGTTTGGTACCTTATATGTTTATCATATTCAGCTAATGATGCATTTCTTAGATTAAGAAATCAATTTACCCTTTTCTCTACTTCATAGTCTGAAGAGAATGGCCTCTAATGTTCAAAATAGGGTTCAATTCCTGGAAACCACTTTGTACCACCACGGCCTAGTTAAAATATTGATTGAACATCATTTGAGAAAGGTGGGAGACAATTGGGATGAGTTTCTAGTGAGGAATCACTTTGAAGAACCCAAGGAATCTCCATCTGAAGGCAAACTTACAAGAAGAAGCAGGAGAAGGAAAATTTCCAAAGCTATTGAAACTAAAACTGGTAAGTCCATACAAGAGGATAGTGAGGAGATAATTTCTGAGAAATTGACTGAAATTAAGAAACAACTTAAAAAGGAGAAGATGATAAAAAGGTATATCAAGGAGAGAGGTGAAGGACCATCTCAACCAAGACAAAGCCACAGGCTTAGAGGTATATTGAAGAAAATAGGGGTTAGACAAACGGGAATTATAAACATTGAGGATGAATAGACACCAACTGCTAGATCACCTGAGTACCAGTACAAGGAGGACCTTGGTGAAGGAGCTCTGGAGATAGACCCAACATAACAACGAATTTATAATTATGTTGAGACATCAGAGAAGAGAGCCTCAGAAAGTAGAGACAGAACTCCTAGCCCACCAAAATCTGCAATTGATATGCTAAGAAGAGATAAATATGAGTTAGAAGTACTCAATAGGCATATCAAGAATGAGAATGAAATTTTGAGGAAGTAGGTTAAGCTGAAAAGTGATATGAATACAACTCTCTCTCTACAAATGGAAAAATTGTGCAAGGCTAGTGAGAAATTGAAGAAGAAAAAAAAAAGTTGAGCAGGGCACTTATAAATTTGAGATTCAAGTTGGTCATAAAGAAGCCTAGGAGGCCATTGAATATCAGGCAAAGTAGAAGAAGGAGCCTAAATTTCTTAGTAGAAGTCTCATAATATATGAGTTGATTGCATGAGGACATGTAAAAACTTTGCAGTGGGGGTATGTTGAGCCCCAAATATGTCCTTTCCCTTCACCAAATTTCACTTCATTTCCTTTGTCCCTTATCAATTACAGGCTTAAATGGTCAATAGGATTGATTAAAGTCACTTTAGGAATGTTTACAATGACTGACTTGCTATATTTTCATGGTTTTGTTGTTGTAGTAATTTTTGACTAGACTCAGCTACAGAATGCAACCATTCTGTAGCCAGTCGCATATTCTGCAGCTATCTTAATGTTCTCACATGTTATAGGTGTCACTTCAAGGAAAAAATCATATGGTTGAATTAAAAAACACTCCCACATCATTTATTTCTCTCTACAAAGTCTAAGCAAGAAGCTACTGGTGGTTATGCACGTGGAAGAGATCAAAGCCAAGAAGCAGATTCCTACCAGGACAGTGACTCTACAGATGTCTCCAACAAAGTACGAGGCTTCCATAAGAGTTATAATTTGATTTTGATTGAAAAAGACACTTGTTCCTATTTCTTCTCAAGGGTAGTTATGTATTCCTTTTATAAGAATGACTTGGAAGACCGAGAGACAGCTAGCTAGATTGATGTTTTGTTGCTAGATCTCAAAAGACCGTAATACTCTGTTTTTGAAATAATTTTCCATTAATGAAAGAAGTACCACTTTATTTCAAGATCTGAGGCAATATTGAGGAGATTTGTACGCTAATATGATGGTCGAGGACCCCTACTTCCCGAGAAGCTCTGTGCACATTGTTTATATAAGTAACTTTAGCGTTGTTGCATTCCTAGCTTAAGCAATTTTCTGAACTTTGTGTTTTATGCTCACTTTCATTGGATGCTACACCCAGTCTTATTCTTACGAATTGTTCCAAAATATCACTAAAATTGAATGAGATATAACTGTATTATTCTAGGAATTAGTTTCATTTTTCTGAACTTTACGTTTTTGTGCTCAATTACATCAATTGTTACAGCTAGTCTTGTTCTTACGAATTATTCCAAAATATCACTAACACTAACTGAGACTTAGCTGTGGTGTTTTAGAGCTTAGTTGCGTTTTTTGAACTTTATTTTTTTATTCTCATTTACATCACATCTTACAGCCAGTCTTATTCTATGAATTGTTCCAAAATACCACTAACACCAAATGAGACAGAGCTATAGTATTTCAGTGATTAGTTGCATTTTAATTTAGTTTTAAAACTCCAGAGGTTAATGGCACTCTAGTTCAATTCTGTTCACTGTATTTCAAGTTTGAATGATTTCATTCTAGTTCAGTTTTATCCATTGTATTTTTAGTTTTATTAGTCAGTTGTATTCTAGTTGTTAAGCTAGACTTGATGGCCTTCATTATTTACAAAACCACTCCTGTTCTTAATTTCTACTAATACATCATCATCATAGGAACAAGAATTGGTAATGTCATTTTTAAGTCTTGATTGTTCTGCAACTTCTCATAAATTCACAAACTACCTCTTTTCCAAAGCTATTCCAAAATATTTCTAATTCTTTAATGAGGTTTAACAGTGATAGTTTGAGTTGGGGAATGGATTCATTTCGGTGTCATAGGTTAATTTAGAGTAGAATTCTTCACTAGGTTGCAGACTGTCTTTTTCCAAATGTATTCCAACAAATTACTAGCCATGGATGAGATTTTCTCTGTGATATTGTAGATTGTTGTTTACTTAGAAGAACCTCATTACATTAAACTTATCCTTTTCTCAAATTATTCCAACATATTTCTAATGAATGAATTGGACTGAGTTCATGTTATGAGTTATTGAGTTCATGCTATGAGTTATTTTTCTTGTTAAAGTATTGCATTTTCTATTCTCAAGTGCCATACATGGTTTAGAATAGGTTTTTCTCTATTTTAGTGTGACCAACAACTTCTCTTTACCAACACTTAGTTCTTTTCCTCTTATAATAAAAACACAAAATCAAAAACATTGGAAAAACACTAAACACAATGTAGTGAGAAACAAATACCTAGGCACATATGGTGCACTTCACTTCAACAGTTTACTAGCCCTGGTTGACAATTTATGACATCAATTTAGGAACACTAAGTTGAGCAGACAGCCTTAGCAAGAACTCTTTTGACAATATAGGGGCCATGCCATAATGGCTAAAATTTTCATGTACCTATTACATCAACTTCCTGATCATAGAGTAAGACCAGGTCACCCTCAGAGAGGATGCAAGGCTAGACATGTTGTTCATATTGCACCTTGATGCGTCTCTTATGTGCTTTGTTCACCAATGCGGCTTCACAACGCATTTCATCAAGATGGATGAGATTAAAAATACGCGCTTCTTCAGTAGAGGTGTCAGGTAACAAGTCAACAACGATTTTTAATGACAATATTTCACATTGGATAGGAAAGATAGCTTTGAGAACATAAACCAATTTAAAGGGGGTAAATCCTGTTGGATTTCTTACCGAGGTTCGGTATGCCCACAAATCCGAGTACAGGATCAAATGCCAATTTGGTTTATGAACTCCTATAATTCATTGAAGCATTCATTTAAGAATATTTTTAATGGTTTCAACTTGTCCATTCGATTTTGAATAATAAGGAGTATAACTATCATGCGGTAGTCCTAATTTGGTAGTTAACTCATTCATCATGTGATTCCAAAAATTCTTACCATGATCTTTGACTATATCCTATTGAACACCAAACCATGAGATGACATGATTGAAAAATAATAATGCAGTTGTTTCACCTGTGTTATTGAATGTAGGAATCGCTTCGTCCCACTTGGTAAATTAGTCTACTGCGACAATAATATAACCATTCCCCCTAAACGAACGAGAGTTTCAGGTCATGAATTCAATGCCCCATTTTGCAAAAGGCCCCACAACAATAATAGAATACATCGACGCTGGCATTTTTCCGATCATATGATCAAATATTTGACACGCATGAAAAATTCTAACCGTGAGGATGTAGTCGCAAAATATGCTAGGCCAATAGTAACCGATGCGAAATATCTTCTGTGAGGTAGTGTATCCAGACAAGCATCCACCACAAGGCCCAGCATGAAAATCATTTAAAACCTTCTTGCGCTCCTCATGAATGAGGAACCTCCTTAATATCGTATCAACACCACAACAATAAACTGTCACTGACGATCAGAGAATCTTTGGCTTGGTATCGAATACTTTGTTGTTGACAATGGGAGGTATCGAGCCAAAAATTATGGGTTTTGAGATAAATGATAAAATCCCCATACCAAGGATCATATGATCCGATCAAAAATAGAGATTCGTTAGGAATTGATGGTTCCTATGTAGTAGCAGTACTATCAAAGGGAAGATCGCATAGAATCTCAGCCAAAAATACAGACTTCTTTGACTTGGATTTAATGAATTCCAAATCAAATTCCTGTAAAATGATGGTCCATTTTGAATACCCCCCCCCCCAAAAAAAAAATTAATGCGATAGAATGTAAGTCATGGGGTTGCATCTAAAATGACAATAGTCTTCCAGAACAAGATATAATGGCAAAATATTTGGACAACTTGAATGACTGCCAAGGCGGTCTTTTCAATGTATGAATACTTCACTGCTGTATCATTGAGATAAAAACTCAAATAATATATCGGATATTCTATCCCATCTTCTTCTTGGACCAATACCATAGTAATGGTCATTTTAGCCATGGCAGTATATAAGAAATAATCACTCTGATAACTGCGGGGATACATTAATGACACCCGGAAAGGTGTGTCCTTGACATCATCAAAAGAATCTTGCACAACCTTGTCCCAATGGAAGGGAATCCCATTTTTCAAGAGAAGAGTAAATCCTTTAGCCATTTTCAGAATAGTTGGGTATGAACCTCCTTAGGAATTTACCATTTTGTTGAATTTTCTGTAACTAAAGTAAATTTGATGGCGTAGGCAAATCAAGAATGGCCTGAACCTTTACTGGGTTGATTCAAATTCCTTATTTTGAGATGATGAATCCTATAAAATGACCAAAACCAACACAATCCACACGTTTTTGTGGATTGAGGCATATTTTGTAGTGTCGAAAGTGTATAAAGATAGCTCTCAAATGCATCGAGTGATCAATCTGGTTTTGTCAATGCACGGGTAAATTGTCTAGATAAGGTTGAAAAATTTGCTTGATTTCATTGAAAGCATAATCCATTGCTCTCTGAAATCTTTCCCTAGCATTCTTGAAACCAAATGGGAGTTTACAATAAGCGAATTTTCCCCAGGTACAAATGAATTCTATCTTATATTGGTCCTCTAGGCGGATATTGATTTGATTGTAACCGGAAAATCCACCCATCAACAAAAGGATTTCACATCCAGCACAATCGTCAGTAATCTAGTCGATAAAGGGAGTAGGATAGTTGTCTTTTGGACAAGCAAGATAGGAATCCAAATAATTGATGCACACTTTGATTATCCCTTGTTTCTTCCAGACAGGAACAATGTTCGAAACAAAATCAGTAAGAGGAACATGGTAACTGAAACCAACAAGAAATTTTTTTTCAACTTCTACTCTAATGGAAACAACCTTCTTTGGATGAACAAGATGAAGGAATTGACATATCTGTAAGACATCAGGGTACATTTTAATGTTGTGTTCAAGGATACTAGTATCTATGCCTAGAATTTTCTCATAATACCAAGAAAATATATCAAGGAATTCACAAAAGAGAGAGCGATAAGTTTCAAGTTTTGATGGAGAAAAAGACACGCTGACATGAATGTTTTCTACAATTCCAGATTTGGTCGAAATACCGATAGAAATGGTTTCTTCAATATTTGATAAGTTTTTCCTTGATTTGATAGCATTAATGGGAAACAAATTTGAATATAATGTTTTGATCAATGGGTGATATAGTTCAATAAGATTATCTTCTTCGTAATCCTGAAGATGAGAACGATGATGATGATATTCCTATGTTTCTCCTTCTGGCATCATGGATTCCACAATTCTCTCATTAGTCAATAAAGTGGATGAAAAAGGATTATATGGAGTACCAAAATCTAATGAATGATCGACCCAAACGATCGACAACGATGATTTCAAATTTTCCGCCCAAGTCATGTAGATTGATTGATAGGCCAACTCAATTGGGTTGGGTGGCAAAAATTCATCCAACATAACAACTTCAAAATTATCTGTAATATTCATTAAGCCAAATGGAGTGGAAGATATCATGTAGTAGGTCTCTATGCTTGCAATTTCTGCCGACGTAGTAGGTGGCAATAATGCAAAGGTTCCCATTAGGGAAGAATCCTTTAAAAGCCCGACACCAATGTTTTTAAGTGCTAGCTAGGGTGCGTGAACTAACAGAATTCTCTGCGTTACCTGGGAACTAGAGGAAAATAAGGAGAGTTGATTAATGATTTTAATAACACCTTTATGAGGAAAGGAAATCATTATAAAATAGGTAGAGACGATTGCAGTCCTAGTGTAAACCCATGGCCTTCCGAGTAAAATGTTGTAGCCAAGGGGTTGGTCAACAACCTCAACTTCAACAGTTATTATTTTCCCCCCTTGTTGGAAATGCGAGTTATTGATGATACCACCAGGCTTATATGTACAATCATCAAAAGCGTTCAACGTCGTAGGAGATTGAGATAGGCATGGCGAGCCAAGTGAATTCCAACAGTTTAGAGACATAATGAAGGTAGATGCTCCATCATCAATAATAGTATGATGACCAAGGTGATTGAGAACAATTAATTTGATGGGGAATGCCAATTATGCTGGTAATTGTGGCACATAGCCCATACGATTAAAGACTACAATATTGGAATCTGTCGAATCAATTCCACCAATTGCTAACAACAAAGACTGCTTCTAGGAGTTACAATTTTGAAGTACCTCCAGTGTCGACATAGCTGAAGGGGATTAAGCCAAATCTTCAACTATATTATAATTTTGAGCAGCTCGGGCTCGAGGATTGAATGTCGATTTATGAGCGACTCCCTTTGGTGGCTTGATTGTTAATTCAAGAATAACAGTTAGCGGAAGAGATTATGTGGACGAATTTGTGGTCGAGGTAGTAGGTTGATCAATATCTTGACTACCGTAATATATATTTTTATTTGGAACCAAAACATCAGTTTTTGGCTTTGTGATAGATAAAATAAGCACTTGCGAACTAGAATTTGGATCTGTAGCAACCAAATTTGTGTCTGGATTCAGAAATGGATCGGTCAACACAGCCGATGCATTCGAGGTCTTAATAAATTTTGAGACTTCAACATGGTGAGGAAAGTCTCAAAAAAAGTGCTCTTGATTACATATTATGAAAGGGTAACAATGTTTCCAGTAGTTTCCAGTTTTTTTATTAGATGATCATTCCTACGGGGTTGAATTTTTCTTTTTCTTTTCTTTCCCCTTTTTCTTACTTCCAGGTTGCTTGTCACTTTTGACTTTGTTAGATGAAACAACATGAATTTTAGAAGAAGTTGCATGATCAGATTCAGTAGACTGATGTGTGCTTGCAGTACCGATCATACCATCGGCAACATGAGAGTCCTTAGATGGAGGAGGAACAATAAAATTATATCGTGACGCGTTGGGAATTTTCTCATAGAGCATGCCAAACTGAGTATAAATCAAACCTAAGTATTGGGCCCAAGAAATGACCTACTCTTCAGTGAAGATGCCACCCTTAGCCACATCCTTGGTGATAGATGACAGCAAGAAATTAATGAACCACTCAACAAGGAACTTATCGGGAACAATTTTTTTACCATTCTACGATGACGAAACTACTCATGAATATGACCAGAAATGTGAGTAGCATTAGTCTGTTTGAAATTGGTTAAAATTTTTGTTCCAGTTTCATATTGTATGGGTAACTGGAAGTGGGTTAGAAAGGTATTAGCTAAGGCAGTGAAATTATCAAATGAAGCTTGTGGTAACTCAGCGTACCATTTCACAGCCGGAACAGTGAGCGTATGCTAGAAAAGACAAAGTCGAACGGGGTCATGATTTAAGGAGTTGGATGAACACCAAAAATGATAAGTCATAACATGAATTTACGGGTCTTCTCCAAGGTTTCCATTGAACTTGGGAATATCTGAGGGTAATTTATGTGGTATCACATACCACCAAGGAGCATAGCTGATTGTATCGTTGGTAAGCTGGTTAAAATCAGATAATTATAAAGTTGCAACAAAGGGAAACTGTCGATTTAATTAAGGTTGAGCATAACTAGGGCATGATGTAATTTCTTGGGAAACAAGCCTCTAAGCACCAGCATAAGGAATTTGTTGTTGTTAACCCAGATAGGGGTTTTTTTGATAAGAAAACACTTGAGGATTATATTGACCAAAACTTGGGTAAGCTACTTGTTGTTGGTATGATTTTTGTGGCATTTGTGCTTGTGGCTACCATGGTGTATGCCAACCAAGATCATAGCCCAAAATAGAATAGATTGGACCCATTTTTGAATAGATAAGACTTGGTTGTGCCTGTGACATCCCATAATAGGGTAATACATCTTATGAATAAATAATTCTGTTTGCAGGTGCCTGTTGTAAACCAACCGAAGGAATTGGAGTCTGAGGGACCAATACTTGGAGGTATTGGGTATAAGGACTTACCTAATATGGTTGAGGTACAACACTCTGAACTTGTAACAGAGGTAATGATGTATTAAAAATTAGAGTAGATGTGGGTGCAACAGGTTGAACATGTTAATATGAATGCACAATCATTTTTTATTGAACGGGAAGAATAGGATGCCATTGACAAACAATCATTCCAACATTAGGATGATCATATAACAATAGATTACTGTCAAAATGGGTGAGCATAGGTTTCCCCATAGCATGAGGAGTATAATAAGATGGAATGTATTGTTCTCCAAATGTTGGGAGTCTAGTTGACATTGTACTGGATGGAATATACCCAGATGGACCATCTTGATATTACACTGAAGATGTATGTAAAGGATCAAGCCATTTAATACTCATTAGAGATGTACCATATAGAATTCCAGATAATGACATGGGTGAATTCCATGGGTTTGTGGATGCACTAGAGAAGGTTCCAGATAAATATACATAACCAGGTGGGACGGAAGGACCACCATATAAATGTGACTTTGGTGATGTGGTGAACATCGGCGGGGTAGAAATAGTAGATGTTGTCTCAACTGTAACAGATGGTACAACCGAAGATGTTGAGTCAGCCATGGTCATACAACCTAATGTATACCCTTCAAGATATATGGGAACTCAAATTGACATAAGATCAAATAAATTAGTGTGAGATGATTGAGGAAAAGACTCGTAAAGATAAAGCTCCCCCCTAAAGAGTTGAAGGTGTTTCGTCTTGTGGTATTTCTTCAATTGAAATCAAACCATGTGGAAGAACCTCACTATCAGGCCCTAGATATATTTCAGGTGGTTGACTGCGTGATATGAGAGACCCAATGACTACAATTGACTTTGGAGCGACCAATATAGGAACAAATTTCAGTTTTTCGACTTCAAGATCTAGATGTTCTGGTAAAAGAATGACAGGTTCCGAATCAACTTCCAATTGAACAATGTTGGGTTAGGGAGGCATGGTCTCAGTGATTGGATGGTTCATGACCATAGGTAGCTATGAGGACTCTATCTCAAAAACAGTGGATGAACCAGAATTTGTAGAAAGAACTCGAGACAACTCTGGTATATGTGATGATGATTTCGCACTAGAGGTACTGATAGTACTAGTTTTAGTAGAATGATGTTGCCTTTTTCGACCAGAAATGGCTTTCGGTGGTAAAGTTTGTTTAAGTGTTGTTCTACGTGAACGACGGGGAAAGGGATGTTCTTGTTCCATGATAATTGATTGATTTATGAAAAAACAAATAAAAAAAATAAAGGAGTAACTCTAGGCAAAAATTTTACCAAGTAATTGTGAATTTCAGAATACCTCCTCGCGAACCAAGAAGTACAGGTAGCAATCTCCCTGAATACTGTGTTCGGTGTATCACAAGTTACAAGGCGAATGACTCAGTTACCTATGGATGGATAGAAACCTAAATTTTTTCTCCCAAATATACTTGAAGGTACGTGGAGGCCCAATTCCGTATTAATATGGAATTAAAGAAAATTGTATTAATACAGAATTAACTAATTGTGGAATTAACAACAATTTCCTTTTCAAAAATAGAATTGATCTAATGCAGAAATTAACTACTTTGAATTTGATTTGCCAATGATAAAGAAAAACATTAATGAAATATTGAACAAATTAATTTTTAAAGGAGGAAGAACATGAAATTTTACTGGTCTCTAAGAGGTATCAGACATCTGAGAATACATCAAACAAATGGTTGAAATTGAAAGCAATGAAATTTTTTGATGGAATTTGGTTGGTTGAGGGGGCAACTTAGTCTCTAATGGGAGACAGTGTGTTGTAGAGCACCCTTGAATGGGAGACATACTAAGGGAAAATTTTAAGGATGGATATCTATTTGAAAGTTTAGAAACCTTCGCGAATCTTAATAATTTATAATAGAAAATTTTTAAAATATTTGATGAAATTTTTGTAAAAATATCTAGAATTTTGACTATATTATATTAGTCTATATAATATCTTCATGAATTTTAAATTAAAATAATTTCATACCATAAATTTTGGGAGAATAATTTTTAGAAAAAGTGGAAATTGGCAAATATTTTTTTTGAAAAAAGTATAGAAAATTAACCCACCTACGATTATTAGCCTCTAAAATTTTCCTTGCACTGCAGTGCACTATGTCTTGACCAGCAGTGCATTCGGCACAACAAGGGTTATAAAAAAATTAGAAAAACACACTTCTAATGCAATCTGTTCATTCAAATGAATAAATCAAATTCCCTAAGTGTGGTGCTTATCACTTAGAATAACAAAGGAAAGAATAGCTATTATTTTCTCTAAAACAAGCAGATATACAGAATGGGAAAGGATCCTAATTGTGATTTTTTTGCTTCTTCTTCTCCTTCTGTTGCTATTTTCGTCACTCTCAATCCAACTCAAATTTCTAGATCGATTCCTGGAAATACAAACAACGAAAAAAAAACAACATACAATATGCAAGTATCTACTTATCTTAATTAAACCAAATCGATTAGATCTTAAATATATGCATCATTCAAGAATATGTTGCATAAGAAATATAGAGATATGTATGAGAAAATGAACAACACTATTTATTAAAGAGTAGGAGGAGAAGATTAAAACCACTACTTTGATTTGCTGTCAACCTGCTCCAACTTCATTCCAGCCTCATCACATCCAACATTATCCTAGCATCATATCAATACTTTCACTCTCTTATCAAATGAGATTCCAACAACATAGATTTGCACAAAATTCTTCCTCCCTAGCACTAGGATGAGTGCTCAATTTATAGGGAAACTGATGGCATTTTCTCAATGAATGACTTTCTAATAATAGGGAAGACATGTTTCCAAGTTAAGAGGTGTTAGATGGACACTTGGATTCGAAGTATGACACCTATATTAGACTCTTCTAGAAGGAACTGGCCATGTGGAGATTCCCAGAACAATGAGAATTATGATCCGAGGTGACCAATGCACCCTTGAGTGTCAGGAAGTGCACTGTAGTGCACCGTTTCATGCAGGAATTGGCACTGCAACATGGTTATTCCCTTGCAGATGAGCGTTGGTGAGTCAGTGGGTCATATAACATATACTTCAAACCTTGGAAATCTCACAATAGAAGCCATGAATGGGATGTTCTTCACTTAGGCCATATAGCAACTAAAACATAAGGGATGATAGACCCTATTTCATTGGTCCTGGGGATGATGTCGACTTTGACCACGCCATGGGGGATGATGCCCAAATTGACCTATAACAACATGTTTATGAGTATCTTCTTGCAAAGTGGGTGTAAAAAATTTTCATTCCTTATGAACACAATCTGCACAAGCTTGAGGTAATGAACATGAAATAAAAGTCCTTCTTGAAACACCTTCTTATGCCTCCTTGGATTTGGAGAATTCTCCATCATGTTGTCCATAACCAAGACCCAAATACCTAGGCCTTTCCTCAACAAAAATTGGCTCAAATATGCCTTTAGCATGTTTTCCCAATCCTTTACCTTCATAACCTATATTTATCAATAATTTGGACCAAATTCCTCTAGTGTGTCTTTCGAAAGCACCTACACATTCATATTGATAAGAAATAGAAGATAAAATCGATTTTCATACCTCTTTTTCAAGAAAATACTTCACTAAGGTTTCCTTTGCAATATGGATCTAAGTCTCCATCTCATGCAACCTTGCTAGGTTTTCATTTTCAATATGGAACCGATTCTTCATCTCATGCATATTTTCAAGAAGCTCTTTCTTATCCTCCTTCATGGCAATCATATTATCTTGAAGTATAATGCTTTTCCTCTTATCTTCATACATCTCTTGCAGGATATCATTCATGATGTAGAGCTTCTGAAACATCTCTTTATCAAAGAGTTTTTCTAAGGAAGACTGTTTAGAAGCAATGCTTGATGAAGCGTCCATAACCTTGTAATGCACATAAGCTTCTTTACTATGATTTGAAAATCAAGCTCTCAATCGTGACCTCCTCTTCACACACATAAACTTGCACACAATTAAATTATCCTTGCACAAATTCAAAACCAATAGATAATTATTCTAGCTAACTCTCACTAAAATTAGATAAACTATGCTCTGATACCAACTTGATCTAAATATTGGAAAAATAGTTTTGTTGGGCTAGCTCCATCATCAGTATCAAAAAAATGTGTTTAGAATCGTCTCAAATTAGGCAATTGTGAAAGAGTTTATGTGTCAATTTTTAGTGTCTTTTATGAGAAAAATCATGAGTTAATTAGATGTTAAAAACACATGTACAAAAATAAACCACAGAAAACATATTACACAATAGCTGATAATGGAGTTCACCCCTCATGGGCTTACTTGCTATGCCCTCTTTGGATTAATGGTCAATTCTATGATTACATGCACCTACAATGTTCCAATGGATTTGAAACAAGCTCCATTGGATTCAGAAGATCAAAAAACCTCAAAATAGACTCTTCAGGCTCTAAAAATGGCCTTCACCTGATCTAGGCATGACCTCCTCTCCAGGTGGCCCTATGCTTCTTTAATCTACAAAGTGGAAAAATAACTTATAGAAGTGTTCCAATGCCTCTGCAACCTACAACATCATGCTCAGAGCATAAAAATCATATAGGATGACTCCTTCAGCCAAAATTGGTTGAAAAATACTCTAATTTTGCCTCATTTAATTCTGGCCTAGGAAACCCCACAAAACTGGAGAAGCTCCCTTTAAGTTCACCAAAACTGGAGGTGGCGCTGTAATTGGGGGCTCCACCAAACATTCTGCTGAATTAAAATGGATTTTAATTATGGTTAAGCACACATTTAATGGATGCTTAGCGCATTAATCACACCTATAAAAAAATACGAATTGAAGTTGGATTAATGCCTTAATCATAACATAAGGGTTAATTAACCCTGCCTAATATTTAATTCACTTCATTAAACCTTAGACTCCGCCATAGGTTATGGGGCGTGGTCCCATGGACAAAGGGCTGTCCCTTTACACCTTCGCCCATACACATTTCAAACGTTAAATATAAGCCGCACACCTTATATTACAAGGTCCAATCTATGGTATGTTGGTAAGGCGGGCGCGTTGTGTGGGGGAGGTCATGGGTTTGAGCCTGATCTCTGCCCAAATTTTTTTCCATATGAAACTCTAATTCCGAACTTTGAAATTAAAATTTGAAATTTGGGCTTTAACATTAACCAAAAATTTGGCCTTTGGGAGGGGCACGTGGCGGCCTTCGGGCTAGCCATGTGTCATCATATTATTGGTCCTCCAAAAACGAACAAAAAAATTCCAAGCGCCCAAAAATTCGGGCCACTTAGAAATTGACACTTGTCATCCTATCATTGGGACGAATAAGTACTGAAATTTTTACCTTTGATCCTATTTGAGCGCTTTTTTTTTTAAATTCGTTTGTTTGGCACATCGATCAGTAGGCTCTAAATTTCAC
The DNA here is from genome assembly GCA_034641835.2 of Pinus albicaulis. Lineage (NCBI taxonomy): Eukaryota > Viridiplantae > Streptophyta > Pinopsida > Pinales > Pinaceae > Pinus > Pinus albicaulis. Next base: position 784,873,223 of record CM076579.1, read on the forward strand.
ATATGGAGTCTATTTTCAGTGAAACAAAGTGTGTCAGATTCTTGGCGATGGGCCTGATCTACTTGTTCTATTTTGGTGTGATTCTTAGCACTTTTAATTTTTGGAAATTTTTTGCATCCAATCTAGATTCTGATCAACTAGTAACATAAATTTATTTACATGGTATTATGGGAATTCTTTCTTTTCTAGATCAAATTTTGGTAAATAGTTCTCTAGATATTTTAGAAGTCATGTTATTGTCCCCATTCAACCAATGTTCCTAGTTCTAACCATAATCTTCTCAGTTATTGACCTGCCAACTATGTGGGTGGTGACAAATATCTCTTTGGACTTGGTGGTTGATAATCTCTAGGAGTTTGTTGTGGACTAAAATGAGGTGATTGGTGAGGAGAATCTAATAGATAATCTAGGGGACTCTTGGGTGGAGAATGTGGTTTTCCTACACCTCCATATAAGGTAATAGTTAATTTATTCAAATCAACTTACCTAGTGCAATTTGATATCAAATTAAACCTAAAAATTATTCATAAATTTCTTCACTTAGTTTTTCTTGTCTTAGATGTTTACCTTTTTTATAGCATGGTAAATTTAATTAGATATTTTCAAAGTTCCTTACTCTATTATTATCTAGAATTTATGATAATTGTGCTTGAGTTGTTGTGGATTCAAACAACCAACTTTATGATGTTGTTATAATATTAATAGATTTATATTGAGATGGTAAAGGGGCATGATTTGTGATTCTGATTCTCGTGTCTGAGGTAAATGAGTTGATGGTTGTAATATATAATTCAAAATGTTTTTTTTTTTTTTTTGTAAGTGAGGCTAAGCTATATTAAATCAAAAATAAACTTTACATAGGCGTTGGGATGAGATGGTAAGCGATGCTTAGCCTACCCCAACCTTAGAAGCTTTGAAAATAACATGAGTTTGGGGCTGCCTCCTAGGAGGAAACCAACCCCTTAATATCATAAAACAATCATTATTTAAAAAGTGATCTGTAACACATATAAAAGAAAAATATCTATAGTATGTGTTGAAATGACAAGAAAACAGAAAATAACTAAGCAGTCGTGTAATGCTGGTGTCCCTTCATCATCCTACGTAGCAGGGTCCTTCTCCTTGATGCGGCATCCATATTCCTATGCAATGGCCTCCTCCTCAGTAGTGGGCTCACACGGGGGCTTTAGGGGGGGCTCTGTGGATGATAGGAGTAGCTGGGTACTCAGGATCTGGAACTCTGGACCAAAATCCATATGAATCCATGATCCACATGTCTGTATCCTCCTCCATGGGCTCGTGAACTAGGAGGGGCTCGATTTTCCAAGGAGTAGGCAGCTTAGAGTGTGCAATGGTAGACTTCCTAGGGCCTCTTCTGCCCCTCTAATTCTCAGGAGATAAGATTATCTCAGCCTGAGTGTGCTCAGACCTTTGAGTTTCCTCCCTGTCATGGATGCCAGAAGAGGATCCCTCAATGGATTCCAAACGGTGGTCATAACTGCTATGATAGTGACCCAAGAACACACCTCTTTAGGGAGATCGAGTGAAAAACAGTGAGGTGTGTAGCAGGAGAACACACAGCGGATAAGCACAATGGGGGGGGAGAACAATAGGGGGTCATGCAGTAGGGGGTGCACATAAGGGGGCGCTAAACATGGGAGCCTGCGTTAGAAATCACGCAGCGGGGAGAAGAAAAGGAGGAGGGGTTTTTCACAGGGAGGCGCATGGCGGGGGGGGACGCTGAAAGGGGCGTGTTTCCAAGAGAGAAACATAGGGAGGAGCGCACCGCAGGCTGGCTCATGGTAGGGGGTGCACGTCAGGGGGAGCGCACAACAAGTGGAGGGCACAAGGAAACTATAACATCAACAAGAAGGCAAGGGAAGAGTCAGAGATGGATCTGGAAGCCTATTGGAGCAGAAAATGGATGACAAAGTGAGGAGTAACAATGCCTTTTGAAGACCTATGGCATGAGTGAAAATGTTGTGCGGTGTTGTGGCACACTAACATATGCAAATTGGGACAGTTCACTTCAGATTGCATGTGATTTATTGTATGGCAGGAGATCAAGCGCATTAGAGTACCGGTGTGAATGATTTTTGAGTTGAGGTTCTGCATCAAGTTAAAGCTAGATTTGTAGTGCGTGAATGTTGTGATGATTGCGATACTTCTTTATATTGTCTCATGGCTTGTCTGTTCTGAGTTGTTGGGTTTGTTTTGGATGGCTTAGGTATTCAATATGCTTTACCTACCATTAAAAAACATGGCACTCTTTCTAGCACCAATTATTGTTAATGGTAAAAAGTGACTCTACCAACAACAACTAAGAATATCACTTGATCGAGGTCTCAATTACACCTGTACTCATTTTTTATGGTGATATTCACCAATATACAGGCTTTGTTTCGTCTACAAAAGGTTTATTTGGATGTGACAAAAATTTAACACAAAAGGAAAGTTATCACCAAACACTAATATATGCACTACATTTTGTAGGAAAAATAGGATACCATTGTTATAAAAAATTAAATTTCATAGTCGTACAAAAATTCTATAAATAAAATTTCTAAATTTTAAAAGTTAGTTCAATTATCTACATTCCATATTTTTTACATAATACTAAGATTAATTATGAAGGTACCTTGATTCATCCCTCCAATTTATCAGATTATTATTTTTTCATGCTTCCCAACGTTAGTTTACCCTAACCCATAAGAGATTTCTGAATAGTATCAACTATTTCCATTTAGTTTTATCTTGTGCAATTGGGAGGAATGATCATTATCCTCCCCACCCAAGTTCAATTTCTATAAGTGATATGTTGAGCTCATAATGAGTATATTTTTGTAATGGCTTGAAGCCCTATCCTTGTCCAAATCGAGTGTTGTTGAATTACCAAACTATCCTTGGAAAAAAGAGTGTCACCTTTGCGATACTGAGAGTGTTGAAGATGAAAAGCACTTTCTCTTGGATTCTCAACTCTTACCTCACATCCATATAAAATAATTTTTCCCATTAAACAGTGGGAGATGGATATTTCCCATACCCATACCAGTGCTGGCTCCAGTCATTCTTGCACTCTTGACTATGATTCAAAAAACACTTGATTGTGTATTTAAAATAACTGACTGTTCTGAAACAGTAACACAAAATATATATAGAGAAATACCTTGAATTATTTTTGGTTGTGTCTTCACATTGCTGGAGAGGCTTCTGCAACAAATAACTCCTTCCTTCAACTTCTTTGATCTTCAAAGAGCCTGGACTAGCTCTGATACCATGTTGGAATTTCTGAAAATTCCAGAACAACAATGGAGAGAATAATAATCTCCTCTACTAACATAGAGAAATATAAAAATTTCACTCACAGGAGACAGAGTTTAAACTCTTAAAACAAACTTCTATTCCTTCAAAAAAAAACTGTTACAATGCTTCCTCAACACAGAGGGATTATAACAGCTGGACTGCTTCTAAGCACAGTGCCAAATCAACACACTCTGTCTCTCGAACAAACATTGTTGTGTTAAAAAACAAACACTCTTTTTCCACACTACTGTGCTTCTCAAATTTGTTCTGTGTAATAATAAAAACAAATTACAACAAACTTGCTTCATGGGCTCTTACAATATATATATGTCGCACATATCATATAAAATCATTAAAAACTATATCATTGAAATAAATTTAAAACTAAATCTATTCACCCGACTGTCGGGCCCATTTTACAATTAAAACCTATTATATAATTGTATCAAACATAAATTCCTCCTTGCGTTTTTCTCCATTCAACTTGAATGTGCTGCGTTGTGCACTTAGGCTCCTCTGCTGCCCTTGTAGTATGTTTCCTCCTGCTCAAGGCACACAGATGACTTTAATATTTTCAACACTTTCTATCTGCATTTTAAAGAAAAAAACAGAAAATAGATGAATCATGGAGCCCTCATTATGTTTTCTTTAAAACCTAACATCATTATTGAAGTTCACAATGCCCGGTATAGACTGTCTCAGTTTCTAATGATTTTCATCAGCATCATTCAAATGAGTAGCAGAATTCCCAATAGGCCAAGCAGAACAACCAGCGTTATTTTTTATTCCTTTCCTCCATGTGTCGAGCAGCATCACCAGCTCTAACACCTGCCAAGCTAGAGGGATAATTGTCATCGATTACAAAGCGTTATAAAGAAACTTGAAATTTTTCCAACGAATGTTTTGAGAGAAGAGAATAGGCATACCCTAGCTTACCTCTAAGACTCCTGGTTAGTTTTACTGGTCTGCCCGGGAGGAGTTCAAATCTCAGTGTAGTGGGTAATCTACACGAGAATACCTGTGGGTTACGGCAACACGTCCCTAAAATGTGGAGAGACTACAAAGAAACTGAAATGTTGTGGTGCATGCCATAGGTGAAAATTCTATTTGTAGAGATTTCTTCGGTAATCTTATTCCATAGGGGGTTTGACTATGTAGAGAAATCGATGGAGTTGGAATTGACTGTGTAGAGAAATCAATGGAGTTGGACTTTGATCATATTTTCGGTAAAATTTAGTATCATATTTCTTAGAGTTGGGCTTGAGCTGGAAAGCGTAGACGTGGTTCTTTGACTAAATCAATAGGTTATTCACAACACCGATAACTTCACTTAAAATAGATAAATTTGTGAGCTGGAGATCCTATAGCATCACCTTTTGTTCCAAGAAGTGATGATCGAGCATTAGTTAATGTTCTCATTATGTTATGAAATAATTAAATTAGCATTATCTAATGTTCTCATTATTTTAAGAACAAATGAAATCTAACAGTAAACGAATTCTGAAAACGCTGACATGAAAAAATGAGACACTTAATAATTTATTCATTTTAATTAGTTTAAATCCGAGAAATAAAATTACAACTTCAACATCTTTCGACCAACAAAGTTATTCCGGCTCAAGGCAAGGACTAGCTGCCTTGCAACCACCCTTGTTCAATGTAGAGATCGATTGACAAAGTTTTCTAGATTTGTGGGGAGCTTTTAAAAATGTCCACATTGTCATGATAGTGTTTTTTCCAATAGGTATTTAATCTACTTATTGTAATGAATAGTTTTCTTTCTTGAATGGTTTTCAAAATACATTATGAAAGATTTGTTTAGTTTTTATTTTACTTTTATTTTAGGCATTTTTTTTTAAATTAAAATTGTATTTAATATATATTAAATAAAATATAAAAATAGAGTGTATATATAGTGATGAAACATTCTATAGATAGGAAGATGAAAAATTTGAAATTTTCATAACTAGGGCTCTAGGTATTAGGTGCAAAAGGGATTATTTTAATTTCAAAGTTGTATTTATTGTTGCATTATAATGTTTATATTTTCATATTAAAAAAAATAGATGGAGTTAAATGTATTTGAGTACGTGAAGTGTTTATTTTTATTTTTTTTAATTTAATGTAATGTAAATTTAGTGATGAAAACCTATTTTTATACTACTTTTTATGAATTTATTTTCTTATAAATAGATAAATTATTTTTGAAAAATCATTTTTTTTTAAATATTTTTTTGGGTAATGTTTTTTTGAGATTTTTTTTAAACAATTGAATCCAAAAATTTTTGTAACTCATATAATGTAATTTAAATTTTTTAATTTAATATTAATTTTATGAAACCAAGGCATGTTTTCTCTTTATTTTGCAAAAAGGCACTTTACCACTTAGTATGGGGAAGATGATACAATCTAGTATCAGGAGATGTTGTAATGTGCATAAATGAGTGTAAACATTTAAATGTTATCTCAATATGGGGTTGAGTGTACACATTTAAATGTCGACTTAATATGGGAGAGATGTTATAACATCTTTAAAATAAACCATTAGATAAAAAAAGTTATAATAACAAAGCATAATTTTGACTTAATTAAAAAAATAATAAAATTAACAAATGGATTCAATTAAATTTGTTATATCATAATTTTGTTTTTATTAACAAAATGAAAAACATTTTTTTACAAGGGGAAAAATAAAACAAATAATATATATATAAAGAGAGAGAGAACAAGTGCTACAAAGTAGCTTAGTTTCGCTCACTCAAGTTCTAAAGTATACCCTAAGAAAAATTGCATAAAAAACTATAACCTACATTGATTAATTCTAAATTAATAGTGGTCAATAGGAAAATCAAATCATATAGTCTTTCTGTCTCAATAAATAAACTGAGATTTTAAGTGGATAATTTAATTTCTTATTAAGGCACAAAGTCTTGCATAAATTTTGGTGGTAGTAACCACTAGTTAGTGTATACATTTACAAACATAAATAAAGGTGGGAAGTAGCCCCGAGTAAATATATTTATTTACATCCTATTCATATCATTTTTTTTGGTGGGTAGTAACCACTAGTAAGTATACAGATTTAAAAACATAAATAAAGGTAGGAAATAGTTTCTAGTAAATACATTTATTTACATCCTATTCATATCATTTTTTTATGTGAAGACTTGCTTAAATTATGGTGACAAGTAATTGATGGTAAATATGTTATTTATCTAAGTATGAGCTATTTTCAAGGATTATTTTTGGATGGTTTTCCTACAAGAAAGAATATTGCAACCATATTCACAAGTCATGCTTGAATATTGCAATTATATTCACAAATTATGGCATAAAATATGCTAGACAATTGTCTACATGGCATGGCATTTTATTGTACAAATGTTGTAATAAGTCCTTCAAAATATATACCAATTAAATGTTTGAAAATTATTATTTTTAAATAATATTGAAAAATAATATTTATTTTTAAAATGTTAGCATTATAAGTTGTATAGATTAATGCTAAACAAATAATGATCAAAGAGAAAACCAATTGCTATAATTATTGCGAGAATTCTGCCTTGAAGATACTAACAATAGTTATTCATATTTCAGAAAACACACATCTCATTAAAAAAATAATAATGAAGAAATTATAAAAAATCTAATTATATGTATGGTCAATGTTTTAATAAATTAAATATAAGAATATATCTATATATAGAATGTCAAATTTTTATAAATATAAATGATATTATTAAGAAGTATTGAGTGTGTTCAAATTTCTGAATGTGCAAATATTTTCTTAAGTTTTATAATCAAAATGAATTAATTTAATAACCAACATACATCCATCTTAAATCTATATCTACCAAATATCATGAGGGATCAAATCTCTCCAAACGTAAAGGTTTAGACCTAGAGAGATTTGATTTCTCTTAGTTCTTGAGTCAACTCTTGAGAGGTTGGACTTAAGATGGATCCTATACTGGACATTGAATTATTTTTAATATTAATTTTTAAAATGTTACATATCAACTTCTTATTAAACATCTAACTTATTAAAAATCTATCTCATAACTTGAATTAAAAAACAATTATTCATGGAATAAGAAAACTCTCACTCCTTGTCTCTATATATAGATATTTGATATTCAAAGTTTTTACTCAACATGCATATTGAAATATTTTATTGTATTTTTTAAACATTATATATGAAGAATGAAATAAATTGCACAAAGTGAAAATATAAGAAAAAATAAATTTAAATTACTTCATTTTTCTCTATATAAAGTTGATATAAAATTATATTGTTTAATATAGAAATTGAAATATTTTATTTAGGATTCATAGCAAAAAAATGTATGTTATTAATATAATTTCGTTTTAAATATTGCATGTAATTTAAATAAATAATTAATTAGACATTATGTAATATCAATAATATTATTTCTACATGTCATCTATCAACTTCATATTAAGTATTGAAAAAATTACTGATCTCTCTCTTCTTAAGCAATAAATTATTTTCTTGGGCCAAAAAATGTTATACAACACATTATAGTGGAGATGAGTATGTATGTGAAATTTTTTAAATATCGACTCTATTACAAATTACATATTACATCTTAACTTTAGATCATATTGTTAAGCTCCCTCTCCCCAACGAGTGATTTCTGGAAACTGATCTACAGTTGTTTCCTCAAAATTATGGAAACCAACTACAGTAATTTCCTTAAATTAGGAAATGAACTGAAGTTAATTAATTTCTTTTTGGGAGCTTCTGAAGTGATCTATTACTCCCATTGCAGTTTTCTAGTACCATTACTCCCATTACATTTTTCTACCATGATTTGTGGAACACTTAATGAATAGCCAACAGATGCTTGATGGAAGCTTGGCTATAAATTCTTCTGTTTGGTCCCCAAGCTGACTAACTTAATCCCCTTCAGCCTTACACCATCAAGTCAGAGTGAGGAGAGCTTGGAAGTGCCTTCAGATTTTCTTTAGTGTTGGTGTTGAGGACGCAGTGCTATGTAGTGGCTACGTTAAGGAGGCTTCATTGCAGAAAAGTCAACGTGGAGAAGAACTCTCGAGGATCTGGATGCTGTGTTATAGTTTTATTATAGTTTGTTTCGTTTCCTTGAAGAATCTGCAATAAACCACTCGTTGGATCACTTCTTGGAGCGTTGATCTTTTTGTAGATTTCATCTCTGCAAAATTACTTTTTCTACATAGTATAATTCATCAATGGCTGGAGGTATTATTTAATGGGCAATTTTAAGTTTTAAGTTTTAATTTTTGATTCCTTTTAAATATTTATTCCACATTTTGAATTGTTATTCTTGCTAACATTTGGTATCGGAGCGAGGTTTTATCTCTGCCTTGGTGATTATAGACATATTTTGAGAATTTTCTGAATTAAATTATTTGGAAATATGTCTAATTTTTTTTCTCAATTTTATCATTATAATATTTATTTAGTGAAATTTGAATAATTGTTGTGAAATTTAACTTGCATGAATTAATTATTACTGCTCTAGTTAAAATAGGCTATTTCGGATGAGTAAACGATACCCATCGTTAAAAGTTATGCATGAATATTGTAATTTTATTTATGCAAATTATCATTATTCTCATGTCAAGTTTTTTTTTTTTTTCTTATGTAAATAATGTCTAGTGATCCATATAATTTTAATTGATTAAGAGAATAGCCACAACATCTATAATTAAATAAAATTATATATATATATATATATATATATATTATGATTGATTTGAATAATTGTTGTGAAATTTAATTTGCATGAATTAATTATTACTGCTCTAGTTAAAATAGGCTATTTTGGATGAGTAAACGAGACCCATCGTTAAAAGTTATGCATGAATACTGTAATCTTATTTATGCAAATTATCATTATTCTCATGTCAAGTTTTTTTTTTTTTCTTATGTAAATAATGTCTAGTGATCCATATAATTTTAACTGATTAAGAGAATAGCCACAACATCTCTAATTAAATATATATATATATATATATATATATATATATATATATATATATATATATATATATATATATATATATATTATGATTGATTAGGATCACATAAAGAATATTTAGACATTAATTGTAATTAATTATACTAAATATAATAAATTTTATCCCACAGGAATTTTTGTTATATTTATGTAATTAATTAGGATAAAATATTCATAACTTACCCACAGGAGTTATGAATTAATAGTTTTATCATAAATTTAAAAACTTTAGACATTAATTGTAATTAATTATACTAAATATAATAAATTTTATCCCACAAGAATTTTTGTTATATTTATGTAATTAATTAGGATAAAATATTCATAACTTACCCACAGGAATTATGAATTAATAGTTTTATCATAAAGTTCAAAACTGAGATAGAATTTATAACAAATTATAATCATAATATACCCTTAGAACTATGAATTAAGTGAATAATTTGATAAATTCTATCATAAATAATAGATGAATTTGCTTGAAATAAAAATTTAGTCCACAGACAATTTTTATGTCATTAGATTCAATTTTAAGCTTGATTTACATTGGTAAAGCATGAAATTTTATTTAGGCCTCAATTTTAACATAAACATGTGATCTTTAATTTTATGCAGTTGTACAACCTGCAAATTTCTCTGAAATTCGTATTGATATCCCTGAACTTAAGGGAGATAACTATAAGGTCTGGAAGGAGAGAGTTCTCCTTCATTTGGGGTGGATGGACATAGACTATGCTATTAGGAAAGATGAACCACCGGCACTCAATAATACCAGCACTGCAGTGGACATCACGCTTTATGAACGATGGGAACGATCTAATCGCCTAAGCATGATGTTCATTAAGACTAAAATTTCAGCTGGTATTCGTGGTTCCGTTGAACAGCATGAAAAGGTCCGAGACTTGCTGAAAGCCATTGATGATCAATTCGTCACTTCAGACAAGGCACTAGCAAGCACCCTAATCATGAAGTTCTCATCCCTAAGGCTCACCAGTGTGAAAGGTGTGCGCGAGCACATCATGCAAATGAGGGACACTGTGGCTCAATTGAAGAAACTCGAGGTTGAAATATCAGAGTCTTTCCTGGTGCACTACATCCTGAACACCCTTCCGCACCAATACGGACCCTTCAAAATCTCATACAACACACATAAGGATAAATGGTCAATTAATGAACTCATGACCATGTGTGTTCAAGAGGAAGAGAGACTTGCGATGGAAATGGGAGAAAGTGCAATGCTAACAACGCGAGGAAAGGGAAAATATCAAGCCAATCGGAAAGGGAAAGGTAAAGTACCTCCCCAAGCCGATATCAAGAAGGATTCCAAGTGTTTCTTCTGTAAAAATAAGGGACACATGAAGAAGGAATGCGCCAAATTTCAGAAATGGCTTGCAGACAAAGGTAATCCAATCTTGTTTGTTTGTTATGAATCTAATATGGTTAATGTCAATATTAACACTTGGTGGATTGATTCTGGATCAACAATTCACATTTCGAATTCCTTGCAGGGTTTGCAAAACCTAAGGAAGCCAGTGGGAAGTGAGCAAAGCATCTTATCAGGAAACAAGATGGGCTCGCATGTGGAAGCTATAGGAACATGCTATTTAAATTTAAGTAGTGGCTTTGTTTTAGAATTAGAAAAGACCTTTTATGTTCCAAGTTTTTCTAGAAACTTGATTTCAGTTTCAAGGCTTGTACCTTTTGGATATTCCTTTAACTTTTCAGAAACATCCTTCAATTTATTTTATAAATCTGATTGTGTTGGGAATGGTATTTTGTCTAATGGTATTTACTGCATTAATTTACAAAACAATGTCACTTATGATTCAATGCATGTTCACACTGGCACTAAAAGATGTGTTATTAATGAAAATTCCTCTAAATTATGGCACCGAAGACTAGGTCATATCTCCATAGAAAGAATTAAAAGATTGATAAATGAAGGGGTACTTAATACTCTGGATTTTACTGATTTTGAGACTTGTGTGGACTGCATAAAGGGAAAGCAGACCAACAAGTCAAAGAAAGGTGCCAATAGGAGTTTGGACATATTAGAGATCATACATACTGATATATGTAGTCCAGACATGGACTCACATGGTCAGAGATACTTCATCTCTTTTATAGATGATTACTCATGATATATGTATCTCTACATGCTTCATAAAAAGAGTGAAGCATTAGATGCCTTTAAGATCTTTAAGGCTGAAATAGAGAATCAATGCGGCAAGCAAATTAAGATCGTGAGATCAGATAGAGGTGGAGAATAAGATGGTAGATACACAGAAGATGGACAAGCACCTAGGCCATTCACAAAATTTCTTCAAGTGCATGGGATTGTTTCCTAATACACCATGCTTGGTTCACCCGAACAGAATGGTGTAGAAGAAAGAAGAAACCGAACATTATTGGACATGGTGCAGAGTATGCTTAGCAGCTCCAATCTTCCTAAATCCTTGTGGACTGAAGCACTTCAGATGGAATTGTATATATTAAACTGAGTTCCAACCAAGGTTGTTCCTAAAATTCCATTTGAATTATGGAAAGGTTGGAAACCGAGTTTGCGACATATGCACATTTGGGGATGACCGTCTGAGGTGAGAATACATAATCCACAAGAGAAGAAGCTGGACCTAAGGACCATTAATGGGTATTTCATTGGATATGTTGAAAGGTCTGAAGGTTACATATTTTATTTTCCATCTCACAGCACTAGGATTGTGGAATCAAGAAATGCAAAGTTTCTTGAAAATGACTTGATCAGTGGGAGCGATCAAACCAGGAACATAGTTTCTGAGAAGGATCATTCAGAATCTCAACCTTCCATCTCAAGTGATAGATTGGTTATTGTTCACAGCACCCCTCAAGTACAAGCTGGTGTTGAACAACCAATTTTTGAAGTTCCACAAGCTATTGACGACATTCCAGTAGATCAGATAGTTCAAGAATTTCCAAGAATTTTTGAGCAACAAGTTGAACCACATACTTCTCAGGAAGATGGTGGTACAACATTAAGAAGATCTACTAGAACAAATAGATCAGAGATACCTGATGATTATATTGTGTACCTGCAAGAATCTGACTACAACATTGTAGCCAAAAATGATCCCAAGTCTTTTTCACAAGCCATGAGTTGCAAAGAATCAGAATTACGGTACGATGCCATGAAGGAAGAGATGAATTCTATGAAGAGTAACGAAGTCTGGGATCTTGTTGAGTTTCCTAATGGTGCAAAAGCCATTGGATGTAAATGGATCTTTAAGAAAAAGAAACACTCATTGGGAAACATTGAGAGATATAAGGAAAAACTTGTTGCAAAGGGATTCACTCAGAAAGAAGGAATCAATTACATGGAGACTTTCTCTCCTATATCTAAGAAAGATTCCTTGCGCATTATTATGGCATTAGTAGCCCATTTTGACTTGGAGTTGCACCAAATGGATGTGAAAACGGAATTTCTCAATGGAGATCTAGAGGAGGAGGTTTACATGAAACAACCTGAAGGATTCTCCTCTAGTGATGGTGAGAAATTGGTTTGCAAGCTCAAGAAATCATTATACAGATTAAAACAAGCATCCTGCCAATGGTATTTGAAATTTCATAATGTAATTTCTTCTTTCGGTTTTGTAGAAAACATTATGGATGAATGTATATACCTGAAAATCAGTGGGAGTAAAATGTGTTTTCTTGTTTTATATGTGGATGACGTTTTGCTAGCAACCAATGATAAGGGTTTGCTGCATGAGGTGAAACAATTCATCTCTAAAAATTTTGATATGAAGGATATGGGTGAGGCATCTTATGTCATCAACATTAAGATCCATAGAGACAGATTTCGGGGCATCTTGGGTCTGTCTCAGGAAACCTATATTAATAAAATTTTAGAGAGATTTTGGATGAAGGATTGTTCACCAAGTGTCCCTCCCATTGTGAAAGGTGATAGGTTCAATTTGAACCAATGCCCGAAGAACAACTTTGAAAGGGAACAAATGAAGAAAAATCCATATGCTTCTGCTATCGAAAGCTTAATGTATGCTCAAGTCTGCACAAGATTTGACATTGCATTTGTTGTGGTAATGTTGGGACAATATCAAAGTGATCCAGGTTTAGACCACTGGAGAGCTGCAAAGAAAGTAATGGGGTACCTTCAAGGAACCAAAAACTACATGCTTATGTATAGACGAACGAACAATTTGGAAGTAATTGGCTACTCAGATTCTGACTTTGCTGGATGTGTTGATTCATGCAAATCAACATCATGATACATTTTTATGATGGCCGGTGGAGTTGTATCATGGAGGAGTGCCAAGCAGACCTTGATTGCCACTTCCAATATGGAAGTCGAGTTCGTCTCCTGTTTTTAGGCTACTTTACAAGGTGTATGGCTTAAGAGTTTCATTTCTGGGCTTAGAATTATGGATTCTATTTCTAATCCATTGAGAATGTATTGCGACAATTCAGCTGTTGTTTTTATGGCTAAGAACAACAAAAGTGGCGTCGGAATAAACACATCGACATTAAGTATTTAGCTATAAGGGAATGTGTTGAAGAAAATAAAGTGGTCATTTAGCACGTTAGCACTGACTTGATGATCGTTGATCCTTTGACTAAGGGCATGCCACCGTTTAAATTCAAGGATCATGTAATGAATATGGGTCTTGGTTCCATTATGTAGTTTCTCATTATATGAACAATGTTATTTTAATGAAATTCTTAATTATTGTGATGCTTTTCTCATATTTATGTGCACCTTAATTTGATTTGGGAGAATTCATTTATGTAGGAATAAGAATGAACATAGGGTTTATTCACTAAGAAATTGTTGCAACATCAATTTTAATAGAAATAAATACATAGTAATACATGGAAGATAATACTCATCATTAGAGGACTTATCACCATGATTCATGTATCTATTACTTAATACAGATTTTCAATGGGTTTTAAGAAGAGACATTAATATTGGAAGTATGGACCAAGTGGGAGAATGTTAAGCTCCCTCTCCCAATGTGCGATTTCTGGAAACTGATATGCAGTTGTTTCCTTAAATTATGGAAACCAACTGTAGTTATTTCCTTAATTTAGGAAATCAACTGAAGTTAATTAATTTCTTTCTAGGAGCTTCTGAAATGATCCGTTACTCCCATTGCAGTTTTCTAGTACCATTACTCCCATTACAGTTATCTACCATGATTTTTGGAACACTTAATTAATAGCCAACAGAAGCTTGATGGAAGCTTGGCTATAAATTCATTTGTTTCATCCCCAAGCTCACTAACTTAATCCCCTTCAGCCTTACACCATCAAGTCAGAGTGAGGAGAGCTTGGAAGTGCCTTTAGATTTTCCTTAGTGTTGGTGTTGAGGACACAATGTTGTGTAGTGGCTACGTTAAAGAGGCTTCATTGTAGAAAAGTGAATGTGGAGAAGAAATCTCAAGGCTCTGGCTGCTGCTTTATAGTTTTATTAAAGTCTGTTTCATTTCCTTAAAGAATCTGCAATAAACTATTCGTTCGAGCACTTCTTGGAGCGTTGATCTTTGTGCGGATTTCATCTCTGCAAAATTATTTTTTCTACATAGTATAATTCATCAATGGCTGGAGGTATTATTCATAATTCATCGATGGCTGGAGGAAATTTTAAGTTTTAAGTTTTAATTTTTGATTCCTTTTAAGTATTTATTTTTCATTTTGAATCGTTATTTTTGCTAACACATATACCTTATATTCATTGTATATATAGAATAAATGAGTGTTCCCGCATGGTATTGAATTATTGATAGATATGGTCTAAGGCTTGCACACATCTTGAATTATCTCGGCAATGACATGGTGTTGCTATAAGATGTGCATCTCCCATAGGATGTATCAAAGGAGCTTGAGTTATTCTACATGATCATCTTAACCACCCTCTACGATGAGTATATCCAACAGATCAAGGAGGTGGAGTAGGCAAAGCGGAGAATGCATATATAAATATTAAGGAAGTTGTCAATAAGTACGTTGTCAAGGCTATCCTTGAAAAATAGGAAAATAACTATTATTAAAATACCATATGTATCATTATTATATTTATAATTATATGTAAAAATATTAATAAGTACTTTCAAAACATGTATTCTAGGCTTCTTTATTAAATATATATTTTAAAAATTATATATTTTATTTTTTATAATAATAATCATTTCATTTTTCTAAATGGGGACTTTACTTTAAGTTTTATTGGTCCCTAGTTATTAGGAGATGGATCTAGACTTAATATAAACAATCGATTGTAAATCAAATCTTAATAAGTTGGAATTAAATACGGATCTAGAGTTAAACTGATGCATTATCATACAATGATATTGTTTTGGAACATTATAATATAGATGTAAAATGTAAAATTTAAGGCACAAGGCTACTAATTTCATCACAAGAAATTGGTTTATCTATAATGTAAAGTTAATATATTATATTTTCTTTAACATGTTATTTTTTATACAATATTATTGGAATAGTAGTGAATAATATTTATTATTATTGTTTCAATTTTTTAAATAATAATAATCTCCATAATAATTATCATTATATTAGACCTTACATATATTATTGATTACAAAGAGTGACAATTCTAAATCATAGTGAGATAAACATGTAAGAAAAAATACATAAAGAGATAGAGAGTGAGGGGGGAGTGACAAGGGAGAGAGAGAGAGAGAGTGAGGGAGAGAGGAGGTTAGGGAAGCGGGAGAGGGAGATAAGGGGAAGAGAGAGAGCGGGGGAAGACAAAGAGATGGACGAGAGAGAGAGAGAGATGACTTGAGGAGGAGAGAGGGATGGAAAGAGATATGGACTTGGAGGGGGAGAGAGGGAGGGAAGAAGAAAGACATAGATCGATA
This sequence comes from Pinus albicaulis, assembly GCA_034641835.2. NCBI lineage: Eukaryota > Viridiplantae > Streptophyta > Pinopsida > Pinales > Pinaceae > Pinus > Pinus albicaulis. The sequence goes on from CM076579.1 coordinate 784,889,427, forward strand.
AAGTTAGCGAGAGAGAGAGAGAGAGAGATATGACTTGAGGAGGAGAGAGGGATGGAAAGAGAGATGGACTTGGAGGGGGGGAGAGGGAGGGAAGAAGAAAGACGTAGAGTGATAAAGTTAGAGAGAGAGAGAGAGAGAGAGAGAGAGAGAGAGGGAAGACAAAGAGATGGACGGGAGAGAGAGAGAGAGAGAGAGGTGGGTTGTGATAGAGGGTAAATGAAGGAGATGCAGAGGGATATAGAGAAGATGGAAGGGGGAGATAGGGAAGATGAGAGAGACAAAAATATGGATGGAGAGAGAGATAGATAGATATAGAGAGAAAGTGTGTGGGTGTGTGTGGTTGGTCGGGTGAGATAGAGAGACAAATAATGAGATATGGAGGGAGATATAAATATAGATGGCATGGGGGAGAGAGAAGGAAGAATAGAGAGAGAAAGAGAGGGAAGAAGACAGATAAAAAGATATTGGGAGAGAGGCGAAGAGAGATAGGGGAGAGAGAGAGAAATGGGGGAGTGAGGTAGGGCGAGGTAGAGAAGGGAAAATGGAGGAATATAGACACATAAATAGAGTGGGGAGAGAGAGGAAAGAAGAAAGAGATACAAAGAGACAAATAAATATATTATATAGTATTGTAAAATATTGAACATTATTAACCATAGAGGAAGAGGAAGCAATAATTTTTCAAAAGGTAAAAGAAGTTGTATTTAGAAGCCATGAAAATTTTGGTTTTTCACTTAAATAGATGCTTTGATTTCAGAGTAGATATTGATTCCCAATCCTATTTTATTGATTACACTAATTGAAACATTGATTTTAGTGTAGGTGTTTATTTCTAATCTTATTTGATTTCTTTCATAAATTTGTTGATTTCATTGCAGATGTTGATTTCCAATTTTATCTTATTCTTTGATTAGATGCATTAATTCCATCGTATATTTTGATTTCTAATTGATTGCTTGCACTAGATGCATTTATTTCAATGTAGATGTTTCATTTGATTTCAGTTTACTAAAAGTTTCATTTTGATTTATTTATATTTGATTTAAATTTATATTTGATAACAATTTGTATGTCAAATACATGTTAAAAAGTAACCACTGATTATAATTCAACCTAAATAATATGCACATGTTAACTATTCATTTTCTCCTTTCTGCTCATAATTTTTTTTGCAAAGGTCCTCTCATGGCCAATTCTGTCAAGTCCTCTTACCACCAATTTCGCAAAATTTTCTCATACATACACATTAATCAAAGAAAAAACATGTGAGTGGTATATTAACCTTAAAATATTTTAGATAAAAAATTGAACCCTAAAGCATTCAAGCAATAAAAACCTTTCATGGAAAGCTAGTAGCACTTCGTTCCATCTATGCTATCAAGCTAAACAAAATTAATCTTCAAGTTCAAATATTCACACATAATATTTGATGGGGAAAAATATGCAACACACTAACATCTATGTTAGTTTTTCTTTATCCACATTTTTTATCATAATTTATATTAGCCTTTTATTCTGTTGGGACAGGTAATATCCTCATCTTTTATCATCATTTCTATTAGCTTTTTGTTTTGTTGGGACAAGTAAGCTAGACGATGGTGATTTTCCAATTACAAATGAATGTAGGGGACCCATATGATCAACCACAATGGGTGTATAGGATCTCCTAATATTGTCCAATCGACTTTGAATTGTATTGAATTTGACAAAGAGATTTCACTTTTTAGGTTAACCAGGAACAAAATTGTGAGCATATTGAAATTGTTATGTAGGGAATCATTTGACGATTTTTGTATGAATTAGTTATTTTATAATTATAATTTTTATATTTCCTAAACAAGAGTAGAGAAATCCTTCCTATGAAATTGACTCGCATATTGATTAAGCAAGTTATCAATATCATCCTAAGGTTATTGCTTCAAAATCCTTGTACTTTATAATTTCAAAAAAGATGAATTTCAAATGATATAGGAAAATACAATAATCAATACCAACTTGTCACCACTAATAAGAAATTGTTGATTTGATGACCCACCTCGGTAAGATAGACTATTCTTCTCATTTGAATCTATGGTTTCTATCCTCTAATTTTGTTGTATAAACTAACCATGAAAGTTTCCCAAGACGTGTCCCAAAGAATAATGGTGATTCTCTATTTACTCAATTTGAAACACAATTTTAATTATACACAGTGGTTTTTATATAATCAAAACACGTCATCATTACAAGATGGACAAATTATATTCTATATTCAAATTTATTCAAAGACGTGTCCCAAAGAATAATGGTGATTCTCTATTTACTCAATTTGAAACACAATTTTAATTATACAGTTGTTTTTATATAATCAAAACACGTCATCATTATAAGATGGACAAATTATATTCTATACTCAAATTTATTCACGTTATTGTTTTTTATTAATTCTAAACCATGTTTTTCCACTTACCACTAACTAATAAACCAAACTTGTGGTATAAATGTATGCAATATTGTTCATCATTAACCTGTTTTCTTCAAAATTTACCTTTAAATATCTAAATAGATAAATCCACACAATTATATAGACATATTAAAGCAGACTCCGTTAGTTGTTTAATCACAAAAAAAACTGTAAATCTTTATCATTAATATGAAAGAAGTTTTTTTGGAAAAACCTCTTTCATCTCATACAGTGATTTGATTTTAAGATGAAAAAAAGTTAGATTAATATAAAGGGTAGACATCATCATAAAATATGAGCCCTTTAGAAAGTTCAGTTCATTAAAGTACGTTCAGTTCGCATGTCTTTGGGAATATGTGAGTTTGGCTTTCTTTCAATATTTCTATTTATCTGCTAAAATTTTGACGGGGTCTGGCCAGAAGTGTTTTTCTTTCCAGCAATTCTTGGTTTACTTTGGCTTATAGTGTCCATAACAATTTTATTTTTGTTCACGTTAAATCACTAATTTATATATTCAATGAAAATCGCGTCACTAATATCAAATCTCGTCCAACACGCATCTCTCATTCACATCAAACAGATAAGGAATTGATTCCCTGTTGGTTACAATGATCACCGTTTCCTCCCATCTCAAACCATTAAAATTTAATACTTTCTAATACAATCTCAACAATTAAAACTTAACTCTTTTAATGCATTATAACGACCATTTTGTGGCGTGGTCTGTCCCTCACATGCAAGCTCTACTCCTAGCAATTAATTTTCTTTTTCAAAGTACATTTTGTATTAAGAATACCAGGTAACAAGTTAAATTGTGTGAGTTAATTTATTCTCCGATGTATGTGGGATTTCATTTGGAGTCTTACTGCGTCAAAGATCCATGGAAGGGAAGCTCTCTTTCTTTTCTTAATATTATTCCTTGGACTTTTTTTGGGATTTCATACGGAGTCTTATAGCGTCAAGGATCCATGGAAGGGAAGCTCTCTTGCTTTTCGGAAGATTATTCCTTAGATTTTTTTGGGAATTCATACGGCGTCTTAGTGCGTCAAGGATCCATGGAAGGGAAGCTCTCTTGCTTTTCCTAAGATTATTCCTTAGATTATTTTAGTCTTTGACCAACTCAATGTAGGAAGTTTCATTGCAGGGTTGTTACTCTGTGAATTAAGTGTTCTTGGAATTGTCTACCCCACGGTTGGTCATCTACAACATGAGTGGAGTCGTGATTTCACGAGCACTATTGTGCCTCTGCTTGTCAGTGGTGATATTGGTCCTCTATTTCTTCCTCCCACTATAGTGGTGGTGCCTTCAACCATTCGCCACCTCTCAAACCCTGGGCCCTTACGAGTTATATTTCTGGTGGTACTCTTTATGACCTCTATCTCTATTCCTTTTTCATTTGAAATCTTAATTGTTGATATCAACTCGGCTAGGTGGCCTCTCAGTGATGAATATTGGTTCTAAGATGGGTGGCATGTTGTATACAATTTGAATTCTAGCTTGGTTACATTTTCCCTACCTCCTAGCATGATTTCTTTTCTTCCCTCTGTTTGTAGTCCTCTCACTAGTCCTCTACTTCACAACTTGTTGGATAAACTCTAATTTTGTTCCTCTCCCCCTAGTATTCTAGTTTTCGACATTTCCTAGCATTATTTTACTATGGGTTCCATGCCTCAACAATATACATGCAACTACCACGAAAGGTAGGGTGGCCATAGGCCATGGGTTAGAACCCATACCCAAGCACATGCACAAGAGGTCATAAACATTTATTACTCTATTGTACCACCTAATTTGCTCATTGAGATCCATCACCACAAGTCTCTGCCTACTGCAATCACCTGTTTTTTTTAACTCGAACATCCTTGAAGACATTTCCCATTGTTTTCTTGACCCTGGTCATACCACAAGAAGAAGGAAATAATATCTTAATTCAATTACCCTTCACTGAAAGCTAAAAACACTCCTCGGTATAGTTTTGAAGGAAAAGAAAGAGGAGTGGTATGACATGTTTTCTATGATGAATTACATCAAGCGCGCACAAAGGTTCCAACATTCATATCTGGAGATTTCAGATGTTTGTCTAGCTCATTTGGACAACCATCTGTATTGTGAGCTTAGCCTCCATCTCCTCCAAGATCCAATGCCAAAGATCCGACCCTAGTGGATTCCTGAGACTCGTGATTTTCTACTATGTACTCAAGTGATATTATTCTTTTCAGTTCTTTAGTTGATAGGATGACTTACTTTCAACAATTTTTTTTGTACTGGTACGATTATCTAGATAGTTGTTAGTGAACTCAAAAAAACATAGACAACTAACAAATTATTTTGATGTTTTGAAACTCTATGAAAATACAAAATTAAATTCATAAATAATAATAATAATAATAATAATTTTATTATATTTTATTCAAATTGATATCACATTATTTCTATGAGAGAGTAACTATAATTATGAATACATTACTTCTAAATAATTTGAAATGAAAAGTGACATAGTTTAAGATAATATTTTACATATTTTTTGAAATTATAAAATCTTAAGGAATGAACAAAATTATAAAAGGATAAAAAATCAATTAAAAATAAACATGGCATTCCAAAGATCGAAAGACGTGTAAAATTAAGAATTAAGAATTTCTTAATAAATATATTTCTTGCACCTTTAAGGAGATTATTTCCTTAAATTCTAATATAAGGAGATTATTTCAAGTAAATTCTAATCATTTTTTTCATGAAATTTTAATGAGAATAAATTATCATTGAAATTACTCGAGACAAATTTTGATCTTCAAACTTTGATGTGTGAAAAAATTACTCCATTGCTAAGTTTTGGGATTGTTGTAAGTGTTTTTTTACAATGTAGATTATTATCCTATATAATTAATTGATCTTGTTTTTGTTGGTTTTTCAAACGATTTTTTAATAGTGTATTAAATTAGTTTTTTTATGCTTTTTTGTGAGGCATATAAGTAATTATATGTATATTCTTGTTTACATAGTAACATTTTGTTGAGGCTAAAAGTACTATATATATAGTGCCATATTTATTTCTCTAGTTTGGTTAGGTTAACCTCCGTATCAATAGAAATTTTGCATAGTAGAGAGCTAGATTTGATTCTTGTATGTTTAGAAAACGTAAATGTTAGACAATGTCACTTTAAGAAAAGTGAAATGAGAAACAAACTAAGATTGATCTAATTAATAATCATCACAAAATGCTATTAAAGGAATATATGATTTAATTGAAATAGGATTCATGCCGAGGTCATGTAACATATATATCTTAGGAAAAGACAATAATCAACACCAAGGTGTTATCACTAATGGAAAATTGATGATACAGATAATCAACATCTATCCTATGAACTATTGTTCTCATTTGAATGAATGACTTCTACCCTTTAATTGAGTTGTACCAACTAACCATGAAGGTGTTCCATAGAGTAATGATGACTATCTATTTACCCAAGTTGAAACATAATTTCAAGTGTAAGAAGTTGTTTTTATATAATTAAAATACGCCATCATTGTGAATTAGACAAAACTTATTCTATACTCAATCAATTTTTTTTTTTTTTTTATTAATTCTATTGTTTGCAACCATGTTTTCCATTGCACTTTTTTTTTTTTTTTGTAAGTTTTGTAGTACCTTTCAATTTTTTTTCTTTTTTCACATTTTATTTTTTTACTACATCTTCATCAACATGTCCAAATACATCACCTCAGTAAGGGAAGAGAATTGAACCTATGATGATTGCTATAATACCCTACCTCATCACTGTTTAACCAAGACCCCACTGACATGTTTTCCATTGCCTTTTACTTGACTAATTGTAATCAAATTGTAGTTAGATGTCATCATCTTTAACATTTTGGTATATGCAATATTTTTCATCATTAACATATTTACATTTCCATACAAAAATATGCATCATTTTTCATCATTAATATATTTTCCTGATAATCAACCTTTTATACATTATACAGACATATTAGAGTAAGACTTCCCTAAATATTTATTTAAAAAAAAACAATTTTTTTTTATTGTTGACCCTTTCATCCCATACTATGATTTAGAAAAATAATAAGTTTAGAAAAACCCTTTCATCCAATACTATGATTTGGTTATTACTATTTTAAAATTAAGAAGAGTTACATAAAAGTTAAATATAAAGGGAAGACAACATCTATAAAATATATGGCGTTTAAAAAGGGCACATAAAAATGACTAATAACGATAGCTGACCGAATTGTTAAAAATGACTAATAACGATAGTTGACCCAATTGTTCAATCAATCAATAGGGTTAGGAGGGGATCATAATAAATATATCATTGTTGACGAACTAGCCGATAACTCATTTCATTATTAATACTCAACTTTACGAAAATGTTAATTATTACATTGACATTCATGATGAAATCATTAGTATGGGCAGTGCAGCTTCACCATGTGGTCAATGTAATTACTGTATCAACGATTTCTGAGTTTTCCCTTTCACCAGATGTTGGGAATGGTTTGAAGAGGATATTGAGGGATATCAGTTTCGATATTTGATATGGATGGCATTGAAAAAAATGGAACGTTATATCATTTTAGATTAAGACGTTGACTCAAATGCATTTTAGAATGGGAAGCTGTTATAAATACTCCACCAATCAATATGGTCAGTGTAAACTTCTTACCAAATAAATTATTCGGAATAAGTCTCTCTGATTTCGTTTCTGTCTCATAGTTTTATAGTCTGTGGTTGTGGTTGTTCTTTAGCTTTATATGGTACTTACTGCTAGTAGGTAAAACGCTCTTTTATTAGCATCTATAATATTATTGTATAGTTAGAAATCCACTACTTCAAAACTGATCAACATCTTTAATATTTTGTATTTTGTATCGTTGGAAATCCACTACTTCAAAACTGTCCACACTTCTGTGGTTTCTCTATTGTTCTGTTTTCATAAAGTTATTGGTCATTTACCAAGTCAACACTGTAATTTTAAGTTAAATTTAGTAAGAATCATGAAGTAAGGAGGATTGCGTTATAACAAATCTCTTGAAAAATATTTAAAAACTAAAGCTCGTTTGTTTTTCTTCGTTGGTATGTTCCACATACATAGATGTTGTTGAAGGTTTAAAGTGATAATACTCCATGGCTTACAATGTCCGAGGCCTTTTTTATTTTATCCCAAAATACAATACAAATATGCCTAATGATGTTCATTTTGATCAAATATTTTATAATCTAAAAATAAAAATTAGATATTTGTAATGGAAAGTTAAATAAAACCAATTTTCTTTTTTTATTAAAATAATAATAATAATAACAAAAAATATTAATAATTTTTAACAAATAAAATTATTAAAACAGTTTTTTTTTTAAGTTATTAGTGAAATGTGTAATTAAGATAGTTTCATTATAGTATTGTTGGTATTTTTCATACTCATGTGGCACCATGCTTATAACTTAGAGCAGGGTTGTTTCTAAGATAGATATAATATTTTAGGTAATACATTTATATGCTTTATCAATCCAATTATATTTAAAAATTATTAAACTAGCAATTGCACCACATGTTGCAAAGGAAACGCCGTAAGGTTGTAGTATAGGAAAGAATAACATATAATAACAAAGAGGTAGTAGGAAATTTTTCGGCTCCAACTGAACCTCCAGAATAAGGGGTGGAGAATTATGTTTACTGGACCGCAAATCAAAATATCCATCTTGCCCCCGATCGGGGTGCCACGTTGCTCCGATCGGACAAAGGTTAGTGCCACGCGAAGGTGTGCACCTGACCATCCACCATAATGAGTAATTGCAACCTTTGCAGGAGGCCGGTGAAGGCATATGGTCACACGCTCAAACATAATGCAAGCCTACAGAAAAGAAGGATGCCAACATATCTTGTCAGGTAGAGTTTGGAAATAGTGCCTATGGGTGGAGTTAAAATAGGAAAGGGAACCTTAGAGAGGTAAGTTTCTCAGCAGGCGTTCCCGAGAGCAGTCCGAGGAAACAGAGGTAGAGCTACGATGACGTCTGGAAATTTGGTATGTTATGGATATTGCCACCCTCCTTTGTCAATTTCCTGTTACTATCAGAATTTATGAAGGCAACACCAATTTGGAAGATGATTGTAATGCCACGCAGGAAGTTCTTCAATCCTTTAGCGGGTTTGCTTGAAAGTATGATTTTATCTTTCATTTTTTCTGTTACAATGCTAATGCAGGGTCTCTAGTTATTGAGCCTTGCTTTAGAAGCCCACTCTATGTCTCGAGAATGCTTAGTCAAGTCTGTGGTTTAGTGTAGAAATATAGCTAAACCCTTGTAGGTGTTTTAATAATAGAGCCGAGCTAATTCATGGCCTTATCCCTGACGCTCCTTATCCAACACCCCTGTCTCATGATGAGAACCACATGCAAGCTCCTTGGAAACCCCCTCCGTAGGAGATTCATCCCACAATTCGGGGTCCTAGCACCATCAACAATGACGCTACCTATCAAGCGTATGAGCAGGCTTGCATGCTCATAAATGAAAATCTTCAAACCCATAATTGCCCATCTCAACAAATCTCTCTGTTATGTGATGTCAAGATTCCTTACCTTCAGTTTCGATGCTAAAAAAACCTCAGAAGTAATCTAGATCTCAACTGTTGCAAAGATACTTTAAATTTCTCTGTATTTTATATTAATACCAAGAAAAAGGCTAGTTTCTCTACAACGTCTGAGGATCCACCAGTATATCAGGACGTAGTGAACTCCACCAAAATTCACCTGCAAACTGTTATTAATTTTATGTTTCCTTATACAGGTCTGTTCCAAAGTATTATAGGGATAACAGAAAAGTAGTTGGAATCTGCCCGTCAGGCCAAAGTAATGGCAAAAGGACATTATGGAAAACGCAAAGGAATTGGAAAAGGGAAATAAAAACAACCGATTCAGAATGAGGGACCTAGTAAGCGTGGAAGGAAAAGTAATAAAGAAGTTATGGAAAATATCTATGATCTTTATGAAGTTGGAAACCCAACTCAAATCCGAAATACCATCCAAGGCTGGGAAAGAGAGAGTAACCCTGAAGATGAAGATACCAAGAAGCAAGAGGCCACCATGGACTTCCTCTATGACTCGGGGAATACAAGAAGAAGGTTATCCCTTTTCCATCAATATGTCAACACCTATTGGAAGCTCAAGTGTGTCTTGGCGAAGGCCATGACTAGCATGCAGGAAACAAAAGGAAACCCTTTAGTAGTTTTAGAGCTGCAACAAATTAAACAAGAAATCCAAGATATTGTCATGTCTCAATAACATGCTACGGCAAGAATCGGAAGAATTGAAAAACAACTACAAGCAATATAGCAAGTAGAGATGTCGGGTTCTACTGCAAAAGACCCGGAACCTATTGACTCTTCTGATGGGTGACATTTTCTCTTATTAGTATTTTATTCTTAAATGATTTTTGTGACAAGTTTTTACAACCATTGGCAAAACTATAATTTTTTTGGACATTAGATATAGCTGCAAGTAGAAGGAAAAACAATTTCAATATTGGTTGGCTTTTAATTCACTCTAGTGGCTGACAGACCTGGTTTCCTTCAGGTAGGTTGAGGCCACGAAATGTATCAGTATATGTATAGCAATATGCTTTTATGATATATAGAAAATGGTAAGCCTTTGCAAAATTAAAAATAAAATAAAATAAAAATATCCATCTTGGGTAATTGATGTGGAACAACTTCTTTGTTATTAATTGCATGTAAGATTTGTTTTGTGATAATGGATGGGCAAGTTTGGCCAAAGTACTCAAGACCTCTATATGACGAAATCTGCATGTTTATTTTTTTTCTCCATGAAGGATGCACTTGGTTTTTATGACCAGGTTGCGCAGAGTTCACCCTTCCACGAAATTATTTGCTTCTATCACATTCGCAATGTTGAATTCCTCTGATACTACTCCTAGAACTTTGACTCGGCTTTACAACTACAATTATTTAATGGAATAAAAAATTATCACTATAACATTTTTTACTTCACAAGAGACTACTAAGAAGCTTATGTATGGTAAATCCACCTTCACCTATCATTTGAACATAGAGCATAGAGTTATCTTAATAGTAAATTTTATGGATAAGATACTTTTGGGATTTTTTTAACCCTTGGGGATGATTAATTAATCTCACTTCAAATCATTTATATTAATAAACTATCTACAGTCATATTTCCATAATTTGTCTTTGAACGATCAATATTCCACTTCTTTGGAACTTTTCTCCTCAATCAGAATAACAAATCATTAAGACCCAGAAGTAAGAAGAAAAAATAAGCTCATAATCAGGGAATCTAGCGACTTCTTTAAGGACCATAATTCAAGACTTTAGTGCATTTTAAAGATCATTTATTTTCCTATCGAATAAAAAGCAACAATCAAATTTTGTAGTGACAAGAATGGGAAATTTTTTTACTTGTAATAACTCCCTACCCTAGTGATAGCACATTTTGGTTTTGAAAGGAAATTATTTTCCTAATCTTTTAAATAATAGATTCCTCCCCAAGTGACCCTTTAAGAATACCTCTTTTTTGAACTAATTGCAATAGGTAAGTGTCTTTTGTATAGTATTTTTTGAGCCATTGAATTTAAGGGCAGAGGTAAAGAGAATACTAGACAAAAAAGAGCAGAGTGAACTAATGTCAAATTAAAATAACATTGAGGAATATCTTCTAATTTTCTCATGTGGGCCTTCTTCAACTGATAATGTAGCTCATATGGATTCCAAAATCCTTGACTAACCCATTTTATGAAGAGTCCTCCTCTATTTTTAATTCTACTATTTGGTCTTTCGTAGCCTTTGTCATTTCCTTCTAAAGAATCATATATTCTTGATAAGTCTCCATTGGCCTACTTTTCTTCTTCCATATACTTCAGATTTGAATGAATGGAACTTGAGATAAGCTTCATGACTTTTTCCAAATTCATTTCTATCATACTTTGTTGGAGAGCATAGTAACACAAAAATGTAATATTTAAATCTATATATAGTTATTTTCCTTATTTTTTTATATTGTTGTTTATCCATGTAATATAAATTAATTGGTTTGTGTGGAGTTTAATTTCATGATATAAATTTTAGATTGGGTGAAGGGAAAGGTTATGATAAAACTTGTAAAAGAACCCCTTAGGGTTATGTCAACTTACTCTATTGTTAATCACATAGTGCCAATTTTGTAAAACTATTTTTTCTTTTGTAAACTTTGTTTGAATTGCAAAATAAAAAAATTATAAAAACTAAAATTATGTAGTGAAAAACCTTGTTTAAAATTTCATAATAAAATTTTGAGTAAATTTGACATCATATAATATGAAATTTGTTTATGATTATAAAGTAAAAAACATATGATATTTTTTAGCTACAATTAAGTAATAAAAGATATGTATATAGTTTTTTTTTAATAGAAGAAATTGGATATTCATTAACAAAAAAAAATAGTATGTATGTAGTTACAAACTGTTATGTAATTACAAACTATTACAATTAAGTAATTAAAGGTAAATTTAGTGTTATTTAAGAAATGAGAATTATGAACATTCATCATTATTGCTCAAGATAAATCATGTCCTCTAAAATAATTTAATAAACTATATTCCACATGAATACCATGGGTCAATACCATGGGTTGTTTTAAATGTTTATTATTATTATTATTTTATTATTTTTGTTTGTTTTATTGTATTTTGACCTAGTTAAAATTTTCATTACATTATGTCAATCTTTTTATTTAATTTACTTGTATTTTTATTTTTGTGTAATTTGACATAGTCAAAATGTTAAACATGGCATTACAACATTTCTATATACACCTAAAACCAATCTAATTTATTAAAAAGAAAAAAAAAAATTAACATCATAAAAAAAATATAAAACTATTTACTTGTGGATCTAATGGCTTAAAAATTTTCAATCGTCTCTAACATTTGATCCAATGGCTCAGACATGGACACATTGACAGCTAGGGAAGTTGTTTTCAAATAAGGTCAATACCGTGGGCGGTTTTTATAGTTTATTATTATTTTATTTTAGTATTTTTGTTTTTTATTGTATTTTGGCCTAGTTAAAACATTCATTACATTATGTCAATATTTTTATTTAATTTACTTTTATTTTTATTTTTGTGTAATTTGACATAGTCAAAATGTTAAACATGACATTACAAAATTTCTATTATACACCTAAAATCAATTTAACTTATTAAAAAAAAAAATAAAAAAAAAATAACATTATAAAAAAATATATAAAACTATTTAATTGTGAATCTAATGGCCTAAAACATTTCAATCATCTAACATTTGATCCAATGGCTCAGATACGGACACATTAGCATCTAGGAAAGTTGTTTTCAAATAAGAACGCCTTACGGCGTAAATATTTATAAAAAAATTATTAATTTAAAATTAATTAAATTAATTAATATTACAAATAAAATTGTTAAATAATTTTAACAATTTATTAATTTAAAAATATTTAACTTTGTTATTATTGTAACTTTACTAATTATTTGAAAAAAAATATATAAAATAATTAAATATTTATTAAAAAATATTAATTTAAAACTATTAAAATTAACTCATATTATCATTTTCAAAATGCTTAATCAACAAAATTATTAATATTAGTAATAAAATAATATATTTTTTATTTTTTTATTTAATTTGAAATCACATTATCTATATGAAAAAGTGCAAGTATAATTATGTAAACATTAGTTATTTATTTAATTGAATAATTTGAAACCAAAATTACATTGTATCACTGACAATTAAAAATCATAAAATGGTATTTTTAGGAAGTGAAAAAAATTGCAAAAGATAAAAATTAGTTAAAAATAAGCAAGGCATTCCAAAGGTCATAAAAAGGTGGAAAAGTAAGAGAGTTTTGTTTTTTTTTTTTTTTGGGTATTCATATGGACATTTCTAATAACTTTTAATAATTTTTTTATGAAATTTTAATGAGAAATTATGGTTGATAAATTATTGGGGGTAAATTTGGATCTTGAGAAACATTGATGTATGAACCTTTTGCATTGCTAAGTTTTGGGATTGTTGTAAGTGTTATTTTACAATGCAGACTATTCTTTTCTATAGGTAATGTATTTTGTTTTTTTTTAATTCTTAAACCATTTTTTAATAGCCATAAGCATAATAGAGTAATAAACTAGTCACTTCTTGTCCCAGAAAGAAGGGGGTCTCATACACCAGTTTGGTGTATGGCTTGGCCATGACCTTAAAATTGGATAATAATAATAATAATATAATTATGTATATTTATATTCTTATTTACATAGTGATAAGTAGTAACTTCTTGTTGAGACTATGACATATCTAGTGCTATGTTCATCTCTCTAGTTTGGTTAAGTCAACCAAGGCATAAGTAGGAATTTTTCATACTAGAGAGTTGCATTTGATTTATCGCATCTATACAATACCTAAAAGTTAGACCATTCCACTATTGATAAGGCCCCAGAACAATAATGGTTGTCAAGGTTGTATATATTAAACAATGAGGAGTCTAATTATGTTGTTCATTAAGAAGAACCCCTACTTCTTGCATAAATCAATTCCAAACTATTAATAGTTTTGGCACCAGTAGGATGTGCTAGTATCCTATAGCTATAGTAATCGGAAAACAAGTTTTATCTTTGAAATTTTGACAAATGTATAAAGGTTTTCTTATGATATTGTAGAAGATCAAGCTATGGGTATAAAATTTTCAATATTGAAAATAATTATGTCAAACTGTGTAAAAAGTCATGAAAATATTCATTGATGTCTTGAGAGTTGAGTTAAGTGGGTCTAGGGTCATGTTTCATAAAAAAATCATGAGTGAAGTTATGTTGTTATGTCTTGTCATCATGTGAACAGATTTGTAGGGTCCCTTGGGTCAGTTAGAGTGTCAATCATGATCATTCATGACATCATCGCCAGTACAATAGTTTGAAAGGTTCGTTGTGGAAAGTTTGTAGGGAGTGTTGCGCTTCTACCAGGCATCAAATTTTGATGAGGAATCAGAGATTTTCACACTTTTTTCTATGTAGGAGGTTTTTGTGAATATTTGGATCAATTCCAAATCATTTTTCTTAGTCAGAAGATCAGTGTTTGGTCAAGACATGAAGATGGAGGTGTGTTGCGCTTCTTATTTAAGAAGAAATTTTGGGGTTTTAATGTTTTTGTACGACCTTGAAGTTTTCTCATGGGTTTGAAACACTGTATGCATTATTCCATGCCAACCCAGTACCCTCACCATGGCAGATGATGGTCGTAGGTAGTGTAAGCTTGGAGAACTACGATTTCACACAATCATCGTATTTTCACCATATCCCTTAAACCCTATACCTATTTGCCTTGAAATATATGCAGTAGATTCATGGTGGTCAGATGAGTAAGCTCAATTAATTTTAGGTAAAAATTCTTCACGATTTTCGAGAAACAATTTGTTTTCATGTGTAACCTTTTTTGGCTTTTCTCGAAATCTGTATGCCGTATTTAGCTCAATTTTTTTTTAGAGAAGAATTATAATTATATTAATGTGTTGTAAAAAAGTCAACTCAATCCTGATTACCATTTGGGATATTTCAAAAAATACAGTCGCTACATTTTTGTGTTCTATTGAATTAGGAGGTTGTGTAGCATCGACGCTACACTTTCACACAAACATCATTTTGACCGAGTTACCTAACTCAAAATATTCTAATTATTTTTTTTTAATGGAATTAGTAATTGTAATAAATAATCTAGTGACTCAT
Source organism: Pinus albicaulis (assembly GCA_034641835.2). Classification (NCBI taxonomy): domain Eukaryota; kingdom Viridiplantae; phylum Streptophyta; class Pinopsida; order Pinales; family Pinaceae; genus Pinus; species Pinus albicaulis. Next base: position 784,904,656 of record CM076579.1, read on the forward strand.
AGGCTTGATTTGGGGTGAATATTTAATGTGAAAAGGCTTTAAAAATATCTAGTTAAGAAGTTCCTTATTTTCATATATCTGTTCTATTTTCATTGCATAAGCTAGAAACAAAAATCCCAATGATGAATTCAACCCCTAGAGTTGGGAACTGACACATTTTTGTCTATTTATGATGTGAATGTAATTGAGAAAATGGTTGGTTGGTCAGATTGGAGAGGAAGGGACTTGCGTATATTGTAGTTTTTTTTTTTTTTAATTTATCAGTGAATGAAAGACATGAGGTGATTTGCAAGGATTCTTGTGTCATATCTTGATGGTGTTTTTCTTCCTTCATGTAGTAATTTTTCCTTATGTTATTTACATGCCATAACTGTATGTATTTTTTGAACCTAAAAAATATTATTATTTTGATATCTTTTTCCACCATATTTTCTTCCTTTTTCGCAAAATCCATAAACTCAATCAATGATAATTGACATATTTTACATCTGGGAAGGAATTTAGAAGATCTCTATTTTATATTATAATATTTCTTATTATTTAGATGATTTTTTGTAATCAGCTACAAAATTCATGCAATTCTATATCTAACCTTTGTTTCTGTAGCCACCATTATTGTTTGACATGTTCTGAGAAGAAAATGAAGAAGTGGGTCATATGGGTAGCTTTGAAATGGTTGATGCAGGAGCAACCTGCTTTGGTTTTTATTAAAATATTATGTAATTAGGGGGGTGATGTTTTTTAATTATTTTATAAATTATTATGCTCCTTTTTAATAAATTAACAGAGAAAAATGTAAGTGTGAGGATTATTGTAAATATTCTTTTAATAAATTAAGGATATGAGAGGAGTTGAATTAGGTAGATAATATAGGGATTAGGAATTCCTTAAACGAGACTTAGTTGAGTCCAAAAAAAGGATAAATCTAATTTAGGTTTTAGTTGAGATTTGTGTGGAGGAAATTATGGATTGGAATAAATTCATTATTATGTATAAATATGAGGAGTGTGTGAGGATGGAAGACAGTGAGGAATACAAAGAGAGAGAGAGAGATGGTTTCAAAGTTTTTGTAAAAGGGTTGAGAGTTGAGTGGCCATCCATTGTAATATTCGGCTAAGGAATTTCTTGTGTTATTATATATCAGTATTTTTGTTTGTATGCCTCTCTTTTCTTTATGTATATGTTAAAATGACTCAAATGTAGTTTTTAATGAAGAGTTTTCTTAAGAATATTCATGTTGAAGGAAGCACACACATTATTATATTCTAGGATCTCTTTATAACAGAATCCTGGAATCATTTGGTATCAAATCTGAAGATTAATGCATGGCAAGTCGAATGCATTGAAGACAGATTGAGATTTTTATAGAGAAGAACAGTGATAGTGTGATGAATGCCAAAAGAGAAAATCGAATCCAATGTAATATTCAGCTTGTGAATTTGACAACAACCATTTTATGGTAGTTATGATATCATTCCATACATTCCGTTGATGTTCCATGTTTTATCTATTTACTTGACTCTATGTTTTATCATTCATATATCTATAGACAAGTATGGTGTTTGCAGGAATGTGTGTACAACAGTCGAAAGCTTAATTGTAGGAACAAGTGGGCGTGTTACTCTGTGTTGTGAGGAGGTGCTTTCATAGCTGATGTGTGTGCTCTACACAACAAAAATGGTGGAGCGACTTGCATGTTTGTTGGTAGTGTCACTATCTACCTACAGCTTCGGTGGTGCCTGTAGCTAAGGGGCCGAAGTCGATAACTGAGATCGAAGATAGCCTCCAGTGCAGAGTGGTGTCATGGATTTGGAGTGTGTTGTTCATGCCTCTGCATAAAGGCAACATTGCAACATGGAGCGATTTGTTGAAAGTGATTATGTTCTTTGGAATCCAGTTTTGATCAGATTCGAGTGAATTGATTTGGATCTGATAACAACGTGGTGCTTGTCTGTGTGAGGATTATTAAGGCAACAGAAGTGTGTAGCGTGTGGAAGTAGCAGAAATTTGAACACAGAAAAGGAGTGTGGAAGTATCTTGAGGATAATGTCGAAAAGGAAAATTGAGAGCTGAAGTTTACAACTGGTGTCGACGTTGCAGAGCCTGGCTGTGAAATAGTGTTATATATTATGAAATTTATGATGGGTACCAATTCATCATTGCATTAGCAGTCCAACAAAAATTGGATAAATTGCTATTGGCTTTGAAGGCGTAGCGATCTGGCTATTGATGTTTTAGATTGGATCCATGCCTCGTCATGGCAAGAGGTGGTGTTGTTTGGACCAGATGATGGATCTGAGTTCCATGCAATTTGAAGATTTGTATATTTGAAATTTCCATCATTCTCTTCTACAGTTGGTGGCATCAAATTAATCTGCGCAGCTGTGAGTGAAAGATGAGTTACAGTTGTGCATGGAAAGGGACATGTAAAATGTATATATTCTCTGTGGAACAAGTGTATAGTGTGTAACCTCCACCATTTTGGAGAGTTCGATGTTTTGGGTATAACTCCAATTTCCACTACATTAATTATTTAACATGCATTTGTGTTTTCTGCATCAATTTTGGTATTAAATTGTGCAGATCTGAACATGAGTTTTGAGAGCTCAGTCAGCATGAAATCTGACAGCAATCGTAGTTTGATATGGAAATAAATTTTGGATGGTGATCCATTAAGGTGACGGTAGAAAAAATCATGTGATTTGGAACCACACTCACATAGAATCACAAGCGGAAGTGTGGTGTCACACTGCATTGTCAAACCAGCATAATGGTTGGAACCCTGAATTAGGTTGAACCTGTGAGTGAGTCTAGCGAATTTTTTGCACCTTGGAACCACGTTCTTTCTGGAATTGGTGTTGGTATAGGATTCAAAGCATGAATCCATATATTGCAAGAGCCAAAATGAGAAGTGGCTTTGAGACAAGTGGAAGTATGATGGACTGTTTTGCAGAAATTGTATGTCAATGCGGAACAGTGAATTGGGATTGGAACTTTGACTTGACAGCAAGCAGAATTGTAAGTGATTGCATGGATGGAACTATGTGCGTCGAAACCACAAATCGAGGTGCGAAGGAACGTGGCAGCGAAATTATGAGTTAAAGGAAAAGGTATAACTGAGCATGTTATGTGTAGACATTTTGGATTTTCTTAACCAAAATCGAAATTATAAATAAGTATTTTTTCGGAGATGATTGCAGTTCAAAATTAAAGTGAAAATATTGTAAATGTGGAGGTATAAGGTTTAATCACCACATTAGATTTAAAGAAAATTAAGTTTCACTTAAATAAATGGAAAAGGAGAATATGCTAATCCTGGGTGATATAAAGAGAAACATGCATTTTTATATAAGTTGTTTTATTATGCATAGTGTGGGTTCTTCATAGTTTTGGCTAAGTCATTTTGGACCGAAGCTTGTAATGGGAGAGTTATTTTGATTTATGTTTAAGGTTGAAAACACAAACAAACCAAATTTCTTGATGTTGTATAATCCTTATTTTTGACCATCATGTGGCGGTATATAAGGAGGTGTTATTCAGGATGGGCATAATGTGCGAGTTGTACATTATTCATCGAAGAGGTTGAAAACATGAATAGCTTGTTCTCTGTACACATGTGTAGAGATGTGAATTGATGTACAATTTATAATGTGCAGTTTTATGGTGCATAAAAGTGCAGTAAAAATGTTGGCACTAAGATTGCAAGCTTATGGTATGAAGGGCATGTGAATATTCATAGTGACAAAGACGACATGGAAGAGTGAATATTTTACATCCTAAAAATGTATGAGGGGTGTATGTTCGTTGGAAGATTTTATAACTTGAATTAAGTCAAAATATCCACTATCATAATTATTGGGACAAACCTTGAAATCAAAATAGATGTTAGGGTCAAATGAAAGTTTGGATAGTTTGAGTTAAGATTGAGTATTTTTCATCCAAGATGAAGATTTGGTGTAAAGTCAGAATTCAAAGAGACGTAAGCCAATTCAAAGGTTTGAATGTAATTGGGTGCATGATCGGTGGAGCCTAACACCCAAAGACTTTGGTCATTGTAACACAAGCATTACTGAAGTTGTTGTTTGCAGCAAAAGAGGAGCAAGAGAGTTGCTAGAGATGATTCCAAGGCAGAGAACTGAAAGAGGTCAAGCACAGGAAGAGAGCTTGTGTTGCTAGATGCCAAGTATGAAAGCTTTCTGAAAAGTGGATTGAATGAAATTAACACATGAACAGATGAAGTTCACAAAGGAGGAGAAAATGATCGTTAATAGTCATTTTAGAGGTTCTGAGAAAGACCGCAGCAGAAGAAAGAAGAATGAAACTGACAAGGCAAATGGAATATTTAAGCAGTTGACTAATAAATATTATGAGTGGGATAAGGCTGAGATAACAGTTCACCTTGAATTCTTCATGGAGTTATTGCAGAGAAATGTGAAAGACCAGACACATGGTTGGACCATGAGGAAGAAAGTGAAGTGGAAAAGACTACATGCAAGGAGGGAACAACAGGTAAACATATAGTTGACAGAAGAGCTGAGGAAGCTCGAGCAGATGATGAGTGTGAAATTGAAATGTGAAGAACTCAGAGAGACTAAGTTGAAAATGGATTTTTCTATTTGTGCACCAGAATAGGGTAAAATTTTGGGTGAAGGGATCAATGAGAAAGAGCTCATGAACTATTGGAATAGTTCAGAAGAATCTAAAGATGTGTTTACGAGAGAAGAAGATGAGGTTATGAAGCATTGCATTTTTAAATCTCGTAGTTTTTGTATGTTTGCAGGATGTGCAGAAGATGGTGGACAGTCTGGTTAAACTGTCACCGAGATGAATGAAACTCTTGAGGTGAAATATGATGGAGAATTCCTTTCAAAGGAGGAAGGTATTGATTTGTTGCAGCAGAAAGAATTCATAGATGAGTTCTTGTTTGGTGTAAGACAACCAGTTGAAGCTATTATGAAGCAGAAGCATAATGAAAATGCCGAAGTGATTTTCCAAGGAGGTAAACAAATGAATTTGTTTAATGAAATCGCTAACATAATTTTGCAATGTGATCATACAGAAACCAGGATAACTCCAGAAGATTTCTAGAAGAATAATGAAGCTGGAAATGAAGCTTGTGATGAAATGCTGGAAAGATTTCACATGGAAATAGAGTTATAGGAACAATGGCTTAAGGAACCTGAAGGGGAGATGAAACTTACAGAACCTGATACAGAAGAAATTACAGTTATTGTGCATGACAGGGATGAAATGTTTTTAGCATTTATAGAGTTGAGTGAATGTTATAACTTTTAAAATAATAATGTGATTGTAGGTACAGAAGGAAACATAAATAAATATGATGTTGAAATCAGAGAAATTGAGAAGAGGGTATTTGGAGGTAATGTGAAAGATTGGGAACAATAAGAAATTTGTGTCCTTAGAGACATAAAGGAAACATAAGTATTGAATCCAAAGGATAAAGATGAAAGCAACCAGCAGTTCAAAATAGGATCTACTGAAATCCAGAAAGTTGATGATGGGAGATTGGTGCTTGAAGCATCAAAAGAGGCTGAAAGGTCTTATCTTTTTAAAACTAATAGTTTGTTGATGAATGCTGGTACAACACCGGGTGAGAAAGTTTTTGCTATAAAAGTAATCAATGTCTATAGTTGTAATCAAGGAGTTCTTGGTTATTCTTCATTGCAAGAAGTTGAGTGTTCAACACAATTGGAGATGGAAGCATCCATTAGGGGAATTTTGAGGTCTAAAATGGGCATCCTAAGGAAATTATAATATAATAGTGGAAAAAATCAAATAACATTTGATGACATCATCAAATTTTAGAGGGAAAAAAGAAAAAACTACTTTTTCAAGTCATATTTTCAACTTATCTCCGAAAGTTTTTAATCAAATTTCGAGAAGGAGTACATTAGATGCAAAATTTAATTCCTCATCCAAGGAGTACCCATGTTGCATACTTTCGATGGACCCTACTACACAAAAAATGAGAAATACATGAAAAATGTGATTGCAATCACATTTTTTCATGTATTTCTCATTTTTCACGTAGTAGGGTCTATCGAAAGTATGCAACATGGGTACTCCTTGGATGAGGAATTAGATTTTCCATCCAACGAGTAATCCCACTCGAAATTTGAGTAAAAAATTTGGGAGATATTTTGAAAATACGAGTTGAAAAAATAGTTTTACTATTTTATTATTTTTTAATATTTTTAACCTTTTACTTAAAAAATGGTGAATCATCCCCCATGGTTGACATCATCATCTTGAATCCAATTGGTTCTTATAAAGTTTATTTTGGTTGTACATTTTTCTTAGGAGGCCCATTTTAGACCTCAAAATTCCCCTAATGAAACAAAGAGGAATTACTCCGAGGAATTGATGAAAGAAAGTGTTGGAGAAGCTGATGGAATCCGATTGATCGGGTAAGTGATGAATTACAAAATGGAGTTGATACTCTAAAGGACTAGTGGCAGAACAGAGTTTGGAATTCTGGAGGGAGAAATTTAATTGAGACTTGTGGTTGTCGCATTATTACAGAAAAGCGGCAGACCTCATAGACATGAGTCTATGGAAACTTCTCTACATGGGGAGTCTGATGCAAGAGCATCCTGCTTGGGTTTTTATTAAGATATTGTGTAATTAGGGGGGTGATGTCTTTTAATTATTTTATAAATTATTATGCTCATTTTTAATAAATTAAGAGAGAAAAATGTAAGTGTGAGTATTATTGTAAATATTCTTTTAATAAATTAAGGCTATGAGAGGAGTTGAATTAGGTAGATAATCTAGGGATTAGGAATTTTTTAAATGGGACTTAGTTGAGTCCAAAAAAAGGATAAATCTAAATTAGATTTTAGTTGAGATTTTTGTGGAGGAAATTATGGATTGGAATAAATTCATTATTATGTATAAATATGAGGAGTGTGTGAGGATGGAAGACAATGAGGAATACATAATGATAGAGAGAGATGGTTTCAGAGTTTTTATAAAAGGGCCAAGAGCCGAGAGGCCATCCATTGTAATATTTGGCCAAGGAATTTCTTGTGTTATTAGATATCAGTATTTTTTTTTTATGGCTCTCTTTTATTTATGTATATGTTAAAATAACTCAAAGGTAGTTTTTAATGAAGTGTTTTCTTGAGAATATTCATGTTGAAGGAAGCACACATTCTATTATATGCTAGGATCTATTTTATAACAGAATCCTAGCATCAATGGTCCATATATGGATCTTATCCTACTTACCTATTCAATTTCGAGAAGGATTATGCCTACACTCGTGGTCAAAGATCAATCAAGATAAGGAATGATATCAACAGACGAAGATTCTTGATTTTCTCTTATGTAGCAAATCGAGAAAGATCCATGTGGACTTTCCTTTTGATTAGACTTCTAGTCTTAGCTTTATTTTACTTTCCATAGGGGAAATTGTCTCACAAAATTAATTTAAAAACTTTTAGAAATATCAGTCTGTTGGAACCATGAATAAGATTTATCTTGTGATAATATTGTGATACATTTTTAAACGTTGTTTTTTAATGAAGAAGACCAGTTCCAGACCATTGATGCATGGATAGCCTATGTAGATTTACACTCGTTCTATTGTAGAGGGCCCCTGCATGGAAATTAGGTTTTTATATTCATTTCGTAGTTTAATTTATTGTCATTTCATAGCTTAAATTTTCATCATTTCATAGTTAAATTCTCGTCAATTAGTAGTATAATTTCTGGTCATTCCATAGTTTAATTGCATGTCAATGGAGCAACAAAGTTGTAGGCTTGTTGACTTAATCGTAAAATACACAAGAGGTATTGTAATAATAATATATTATATATAAAATGTATAAGAGATGATGATAAAATGTTACAATGAGGCCTTTCTTATATACCTACGCAGCTGGCCTTTCATGAATGGGCATGTCTCTTAGACATGCCCTTTCACTAACTTAATGACTACTTACATAATCCTTAATTGACTATTAATAATTATATTTATTATATTCGTTATGAATTATATTCATAACATTCGCCCTTCCTTAAAAATATTTGTCCTTAAAGCTTATAGTTGACATTTTCCTTCATTTCAATCACGCACCGTTTTCTTCATTTTATTTTGTCATTTGATTTTGTCACAATTTAATATATCAACTTTTATTTATTTATTTGTTATGAATTGGCCCTTCCTTCAGAACTTTGTCCTCAAATTTTTATGGATAATAATTTATTCAGGTGTAAGTGGTACTATTGAGCTTTATCCATTTTCGTCTTCTATTTTTTTTTTATAATAAAATAACTTTATTATTGAATAAAGTTAAATTATAATATCTTTATAAAGTTGTTATTATTATTATTTTTGGAAATTAAATAATTAAATTAATTAAATGTTAATTTAATATATTATCTGATTTTGTAATGGGCACGATGTTTGACGGTGGGGGGGTGCGAGGGGGGGGGGGGTGGAATAACACATGTTGACCTTCAACCGAAGACACGTCAAATGGCAAATCTTTTTTTTAAAAATTGTGTGCATGATAGAATTCTTCAGCTTCAGATGTAGGAACTACTTTAATTTGCACTCCTTTTGGTCCATAGATTATCAATAGTATATGGAGAGGTACCTTAACCACATCGATTATTACTAGACCACCCCATAATATAGACAGTCCATTTGAAGAATTTTCCACTATAGAGGATGTTTCTTTAGATGTATAAAATAATTCTTGATTTTCTTTGGTCAATTCATCAATAGAAACAGTATTCCCCTTCACGCGGCTCCGTCATGCAAGCAAGGGAAAATCTTCAGTACACGTCGTTTTTGATTCTGCAGCCGCCGCATCCATTGGCACTACCTGTGCATTTAATTCTTCATTTTCTTTCTCTTCTACGTTTATTTCTTCATTTTCATTTAGCTCTTCGTGGCGGGAAGGCGAGGAGTTGTTTGAATTGGCAGGTTGAGTTGAAAACATTATGAGATTTTTTGTTGGGAGTGCGTGTCGATCAGGCGACCAACATTTTCTTATGGAGGCTTAGCGTTTGCATGCTTCACATATGCAATATAATGCCCACTATTGAACAATTCACCCTTGTGAACTATGGTCGTGTACAAGTCGTATTTATCTTTAATACTTGGAAATTCAATATTATCTAGAAACGCAATATCTTTCATTTCTTTAATCATCTCACCCTTTCCATTTCCATCTCCATCCGCGATGTTGTGGAAAATATGGAGATGTATTGCAAGAACGTTGGGGAGTATGACAATATGGAGTTTTGTGGCATGAGAAATAGAGAGCTGTTTGCAATTATTGCAACTAAAACTCCCCAACAGGGAGAATAATTATTGATTCAAAGACGAGCGTGAGTTATGAGTGCCTAGGTGGGAATTGTAACGTCAATGTATGGCTCCCCACTTCTGGACTTGTACCCATAGGAAGAGCACTGTGTTAATGTTTCAAATACCAGTCCTTCGAGTATTTTCTTCATTATGTCATCATCTCAGTTTTTGATCAAACGCTGAAAAAAATATGTGGCATCGAATTCATTTACAGAACAAAACAGTCTTTTGTTCTTGTCACTATACTATAAATTGAGATGAAAGAGATTTAAAATTTTCCACAAGATTTTCGAACCTTGTCGTAAAATGATATAATTTTCAATCTAGCAAGCTAGTGAATTCACATAATAATTCATAAGGTTATGGTCCAAAATCTGAAAAGGGAAATCTTGTATCATGGACCAACGTAATAACATGTTTTTACCTAAAAAATACCCATTTCCAATGCCTACACGTTGTCTCGTTTCTCTTCTTATTTTGGGTTAGGGTTTAATATCGTATATGTCAAAAGGGCTAACAGTAGTGTTGTCCAATATGTTCTCCAGCACAATACGATCGAACAAACTTCCGTTTGGATGCAAACGGATTGGATCATACACAATTTCCGATTTCAATGCTTCATGGAATACCATTTGATTGGAACAGGATTTATTGAAAAAATATATATATGACTCTACTTTCAGGATGTCGAGAATTTCATTAGCATCACTAAGGAGTTGATCAAGTGCCACCGTCACCTCTTCCTCATTGATAGCCAATTTAACTACAAATTCAACCTCGTCAGTTGGTGGATCAAGTTTATCTCCTCCATTATTATATGTAATGTTTGGTGTATTATTCTCACCATTTTGATCATGGTTTTCTTCATCATCATTAATGTCTTCTTCTGCATCTTCCTCATTGTTATGATATTGTTCGTCTTTTGGTTTCAAGAGATAATCCTCATCCACATAATCTTCATCCACATTAGGATCAACTTCATTATAATTTCAAATTTTCATAACTTGATCTGCTGCAGAATGTAGTGATTCTTCATGATTATCTCCTCAATTCTCTGAATCAGATGAATTGTTTTGTTTATTATGTTCAATATTCGGAAATATTGGTTTTTGCGTAAGATTAATCTTGTCCAAAATGGTGTTTATCTTCTGCATTTCTTTGTTATTATTTTCTATGGCCTCTCTATGGTTTAGCCAAATTTTTCTTTCTATCTGATCTATTGTGTCTTGAAGCTTTTTAATGCTGTCAGAATTTCCTGTAACCTTATCCTCAATATTGGTTAATCTCTTAGTGAATTTATCAGAATTATTATTGATCTTACTCTTAGGATTGATCATTTTTTTGTTGAAATTGTCCATCGTCATTGATGATGACATTGAGTGGCAGCGATTTCGAGGCACCACAGGTAACAGCTGAAGGTAGACAATAATGGCGTAGGTGCTTCCTTCCAGGCAAGAAGATCACTCCTCTGATACCAAATGGAGCAACAAAGCTATAGGCTTGTTTACTTAATTGTAAAATACACAATAGGTATTGTAATAATATTATATTATATATAAAATGTATAAGAGATGATGATAAAATGTAATAATGAGGTTCTGCTTGTATACCTACGTAGGTGGCCTTTCATGAATGGGCATGTCTCTTAGAAATTCCCTTTCACTAACTTAATGACTACTTACAAAAATCCTTAATTGACTAGTAATAATTATATTTATTATATTCGTTATGAATTATATTCATAATAGTCAACTAGTTTCTAAATGTTTTCTGAATCCGTTGTTGACATTTATGCATAGTTGATTGTTATATCTTATGCTCACATGAATTTTTTTGTTGCCATGACTCTGTCATATTCCAATTGAAATCGTTCTCGCATTTGATTACACAGTAACCATAGGATTTAGATTATACATTTAATTTTGCGCAATAGATACTTTTTCATTCTTTGCATGCCTTAGATAAATTTGAATTCAATTAGCACAGTCAGTTCAATTTAGTAATAGATTTTATGCTTTCGTTCCATGGAATGTAGAAAAGAGTTAGATTAGAGTTATATTTTGATCATTCTTAGATAGACTTAGAGCTAAGATAGAGTTAGATTAGAATTATACTTTGATCATTTTAGATAGATTGAAAATTAGATTAGATTCTTTGTTTTCATAAAATTAGTGTTTTTAATTAGTAGATAGAATATGGGTTTATTTTTTATAAATAGAACATAATTTAGAGTTCAATGGAATTTAGAATAATGCTTTGTTTAAATGCATAATAAGCTCAATAAGATATTTTCCATAGATGTTTTTCCGGCATAGAATAGTCTAACATAGCTTAGATTTAACCATCCAAAGATTGATTTATCTTTATGCAAATTAGATTAGTTAATTAACATTTCCTTTTCTTCCTTCTTTTAGATTTTATATTTCATTCATTTAATTAAGAATAATTTTTAAATCAATTTATTTTCTTAGACTAAAAATAACAATTCCTTTTCTTCCTTCTTAAAGATTAAGTTTTCATTATTAAATTTATTTTAGATTTAGTTATTTCTTAGCATTCAAGATTTCATTTAAAAAGCTTAGATTTAATTTCTTAGATCAATTTTAGTTCTTAACATTAGACATAAAATAGAAACACCCGAAAAAAAAAAAATACAAAAATAGACAACGAAGTAAGAAAGAAGGGCATCTAAGCATATATAGTGCACCACACTTCATCAAATTACTAACCTCGGTCGATAATTTATGACAGAAATTTAATAATTAAATTGACTAAACATTTTGGCGTCATTTTTGGGGAAGTGTAATTAGGAATCCTTATTTCTTACATATATAAAAAAATGATATGCGTAGAGAAAGAAAGTCTAGGGATAGATTCATAGCTAGAGGTAGAATTTTGATTCCAACAACACTACTCACTCCACCAAGACCACGAAGTGCCACGCCCCCATCTCAAACTCATATTCCATTTTTCACAAGAATACATAGACTCCCTAAAGTCTTAAGGTCAGAAATCCAACCAAGAGACTTTCCAACTTCATCTACTAAGGTAGTATTAGAAGAGGAAGATCCTAGATCTCCAACCTAAGGAGTAACCTTTTTAACCTCTACAGGAGAAAAAATTCTAGCTCAAGAGTTAGAAATCACTATTAAGGAGGAAGAAGAAACTTTATTCAATATCCCATTGATAGAAGAACCAGAGGAAGAAAAAATAACTCTACAGTTAGAACCCTACATTGGTTCTGAGGAATCTACAATGGTTGGAGAAGGAGAAGGAGAAGGAGAAGTTCTGAATGGAGAATCCTTAAGAATATGAGGAGGTAGAAGAGGTGGAGGACGAGGTGGAGGATGAGGAGAAACTATGGAGAACCATATCTATGTTGGACTTCCCATAGTTGATGAGGATACAAATGCCACAATGAAGAATATTTCACCTTCCATCCTTCCTAACTTCCATGGATTAAGGAATGAAGATCCTGAAAAAATTTTATTTGAATTTTAGGTTTTATGTAGATCATATCACTACTTACAAAACTCTAAAAAATTGAAGCTATTTCCTGCAACACTCAAGGGTGCAGCTTTAAAATGGTTCATGGGCTTGATAACACAATCTATTAGGACATGGGATGAGATGAAACGTGCATTTTTACAAAGGTATCTAGATTATTTCACACCTATTAATTGGAAGGATGAATGATTTAAAATGATGCAAAGAGAGGATGAAATTTCGGAAGAGTTAATTGAGAGATTCAATTACAATATAATAACAACTAAAGCAAAAAATTTAGATCAAGATACTTTAAAACCACTCTTGTTGAAAGCCATCAGAGATGAATGGATAGATATTCTTAACATAATGGGAAATGGATACATCTCTTAGCTATCATTACCTAAAATTGTTGAATCATGCATTCATCTTTCGAGAGGAAAATCAAGAACTAGGAAAAATGCAAGAGATCCTATTCTTTCTAGAGTGAATAAATCTGCAACTGGAAGAGAAAGTAGGGTAGATATTGGAAATATGCTTGATGAATTTAAAACATATATCTTAGGGAGTCTTAGTAAAAAAATATACACCATGAAATTAAAAAACAAGTATAAAGCTGAAACTAATGCCTTAACTATTTTCTGTCCTAAATGCAGAAAGAAACATGCCTTAAGATAATGTCCTCTTGATTTAAAAGTCTTAGAGCCATGTGTTATTTGTGCAGAAAACCATGAAACAAAAATATGGCCCTCTATACCAGGTCTTAAGGTTGATTTCCAAGAAGAAGTAGCTCCACATCTAGTAGAACCTCTTTGTTTTGTCTCTAGAAGACCATGGCAAGGGCCAGAAACTTAAGGTTTTAACAATCAAATGTATACTCAACCCCCACCAAAAATTTGGAATTCATAAATGCCATGGCAACAACCTTGGCCCCAACCTCAACCTTGGACACAAGGAATGAAAAATCCTTATGGAATATATTCTCAATATCACCAATATCCACAATCCTATCCAAAATATCCTCCCCAACATTTTCCACAACATAATCAACAACCTCAATTCCAAAATCATAACCCACAACGTTCATCACCATTTCCACAAAGGCCAAATCAACTTTCTTCCCAGCCATTACCGAACTCGAACAATAAAATTGCTCAATCTGCTTATAACATAGAAGGAAAAAAATTTCCAACTTACATGATTACTCCACTAGATCTTAACAATGTCCAACTTAGATCTGGTAGGATATTAGAAAGGAAAAATCCCTATGTTGTTATTCAAGAAAAAGATGGTCTTGATGAAAACATTTCTCTACAGAAAACTAAAAATTTTGAAGAAGGAACATCCCTTCAATAGAATCAAAATTTTCAAAATAAAAAACAATAAAACCCAATAAACTCAACTCTTATCATAAATAAACCTTCAGTATTTTTTCTAACCCTCCTTTCCCTGAAATATTACAAATCGATAGAGGGGTAGAAAAATAAATTTTGTTGCCTAAATATGATTTTCTGGATGAATTGATTTTTTTTTGTATAAGAATCCCGTTGTTACAAGCCATTAAATAGATTCCTATCCTCGCTAAAACAATAAGAGTGTTGAGCATAAAAAAAATCAAGAAGAAAAAAAATTAAATAAAAAGGTTTTAGTTAGTAGGAAAAATTGCAGATATTATGATGGGAAAAATAGCCATATAAAAATATCTAGATCCAAGAAGTCCAGTTGTGAAAACACATGTCAATGGTATTGAGATTCCAAATACACTGATTGATTTAGGAGAAACCATAAACATCATGAGAAAATAAACCATGGAATGACTTAGGCTTCCAAACCTTCAGTATACACCAACATTATTGCAATTAGTAGAAAAAATAGTAATCAAACCAGATGGTGTATTAGAAGACATTTATGTGTGCTTAGACACTTGGGAATATCCTGTTGAAGTTATGATCTTAACTCCTAAGAACAACCTAGGAGGAAATCCATTTATATTAGGAAAACCTTGGTTAGCTACAATTGATGCTTTCATTAGTTGTAGATCTGGCGATATGTTTATTTATGATGGTAATTCAACAAAGAAATTCACTCTATATCCTCCAAAAAAAATAATTACAAAAATATAAAATGAGGAATGGATGGATGATGAAAATTATATACAACATCTCTTTACTATTTCTCATATTAGTGAAGAAAGTCACATTTTAAAATCAATAGAAAATTTTGAAACATCTTCACAATGCGAAGATGATCATAATTTTCAAGAACAATGTAATATTGAATACTTGTCATCTAGACAGATGTATTTATATTCTATGGAAGAATTTGGTAACTCTGTAGTTGAAATCTTTCCAGGAAAATATTTAAACATAAACAAACACTTGGAGAAATTCCAACAAGAATAGTTAATCAAAACATTGCAAAAACATTCTTCTGCATATGCATGGGAGTACACTGACATGAAGGGAATTAATCCTGAGACTTACATACATCATATCTATTTTGAGGAAAAACCAAGGCCTATCAGACAACCTCAAAGAAGAATGAATCCAAATCTTCGAGGAATTGTGAAACAAGAATTGCAAAAATTGTTGAATGTAAACTTCATTTATCCAATTTTCGACAGTGAGTGGGTTTCCCCCTTGGTGATTGTCCCTAAAAAGAATGATAAATGGAGGCTATGCATTGATTATCGAGAATTGAATAAGGCTAATCTAAGAGATAATTTCCCATTGCCTTTCATAGATCAAGTTTCAGATACATTAGCAGGGAAGAAATATTTCTCATTCTTGGACAGTTTTAGTGGTTACAATAAAATTCAAGTAGCACCTAAAGACCAAGAAAAAAAAACATTCACCTATCCATGGGGAACCTATACTTACTGAGTACTTCCGTTTGGATTTTTCAATGCACCGGCAACATTCCAAAGAGCAGTATTAGGAATTTTCTCTAATCTAATACATGATTGTGTGGAAGTGTAAATGGATGGTTTTACAGTTTATGGAAATTATTTTGAAGAGGCTCTTGAAAATTTGGAAAAAGTTCTTGAAAGATGTAAAGAAGAAAATATTTCACTAAGTCATGAAAAAATACTTATGATGTTTACTAAATGAATTGTTTTAGGACACCACATTTCAGGGGATGGAATTAAAGTAGACTCATCCAAAGTTGAAGTCATCTCCAAATTATCAATTCCAAATTGTCAAAAGGGTGTTAGAAGTTTTCTTGGTTTTACAGGGTACTATAGGAGATTTATAGAAAACTTCATGAAAATTTCATCTCCACTCTTCAAATTTCTTACCAAATATTGTGAATTTAGTTGGAATCCTGAGTGCCAAATGGCATTTGAAACATTAAAAGAAAAAATATCTGAGGCACCCATCTTAAGAGGACAAAATTGGAAAATACCTTTTCATATCTCAACATATGCTCCAGATACAGCTCTGGAAGTTGTATTAGGACAAAAATATTTGACCCCCTATGCCATCTACTACACAAGCAAAATTTTGACTCCTGTTGTGTTAAATTACACTGTTACTGAAAAGGAGTTTCTAGTTGTTGTCCATGCTATTAAAAAGTTTAGACACTACATCACTGGCTATGAAACATTTATTCACATAGATCATTCTACAATTAGGTATTTAATGGATAAATCAAGCACTAATGGCAGAATCACAAGATGGTTATTGCTCCTATTAGCCCCCCTATGAATTTTTTGACAAGAAAATAGGGGGCTAAATTGTTTTTGAGCCTTAAAGGAATGCATTTCCTCTGAAAACACAGTCTCCTTGAAGCCTCCATGTGTCTTTTATCCTTCGATAAATTCCCCTCTGCTGATTCCTATTATAAAGACTCTCTGTTTGTGAAGAAATGCCTAAAGGCCCCTTTCTCCTCTTATTTCACCCCCCTCTTAGCTCCTATTTTTATCCCCCGTTCCCCCCTTCTATTTCCCTTCATTACCCTTCAAATTCCCCCAAAATCCCCTTTGCATTCTACCCATATCCCCCCTTTTGGGCTAATTTACCCTTATCCCTCTATCATTCCCCTTTCTAACCTTTAAATCACATTGGAATGGGCCAAACCCACTTCCAACCTTATACTAAGGCATAGCCCCTTTTCCGCCAGCCCCGTCCCCACGTAACTGAGCGCTCTGACTGAGCGCTGCCTCTTAAGGCACTCACCGCAGATCGCACTTATCGCATATCGCAGTTTCGTTATATGTATTCGATTGATCCATCGCAAATATTTGTGATGCGATCTAATCGCGTCACAAATATTTGCGATGCGATTGCCCGTCGCACTTTCCACCCTTCGCATTTTCCCCCGATTGCATTTTCCCTCCGTTGAAAATTCTCGCATCGCAACTCCGCCCGATCGCATCTATCGCAGATCGCATTCTCGTGCGTTATGATCATTAGATCCATTGCAAATATTTGCGATGCGATATGATCGCGTCGCAAATATTTGCGATGCAATCGCAGATCGCTCCATCACATTCTTCCTCTCCATCGCAATATCGCAAGCGCAAGATTTCTGTTTGGCGCCATTCTCCGCCATCGCGCTTTCCGCTCTTGAGATTTGCGATCTTCATAGCGGGTCCCACCTCCATGGCTCCACTTCATTGTTTTCCTCCGTTTCCCTGTGTTATTCGCCCAAACGTTTAACCTTTGGGTTTTTACACTATTAACAATTTCTTCCGCCGCTCTCCATTATTTTCATTACTCTCAACTGCTCCACCACCATTCCTTCGGCCTCCGCAACATTTATCCACTACCACTGCCCAGGTTCACAATAGGATTATTCATTATGCAGATAGCACAGAGGGGCCATTTCAGCAGTGGCCAGCGGACCAGCAGAAGTAATTCAAAGGGGGTTAATGCTTGTAATTAATGTTTAACCCCACATTCAAAGGAAAGGACACAGTTTGAAGATTTAAGCACATCGTCAAAAGCTTACCTGTGTTTAATATCAGTAGAGTACTCTTCTCCATACGTGTACCTTCCTACAAGAAATCTCCATATATCCTCGAGCCCTGAAACGATTAATTACACTGACTGAAGCCCATTCAAGACAGTCAGGCAGCAGTTATGGAGGTATGGAGCGGCCTTGCAGTTTTCCCATCCAGTTCATTTATTCCATAATGGCAACGCAGAGTTCCAGACCGCCGTAAGGACTTAAAGAACATATCAGAGGTCAATCTCGACCTGACAAATGTCTCCAACCAATCTACAGAGTACAACACAACGCCATTAAGCAAAACGGACTCGGTTTCCTCCACCATTCCCTCTTAATGAGACTCGTTTAATTGTTCACCTACTTCTGTTTCTTCCTCTTCTCCTATAAGAATCCCTGAGAAACATTCTTATAGGAGAAGAGGAACACTGGGGATGAGTGTTAGCCCAATCCACTAGGATCCTTGCGCGACCAGCTGGCCTTTCTAAGATCCCTTTGTAATCTTATCTTTGTCTTCCCTTGGAGTTGCTAAAGCAGACCTAGAGTTAAATGACCTCTGGTCTGATCTATAAGCTGCCCCTCTGTCCACCTTTGAGAGCTACCTTTGAGTATGTCCAAGTAGGTCTGGAGTTAAATGACCTTTGACCTGATCTATAAACAGAAATTGGGTGCCTCTCCTTCTTCCACTTTCTCTCCTTAATGTTCCATTCCACCATCTGCCTAAAAGATACTTCAGTGTAGATGACTTTCCCTTTGAAAGCTTTGGCTAGTTGTTGCATGTAATTTCCTTTCATGACTCCATAGCCCAATGGATGGCACCTTCTCGGCCTATCCTCTTAGCTGAAACTTCCTGCTGCTCTTTTCCTTCCCTCCCATTACTTTCTCAGCCTATGATCTCTTAACCAACCCAGCAACCAACCAACCAAATCATTTAAACCCCCCATTTGTGCTTCATACCTAGCCTAATACCTCAATTGGAGCTTTCAAAGATATATCATTCTTGCTCTATTTGGAGAGATCCCTCTCCGGGTCCAAGAGGGCTAGATCCTAGGGCCCCAAAGTGGTTTAATGTTGTCTCATCAATTGGTATTGCAAAATCTGCCAAAACATGGGAACCCCAACATAATGGCGACTCCGCTGGGGAAGAGACCAATCAACCTTGATTTGGTAAACCACTGTGGTGGATAGTAAGTTGTAAATCATCCACCTGGCGACTCCACAATTCCTGAATGATAAAAGACTCGACTGGTCATCAGCAGGCCACTGATTATCTTGGTTTCACATGACTCCACTGCGAGACCAGTCGCAGTGCAACATCATCCCTACCAAATGGAAGACTCTGAGTTGAGCCCCCTTGAAGAGTTTCGTTGTGGAATATCAGATATACTAGCTCAACTCAGAAGAGAAGACCTTCCAAAAGTTCTTCATTCCAGCTCAAGATTCAATGACCAACCTGAGCTGAAGAAGGTTTACCTAGAAGTGTTGGCGGAGAGATATGAGGCTGAGATTGAACTCTTGAATTCACAGGAAAAATCATACGAGTTCAGAGACCCAAGAGCCTTTTTGGAAAGCCTCCCGCCCCCTAAAAGAGAAGAAATTCTGCTTTTGTTTGATGTGCAAGAAGAAGACGATCCGGCTCCCAAGATCCACTCTGAAGACGCAGCGGAAAATGCAATGACCGAAGCCGCCCAGGAAGCAAACAGCCTACCAATCATGGAAGGCCTAAGTCAAGAAAGTGCACATCATATGCTCATTGATCCTGTGGCAGAACACGTGGAGGCCCTGATGCACTCAAATACTCCAGCGTTGATCCTTAGCACAAGCCAGTTTCATTAGGAAGGGTCACTACTGATGGTGACCACAATTTTGAAGGACCACAGGCAGAGGACCCTGTGGTTATTTCTGACAGGCAGCCAGTGCTCATATCATTTTTTGTTACTTATTGACTGGCTGCATTGGCATTATTGTATCACCTAGAACATTAGAGATTCCCAGTTAGAGTAGGGTAGGTAGGAAAAGCTCAATAAAGCTCAGTCTATGAGCATGTAGTTAGTTGTTTTCTGTCTTAGAATGTAGAGAAGAAACCTGCTAGACAGTCTAATCCTAGTAGGTAGTACTGTAGGTAGAGAAGCTTATGAGGCCAACAGCCTAATCTGGTCTCATGGAGTAATAAGGGTAGACTTAGAATAGGTTTATTTTCTGTTTATAAAGATAAAATGATGTAAAGGGTCTGCAAGCCCAAATGCACCCAAAAGAAAAATGTTAGGACTATAGTGTGGGTAGGTAGTTGTTTGGGAGAATTTTATTGTTGATATGTTGTCTTCATAGCTTGTGGCAGCTGATCAAAGAAAGAAATGGATGGTTCAAGCAGTAGGCACCTGGCCTACACCAAGAGATCATTTTCTGAATTCTTGACTCCTTCAAGAAGAAGCCATCCCCATGTGGAGCCACTGTTAGCCCCCCTATGAAATTTTTGACAAGAAAGTAGGGGGCTAAATTGTTTTTGAGCCTTCAAGGAATGCATTTCCTCTGAAAACACAGTCTCCTTGAAGCCTCCATGTGTCTTTTATCCTTTGATAAATTCCCCTCTGCTGATTCCTATTATAAAGACTCTATGTTTGTGAATAAATGCCTAAAGGCCCCTTTCTCCTCTTATTTCACCCCCCTCTTAGCTTCTATTTTTATCCCCCTTGTCCCCCCTTCTATTTCCCTTCATTACCCTTCAAATTCCCCCAAAATCCCCTTTGCATTCTACCCATATCCCCCCTTCTGGGGTAATTTACCTTTATCCCTCTATCATTCCCCTTTCTAACCTTTAAATCACATTGGAATGGGCCAAACCCACTTCCGACCTTATACTAAGGCTTATCCCCTTTTCCGCCAGCCCCGTCCCCACGTAATTGAGCGTTGTGACTGAGCGCTGCGTCTTAAGGCGCTCATCGCAGATCGCACTTATCACATATCGCAGTTTCGTTATATGTATTCGATTGATCCATCGTAAATATTTGCGATGCGAACTGATCGCATCGAAAATATTTGCGATGCAATCGCCCATCGCACTTTCCGCCCATCGCATTTTCCCCCGATCGCATTTTCCCTCCGTCGCAAGTTCTCGCATCGCAACTCCGCCCGATCACATCTATCGCAGATCGCATTCTCACACGTTATGATCGTTAGATCCATAGCAAATATTTGTGATGCAATCTGATCGCGTCGCAAATATTTGTGATGCGATCGCAGATTGCTCCCTCGCATTCTTCCTCTCAATCGCAATATCGCAAGCGCAAGATTTCTGTTTGGCGCCATTCTCCGCCATCGCACTTTCCGCTCTTGCGATTTGCGATCTCCGTAGCGGGTCCCACCTCCGTGGCTCCACTTCATTGTTTTCCTCCGTTTCCCTATGTTATTCGCCCAAACGTTTAACCTTTGGGTTTTTACACTATTAACCATTTCTTCCGCCGCTCTCCATTATTTTCATTACTCTCAACTGCTCCACCGCCATTCCTCCGGCCTCTGCAACATTTCTCCACTACCACTGCCCAGGTTCACAACAGGATTATTCATTATGCAGATAGCACAGAGGGGCCATTTCAACAGCGGCCAGCGGACCAGCAGAAGTAATTCAGAGGGGGTTAATGCTTGTAATTCATGTTTAACCCCACATTCAAAGGAAAGGACACAGTTTGAAGATTTAAGCACACCGTCAAAAGCATACCTGTGTTTAATATCAGTAGAGTACTCTTCTCCAGACGTGCACCTTCCTACAAGAAATCTCCATATCTCTTCGAGCCCTGAAACGATTAATTACACTGACTGAAGCCCATTCAAGACATTCAGGCAGCAGTTATGGAGGTATGGAGCGGCCTTGCAGTTTTCCCATCCAGATCATTTATTCCAGAATGGCAACGCAGAGTTCCAGACTACCGTAAGGACTTAAAGAACATATCAGAGGTCAATCTCGACCTGAAAAATGTCTCCAACCAATCTACAGAGTACAGCACAACGCCATTAAGTAGAATGGACTCGGTTTCCTCCACCATTCCGTCTTAATGAGACTCAGTTAATTGTTCACCTACTTCTGTTTCTTCCTCTTCTCCTATAAGAATCCCCGAGAACATAATGTAAAGGTTGTTGTTGCCTTGCTGTGGCAGTTGATGTTAGAGGGATTCATTCTTAACTGTTAGAACAGTCGTGGGAGGGATTAGCAGAGTATTTGTATGTAATAGGCTAGGAGGAGAAAGTCTGGACTGTATTAGCCATTGAGCTTATTGTACATGACTGGTTTTGCATCAATTAATCAAAGCATATTTCACAGGATCCTGGTCTATTACTATTGGTGATGTTTTTCTAACTCTATATATCACATTTTCATACTGTTTCATGTTCTTCTAGTAGGCAACAGAAGTATAACATAGGATTCACCCTTCTTAGGTGCCCTATGTTTCTTGCTCTCCCTACCTTTAATGTTTTCTGCCTTATGTGCTATCTAAGAGTTGATTTTAGTTGATTTAACCAGTGTAGTGGATGTTATTTCCTACTCTATGATGTATGAATTGGTTGAATTAGTTCTTAGATGTTCTTGCTAGGTTTGAGCTGGAAGGTTTGGGAACACTGGGGATGAGTGTTAGCCCTGTCCACTAGGATCCTTGTGCGAACAGATGGCCTTTCTAAGATCCCTTTGTAATCTTATCTCTGTCTTCCCTTGGAGTTGCTAAAGCAGACCTAGAGTTAAATTACCTCTGGTATGATCTATAAGCTTCCCCTTTGTCCACCTTTGAGAGCTTCCTTTGAGTATGTCCAAGCAGGTCTGGAGTTAAATGACCTCTGACCCGATCTATAGACAGAAATTGGGTGCCTCTCCTTCTTCCACTTTCTCTCCTTAATGTTCCATTCCACCATCTGCCTAAAATATCCTTTAGTGTAGATGACTTGCCCTTTGAAAGCTTTGGCTAGTTGTTCCATGTAATTTCCTTTCATGACTCCATAGCCCAATGGACGGCACTTTCTCAGCCTATCCTCTTAGCTGAAACTTCCTGCTGCTCTATTCCTTCCCTCCCATTACTTTCTCAGCCTATGATCTCCTAACCAACCCAGCAACAAACCAACCAAATCATTTAAACCCCCCATTTGTGCTTCATACCTAGCCTACTATCTCAATTGGAGCTTTCAAAGATATATCATTCTTGCTCTATTTGGAGAGATCCCTCTCTGGGTCCAGGAGGGCTAGATCCTAGGGCCCCAAAGTGGTTTGATGTTGTCTCATCTTTTGGTATTGCCAAATCTGCCAAAACATGGGAACCCCAACAGCTCCTACAAGAATTTAACATCACCATACTAGACCGGCCTGGAAAACAAAAGACAGTTGCTGATTTCTTGTCTAGAATTAAAAATGACAATAATGATACTCCAGTAGAGGATAATTTTTCTAGATGAATATCCTTTTGTAATATCTACTAAATCTCCATGGTTTGCAGACATTTCTAACTACTTAGCTACAGGAAAATTACAAACATACTTCTTTCCTAGAGAAAAGAGAAAACCAATTCAAACAAGTGCATTATATTCATGGGTAAATGTTGAATTGTATAAAAAAGGTCTAGATATCACAATTAGGAGATGTGTATGAGAAGATGAAATACGTGAAATACTAAATGCATGCCATGATGAGCCTTGTGGTGAACACTTTTCTGATAAGAGGACTGCATATAAAATCCTTCATTTAGGATATTATTGGTGATCCATCTTTAAATATTCCAAGGAGTATGTCAAAAGGTGTGAAAATTTTCAAAGAATGGGGAAACATGTTCCTATAGATGAAATGCCCTTACAACCTCATGTACTCATCGAACCCTTTCGAAAATGGGCTCTAGATTTTGTTGGACCAATCAATCCACCATCAAAACAAAAGAGGTACATTCTAGTTTGCACTGATTATGTCACTAAATGGGTAGAGGGTAAGGAACTTTCTTTTTCTAATGAAAATGACGTAGTTTCATTTCTTTTTTAGGATATTTTCACTCGTTTTGGTGTCCCAAGGGCAATTGTGACCAATCAGTGATCTCAATTTACATCCAGGATGGTGCAAAAGATTGTAGAGCAGTATAATATCAAACATAGAAATTCTAATCCATATCATCCATGGGAAAATGGATAAGTGGATTCCACCAATAAGTGATCAAATAAATCCTCACAAATATTGTACATCTACATAGGAAGGATTGGGAAGATAGGCTTCCTGAAGCCTTATGGGCCTACCAAACTACATGGAGGAATACAATAGGACATACTCCCTATGAAATTGTTTATGGGAAACAAGTCTTATTTCCAATATAATTCTAGATCAAAACCTTCAAAACAACAGTCAGATTGGGACTTGATTTATCAGAAGCCCAAAAGCACAGAATGGAGCAACTTAATAAGCTCGATGAGATCAGGCAAGATGAAGTTCAAAATAATAGCCTAATTTAACAACAAAGGTCCAGATGGCATGATAAATACATAAAAGAAGAAAATTTCAAGTAGGAGATTGGGCACTTTCGTTCGATTCAAAGTTTAAAGACTTCCAAGGAAAATTTCAGGCTCATTGGCTTGGGCCTTATGAGATCGAAAAATTCGTTGACAATGGGGCAGTCATGATAAGGACAATTGATGAAGAAAAGGTACCTCTTCTTGTGAATGGACATCGACTAAAGGAATATCATAAACCAATTAAAAATGAGGAATTTATCAAAAAAATTCAAAACAATGCTGATATGAAGTTGGTGAAGAAGAATCCTTATTTTTCCCCAACTTAGTGTTCTTTTTAATTTTCATATATATATATATATATATATATATATATATATATATATATATATATATATATATATATATATATATGATTGGCATCCTTCTACAGAAAATACAAGGTGAAAATCAAAGCTATTTTCTCCCATTCTAAAAATCCCAAATTATTTGATCCCTTTCCTTTTCAGAAGAAATGAAATATTAGCTACATGTTTTCTACATTTCTGTAGCTCTCAGAATAATCTGCATTTGTCATCACATTCTGCAGCCCTCATACACTTTTTCAACCTATTGAAGCCGGACATACTAAACAGAATCAACTGAAGACTCCAATTGAAGATCATGTTGAAAATACACTTGAGGAATCAAGACAGAAAGAAGATCAACAAAGGTTAGTTCCAAGGTATGTTACAAACTTTGTTTAAATAATAAGGTTAAAAAACATTAGTGTATATAATTTACCATTAGTGAAGACAAAGGCAGCCGAGAAACAGTTAAGACAGAAAAACAACCAGAGTAGAGTCCTGAAGGAGGTTGAGTCAATTTGTGCATCCATTCAAGTCGAGTTGTGAATGCTAAAGCAGGCCTAGTCGTGAACCCGGGGCAAGTGTTCCACAAACAAATAAGAAATCACTAGGTGCCACCAAAGAGACAAGGTCGAAAAACCACAACAAGGGGAGCAGTGAGGACCGTTGATCCGAGCATCGGTCAATGACAGATATTAAAATCGTAGTCGCAGAGTGCAAGTGTTGCAATATAGGTGCAAAGGGTAAAATTTAAAAATTCCGAAGTGCGATGTGTGATGGCCATGGGACCCAACCACCTGCTGCACTCCCTTTCTTTCCATTTCCCTTGAAAATAACTAAACCTTACCTTTTCTACCTTTCTGCTTCATTTATCTACTTTACCTTATTTCGCCACTATATCATTGTTTCTCCTCCACTTTTTCCCATCTCCCTGATTGCGATTAAAGTGGGCCAATCCCCCTGACATGTCACCCCTCTCCTCCCCACCATCCATCGCAGATTGCATATTATAACATTTCACATCGCAAATAAAACTTAAAACCTGTGATTGCCAATTTGCGATATATTGCATTTGTTTTGATTTACCTTTGAAGTGCCCACAACCTATTTTGTTTATCTTGCGATGCAGTTGGGTCCCACCTTCCATCCACATCACTTCCTTCCTCCCTGCACTTCACACATCACACATTTTAGAGTTTACCTTTACTACTTCATGGTAAAGAGTTGCGATTGCGATGCGGTTTTGCCCCACCATCACTCCCACCATTCCCATTCGTTATCATACATATCATCACCAATAAGCCCTTTACATCCCTCTATCACCTCCGCTTCACCCCAATACATCTGACGGTCCTTGCTTCATTTCGTACCCTGCATAGCCTTCAAACTTTAACCATGGGGGGGGGGTCGAAGCGATATCCATTACTGCTCACTCCTCCACGTGTTATCCTCTCTTCATTTCACAGGCCCCCTCTTTGATATCGCTTACCACTTGAGACCCCCTCCGAAATTTGGTTCCAATTTTGAAATTCAAAAATACCGCATGGGCTTTTGAGGTAGAACATGAGGTTGTGGTTTATGCTAAGGAGATCTCCGCTAAAGAACCAGGTGCACTCAGTATGACATGCCTCTTCATAAGGGATTAAGTGGAAATCACCATACTGAGGGAGCGGAGGTTTGCAAGAAATAGATGGAATGGTGAAATGACAGTCAACGTTTCCACTTATGACCACTCCTCCCCATATCACCTTGAAGGATCCCATTATTATCCTCAATGGGCGACCCTTTCATTTCTTTCTTTGGTTTAATTTTGATGATTTTGCTGGTGAAATCTAAATTTCACCCCATTCTTGTTTTAATTCTCTCAGCATAGAAGTAAATGCTCAATGTAAGCTCTACAAGTTAGGTAGGATGTTATGATTTCATAGATATGGGTCGATCATAAATGATTAAGTACCGTAGACCCCCCAGGAGAATTCTATATATAGTAAGTTCTAAGATGAAAGCAGGGTGCTAGAATTTTGGAAGAATTTTGCTTTAGTTTTGTATGATTGTACTCCCTGTGCTCTGAGATACACATTTGGGAGACTTATTTGAACTTAATATAATACAACGAGGCTATTTGGATTCCAGATGGAGTAATGAGTAGTATGCATCTATTTTCCTCTATTATCAATAATTTCTTTTTATGTATAATCATCTGTCATAGTATGCTACCTTGAAGGTCCATGTAATGTAGCTGCTAGTCGTCTGCAATTTTATTCATGAATTCGTGTTTGCATAACGCTCGTGTATTAATGTTGCCACACTCCCTTAATTGTGCTCTATGAACCTCTATTTTTTCCCATATCTCATTCATATCCACCTCCTCTAAGGTGACTAGGGAACAAATTCTTAAATCTCTTAAGCCTGTCTCTTGTGGGTTCATTCTCCACTCTTCCTCACTGCCTCTGCACATTTTAAAGTTTTTTCTCGTTGTTTTATGCTTGGCCCAAATAAAATCCATCAACCTCACAACCTCCTGAGAACTCTCACTATTTGGGGAATTCACATGAACCATGCTCAAATTCTCTTCTCTATTCTTGAACCACCAAAACCATTATTCTCTTAACCCATATTCTGTTAGAGGCATTTATACAATTGCCCACATTTAACCTCTGATTTTAAGATGTCATAGGCACTATTCATTAATAACTCAAGGTTGTCTCTAAGAGCTACAACATGTTTTTAGTGCCATTTCCAGGGAAACGAATGAATAAAGGGTTGAGAGTTTCATATTCCTCACCTTGGCGACTCCACTATAAAATATTCCTAATAAAAAATAATCCTGGCTTTCACTATTCCTCACACTAGATCTAGATTCACCATCTACCTACACCTCTAAATCATATGGTTGTGCCAAGTTTCATTTTGAACAAGTATGCCCCCTTGGCCCTCCCTCATCCTCTAAATGATATGCCACAATATTATTTAAAGCTCCTGCCTTGGTTCACCGAGGAAGATAGCAATTCTGCGTAGAGACACATTGAAAAATTTTGCGCATTTGATGAGAATATAAATGTAGAGAAATTAGATGTGGTATTAAGGCTTTTCGTCCAATCCTTGGATGCAGAAGCCCAGAAACGGTTCAAGTCTCTAGCTGACCACACAGTCCACAACTGGGGAGAAATGGAAAATTTCTTCACACTAAAACGGGGAGAAAATAGGGACCATGGATATGTCCTCATAGATTTTAATGATCTCGAGAAGAAGCACAATGAGGATGTAATAGATTTTATAAATAGGTTCAATAAGCTTTATAATGATCTTCCTGCTGAAATAAAACCTCACCAAGCAACTGCTAAGGTGGTTTTCACTGGAGCTTTTGAGCCAAATTTTTGGTTCACCTTGAGAGAAAGAAGATCCATATCTCTGGATCATATCAAGACTGATGCATTGGAGGTAGAAGGAAACTTTTCTTCTACTGGTAAGTTCAAGGGGAAGAAAAAACATGAAGCTAGAAGAAATAGAGGGGAGGAGGCCTCTACCTAAATCCCGGAGAGGGAATCATAGGAGTACAGACTAGAAGAAATGAACAAGCTAATCAAGAACCTCTCAAATAAGTTGGTTAATCTTGAATTCGAGGAAAATATTTATCCTCCTCTTTCCAACCAAATGATTCCTAACTAGGGGTCTAATCCTAAATATTGAAGGCCCCCTTTGAAGCTTTTGCAATAGACTGAGGAAGCCTCAGAGATCCAAGAAGATAAATTCCTCGCCTACTCTGATGATGAGGAGGGTGAACTTACCTCACAGGGGGAGCAAGAGGAGAAGGAATTTTCTTTGGCAGATCAAGATATTGACAGGTTGTCCAGGCAGTTCGTGGATTTAATGCAAGATCAACTCCACAATAAGTATGATCTCCATTCCTCCAGAAAGAGAATCCGAGGGCAAGAAAAAAATGAAGATTTAATATCAAGAGAACAAACCCCGATTAGTCCTGCTAGTAAAGGGAAGAAGTCGTTAGAAGAATCAACCCCTCATATGGCCACTACATCCTCTTCCACAAAGAAAGAAGCTGATCCTCCCAAAGATAAGAAGCCTTCATCTATACCCTTGAAAACACTTGACCCTCCTAAAGAGAAGTTCTAAGAAGCCATTACAGAAAAAGGGCCCACTCCCTTTAATCTCCAAGAAGAATGATCCATGGTGGTTCTTGGACTGCATGTGGAAAACCAGTCCCTAACCTATTCTAAATAAGGGAGAGGTGAGATTAACATCCATGAAGAAGGAGAAGAGTTGGATTATTTCACAGAGGACAACATTAAAAATCAACAATATTCTGGTGGTCTAGAAGCAGGGGCAGTAGAGCTTAATTGTCTAGATCCACAAGAACACCTTCAGCCAGTAGTGTTGTATTCAGAGATTGAACACAAATCAAGTGTGCCCAATGAAAGCCAAGAAAGTTCACCAAAGAAGACTAATAGGGTTTGTTGATTGGATATCATGCAAATATTCCTTCTAAGTGTGAAGATCTTGAATTTCTTCATCATTCAGTTCTTCATGGGATTTTGAGGAAACACAATATATTGTTATTAGTCAAGATCCTTTACTCGAGATGATCGAGAGTTTGAAACTCCCTTGCAAGCCTCCGTATGACAAAGGAAAAGATGAAGAGAACACAAAGAAGTTGATTATAATGGAAAAGGAGAAGAAACAAGAATCATCGTTGTTGCTTGAAGACAATCAGTGACAACGCACAAGAAAAGCAGCAGTTTGGAACGAGGTCTGTTTTCTTGTTACAAATCCTCTAGAAAAACTCTTGTTGCATGTTTACCATGATCCTTTGGGTAGTATATTACAGCCATCATTGAAGGAGGAATTTTCTAGGTTCATTAATGGAGCTATGAAATTCGATGGAAGAGATAAGTTTCCACGTTTTGAACCCATTTATCTACCTACAGGAATGGGATGCCAATTTAAATTGAGCACTCATTTTCTTGACTGGTTACATTGGAAATCTGATTATTATTTGATGGGATAATTTTTTATCAAACTAGGTGTAGGTAGGAGTGCTAATAAGCTGAGTACTATGAGCACCTTTCCAGTTTAGTTTCAGATTTCTTTGCATTTTTTAGTTCAAGTGTGTTTCAGTTTCCAATTTCAGC
Source organism: Pinus albicaulis (assembly GCA_034641835.2). Lineage (NCBI taxonomy): Eukaryota > Viridiplantae > Streptophyta > Pinopsida > Pinales > Pinaceae > Pinus > Pinus albicaulis. Next base: position 784,934,391 of record CM076579.1, read on the forward strand.
ATAGTTCATATTTCATTGTTTAATATTTTCAATGTATGGCAGGGATTTCTGTTTTATACAGTTGGCAGTGCACAGATCAGTGGTAGTTTCAATTGAGGATTACAATATGCATTTGTGACTCCAGGAGCCCAATAAGGCACATTCATTCAGGTCTGCAGGTTCTCAACGCACTTAGAGCAACACGTTGTACCCAGATGGAGCCAATGTTGGCCTGTGACTACACATAACATGGTGAAGTGGTCCCTAAAATGAAATCACAGGGTAGAGGCAGAGAAGTAGATACCATTAGCGAAGACAAAGGAAGCAGAGAAATAAGTAAGACAAAATAAAAAAGGTAGAGTCCTCAACGAGGTTGGGTCAATTCGTGCACATGTTCAAGTCGAGTGGTGAATGCTAGAGCCGGTCTATTCGTGAACATGGGGCAAGTGTTCCGTGAACAAATAAGAAATGACCGGGTGCAACCAAAGAGACAAGGTCGGAAAACCACAGGAAGGGGAGCAGTGAGGATCGTTGATCCAAGCATCAATCAACAATAGATATTAAAATCGCAGTCGAAGAGCACAAGTGTTGCAAGATAAGTGCAAGGTGTAAAAGTTAAAAATGCTGAGCTGCAATGTGCGATGGCAGTGGGACCTAGCCACCTGCCACACTCCCTTTCATTCCATTTCACTTGAAAATCAGTAAACCTTACCTTTTTTTCCTTTCTGCTTCATTTCTCTACTTTACCTTCTTTCACTGCTATATCATTGTTTCTCCTCTGCTTTTTCCCATCTCCCTGATTGTGATTAAAGTGGGCCAATGCCCCTAACATGCCACCCCTTTCCTCCCTGCTATCCATTGCATATCACATATTATAACCTTTCACATCGCAACTAAAACTTAAAACCTATGATTGTCGATTTGCGATATATTACATTTTTTTTATTTAATTTTCAAGTTCCCACAACCTATTTTGTTTAACTTGTGATGTGGTCGGGACCCACCTTCCCTCCACATCACCTGCTTCCTCCTCACACTTCGTACATCACACATTTTAGAGTTTACCTGTACTACTTCATGGTAAAGAGTTTCGATTGTGATGCGTTTTGGCCCCACCATCACTCCCACCATTCCCATTCGTTATCACACATCTCATCACCGCTAAGCCATTCACATCCCTTCGTCACCTCCGCTTCACCCCAATACATCCAATGGTCCTTGTTTCATTTCGCACCCCTCACAAAATTCAATTTTTAACCATGGGGTGGGGGGGGGGGGAAGATCTGAAAAGGGCGGTATCCATTACTGCCCACTCCTCCGCATGTCATCCTCTCATCATTGTGCACCCCCACTCTCCGATATCGCTTACCACTTGAGACCCCCTCTGAAATCTGGTTCTCATTTTGAAATTCAAAAATACCGCATGGGATTTTGAGGCCAAACATGCAGTTGTGATTTATATGGTCTGCTCAGGAGATCTTCGCTAAAGAACCAGGTCGGCTCAATATGACAGGCCTCTTCATAAGGGATTAAGTGGAAATCACCAAACTGAGGGAGTGGAGGTTTGCAGGAAATAGATGGAATCATGAAATGACATTCAACTTGTCCACCTATGACCACTCCTCGCCATACCGTCTTGAAGTCTCCCATTATTATCCTCAATGGGCGACCACGTCCTTTCTGTTTTTGGTTTAATTTTGATGACTTTGCTGGTGCAATCTCAATTTCACCCCATTCTTGTTTTAATTGTCTCAGTACATAATTATATGCTCAATGTATGCTCTACAAGTTAGGTAGGATGTTTTGATTTCATAGATATGGGTCGATCATAAGTGATTAAGTATCATAAACCCTCTAGGAGAACTCTATATATAGTAAGTTCTAAGATGAAAGTAGGGTGCTAGAATTTTGGAAGAATTTTGATGTAGTTTTGTATGATTGTGCTCCCTATGCTCTGAGATACATATTTGGGAGAGTTTTTTGAGCCTAATATAATACAATTTTGTTATTTGGATTCCAGATGGAGCAATGAGTAGTATGTATCCATTTTCCTCTATTATCAGTAATCTCTTTTTATGTATAATCATCTGTCATACTATGCTACTTTGAAGGTTCATGTGATGTAGTTGTTGGTAGTCTGCAATTTTATTCATGAATTTCCATTTTCATAATGCTTAGGTGTTAATGCTCATGTATTAAGATTTCCACACTCCCTTAACTTGTGCTCTACGAACCTATGTTTTTTCCCATATCTCATTCATATCTGCTTCCTTTGAGGTCACTAGGGGACATATTCTTAAATCTCTTAAGCATGTCTCTTGTGGGTTCATTCTCTGTTCTTCCTCACCGCCTTTGCACATTTTAAAGCTTCTACTTGTTGTTTTATACTTGGCCCAACTAAAATCCATCATCCTCACATCCTCCCGAGCCCTCTCACTATTTTGGTAGTTCACATGAATCATGCCCAAATGGTCTTCTCTATTCTTGAACCACCAAAACCATTATTCTCTTGACCCATACTCTATCAGAGGCATTTATAAAATTTCCCACAGTTAACCTCTGATTTCAAGATGTCCTAGGAACTGGTCTTTTGCAACTCAACATTGTCTCTAGGAGCTACAACAATATAAAAATAATAAGAAGTTGAAGAAAAGTAATGGCTACATTAACAGAAAAGTCATCAGTTTGAAGTACGAGCTCCTCATGAAGAAACCTTGATAATGGAAATCACTTCGAAGAAAGGAAAGAAGAGGAAGTTGGATGTATTGGTAGAGGTATCGGAAAAAATGTCGTAAAAGGTGAAGACCCACAATTTGGAAAACTACATTACAACATGCAATGGTCTCTTAGTAGGGGTATGTTGAACCTAAAAAAAAATTCTATTTTGGCATATTTTTCCACCATCTTTTCATCCTTTTTCGCAAAATCCATAAACTCAATCAGTGATAATTGACATATTTTACATGTGAAAAGGCATTTAGATGATCTATATTTTATATTATAATGGTTCTTATTATTTAGATTATTTTTTTTAATCAACTACAACATTCGTGCAATTCTATAGATAACGTTTTTTTTTGCAGCCGCCATTACTGTTTGACAAGTTTTGAGAAGAAAATGAGGAAGCGAGTCATATGGGTAGCTCTGAAATGGTCCATATATGGATCATATACTACTTAAATATTCAATTTCGAGAAGGATTATGCCTACACTCGTGGTCAAATATCAGTCAAGATAAGGAATGAGATCAACGGACGAAGATTCTTGATTTTCTCTTACGTAGAAAATCGAGAAAGAGCCATGAAGACTTTGCTTTTGATTAGACTTCTAGTATTATCTTTATTTTTGTTTCCATAGGCAAAATTTTCTTAGAAAGTTAATTTAAAAACTTGTATAAATACCAGTTTATTGAAACCGGGAATAAGCTTGATTTTCTGATAATATTGTGATACATTTTTAAACTTTGTTTTGTTAATGAAGAAGACTAGTTCTAGACCATTGATGCACGGATAGCCTAAGTAGATTTACACTCATTCTGTTGCAGAGGTCCCTTGCACGGAAAGGAGTTTTTTGTAGTCATTTCATAGTTTAAAATATTTTCATTTCATAGCTTAAATTCTCATCATTTCATAGTTTAAATTCTTATCAATTCGTAGTTTCATTTCTCGTCATTCCATAGTTTAATTCCATTTCAATTAGTTTCTAAATGTTTTCTCAATCTATTGTTTACATTTGCGCACAGTCGATTGCTATATCTTATGCTATCATGAATTATTTCATTACCATGACTCTATCATCTTCCAATTGACATTGTTCTCACATTTGATTACACAACAACCATAGGATTTAGATTAGACATTTCGTTTTGCGCAATAGATACTATGTCATTCTTTTCTTGCCTTAGTTAAATTTGAATTCAAATAGCACAATCAGTTAATTTCATAGTAATATATTTTATGCTTTCGTTCCACGGAATGTAGAATAGAGTTAGACTAGAGTTATATTTTGATCATTCCTATATAGAATTAGAACTAGGACAGAGTTAGATTAGAATTATACTTTGATCATTTTAGATAGATTTAAAATTAGATCAGATGCTCTTTTTTTATAAAATTAACATTTTCCATTTCTAGATAGAATATGGGTTTACTTTTTATAAATAGAACAAAATTTAGAGTTCAATAAAATTTATAATAATTCTTTGTTTAAATGTAGAATAAGTTCAATTAGATTTTTTTCCATAGATGTTTCTCCAACATAGAATAGTCTAACATAGCTCAGATTTCACCATCCAAAGATTGATTTATCTTTATGCAAATTAGGTTAGATAATTAACATTTCCTTTTCTAACTTCTTTTATATTTTATATTTCATTCATTTCATTAAAAGTAATTTGTAAATCAATTTCGTTTCTTAGAGTAAAAATAAAATTTCATTTTCTTCCTTCTTAAAGATTAAGTTTTCATCATTAACTTTCTTTTAGATTTAGTTACTTCTTAGCATTCAAGATTTCATTTGAACTGCTTCGATTTCATTTCTTAGATCAATTTTAGTTCTTAACATTAGACATAAAATACAAACCCCCAAAAATAAAATATAAAAATACACAACGAAGGAAGAAAGAATGGCATCTAATCATATACAGTGCACCACAGTTCATCAGATTACTAACCTCGGTCGATAATTTATGATAGAAATTTCAAACATTAAATTGACTAAACATTCTTCGTGCTTGGATGAATTAGAAACTTAATTTAGAATTCATTTAAACATTGCTCTGATTTAGTTTTCCAAGAAATCTATGTTTTCTTCTTAAAACAACATTTAGAATTCATCTTCAATTTTTATGCTCTATGTGGTATTTACACCTTTCTCGAAATCACCCTGCTACAATTATTCAACTTGATTTCATCACCAATACTGCCTACCTTTCCCTTGCAGAAGACCCTTCTCTCTTTTCAGCATATCACTAGACAAATAATAAATTTGACATGACTCCATGCACAATGGATTTGTCTCCCTTCTTAACCATCAAAATTTTGAAAATAAAATTTTACTGAGCACTATACATGGCCTAACATTATAGTATTTGAAAATACTAACAAGAGAGATCCCTCTCCAAGGCTAGAAGGGCTAGATTGTAGTCTAAAAGTGGTTTTGTGGTTCCCTCTGAATTTCCCAGCTTGGCCTAGGGAAATTACAGAGTAATAACATGATGACTACTATTAGTAAAACCCCCAAAAAATAAAGGTTTTCAATGCATAACTTGATAGGTTCCCTTTACCAAACAATGATGAGTCTTATTCAATTTTTTCATTAAGGAGGACCCCTACTGGTTACATAAATAAAATAAACCCTATCAATAGTTTTGGTATTGGTAGGATGGTCACTATTGGTAAAACCAAAAAACAATAATGATTGTTGAGGTAGAGTTTCAATGTGTCCGTTATACCAAACAATGAGTATCATAATTCAGGTTTTTCATTAAGGAGAACCCCCACTAGTTACATACATGAATTCCAAACTATCAAAAATTTTGGTACTAGTAGGATGGCCCTAAAAAAATACCCTATATATGTATATTTTATGAATTGATCACAAATCCTCGCATCAAAGGAAGGAACTACATTGGACTTATAAGAGTCTTTGTCTGATCTTCTATGAAAGATAATTGAATTATTATGAAAATTTGATAGTGAAAGGAATACAACATTGTTTAAACATATCACACATATAGATGCAATTTTGTTCTACTTAATATTGTTTGTGAGGATATAGTTTGTATGTTAATTCCATTTACTTTCAAAGAAAAGTGTTTATATTGTGTATTTCCTTACCCTATGCATGATATCAAACTAGTCATAATTTAAATATATATTTCAAAATGTTTATGGTGAAGAATATTATTTGTGTGAAATGCACCATGAACTTGCATTGGAGAATTTTGATGTCTAAAATAGGGCTCACAAGTAAAATGATAAAATAAGAGTGATGAAATATTAAAGCGAAAGAAAGAAAACGATTTTTTCTTATTGTATTTTTTACTTGTCTCCTTGTAGGTTTTTCAAAATATAAAGTGTACAAACTCGATGGATACGAAATTGAATTCCACATATAATGAGTACCAATTATCCAAACTTTTCAGTAGACTCGCGCTAGAAGAAATAAAATACAATAAAAAATGTGTTCTTTTTATAAAACATGCTCTTTTATTGTAGTTTCAATTATTTTTTCATGGGTCTACTCAAAACTATGCAAGAAACACATCTTTTAATTTTATTTTCAATTTTTTCAATGTGATTATATTCAAAATTGTGTACAGTGAACATTAATTAGATGTGGAATTCAATTGTGCTTCCAATGAGTGCTTACACCTAACATTTTAGCAAACCTAGAAGGATATAATCGAAAGATACAATTTAAAAAAGTATTTTTTTCTTTTCCCTCAAAAAAATATTTATCCATGGGGATGACATCATCATCTTAAATATTATTGGTTACCTTAAAGTTAATTTTGTTTGTACATTGTTTTTCTTCTTTAAAGGCATTCTTTTACCTCAAAATTCCCCTAATAATAAAATGATCAAAAGGGTAGAAATTCCCTCTAAAGCTTCAACATGAAATTTTCTCGAGAGAGATATTATATCCATGACAATCACAAACCCTTGCCCACAATTTACTGTGAATGGTGGGTAGTCACACAAATATGCTATGCAATTTTCATGGAATAAGAGCATGCAAGCAATTTTTTTCAACAAACATGCATGCATTCATAGAAATGTGTGCACATTCTCTTTTTTTAGGTTCAACTCCTGGTAAATCTCCACGTTAGGTATTTGATGTGGTGAAAAAGAATGCATGCGTTATATTTTAGTAGTGTGCACGTGCTATTTTAATTCACATACACTTAAAAGAATCATGCATGTGCATTTCTTTATTCCTGAATAAAAGGGGCCCATGGGATTTCATTATTTCCCTTATGAAATTTATCCGATCCAGTAAACTGATTCCCAACAAAAACAGAATGTGTGCACACTCCCGGTAAATGTTTCCATTTCTAGAGTCTTCGAAGGTTTGTTGAGCGGAGGTAAGTCATGTTTCATTTTTTCTTTTCCTTTTTTTTCGGATTTTTTTTTTTAATTACGAATTTATTATATACAATTATGATGGACAAAAGTCGATTACCAAATAAAAAAATTTAACCCCATAATAGAGCCATAGGAAAACATTAACTCAAAGGTAAGTATCAACCCACAAACACACATTGCAAATATAAAACAACTCAAAATATTGATCGAGGAGCTTACGAACACAAGCAAACCATTACGAATTTCATTAGCAACATCCCTTGGCAACATTATTACCTCTAATAATCATGCTATGGTCAATTGGAAAATATCACTAAATATAGAGACAATATGGGAGAATTCTACTCCACTAGTATCAATAAAGAGAAAGTTAAAGATTTGAATATCAACAAACATATGATTTTGGGATTATTTTTTAACCAAATATCCAACCAATTCATTGATCCAAGGAAGATGCATATTTGCATAGATTGGTTGGTCTTCGCACTACCCGAAATTGAGTAAATGCTAAGTGTAATCCATTTAGAGGCCCACGAGATCCTAGGTGTATACGAAATCCCCGTCCTTAGGAACCTTAGCTTTTGGACCATATTAACGAAACTGGGACTGCAATAGTATTTATCACATGTAGTTTAGTGCAACATAGTTCATTTGTAGTAGCCTCTAAATGAGATCCATTGGAGGATTATCCTAGAGATCCAAGTGTAGGGCCTTCGAACCACATTGAATGTAGACCATTGAATCCACGTAGGTCAGTCAATGTTTCTTGTTCAAATAAAGTAGGTACGCATCTATGCTCTCATTGCAAGCATACTTTTCATGGTCGAATGGAGAACCCTATCCATGAGAGATTTATCGATAAGGATAGTATGATTTTCAATTGATGCTAAATCCTTGGTTATATATTTTATTGTACAATTGAATGAAAACAATTCAATAAATATAATTTTAAAGTATTTCCTTTTTTTACAATTGTTTTTGGCATGTGCAGATCCTATGAGAGGATATGCCACCATAAAGGTGGGAAGATTTTAGTTCTTTGGTTGGTCTTGGCACTACCCAGGATTGACTAAATGCTATGTTTAATCCATTGAGAGACCCACCGACTCCTAGGTGTATACCAAATCCCCTCGTTAAGAACCTTAGCTTTTGGACCACATTAATGCAACTGGAAGTGTAATAGTATTTATCACATGTATTTTAGTGCAACATAGTCTATTTTTAGTCGCCTCTAAATGAGATCCATCGGAGGAGTGTCCTATAAATCCAAGTGCAGGCCCTTCAAACCACATTGAATGTAGACCATTGAATCCACATATGTAGGTCAATGTTTATTGTTTAAATAAAGTAGCACCACATTTATGTTGTCATTGCAAGCATACTTTCCATGGTCTCGTGGAGAATCCTATTCATGAGAGATTTATGGATAAGGATAGTATGATTTTTAATTGATGCTAAATCTTTGGTTATATATTTTATTGTACAAATGAATGAAAAAAAATTCAATAAATGTAATTTTAAAGTATTTCATTTTTATCTTTGTTTTTTGGGCATGTGCAGATCCTATGAGAGGATATGCCACCATAATGGTGGGAAGATGTTAGTTCTTTGAATCTTGATGTAACCATGGTTGCAATATTTGAAATTATGTCACCTCACATGTATTTAAATGAGCTTATGTTTTTTTACTTCAATGATTGTTTAACAAAATTCAAATTTTTGTTTTTTTACAAAAATCCAAGATATTTGGGAGAAATTAATCTTAACTTTTTGTGTTTCCATAGGTGTCTACTGAATATTTTAAGTAGTCATATCCAGCTCAAATTATAAAATCGCCTCCAACCCAGGTAACATATGTCATATTTACATTGACTTTTGATATGAGATTCTTTATCTTAATCTTGTTAAATTTTTTGATTTTTGCTAATAAAAAATATTACAAATGTCATTGTACGTGACATAATTCCTAGTTCCTTCACCTTCTATACCCGCCTAATTCCATATTTCATACAACCCATTTAGTCCACATTACATGCTAATTTTGACCATTGGGTTCCCACCCCCATGTGATTAACATTCATATTTCATCCCTAGGGTGTTATTCCCTATAATACAACCATTGGAGGTTTATCACCTTAAATGCCCAATACCTTTTCCTTTACACACTTCCACCATCCTCACATCCATTCACCCTACATCACTTCATCATCATATCCCTCCTATCACCACATCCTCCATTGTAGAAACTAATATTTCATCTACTATAGTTGCATCTATAGTGGTTGTATCTACAATTGCTACAACTACATCCTCCCTAGTCTCCATCATTTCCTCAGAGTATTTTGTCCATCCAAGTGTTGCATCTCCTATCATTACATCAATTTTTGTATAAATACATATTTCATTCACTATAGCTACATAATTACATTATAATTATTGCATTCACTATAGCTACATCTAGTGGTTACATCTGTAATTGTTATAGCTATATCTTGCCCATGCCTCATAATTTCCTTAGAATAGGATGTCTAGCCAAGTGCTCCACCTCTAAGATAGGAAGGGAAATATTCTCCGTGTCCTCGGATTTTCATTGTGATACTAATTATTTGATCAAAACCTTATCAATCATAGGTGAAGTTGATTGTACACATTTTTTTTTCCCCAATTAATTAATTATTTTAATTGTTGTAAGGAGGCATTGTTGAGCAGCTTGGATTATGGAGGTGAAAACCCCATAATAATTTGTATTATTATCAAATTTTATTATTTTAATGCTTGAATTCCAATTTTATTTATTAATTATGTTATCATATATAACTATTGGAAAACATTGATATGTTGTAGTTTCCCTTTCAGAGCTTAGAGAAACATAGTACTCCAATATAAAAGAAGGCTCAAGGATGCTCCATATTGAAGAGGATAAAGATCAACTTGGAGATGCACCTGGGAGAAGGATGGAAATAGTGATTTAGAGAGACATTATTAAATTATTCTTAATGTGGTATTTTGGGCACAAGATACCATTTTATCTCTATGGAAATATCTTACATTCTCCCATTGTTTGTGGGGTTAGATAGAGAGTCAAAAAATGAGATATATAAGGAGATAAAGATATAGATGGAAGGGGCACAGAAAATTGGGACGAAGGGAGATAGAGATAGATGTATATATATATAGAAAGTGTGTTGGGGGAAGGGGGGGGGATGTGACACAAAGAGACAAAGAAGGAGAGATGGAGGGAGATATAGATATAGAAGGCAGGGGGGAAAGAGAGGCAAGAAGAGAGAGATAAAGAGAGGATGGGAGAGGTGGAGAGAGATATAGAGAGAGATGAGGGAGAGAGGAAGAGGAGGAGAGAGAAAGATGGGGGAGATAAAGAAAGAAATATATAGGAGGATAAAAAAAAAATGGAGGGGGTAGAGAAAAGGAATAAGAAAGAGACATGCATAGACAAATACGAATATTATATAGTATTATATAATATTTAAAATTATTAACCATAGAGTAAGAGGAAGTAACGTTTTTATAAAAGGTAAATGAAGTTGGACTTAGAAATCCATTAACATTTTAGTTTTTCACTAAAATAAAGCATTGGTTTCAGTGTAGATGTCGATTCCTAATCCCATTTGATTGATTGTGCCAGATGAATTGATTTTAGTGTATTTATTTATTTCTAATCTTATTTGATTGTTGCACTAGATGCATTGATTTCATTGTAGACATTGATTTATAATGCTATTTTATTTCTTCGACTAGATGCATTAGTTTTACTGTAGATGTTGATTTCTAATCCTATTTCATTGCTTGCACTACATGCATTGATTTTAATGGAGATGTTGATTTCTAGTCTTATTTGATTTCTTACATTAGATGGATTTATTTTAGTGTAGATGTTGATTTCTAATCCTATTTGATTGCTTGCATGATATGCATTTATTTCAGTCCAGATGTTGGATTTGATTTCAATTTACTAAAAATTTCCTTTTGATTTATTTACATTTGATAAAAATTTGTATGTCAAAAACTTGTTTAAAAATAAGCATTGATTATACTTCAACCTAAATAATGTGTGCATGTTAGCTATTCATTTTCTCCTTTATGCATGTAAATAATTATGCGAGGTCCTGTCATGGCCAGTTCTATGAATTCCTCCTGCTACCAATTTTGCAAAATATTCTCATGCATACACATTAATGAAAGAAAAAACATGTGAGTGTTATATTAACCCTAAAATATTCTACATAAATCTTTAAACCCTTAACCATTCAAGCAATAGAAACCTTTCATTCCAAGCTAACAACCCTTCATTCCTTCTATGCCATGAAATTGACATGGAATTCATCTTTAAATTCAAATATTCACACATAATATTTGATGGGGTAAAACATGGGCACACTAACATCTTTGCTAGTTCGTCTTTATCGACAACTTTTATCATGCATTCATTTCCATTATTTTTTATTTTTTTTGTTTGGAATAATTAAGCTAGATTGTATTTATTTTACAATTACAAATGAATGTATAGGACTCATATAATCAACAACAATTGGGTCAATAAGATATCTGAATAGTTTCAAATTGACTTTAAATTATGTTCAATGTGATGAAGAGATTTTATTTTTTGGGCTAACATCGAAAAAAGTAGTGAGCCTATTGAAATTGTTACGTAAGGCATCATGTGATAAATTTTTGTGTAAATTAGTTATTATACAATCATAACTTATATATTTCATAAACAAGAATAGAGAGATCATTTCTACAAAAGCTATTTCCCTATTGATTATGCAAGTTATCAAAATCATCTTGAGGTTATTGCTTCAAAATATTTATACTTAATAAATTAAAAGAAGATTAATCTAAATTGGTATAGGATTAAGTTTCAATATTCAAAGAGGATTAATATAAATTGGTATAGGATTAAGTTTCAATTTTGCAGCAATTTTTGACAAATGAAGTTATGAAAAATAAAGATGAGTGTAATATTTTATTATGCATTTAGATCAATAATTGAATCCCTTTGAACATGATTTTTTTTCATAATATAAAAAAATTACTTGGTTTTATGTAGTCTTTATGTTAGCTTTTCAATATGTTTTATGCCTAAAATTATATCGTTTTTATTTCCTCTCCTTGCAAAGAGATGTAAAAGGTAGTAATGATTTGGGTTTAGTGATTATGAAGTAAAGACATAATTCAATGAAGAGCAAAGGTCAACAATAATAAATGATTATCTAATTCTTGGCAAATCAATGTGATAGAGATAACTACCCACTTTAAACTATAACAGTAGAAACAAGCATCAATATTCACTGATAGAAGACTTTCCATGACATCCACACAAACCATCATGACAAAAATCTATCTTTGTGGTTGACCTCAATGCCAACAATGTGCAAAATAGATTCAACAAGAGGGTTTGAATTAATAGACTTACAATATGAATCAACCTCACAAGAAACAACATTCCTAGTAAAACACTTAATAAAACAGTCATAAGACAAATCCAAAATCTACTATTAAATGTTGATATCTAAGACATTATTGCCCATACTTTTTAGAAAAATCACCAAGTTGACATTGGTTAATGCAAAACCTCTCACCTCACCTAATGAAATTTAAATGAAAAATCAATTTTAACAAAATTACTTGTTTAATAATATATTCTTATTAAAGGTCACGATTTTCATGTCATCATTAATAATGCAAGTGAAAAGACATAAAAATTGATAATCCAACATCCCTTTAAACATTCAAAAGCATGTGCAACTATAATTCCTTAGCCAGTGTCAATAGAGAAAATATGTTTAAATTCAAATGGTAACATATGATCTCAAACCAATGAATAATGACATTTCTTATGATATAACACATGGTTAATTTATACTAATCTACTGTACATTTATAAAAATTTATTGTTTACCAATTAAAATCTTAAATATTGGGTTTTCAAAGTTGGTTGCAGCTGAGGAAAGAGGCATGTATAACTATTCCACAGAGAAAAGGAGTTAAGAAAAGGAAAATTTAAGGTAAAAGAAAAAAACACCAACCTAACCAAGGAGTAGTGGAATTGCTAAGGTTTTGATTCGCTTCATAGGAGTACTAGAATTGCAAGTATTTTTTCATTGTAATTAAGAAAAGAAAAATTCGAGGTAGAGGAAAAAACACCAATGTAACCTAACCAAAGAGTAGTGGAATTGGTAAGGTTTTGATTCGCTTTGGTTAGAGTAGTGAAATTGGTAAGGTTTTGATTCGCTTTGGTTAAGAGAAAGAAAGTTATGAAATAAACAAAAAATTATCTAATTAATAATATAAAAAAAAAATCATGAAAAGAATATAAAATTTATTTAAAATAAGATTGATGCGTAAATCCTCAAACATATATATCTTAAGGAAAAACAATAATAAACACCAACTTTTCACCACTAATAGGAAATTGTAAAACAATAATAAACACCAGCTTGTCACCACTAAAAGGAAATAGTTAATGTGATGATCCTCATCTGTACAAGGGACCATTGTTCTCATTTGAATCAAACGGTTACTGTTCTCATTTGAATCAAACTCGCAGGGCGTTAGCGTACGTTCAGTTCGCATCTCTATGAGAATATTTGAGTTTGGCTTTGTCTATTTATCTGCTGAAATTTTGTCGGAGTCTGCCGAGAAGTGTTTTTTTTTCTCGCATATACGACATAACTCGCTGACTGCGAGATCATCGTGCCTTTACCAGCCATTCTTGGTTTACTTTGGATTTTGTGTCCATAACAATTTTATACTTGTTCACGTAAAATCACTAATTTAGATATTCAGTGAAAATCGCGTCACTAACATCAAATCTCGTCCAACACGCATCTTTCATTCACATCAAACCAATAAGGAATTGATTCCCTGTTGGTTACACTCATCACTGTTTCCTCCCATCTCAAACCATTAAAATTTAATACTTTCTAATACAATCTCAACAACTAAAAATTAACTTTTTTAACAATTATAAAGTGCGGAGGATTGTGTTATAAAGACAATTTTGAAACATATTTTTGTTTTTCTTTCTCGGCAGGTTACACAAACATACCTGGTGTTGAAAACTCAAAGTGATAATACTCCATGGTTTATAGTGTCCCGGTTATTCTTAATTTTATCCCACAAACTAGAAGATGTAAGTGCATTTTGATAAAATATGTCACATGATAAAAATAAAAGTAGATATTTTGTAATGGAAAAGTATATAAAGAGGTTGATTTATTTATTTATATATATTAAAAAATTATTAATGATTTTGAAAAATAAAATGGGAGAGCATGGTTGGTTTTTGTTTATAATAGATAACCACTACATAATTTATATTAAAGTAGACATAATATTTTAAATAACATGTTGGAGGGTGGTAATTTAAAACTATTAGAGTTGAAAATATTAATTTTTCTCAATAATATTAATATAGAAAGTCTTTTTTTTAATCTACATTATGTTATCAAAATGCCATAGCACTAAGTTAAATGGTGTGAGTCAATTCCCTCCCCGACACCTATGGGATTTCATCTAGAGTCTTACCGGATCTATGGAAGGGAAGATCTCTTGTTTTTCTTGAGATTATTTTTCGGACTTTTCTGGTCTCGGACCAACTCACATGAGGAAGCTACATTGAAAGGGTGTTACATTGTGTATTAAGTGTTCTCGGTATTTTCTATCCCATGGCTCGGCATTTACGACTTGAGAGGAGTCATGATTTCAAGAGCATTATTGTACCCTGCTTGTCGGTGGTGATGTTGGTCCTCTATTTCCTCCTCCCATTGTAGTGGTGGTGCCTTCAACCATTCACCACCTCTCGAACCCTGGGCCCTTGTGAGCTATATTTTTGGTGGTACTCTCTATGACCACTATCTTTATTCCTTTTTCATTAAATCTTAATTGTTGGTATCAACTCGGATAGGTGGTTTCTCGTTGTTGAATATTGGTTCTAAGATGTGTGGCATGTTGTTTATGGTTTGAAGTCTAGCTCGATTACCTTTTCCTACCTCCTAGCATGACTCGTTTCCTTCACTCTGTTTGCAGAGCTCCCACTAGTCCTCTACTTCACACCTTGTTGGATAAACTCCAATTTTGTTCCTCTCCACCTTGTATTCTAGTTTTCTACATTTCCCAATGTTATTTTACTATGAGTTCCATGCCTCAACAACACACATGTAAATACCAAGGAGGGTGGGGTGGCCATAGGCCATGGGTTAGAAGCCGTACCCAAGCACATGCACAAGAGGTCATAGACATTAATTACTCTATTGTCCCACCTAATATACACACTAAGATCCATTACCTCAAGTCTCTACTTGCTGCAATCACCTGGTTTTTTCCAACTCAGATGTCCTTGAAGATATTTCCCATTAGTTTCTTGACCCTAGTGATACCATGGGAATAAGGAAATAATATCTTAATTCAATAATTCTTCAATGGAAGCTAAAAACACTCCTTGGAAGAGTTTTGAAGGAGAAGAAAGAGGAGTGGTATGACATCTTTTCTACCCTGAATTACATCAAGTGTGTTGAGAGGTTTTGGCGTTCATACCTGGGGATTTGATATTCTCGACTAGCTCATTGGGATGTCCATCTCCAGTGTGAGCTTAAGCCTCCAACTCCTCCAAGCTCCAGTGCCAAAGATCTTACTCTAGTGACTTCCTCAGACTCATGATTTTCTACTATGTACTACAGTGATATTATTATTTTCAATCTTTAGTTGATAGGTTGACTTACTTTCAAAAGTTTTTTTTTTGTATTTGTACGATTATATACTTAGAAAGTGGTTGTACTAGTATGATTATCTACTCATAAGGTGGTCAATATATCTATTTTATCTTGTGTCACATTTACACTGTCTTTGGTGATCTCAAAAAAACATGGATTTTCTGATGTTCTGAAACTCTAAGACAATACAAACTTAAATTCATAAGCAATAATAATAATAATAATTTTATTACATTTTATCCAAATTGATATCACATTATTTCTATGAGGGAGTCACTATATTTATGAATACATTAGTTCCTTATTTAGTTGAATAATTTGAAATGAAAAATGACATAGTTTAAAAGGATATTTTAAATATTTTCAAAAGATATAAACCTCTTGGGGAGTGAAAAAATTATAAAAGAATAGAAAACTAATTAAAAATAATCATAGCATTCCAAAGATCATAAGAGGCCTAAAATTAGGAGTTTTGAACTTCTTAATAAAAATAATTAGGTGTAAAATTAGGAGTTATGAACTTCCTAATAAAAAGAATTCCTGTATTTACAAGGAGACTATTTGCAATAACTTCCAATAAGTTTTTTCATAAAGTTTTAATGAGAATAAACTATCATTGAAATTTTTGGAGTCAAATTTTGATCTTGAAAATTTGATGTGTGAAAATTCTACTACATTGTTATGTTTTGGGATTTCTCTGAGTATTTTTTTACAATCTAGACTATTCTCCTATATAATTCATGTATCTTGTTTTTGTTTGTTTCTGAAACCATTTTTTAATAGCCATAATCACAATAGTGTATTAAATGTTAAAAGTAGTAGAGTGTGAAACAAACTAAGACTGATCTAATTAATAATCATCACAAAAGACCATTAAATGAATATATGATTTCCGCCGGATGCGGCTGACATGGAGAATTAATGGGCCACCGGCACCTACGCAGCTCCCAATGCTGTTTGCATGCCCCGCCCACATGGCCTCGCGTGTTCACAGTGCTGGAGTTATTAATATGCCTTGGGTTGATCACTATGGTATTTACTGCACCCCCGCTCTCTGGTATATGGCGCTGGTTTTGTTATTTGTTTTCGCTATGGAAGAAGAGCAGTGTGCCGGAAGCCATGAGAAAATTCTGATCCCTCTAAGCAGTGCTTGTCCTCCTGGTGCGGCCACTTCCAGCTGCAAAACGCATACTGGGCGTCGCTGCAGTGTTTTGGCTTGCCTGGAGACGTTGCCGGGCGTCCACTTCTCCAACAGCCCTTTCTGCAGAGCTTGCGCCTCTTCTGGAGTTTCGGGCATTCTCTTCACAGGTACTTCGCCTCCCTTCAATTTCAATTCGAATTCTTAGGATCTTTGTCCCTCTGTTAATCGAACCTCTAGTTCTTCCGCTTTCTTGCATGGTCTGAGTCACCCTGGTGGTCTCCCCGCCTTCTCCCCTTCTCCTGACCCCTATTTAGGCAGGCCTCGTCTGCGTCATCTGCTGCTAGCCATGCCCCGCCTCCGACAAAGAATGCGACCACGACGTGGTGTTAGTCGAGGCCGTATCTCTGATATTCCTCCTTTGCCCCTATCTGAGCTCAGCTCCTCCTCTGAAGGCGACGACCTCACCCCCCCGCCACCCTCACGTGGTGGTAGACGTAGGGGCAGAGGCAGAGGAATTCTTGCTGGCAGAGGAAGTGGGCGTGCGCGGGTTATTGGTGAAGTTTCTGGCCAGCCTGACGCTCACTCTGTGCCTCCCTGTCATTCCTTCCCTCCTGACATTCATGCTCCTCCCCGTCAGCCCCTCTCTTCTGATGTTACCGCCCCTCCCTGTCAACCCAATCCTCCAAGAAACAGGGTTCGGGGGTCCACCATCAGGCAGACCACTCAGAATGCGGAACTTCGCTTCCATTGTACCTCTTTTGACTCCATCATCACCGCCCTCATCACTGTTTCCCTTCGTGAAGAAATCCCCCTTTCTGCTGCCCCCTCCCCTCCTCTTGACCTTCGCCCCTATCCCTCTCTTCACGCAGGGGTCAGCACTGAAGCTGAGCACCAGAACATGAAGTCTGACAGTCAGGCAGGAAAGGAGGACAGCAGCACTGGAAATGAATATGCATGCAGAGTTGAAGAGGAACCAATGTCTTCTGAGCATGAGGGTTGATCCCCTGTGCTGAATTACTGCTGGTTTTTTGTGTTCTACTGTTTTAGTTACCCACCTGTTGGGCAAAATGATGTTTCTAGATTTTTTTGAAGTTATCCACATGTCTTGTATAAGCTTCTGGCCGGTTTCCCTACTATGGGCGGTCCAACTTCTCATGTTTAATGGGTCGGTTTCCCACTATGGGCGACCCAGACTTCTCAAGGACAGTTTAGCTAATCAACCCAGGCTGTCTGGCTTTCACAGCAGAAGTCTTGGCAGTTTTGTATCAGTATTTTCATAATTAATAGAATTAGTCCTATTTAGAAAAAAAAAATGAATATATGATTTAATTGAAATAATATTCATGACTAAATCATATAATATATATATATATATATATATGACAATGATCAACACCAAGGTGTCACCACTAATGGAAAACGGATGATATGATAATCTACATTTATGCTATGGACTAGTTTTCTCCTTTTAAATCAATGATTTCTATTCTTTAAGTGAGATGTACCTACTAACCATGAATGTGTCCAGTAGAGTAATGGTGACTATCTATTTGCCTAAGTTGAAACATAATTTCAATTATCCAAAATAGTTTTTATACGATCAAAATACATCATCATTGTGAAATAAACAAATTTTATTCTATACTCAAATTTCTTCACTTCATTGCCTTTTATTAATTTTATTCTTTACAACCATATTTTCCACGAGCATTTCACTTCTAATTGTGACCAAATTGTGGTTATATGTAATCATATTTGACATTTGTGTACAAATATATACAATATTTTTCATGATAGACATATTTTCATATATCCAAATAAATGAATCCACTATGTAAGTATATTAGAATAAGACTTTTTTGAATATTTAATCACAAAAATATTACAAACCTTATCACTAAACCATGTTAATGAAGATTGGGTTTCGGGAAAAACTCTTTCATCGCATATTATGATTTGTTTGTTACTATTTTGAAATTAAGAAAAGATACATAAATATAATACTAAGATTTGATTGTTGCTTTTTTAAGATTAAGAAAAATTAGATAAATATAATAAAGGGAAGATAGCATTTATAATGGTTAACAGTGAAGAGCATATATTTTCTCCTCAAAAGTTACAGGTTCAAAATTAGAGAAGAAAATTAAATTATTATTATTATAATATATATATAAAAGCTTATAAAAATGACTAATAACGATGGCTAACCTTATTGTTCTTACATTGATTTTAAGTGTATAATAGAAATGTTGTAATGCCATGTTTAACATTTTGACTGTGTCAAAGTATACAAAAATAAAAATAAAAGTAAATTAAATAAAAAGCAAAAATAATAATAAACTATAAAAACAACCCATGGTATTGACCTTATTTGAAAACAACTTCCCTAGCTACTAATGTGTCCATGTCTGGGCCGTTGGATCAAATGCTAGATTATTGAAATGTTTTACGCCATTAGATCCACAAGTATATATATATCATGTTAGTTTTTTTCTTTTTTCTTTTTTTTAATAAGTTAGACTGATTTTAGGTGTATAATAAAAATGTTGTAATGTCATGTTTAACATTTTGACTATGTCAAATTACACAAAAATAAAAATAAAAGTAAATTAAATAAAAATATTGTCATAATGTAATGAACATTTTAACTAGGTCAAAATAAAATAAAAAACAAAAATAATAAATAAAATAATAGTAAACTATAAAAACAACCCATGGTATTGACCCATGGTATTCATGTGGAATATAGATTATTAAATTATTTCATAGGAAATGATTTATCTTGATCAACAATGATGAATGTTCATAATTCCCATTTCTTAAATAACACTAAATTTACCTTCAATTACTTAATTGTAATAGTTTGTAACTACATACATAATCTATCGATTTTTTTTGTTAATGAATATCAAATTTATTCTATTAAAAAAAACTATATACATATCTTTAATTACCTAATTGTAGCTAAAAAATATTACATATTTTTTACTTTAAAATCATAAACAAATTTCATATTATATGATGTCAAACTTACTCAACTTTTTATTCTAAAATTTTAAACAAAGTTTTTCACTACATAATTTTAGCTTTTATAATCTTTTTTTTTTTTGTTTTTCAATTCAAACAAAACTTACAAAAGAAAAAACCGGCTTAGTCCTTACTGTAGATTATAGTTTTACAAAATTGGCACTATGTGATTAACAATAGAGTAAGTTGACATAACCCTAAGGGGTTCTTTTACAATTTTTATCATAACCTTTCCCTTCATTCAATATATATTGTAGAGACTTCTGAAGAGAAAGTGTATTCTAGTTTATAACCTGATCCACAATCAAAGAAAATGGCCAGGGATGTCACAAGCTATCATTCACGTAGTGATATATTGGCATTTTGAGTTGAAATGCATCCTTTTAGATGCATGGTGGTTTGAGACACTAAAAATTCAAAATAGATATATGTTATGACATCCATATTCTCTACAAACCATCCAAATTTCCCATCTTATACAATAATTTCTAACAATAACCACTCAATTTACTCTCCAATTTTTGAAACCCCCACCTATGCTGGGGAGATCAGAGTGTAAAATCAAATGTTCCTGTGGTTTTTTTAAAGGTTTCATAAACAAAACAGACAATGAAAAAGTCAATAGTGTGGTATAATAACTGATTTTTGAATCATTGTGATAAACAAAACATCACATTAGCTCACAAAATCTATCTAATGCTATAAGGATCTGAGACGATAACAATGTTTTGAATCATGATAACTAGGTGACAACCAAAAATAAGTTTTAGCCACAAGAAAAAAACCACAACAACTCATAGAATATATCCAAAGTTGCAATGAACCCCATACATAGTGATAGACATCATGGGAATTTTAGTGAACATAGAACACCACCCTAAAAATTCTGTACTTTTTGATGAATTTAGAATAACCTAAGATGTCTAGATTGGATGTAGAGGTGGGTGGTACAATAATGATGCTTCTTGTTACACAACATTTTGTCACCGTCCCTGCCATCCATTGTCCCGTACATTGGAGGACTATTCCCATGACCTATGAACAATAAAATGTCCTGAAAACACCTTGATGGCATCCTTTTGCATAAGGGCAAGAATTCTCCTAGAGAACATTTCCTCAGAAAATTACTAGAAACATATGTTTTGGCATTGGCGCAAGTAGCTAGTTCATCACTCGCACCAACCTAGGAAATTTACACTAAGCTCGCACCACTTGGCGCTTTGTCCCTTTGTATTGCCCATGCCAAGCCTATTTGGGAATGTTTTTTAAAAATAGAAGTCAGAAGTTTGATTCTAACAACTTCAGAGTGAAGCATCAAAAAAAGTTTTGGTTGTTTGGCTCTAGATATCCCTATTTAGGAAGTGGTTTTCGACCTCTCATGGAACCTTCCTAAGAGATAGTACTCTCCCCCATGATTATAGGGATCCTACCCTCTCCTTCTCCCTCTATAAAAGCCTGCCCTCTCTATTTGCAACCTAGCTGAACATTTGGGAAGAAAACTATAGCTGAGTGACTATTGAGAGCAGAGCCAAGGAGAACCCCATAATAGAGAGAGCCTTGTCTAAATTCCCGACAAGATTTGTGAGACACGCTCCGCTGGAAGCCCTGCCGAAGGAAGAATGTGATGTCAGAACTCAGTTGTAATCTTTCTTTCATATTTTAATATATGCTCGACTATGTTATTGGGTCCATCGTTGTATTGCTTATTTGTGTAATGCAATTCGATTCAATCTTTTCCGACTGATTGATAGTTACATGTTTGAATTATTACGTTGTATGTCATCACTTTTCTCTGCATATGTACAGGTGTCCGGACGCGGTGAGTGAAAGGATTGTGATTAGTCAAGCTAGGAACGGGAAGCAACACCTCTTCTTCGACAACAATAGTGTAGGACTTGGGGTAAGATATCCATCATAGCTTTGCCTTTTGTAACTAGGAATCGATATCGTAGCTTGTTTTGTTTGTTGCTAGACCCACTCTAGGGCTAGTGGGATCGCCTCTATCCGTAGAGGGGATTAACCTCCACAACAAATTGGCGACTCCGCTGGGGATTAGTGTGAGTTTTTCTTTCGTCCTATAGGTCGTCTTCTTGGTATTTAATTGCTTAGCTTGCTTTTCTGACTATCTTTCCTGAGTCTAAGACCCCTGTTCAGCCCCAGAGGATCAATTTGACCTCTTTTTTTTCCAAAATTTCCATCTTTCCAAGGTTGAATTGATTGGCGCGGGTTCCAGCTTGACAGTCGCGCCAGCTAGCGCTTGTTTCTAGTTTATCACTCGCACCATCCCTTGTCTGGCGCAGATTACAGCCAGACAGTCGTGCCAATTCCTGTAGGTGCTAGGTTTTTCCCTGTTTTGGAATTTTTGGTCCATATTGGTGTCTCTGGATGTTTTCTTAACTTGATTTGAATGCTTTGGGTTTGTTTTTTTACTAAGGTTATCCCTTATCCTTCGGTTGTTTTCCCTTTTCTGTCAGTTTCACTTTTCAGCCCTAGGTTTTCTAGGTGCTTCAGCCTGTTGAGCCTCCCGTGGGAGTTTTGGGTCCTTGGTTTCGTAGTCAACTTCATTTTTGCTTCTTTGCATTCAGCTTCTTGGATCCATTTGAGTGATGGCGTTAATTGAGTGACGGTCCTCTCTTTCATTCAGTTTTACTCTCATCACTCCAAGCCTAGATTACACGGCTTGTTTGGGTCTCTTTTGATATCTTTCTTTGATTTGAGGGATTTTGTCATTGCTTTGAGTCTTGTTGGGCTTGTTTTGAGTTGAGTGATTTTTTTTTGTTTCAGCTCTCGCTTCACCATTCTCAAATTGGTGTTTTGATTTATTTTTTGTATCATTTAGTCAACTTGCTTTGATATATTGGAAAATACAAAAAGAAATATTTTGTGTTCTTGATTAGCATAGTGAAAATTGGAAAATATTTCACATTTCTAGCATTATATAATTCTAGGGAAGAGCTTTTCAGTTTCATTAGCTTGCATCAGATTCAGTAGTGGATGTTTTTATATGTTCATATTATTTCTATCACTTGGAAGCTCTTAACTCTCTCGTAGATAGCATTTCATTGAACGAAATGGTATTTTATGGCATATAGCTTGCATTTAGGGATTCGTGAGATTCAACATTCGGTATGACCTTGGAATTGAAACGTAAATTGAAAATAAACCTTAAAATTTACTGAATTAAATTAAGGCAACATTAAAACCTAACAGAATGTTTAGTGGTATAAGTTAGAGATGTGTTCCAGCGTCTTTAAACCTAGCAGTTTTTGCTCACCATCTGGCTTCAGACAGTGCTAGTACAGACTTGTGCTCCCCGTACCATCGAGTATATAAAGGGAGACCCCTCTAGGTTGCAATCATTTTATCCGTAGGAAGCCGAATCAGTCGCCTTGTAACCGTGATACACTGAACACAACATTCGGGGAGACTACCTGCACGTACGTCAAGTCTTTGGTTGATTTCTCTTTCATTTTATAACCAAGGTGTATATGGAAGTTCACAGGAACCTGGTACACCCTTCTACCCAAACTATCTGAGCAGTCATTTTCGATCTTTACTGACTCCATAAAATTGAAAAGATCATCGAGCCCTTGTCCTTTTGCACTCGTTTCAAACTAAAAGAGACTAGAGTCATCTTTGATTGTTTCTCGACTCTTAAAACATGAAATAGAAAATATTTGGTTTCAATTTGGTAAAATAAACTACCCACGATTACACGACCTTTAAAGATTGATTACTTGGCCTATTTTTTGTTTGCCTTGGTTTTGATCCAAGAATCATCTTTTTGATATTTTTTCCCTTTCTTGTGTGCTACAGTCATAGTGGTGAAACCATTTGTTTCGTCTATTGGTAGTCCCTATACGGACGATTCATCTAAAACTTTGCATACTTCTAGGTCTGTCGAGCTTGAGCAGCATGTTATCCCGTCAGAATACCCCTTTGGAGAACTAGTTGAGCTCCATTGGCCTCTTTCCAACACTTGTTTTGGGTTTGGGGTTGGGGAGCATTTCCCCCCTCTCACATCGGGATCACCATTTTTGGCTTCTATTATACCTCCTAGCCCCCATACTCTTTTGCAAGATCTTATGGTGGATTCAGACATGGAATCATTTGGACCTAATGGAAGTGAGGGAATTCTAGTTTCTAATGAAGAATACTACCTTTTTCCAGAAGACATCCACCCAGACCCTGTTTAGTCTTCACCATCTGTATCACTTCTAGCAGGGTATAGGTCTTTGGGCCAGATTATGGCCAATATTGCCTCCATGGAAAGTTCAACCTCGTTAAGGGGACCAGTTCTCCCATCATTAGGGATGTCGTTGAAGACATATGTCTCGTCAAAACCTTTTGTTATGTCCGTCCCCACTAGGCCTACTGTCTGTGTGGCCGCATCAACGCTTGTCATCACCACTCAGCCTTCAGCAGTTTCTGCTTTGGTAGAGACTTCGATTGTCATGTCTGTCCTTGATGACCTTTTGTTTGAGGAGTATCGGATGACTTTACAGCCACCGAACTCCCAGGTTGATCAGTCCTCTCAGGATCTTAATTGTCCTTATTTTTCTCATTATGGAGTGGATGGTATCCCGATCTATTCATTTCCATTTCAATATGATGAGCACGACAACACCATCTATTTCCCTGCTCCTGAGGCTTATCAATACGTTAACATTTTTATACCTCCCTTTCCTGTCTAACCTTCTAACCAACAAGGAAAACCCTTCCAGGGACAACCTTTGGTTCAGCAAGTATATGCTTCTGGCCCACAAGGACAACCCTTCCAGGGACAACCTTCGGCCCAGCAAGGGTATGTGTACGACCCGAAATGAAAACCCCTACAAGGACAACCTTTAGTCCATTAGGGATTATTTTATGACCCGCAAGTGCACCCTTACAATCCTCAAGGTCAACCTTTACAGCCTCACCATGTGGTCCAACCATGGCAACCTTAAGGACTAGCAGGGCAACTGGGTTATCAACATGGGCCTTCATATGGTCCTGGGGGGCAAACCCATCCATCTCAACCTTTTTTGCAAACACAATAGCCTTATTTTCCAATTGGTCAAAATGTTGCACAACCAGGGACATCTTACGGTCCTGTCATAGGTCAACCTGGTTATCAGGCCCAACCTAGCCCACTCCCTGTTGAAAATGGCAACAAGAAACAGTGAAGGAGGCCTCCTGAAACATCTTTCCTGATCCTAGTTGGAAAGTGATCACCTAAACTAGGTGGGGACCACACATGTGATTTTTGTCGAAAAATCTACTTTTAGACTATGTCTATTTTTAGACATATGGAGCATGATCGAGGGGTTGCAGTATGTTATTCTTGGAGTATTGGTCATGTTGGTAAAAATAGATGGGACTCTATTTTTTGGACCTATAGGTCGAAGTCTATTTTTAGACTGCCTATCCTAAAAATAGGGAAGTCGAATATTATTAGCTCTTAATAATATTTGGACTCTAAACATTATCTTATTCTCTTGGAGCACTTCAGTTTGATGTATGGATGTGGCACATGCAGCCTTGATAAGGAAATACGCTTTTCCCCCCTCCCCCCCCCCCCCCCTTTTTTTTACGTAGCTTGCAGAAAGTGGAGTTAATTATAAAGAAAAGGTGGAGTTGTATCTACAATCAATCTAAACATAGTTGAGCTCTTTGTATCCAAGTTAACTAATAGATACAATTAGTGAGAGTGGTGTGAATTAATTATTAATTAATTCACTAATTATAAACTCATAAATCAACTAAAGAATACATCAGTTAACTTCAGTGCATGGACAGTTTCAGTGGAGACCAATGCAGAAATAGGTGAAAGAGCAGGTTAACTATCAGTTGTGACTATACTGTTGCTATTTGCAACACACAGATAGGTGGAGTAATCAATGAGGACTGCGCAGTTCAATCCAGGTGGTTTATCTATATAAAGAGACCATCCCATAGCATTGAAACATGCAATTGAGGTTGGCTATCAAGTGGGTAAAGGTTGGAGCATGAGTTTTGCTAGATCTAGCTTGATAGTGTGTAGCATGGGAGGTAGTGCATGAGAGCTTGCAAAGAGCTTTGTACTATGATTGTTACATGATCTCTATGACATGTATAATATACAGATAGTTGGGGGTTTTCAGCTTTAAGTTTTCCCATGAAATAATGTGTTCATATGTGTGAATTTTTATGGCTTTAATGTGTGCATGCAATTGATTTTATTTCCGCATGTGATGATCAATGGTAGAAGAGATTCTGTATTGTGCATGAAGCTAAAATAGTGTGTGATCAGGAGAATCTCGGTGGATAACATATCAGTTATTCAAATTTCTACACTCCCACCATCAAGCCAACCTGCTCAGCAGGGGCAACCTGGTGGCCCTCATCAGTCAGGTCAACCTATTCAACCAGGACAACCTGGACAGCTTGTTAACCCTGTTCAATTTCCGATCTATTCTATGTCGCGGTCAAATCCACCTGTGCGCCCGACTTATTCGGCTCAGCAGGTCCCTACTTACCAGCAGCCCGTTTGACCCCAAGGCGGCTATTACCCTTAAGGTCAATCTTGACCGATTTACAACCCGCCTCAAGGTTCTGGCTATTACCTTCAACAGCCAGGCTATATTTATACTTCTCAAAAAAATCCTTACGCTGCCCAATTGGGACCCACGTATACTCAGAATCAGTATCTTGGTTATCAACCAACGTATCTTGGTTTCCAATCGCCATATCAACCGAATTATCCAGCTTATACCCCCTATGGTCAGAATCCTCCGGGACAGAACCAATGGGGTCAGATTTATGCTCAACCAGGATGGATTACAGGTACAAGTCCTTACCAGGGACCTGCCATGCCTTTTAACCCTCAATTACATTTTCTCACCACGTTGGAGTTGCCAGATGTGTCCAAGTTTACCAATGATCCGATTCTTCATAATCCATATTTCGATTTGGTTCTAATGAAGGTTCCTGGTGACTGTCCCAAGTTCGAGGGAAAATATGGAGAAGACCCCCAAGCGCACGTCATGACATACAATTAATGGTGTTCCTCAAATTCTTAGGTGGATGACTCTGTTCGACTTTGTCTTTTCCAGCGTACTCTTACCAATGCTGCTGCTAAGTGGTATATTGAATTGCCCTGTGGAATTTTTCAAGATTTCAATACTCTCTCTATGGCATTCCTAACTCATTTCCAATTACCGGTTGATTATGAAGCTGGGATGCATCTACTGAGATCCTTGAAACAAGACCGGGCTACCCACATCTCGGACCATATTCATGAATGTAGAGGGCGTCATTGCCTGATCAAGCTCGAAATTCCTGATCAAATTCTTACTCATTGGTTCACTACCTCTTTTGTCAATCAGATTGCGAAATATATTTCCATGGGGGAATGTGTAACCAAGGAACAAGACATTTCTTGTGCCCAGTACCTCGATTTAGTGTACTCCCAATTAGGCATTTTTTATAACATCTTGATTGAAGCTCCACGGCCTAGGACCTCTAAAGTGTTGGCTGCTTCATCAATCGATCACGTTATTGGTTATGTATCTTAGAATTCATGCAAGTCTTCTAATGGGAAGCAAAAATCAAATTCTTCCAACAATTCTGCTCCTCAGGCTTCCCTAGATTCTGGTAAAACCGCAGAGGTGAACGCCGTTCAGCGTAATCCCGCAGACAAGACTTCCAAAGGGAAAAAGAAAGGCAAGGCTAAATCTGATGCCCCAAAACCAGAATCATTTAAACCTCGTGCTGATGATGGTTCTCAGCAAAAACCAAAGTATCCCTGCCTGATTTGTGAAGAGGATCACTACACTAAGGATTGTCCTCGACGATCCGAGGTTAGTCAACTACTCAAAGGCGCTAAGGGAACTTCGGCGGTCCTTAAAGAACCTTTCCCATCTCAGCAGACATAGATGGTCGATCAATCGGCACCATCTACGTCGTTCAGCTCTCAAGTTTTCATGATGAACAGTTCGGCACCCATTTCCATCACCACTCGGTCGAAAGATTATGCCGGATCATGTCAAGCAGTCGGGAAGGAGGTCGTTGATGGTCCTCCTCCCCCACCTACCTCTGGTCCACTTGAAATTGAGAAGCCCAGTACTGAACCCGTTATACGACCACCTTCTAAAGGTGTTCTCCGGAAGCCTTCCTATAATCCTAATGTTCGTGCTGCTCAACATTACAGTGTTGTTGAGGATTTAGCATAGGCTCTGTCCGCGATGTCCCCGTTGGAAGTCCCCCATAGTTTTCCATCTCAACGGAAAGAGTTGTTATCTGCGATTGGAGGTATCAATGCTGCCAATTCTAATATTGTCATTTTCGACTAAGAGAATTTTGTCCCCCAACTTCCGCACCAGATTGCGCTTGTTATACAAGTTGGTATTAACGGTCTCAACATCCATAGGGCTGTAGTGGACGAAGGTGCATCTACCTGCGTCATGTCATCTGCTTTCTGGAAGGCTATTGGCTCTCCAGCCCTTAATTCATCACCCAATGCCCTTGAGGCATTCAATGGAAGGGAATCAAAACCCTTGGGTGTTCTCGCTAGCTTACCGATCACGTTGCAAGGAAACGCTGCCAACGTTGAAGTAGAAGTCATCGATGCCAAACTCAACTACAATCTTCTACTCGGTCGCAGTTGGACTCACACTATGTTGTGCATTTCGTCCACCCTCTTTTGAATTCTGAAGGTTCCACATGTGGGAAAAATTATTACTATTGATCAGTTGTCATTCTTTACCTCATTTTCCGAGAACAACGTGCCATACATGGATCAAATTCCTAATCCCCCTGACAGCATAGGATCGGGTCTTTTCAAAGATCCCACTCTCATGTGTGTTTTTCCCTTTCCACAACCAAATACCATTCAAGTCAATATGATCTCTCGATCAAAAGACCCTTGGATCATCCCTTCACCTAAACAGGTTGATTCATTTGGAGATTCGATGCCGCTTAGTCCAATCGAGATCAATTATTGTGAGCTAATGGCTGCATCTGATTCTCCCCCTCCTGAAGCTTCTCCTTTAAGCATGTCTCTCGACGTGTATTCTAAATCCCCCTAGCTCGGTGTTGAAGAGGTAAATCCCCTCTGCGGACAGAGGTGATCCCTACTAGCCCAGATCGGGTCTAGCAACAATCAAACACACTACAGTGCAGGTTCCTAATTGCAAATAAACCGACTTGCGAGGAAGGCTTACCTGGAATCCAACGCTGTTCTTTGTAGAAGAGGTAGTTCTCCCGTTCCTTTGCCCTGGCAGATCACAATCCTCACGATCTCCGTGACCGGACACCTGCACATGCAAGAAACAACACAAACGCAAGCATAAAATCCCGTACATACAACTATATGTCAGTCGAAGATGACATAACTCATGAACATAATCAAGAACAAGAGTGGAACCATAACCGATAGTTTCTTATCATTAATGAGTTAAAAGAAGAATATAACCATAGCTTCGACGCAACACTCTCCTTTAGCGAGTCGTCAGCACAACATGTCTCGACAAAGCCTTTCAATGATGGGACAAGTCTCTCTCTCCGGATACTTGGCAATAGTCTCCTTGCTTGGATTTGGCCTTAAGGGAATCAAGAAGGCTCTTGCAGCATAAGGATGTGAAAGCTCTTGGGAATTAGCTTGCAAAGAAGATGGGCAAGCTTTTATAGATGGAGGAAGGGGAGTTGGGATCCCTATAATCATGTGATTGGCCCTATCATCAAGGAAGCTTCCATGAGAGGTGGCAAACCACTTCCTCTCTATGGAAATCCGTAGCCAAACCTCCCAACTCAAGATAGATATCAGTCCAAGAATCTGTTAGGACGAAACTTCCACCATTTATTTTTTAAAAACACCTCTTAATATGGTTGGCACGGGTGCGGCTCTATGACAGAGCGCCAATTAACGCACCCTCTTTGGAAGATTTTCCCCCTTGGCACGAGGGCTGAACTGTGGAACTGCGCCAATGGAAAAAGAGCTATTTTTAGGGGTTTTTGCAGGGAGATGTCTTCAAGGAAATGAAAGCTCATCTTCAGAGGGATGCAATGAAAGTATTTTCAAGTCTTGTCTCTGCCCACAGGTCACGGAATGAGCCCTCCAACGTGTGGGATGGGGGATGGTAGGGACGGTGACAAATTGTTGTGTAACAGATGCCCCTTAAAGCATGAGGCCCGAGAGAGAGAGAGGGGTGAAATGCTTTACAAGAACATGCCGGCTGAAAACACTGCCATCAGAAAACCTGTGGAGAAAAGTACAACTGATGTCTCAGATACATGATATATATGCGTGGTATGGGCACAGCCATCCATAACAGAGTATACAATAATCGAGATCCAAGGCATGGACGCATCCATCTAGAGAGGATCGATAAATAGACTCAGGTATGGTCGTAGCCATCCAATCAGTGAGTCATGTAATAATAGTCCACAAAATCATAGCCTGGATTACAACAGACACAATCCAGGGTCTTGCGCTCCATCTCAACCTAAACAGAGTACAAATTCAAGCATGCGAATATGTAAGCTGAAGTTGAACATGCAAGAACATCGTCTGATTACCAGCCAATGATGAAAGCTGTTAACAGACGCGAGAGGAACCACCAATGATGACAATGGCCCTAAAGATACTATAGGTACAATATATGGCATGTGAATCAATGAGCTGGCGTCGAACACCCATAGAATCACTCGATCGGAGGTCAATGATGAAAACCTCACATCGAATGCGACGAACCTGCCATTGAGGCATGCAGGCTCCAAGGTACCATAAGGGAGTCTCTAGATCAACTTCCCATATAATGAGCTGAAGTCGACAGGAAGTGACCTTGATCGAAGGTGGGCCATAATGTTTCCCACATCATCGACACGAGACAGAGGAACATGATGTTTTTTGTGAATGAGGATCATATGAGAATCAGAGGAAGGTTGATACTTTTCAGAGGTCAACTTCTCTTGAACATATAATGGCACAATAGTGGTTTTGGCAGTATTTGACATCAACAGATCAGAGGTCATGGTGACGAGGCAACGAGAAGATGAGAGGTCAAAAGGGATTACCCAAACCCACGGAGGCAAGTGAAGAATGAGATGAGATGTCCCCAACCTGACACGAATGCAGACAAGTGCCATGTTCAAGAGCGACATACTGCTGACACAACAATGATGCTAGTTCCATTTTTCCTTACCATTTCTGGCGAGTACCCCAATTATTTTTGATAACAAGCTTGAAGGGGATAGCATATTCTTGTAATATAAGTCCGCCCTTCAGGCAAATCCATCCTAGTACATTTAACGAGCCCTAGGAAGGAGAAACTCGGATAACGTCATTTCAACTGAATCCAATGTCATCAGGTTTTAACGAGTCCGACAAAGGAAGAACTCGGCATCTTTTCATATTTAGAGAGTTTGAAAAGATAGCAGAAAAGTAAACTCCAGCGGTCCCTTTTCATAGATAGCTCCTCGGACCCGAAAAGGTAGAAAACAATATCCGAGAAAACCTCCTAGTCGTGATAGGCTAAGGTATTCCTTTTTCGTAAATAATCCATCCCAGCCCAAAAAAGGGGTAAACGTATACTGGGTAGATGTCGATTCGTGTCCACTTTAACGAGATCGAAACGACAACGGCCTCGACAATCTTTTCATGTTTAGAGAGTTAGAAAAGAGCTGAAAGATGACTCCAAAGTGACTTTTTCGTGTATTTACCGAGTCTGAAAAAGTATAAAATACAACTTGTTTCACCGTTTAAGTCGCATAAAAGACCTGTTCGCTACACAAAAAGCAAGTGTAAAACCCATTTTTGACAAAATATATCAAAATATTCAGAAAAATGACTTTAAAAACCTATTTTGGGTTTAAAAAGTTATAAATATGTCAAATGGTAAAAATAAAATTACTTTTTACTATTTACCTCACCGAAGAGCACCAGTGGTCCATTTTGTGTGTGAACTTCTGACGGCGATTGCGACCGATCCGGGCTACCATTCAGTTTCCCGTCAGTTCCAGGTAAGAGGCGCTTCTTTGTACTCCATTTAAATCCATTTTTTCATGAATTTTAATGCATATTAGACTTCTCGTGAGGAATTTTTGAATTTTTAGGGCTCTTCCCATTAGCGCGAGTATCCAGCACGGACCCGCGCTAATGGCATTTTATTTCCAAAGGGCCCGCGCCAACTGGTGCAACTGTTAGGAAAACAGTCGCGCCAGCGGCGCAATCCGATTTTCCGCTCGAAATTCTCATACAATGAATGATTTTTTAAAGAGAGCAGAGGTCTAATTGAAGTTTTTTGACCATGTGAATGCAGGAAACCGATCAAAATGGTCATTGAGTGGAAAGAGAGGGAGCACGGGGAAGAGGATGAATAGGCCATGGAGAAAGAAACTTGCATGAATGCCCTCAAGAACTGTGGGCTTTAAAAGTTCTTCCAAACACCTTGCTTACGAACTCAACCTGAGCTCCTACAGTACCTGATCAATATATGGGACGAACATCAACAAGTGCTCAATTTGCGGGACCAGGTATTAGAACTGGAGGTCTCTGACGTATACTTCATAACCAAATTATCGCACAGAGGTCCGGTACCCATATTGACAGGGAGTAGACCGTCTGGTGAGAAAATGGAGCAAGTGATGGCACGAGTGTGCCAAGGGGCACGACTGGGATCAGGAAGTGGAAAGGTGGACATCGATACTATTCCTGATCTAGCACTCAGAGTAGTGCTTCATACCATCACGCGGGCTGCGGGATCGCAGGCACCGCATGAGGCAACAAAAGCCCAACTCTTACTAGCCTCAGAGTGCATGAGTCCCCTATTGTTCGACTGGGCCATAGCAGTGACGATAAATATCAAGAGACAGCTCACGAAGTGCAAGCAGGCCAAACTGAAACAGTTTGGCTACGGTTCTATCCTGGTATCGTTCATTCTAGAATGACTACCAATATTCCAAGGCCAAGGGGCCATAGTAGCTGAGCCTATTCCACGAGAGCCAAGAATGGCTCGCTGGGCGACATTGATGCCCAGAGCTGGAGGAGGCCAACAGATGTCCTGGAGGCCGGAGTTTTTTCAGTGGTTGCGGCGTCAGTTGATTGTAGTGGAAGACTGGCCCTATGCAGGAACCGATTTCACTGGAGACCCAGATCTCCCACTGCCAGAGGGAGATGATTGGGACGAAGAGTTGGGTATGATCCTCTTCTTTTTTATTTTATGTTTTATGATTTTTTTTTTAATACATGTTCTTCCTGACACATTTTATATGTATGCAGACGTGGGCCTAGAGAGACCAGCCGGTATGTCTCCTATCGCGCGGAGGACTCTTCTCACACCTGATCCTCAGGCGGAGGGTGCAGAAGGGGGGGATTTGATCCAGAATCTCGAGGGTATTGCCCAAGGGATCCCAGACTATGCCCGGCTGGAGGATGTACCGATGGCGTACCAGCGACACACAGTGGGAGTGCCCAGTCGCCTCCACCGAATTCTGAGACGCTTAGTGCGTGCAGTCACTTGTTATCATGAGCACCATGCAGATTAGACTCCTAGGGTTTTTATCATGCATATTTTTGAGAGACATGTCGTCTCCGAATGTACTAAGATGAACATGTATATTTTTTATTTAATGTGATGCACACTATGCAAACATTCGATATCTATGTATATACATATCTATTTCTGGATGGATTTTCCTTTTACATTTGATGATGATTTACATTGCGCAAATGTCTATCTAGAACCAAATTAGCTACTGCATCAGTTAACGCATTCATATGCCTGGTTATATGTTGATATGTAATATAGTCAAAATTTCTTTCCAGTAAACGAATACGCAGATACAGACGTAAAATGGATATATTTCTTACTGAATAGTGTCCGTTCAGTTGTAATACTACAAGTTGCGAGTCTGGATACACAAGTAATTCATGGATACCGAGGTTTACAGCCTCAGTTAATAATTCTAACACAACACTATATTCCGCGATGTTATTTGTAGTACTTCCCAGACACACACCTTGCAGGTTGACCAACTCACCAGCAGGATCATAGATTACCCAGGCCGCTGAAGACAGATTCCTGGTACTGCAGGAGGCACCATCCGCGAAACCAACAAACGGATTGATGGACATCTGCACAATCAGAAAGACCCGATCAGTAGAAATATGTTTACATTGTAAACCACACCACACATGCACACAAATGAAATAACACACTTATGTACACACACCACACCGAAAATGACTTTAAGCGTAGTATTTTTTGAGGTACAGCCCATTTCTGGGTTGTGCCAGTGGAACTCCTTCATAATCTATAAGCTCATAAGCCCCATTCTTCAAAACACGTTTTACTATGTAGGGCATGTGCCACATCGGTTGGAAATTACTGGCTCCAAGCTTATCATGTGCTTGATCGTATAGGAGGACAAGGTCTCCTTCGATAAAGGAATGCGGAGAAACTGATTGATCAAAGTGAGCTTTGACCCACTTCTTTTGTGCTTCAATGACTAAAGCAGCTAAATGGCAGGTTTCATCTAACCGTTCCAAATACAAGAGATGCTCTTCTTCAGTAGAAGTATCGGGTAGAAGTTCCACAGCTAATTTCAAAGAAGGAATCTCACATTCAACCGGAAGAGTTGCTTCCAGACCATACACCAACTGAAATGGTGTGAATCCAGTTGCACTCTTTGCAGACGTCTGGTATGCCCATAGAGCTGAGAACAGTTGGAGGTTCCAATTGGATTTGTGAATAGCAACTGTTCGTTGAAGCATAGTGACCAAAACCTTGTTCACTGCTTCAACCTGGCCATTTGCCTGAGGGTAATATGGCGTTGAGCTATCGTGACGTAAGCCCAATCTTGAAGTCAGCTCCGCCATCATATAATCTCGGAAATGAGTACCATGGTCGGTAATGATGGATTGAGGGACCCCAAAACGTGCAATTATGTGGTTTAATATGAATTGAGCAGCCGTCTTACCGTCGGCAGCAAGTGTAGGCATCGCTTTGGCCCACTGGGTGAAGTAGTCGACAACGACGATTATATACGCATGCCCCCCGACCGAGTGAGGCTTACACATCATAAAGTCCACGCCCCATTTCGCAAAAGGGCTGACAGTAATAACAGGATGTAAGGGGAGAGGCAGCGAGCACATATTGCGCTGAAACACCTGGCACGCGTGACATTTACGGACTGCAACGATACAGTCTTTGAATATGGACAGCCAGAAGTAACCTGCTTGCAGAATCTTCTGGGCAGTGGCATATCCAGACATATTTCCACCATAGGCGCCACTGTGGCAGTCATTTAGGACCCTTTCAGCCTCTTCCAAAGTTAGACACCGACGAAGCACCAAATCTACTCCAATGTGGTATAAGGTATCTCCTACGATGCGGTATGGTTAAGACTGATGCCGAATCCGACGTCGGGCATCTTTAGTCAACTCAGACCGAAATGTGGAGGTCTGAAGATACATAATTATGTCGCCATACCAAGGGTCACGAGTACTGATAAGGAAAAGAGTTTCGTTCGGGATATGATCCTCGGAGTGTGAAGGAGTGGAGTCTGTTGGGAGTGAGCATATAAGATCCGCAAAAACGAGTGATTTGGTTGACTTAGCAGTAGTGAATTCTAAGTCAAACTCCTGCAGGATAACAATCCATTTGTAGTGTTTTCCCCCCAGTAATTTTTGAGAGAGAATATATGTCATGGGGTTGCAATCCGAAACCACTGTTATCGTATGCAACTGGATGTAGTGGCGAAAGCACTGCACAGTGTGTACTGCAGCTAACGCCAACTTCTCGACATGAGCATAGCGTGTTTCTGTATTGAGAAGGTTCCGTGATAGATAATAAACAACATGTTCATTACCATCATCATCATCCTGCACGAGAACCATAGCTATTGTGCTAAACACGGTGGCGAGATACAAAGTGAAATCGCGGTGATCATCAGGAGGATGAAGTAAAGGAGCATTAACCAGTAACGTCTTTAGCTTCTCAAAGGATTGATGAGAAATTTCATACCAATGGAAGGGAATGTTCTGCTTTAATAGGCACGTGAATCCTTTAGCCACCTCCGCGTAGTTCGGGATAAAGCGTCGAAGGAAGTTTGCTTTTCCCTGTAGACTCTGTAACTGATATAATGAGGAAGGTGATGGGAGGTTGATGATGGCCTCGAATTTTAAAGGGTCAAGGCGAATTCCATGTTTGGAGACTATGAATCCCAAAAGACGGCCAGAATCCACGCAAAAGATGCATTTATGAGGATTAAGCCTAATATTGTAGCGTCTACAGTGAAGGAAAATCTGGCGGAGGTGTTCAGGGTGGTCCTCTCGCCTAGCCAAATGAGCTAGCAAGTTGTCCAGATAAGGCTGAACGATATGGAGAATGTCATGGAAAGCGTAAGACATCGCATGCTGAAAAGTGGCTCCAGCATTCTTCAAGCCGAACGGGAGATTTTTATATGCGAAAGTACCCCACGAACAGATGAATGTAGTCTTGTGTTGATCCTCAGGTGCAATATTGATCTGATTATACCCCGAGAAACCGTCCATTAAGGAATAAATCTCACTTCTGGCACATTCGTCGATGATCTAGTCTATGAACGGAGTGGGATAGTTATCCTTCGGATAGGCGTGATTGATGTCGCGGTAATCAACACAGACCCTAATAGTACCCTGCTTTTTATCGACAGGGACAATGTTGGAAACCCATTCTGTGAGGGGGATGGGATAAATA
This sequence comes from Pinus albicaulis, assembly GCA_034641835.2. Classification (NCBI taxonomy): domain Eukaryota; kingdom Viridiplantae; phylum Streptophyta; class Pinopsida; order Pinales; family Pinaceae; genus Pinus; species Pinus albicaulis. Next base: position 784,971,058 of record CM076579.1, read on the forward strand.
AATCCCGCGTTTAGAAGTTTTTCAACTTCTGCCTTAATTGCAGCGGCTTTACGAGGATGCATTGGGCATAAGCGTTGGCGCACGGGCTTCGCACCAGGGTAGGTTTGAATCTCATGCACTACGATACTGGGATCGATCCCAGGCATTTTCTCGTAAGACCAAGTGAAAACGTCTCTAAATTATTTGAAAAGATCAGTATAGACCTGTATCTCATCAGGAGAACAAGTCACTCCCACGTGTATATTCTCAATGATCCCCGGTTTAACGGAGATGTTGATCGGGATGGTTTGAGTGATATTACTCAGGTTTCCCTCCGAAAGAAACTCGTGCGTCAAAATGGGCATTTGAAGAGGAGGAGTAGGAACTTGAGATGCATAACGCTCTAGACAATCTGACATTGCCCCCAAGCTAGGCATGAAAGAGGAACTATGATGTCCATCGCTCCAAGGCAGCTCCTCAAGAGACATGGTTTCAACAGTAGCTTCATCAGAAGGAAAAGTCTCTTTGAGAGGATCAGGTGAATCAGCCTGACCAAGCTAGGGGGATTGAGAGTAGACATCTAGAGAAATGCTCAAAGGAGCATGATGAGGAGGTGGAGGATCAGATGCAGCAACAATTTCACAGTAGATAATCTCTACTGGATTCAAGGGCATTGATTCTCCAAACTCAAACACCTTCTCAGGCATAGGGATGAGCTAGGGGTCATCAGACCTGGAAATCATGTTAACTTGAGTGGTGTGCGGTGGTGGTGTGGGAAAAATACCCATGAGGACGGGGTCCTTGAAGAGACCAGGTCCTACACTTTCAGGGGGATTTGGGATCTGATCCACGTATGGAACGTTGTTCTCAGAGGTAGAGGTGAAGAAGGACAACTGATCCACCGTGACGATTTTTCCCTCATGAGGGAAATTAAGAAGTCGAAAGACGGTGGATGACATGCATATCATGGCATGAGTCCAGCAACAGCCGAGAATTATATTATAGTTAAGCTTGGCGTCAACCACTTCTACTTCTACGTTGACTGTCTTCCCCTGTAAAGTGATCGCTAAACTCTCGAGAACACCCATAGGTTTGGATTCCCGACCATCGAATGCCTCTAGGGCATTGGGAGATGATGAAAGGGCCGGAGAGCCAATGGCCTTCCAGCAAGCAGATGACATGACACAGGTAGAGGCACCTTCATCCACAATGGCCCTATGGATGTTAAGATCGTTGATCCCGACTTGAATAACAAGAGCGATCTGATGTGGAAGTCGGGGGGTGAAATTCTCTAAATCGAAGGTGAGAAGGGTCGAATCGGCGGGATCAATGCCACCGATTTCAGACAATAAAGCCTTCCATTACGAAGGAAAACTCTGAATAACTTCTAGTGCAGACATAGCAGAAGGTGCCTGTGCCAAATCCTCAATAATACTGTAGTGTTGAGTGGCACGGGCATTCGGATTACAAGAAGATATTTGTAAAACACCTTTAGAAGGTGGCTTCACAACAGGTTCAGGAGTAGGCTTCTTGATTTCCAACGAACCAAAGACAGGTGGGGGAGGTGGTCCATCCGCAACTACCTTCCCCGGTGCCTGCCGCGATTCGTTGTAATCCTTCGAACGTGTGGCAACAGAGATAGGTGCAGCACCATTCATCATAAAAACTTGGGACCCAAATGAGGCAGATGGTGAAGGCTGTTCAACCATTTGGGTCTGCTGAGATGGGAATGGCTCTTTGAGAACTACCGGAGTCCCTTTGGAGCCTTTGAGAATTTGACTAACTTTAGATCGTCGTGGAAAATCCTTAGTATAATGGTCTCCTTCACAAATGAGGCAAGGTTACTTCGGTTTACGTTGAGAACCATCCTCAGCACGAGATTTGGATTCTGGCTTTGGGGCGTCGGATTTGGATTTACCTTTGCCCTTATTTTTCCCCTTGGAAGTTTTCTCCGTAGGATTGGCCTGAACGACGTTAACTTCCGCGGTTTTGCTAGAATCGGTAGGGGCGGGAGGAGTAGAATTATTGGATGAGTTAGACTTCTGCTTCCCATTCAAATATTTCTTCGAATTCTAAGAGACGGAACCAATGACACCATCCACCGCAGGGGTAGGTGGAGCCTTAGAGGTTTCGGACCATGGAGCATCAGGTAAGATATCATAAAGCGTGCCGGACTGAGAATATACAAGATCCAGATATTGGGCACGCGCAATGGCTTGTTCCTCTGTCACACACGCTCCCATCGCAATATCTTGGGCGATTTTGTTCAGGAAGGAGGTGGTGAACCAGTGAGTTAGTATCTGATCAGGTATGTGAAACTTGATCAGTCTACGACGGCGCCGCCACTCATGAATGTGATCAGAAATGTGAGTGGCTTTATCCTGTTTCAAAGAAGTCAGGAGGTGCGTCCTGGCTTCATAGCGAACTGATAACTGAAAGTGCATCAAAAAAGCCATGGCTAAGGAATTGAAATCTTGGAATATGCCATGAGATAATTCGATGTACCATTTAGCAGCAGCTCCAGTCAAAGTGCGTTGGAAGAGGCGCAAACGAATTGAATCGTTGACCCAAGAGTTAGACGAACACCAAAAATGATACGTCATCACATGTGCTTGGGGGTCCTCCCCAGCTTTACCCTCAAACTTGGGACAATCACCTGGTATATTGGTAGTAACCGGAGGCCAATAAGGATTATGCAAAATCGGATCATTGGTCAATTTTGAAACATCTGGAAACTCCAGGGTAGCCAAGAATGGCAATGGCAGATTGACCAGCATGCCAGGCCCGGTATGAGGACCCGTACCCGTACTCCACACTGGTTGTGAATATCCTTGCCCCCATGGGTTCTGTCCCGTAGGATTCTAACTGTAGGGGGTGTAGGTCATATAACCAGACTGATTTGGCTACTGGTAACTAGTGTGTGGGGCTTGATAACCAGAGTATGGACCCTGATTATATGTCGGCCCTGTGTAAGCAGCATTTGGATTTGGTTTTTGAGTATAGGTAGAATGAGGATAATACTGAGAGCCTCGAGGCTGGTTATAATTCGGTTGAGATTGACCATGAGGATAATAACCGCCCTGAGGGTGAGTTGGCTGCTGATAAGTGGAACCCTGCGGCGCCTGATAACTAGGTTGCAGCTGTTGATTTGGCTGTGGCATTGAATAGATCGGCTGCTGGGCAGGGTTAACTGAATGAGCGGGCTGCCCTGAGTGAACATGTTGACCCGGCTGAGCGGGCTGCCCTAGGTGAACAGGTTGACTCGGATAGATAGGTTGCATCGGTTGCGTAGGTTGACCTGGCTGTAAAGGAGCCCTAGGTTGTGCCGGATGGGCCGGTTGGCCTGGGGCCGAAACACCAGGTTGTACCAGATGGGCCGATTGGCCTGGTGGAGGAATAGAGCCAGGTGGTTGCTGGTAACCGGTTTTCCGTGGAGCAGGACCATGGGATGGTCCTGGCTGATATGCAACATTGGAAACAACAGGATACTGTGGTTGCATAGGTGGAGAAGGCTGGATTTTCCCCCCAGGACCATAGACCGGTCCCGGTTGGTACCCCGGCTGAGGCTGCACAGGTTGACCGGAAGGGTTGTAGTACTGTCCTTGCAAACCGTACGATGGCCCTTGTTGGCCCGCAGGATAGCCTTGGACGGGCTGCCCCTGTGGGTCATAAGGATAGCCAGGTTGGCCCGAAGGTTGGCCTTGGAAAGGTTGCCCTTGTAGGTTATAAGCCTGGTTATAAGGTAAAACTTGAGCATGGAGATGAGCCTCAGGAGTGGGTAGACTTAAAATGTCCCCGTGCTCATCGTACTGATCTGGAAAAGCATAGACGGGTGTACCATCCTATGCATAGTGCGAAAAATAAGAGCGGTTGGGGTCTTGGGAAGATGGTCCAACCTCAGGGTTCGGCTGTTGTAGAGACAACCGATACTCCTCCAGAGAGATGTTCTCCGGTATAGCAGTCGCTAAATAAACGTCTTCAGGAGGTGGCATAGCCCTCGCGAAGGGTGTCGTAACAATGGGTGCAGTGGCAGCCACACAGATAGTGGGCCGAGAGGGTACATAAGTGACGGTTGTACAAGGAGACACCCCCAATGAAGGAGCAACTGGCCTCGTAGAAGGAGCTTCCACTCCCATAGAGGCTGCGGCGGAAATGATCTGACCCAAGGTTCTATACCCTGCTGGCAATGAGAGACCAGAAGACGACGTAATAGCAGGTTCAGAGTCGTCTCTTGGAAATAATCTCCGAGGAAATAACTGGTAATCTTCACCGGACGTCGAGACTTCCTCACTGGAATCACTCATGGTTGAGCCTGTTGCTAGATCTCGTAATAGACGGCGAGGACTAGGAGGAAAAATAGCAGCTACAAAAGGCGAACCCGATGTAAGAGAAAGGAAATCAGCTCCTAATCTCAATTCAGACAAAGGGTCGGAAAAGGGCCAATTGAACTCAATTGGTCCCCCAAAGGGTTTCTCAGAAAGAATCGGTCCCCCGTCAGGAAGCTCGGAAACAATGGGCTGCTGTGGTTCAGCAAAGGATTGGGACACCTCTGATGAATCGTCCGTATGAGGACTGCCAGTAGACGAAACCGAAGGTTCCGCCACTGTGGTAGCAACGATAAGAGAAAAAGATAAAACACACACACGGGCTGAAAAAGAGTCAAGACACACGATCAAACGGTCAACAAGCAGAATCTAACAAGGCGTGTGATCGTGGTTGATTAATTTTTAACATTGAAAAATAAGAAACTTCACCGTTTCATTTTTTAAGAGTCGATAAACGGTCGAAAATGTGACTCTATCTCTTTCAGATTTGACACAAGCATGAAAGGACAAGCGCTTGGTGATCCTTTCAAATTTAGGGAGTCAGAAAAGATCAAATGACTACTCATGAATACTAGGAAAAAGGGTGTACCAAATAACTGTGAACTGCAATATACACCTTGGTTCCAATAATGAAAGAGAAATCAACCAAGGACTTTCTGTACGTGCAGGAAATCTCCCCGAATGTTGTGTTCGGTGTATCACGGGTATATGGCAACAGACTCGACTTCCTATGGATAAAGGATTGAAACCTAGTGGGGTCTCCCTTTATATACGCGACGGTACGGGGAGCACAAGTCCGTACTAGCGTTGTCTAAAGCTAGGAGGCGAATGACAGCTACTAGGTTTTAAGATGGTGGAACACGTCTCTAGCCTAGACCTCTAAATGTGTTTCGTTAGATTTAAAGGCTACCTTAGTGTAAATTGAGTAAATTTTAAATTTTATCTTCAATTACGTTTCAGTTTTCAGGCCCTAACAAATGTGATGTCTCAAAAATCTCCTAAATGCAAAACTACATGCCACAGTATATCACTTTGTTCGATGAAAGCTACCTATAGAAGAGTTAAGAGATTTTTACAAAAACAAAATGATCAGAGGACAACCAATGATATCTCTAATGCAACTAATGAAATCAAAAACTTTTCTTCCAAATTGACTAATTACCGAAAATATTTTAATTTTCACTAACCAATCAAAAGCAAAAGAGATTTTTTTTTATATATATATTTTCAATGTTTGATATCTAAATGCACTAAAAAAACCGAAAACGAATGAGAAGCAATTCGAGAAATGATATTAAGAGAGAAAAAACAAGTAGATTTCACCCAATGGCACAAACAATCAGATCTCAAATTGACCAAAAGTCTCTCAAAACCAATAAAAGTCCCAAAGACACCAATGAGCCGTGTAATCTAGGCCCAAAATGAAGCAAAGAGAAATTCGAATGAAAACAAGAACAGTCACTCAAAAAGCGCAACAAGATGATAGACAATTGTCAAATGAATGCAATGAAGCAATCCCAAAGTCGATTGAATGAACGAAAACCAAAAACTCCCAAGGGAGGCTCGACTCACCAAAGCACCTAGATGCCCTAGGGCTCGTATGCAAAATCGAAAGAAATAGGCAAACAACCAAAGGATGGAGGTTAAAATCAGTCAAACTAGGCTCCAGTGCACTCAAACAGTCGAAAAACCAAGATCAAAATCACAAGTCAGCCTCAGAAAGCATGAAACACAGCAAACCCTAATAGCTCACAGGATTGGCGCGACTGTGAGCTTGAAATTAGCGCCAGAAAGGCAATGGCATGGGTGATACACAGGCAACCTGCGACAATGGGCGCAACTGTCACGCTGAAAAGCGCGCTAGCCAAGTTTACTATGGAAAAATGAAAAACAAGCAATCTCATACACAGACAAGTGACAACAAAGCTAAAACAAAGCCAAGAAAACTGGAAAAAACAGTTAAAAGAGCCGACCAAGCAAGCAAAGCCAAGAAATTGACCGAAAAGAGAAGACAATACTCCAAGTTGTTTAGTCCGTAAACTAAACCGGAGATTGACTGAATCAGTGTTGATCTACTCTGCTAATGCGGAGCAAAAGCGTTTCGAAGGCTATCTGGCTGCACTTCAGGCTCTGTCTATAGCCTACAAATCAAACAACAAGCTGAGTCCCCAGCGGAGTCGCCAAATTGTTGAAGACGTAAATCCCCTTTGCAGACATAGGCGATCCCTACTAGCCCAGATCGGGTCTAGCAACAATCAAACACACTACAGTGCAGGTTCCTAATTGCAAATAAACCGACTTGCGAGGAAGGCTTACTTGGAATCCAACGCTGTTATTTGTAGAAGAGGTAGTGCTCCCATTCCTTTGCCCTGGCAGATCACAATCCTCACGATCTCCGTGACCGGACACCTGCACATGGAAGAAACAACAAAAACACAAGCATAAAATCCAGTACATACAAGTATATGTCAGTCGAAGAGGACATAACTCATGAACATAATCAAGAACAAGAGTGGAACCATAACTGATATTTGCTTATCATTAATGAGTCAAAAGAAGAATACAACCATCGCTTCGACACAACACTCTCCTTTGGTGGGTCATCAACGCAACATATCTCGACGAAGCCTATCAAGGATGCTACAAGCCTCTCTCTCCAGATACTTGGCAATAGTCTCCTTGCTTGGATTTGGCCTTAAGGGAATCAAGAAGGCTCTTGCAGCATAAGGATGTGAAAGCTTTTGGGAACTAGCTTGCAAAGAATATGGGCAAGCTTTTATAGAGGAGGAAGGGGAGTTGGGATCCCTATAATCATGGGATTGGCCCTATCATCAAGGAAGCTTCCATAAGAGGTGAAAAACCACTTCCTCTCTATGGAATTCCGTAGCCAAACCTCCCAACTCAAGATAGATATCAGTCCAGGAATTTGTTAGGACGAAACTTCCTCCATTTATTTTTAAAAACACCTCTTAATATGGTTGGCGCGGGTGCGGCTCTATGACAGAGCACCAATTGGCGTGCCCTCTTTGGAGGATTTGCCCCCTTGGCGCGAGGGCTGAACTGTGGAACCGCGCCAATGGAAAAAGAGCTATTTTTAGAGTTTTTTGCAGGGAGATGTATTCAGGGCAATGAAATCTCATCTTCAGAGGGATGCAATCAAAGTATTTTCAAGTCTTGTCTCTGCCCACAGGTCACGGAATGAGCCCTCCAACGTGCGGGACGGGGGATGGTAGGGACGGTGACAAATTGTTGTGTAACACTCGGCGATGCATGTCTCCTCGATCCTCTGAAAGAAGTGTTTCCATCCGATGAGGCTATCATGGAAACAATGTCTCTCGAGGATCTACCGTGGAGCGATGGTCATCATTGTTCCTCATTTATGCCTTTCCTCAGGGCCATTTCTAACTATCTTGAGCGCTTCGCATCCCAAGTTCCTTCTCCGCCACTTCAGATGCCTATTTTTACTCATGAATTTTTTTCGGAAGGTAACTTGGGGAACATTAATCAAACGATTCCTATCGACATCTCCGTTAAACTGGGGATCGTCAACAACATCCATGTGGGAGTCACTTTCTCTTCTGAGGAGGTCCAAGTGTGCACTAGTCTCTTTCGCGAATTCTACGATGTTTTTGCATGGTCTTACAAAGAAATGCCTAGAATCGACCCTAGTATCATGGTACATGAGATTCCCACCTACCCAAGTGCGAAGCCTATCCGCCAGCGTCTTTGTCCCGTGCATCCTTAAAAATTCACCGCTATTAAGGCTGAAGTTGAGAAACTTCTTAAATCGGGTTTCATTTATCCAATTCCCCTGACTGAATGGGTTTCTAATATAGTTCTTGTGGATAAGAAATAGGGCGCCATTCGGATTTGTGTTGATTATTGCGATATCAATCGGGCCTGCCCTAAGGATAATTATCCCACCCTGTTTATCGATCACATCATTGGCGATTGTGTGGGAAGTGAAATTTTCTCCCTTATGGAAAATTTTTCTGCTATAACTAGATTAACATTCTCCCTCCATATCAACACAAGACCTCTTTTATTTTCCCATAGGGAACGTTCGCATATAGGAAACTCTCGTTCAGATGGAAGAATGTTGGGGCCACGTTCTAGTGTGCCATGTACTATGATTTTCATGATATTTGGCATATTTTCGAACCATACCTTGACCCTCTCAAGGTTGAGGTTATTTTCAACCTCCCCTTCCTGTCCTCATTACATCAACTCCAAAGTCTCCAAGGAAAAGCCAATTTCCTACGTCGTTTCATCCCAAACTACGCCGAAGTAGCCAAAGGATTTACACGACTTCTAAAACAGGACGTCCCTTTCTGTTGGGATGAGATTGCCCAGTAGTCTTTTGATACACTTAAGATGTTGCTTGTTAATGCTCTGCTATTGTGTCCTTCGAATTACCATTGTGATTTCACCCTCTACCTAGCTGCCGCCTTCAGTACAATCCCCATGGTATTGGTCCAAGATGATGATGACGGTAATGAACATGTCATTTACTACCTGTCTTGGAACCTTCTCGACCCTGAAATGCGTTACACACATGTTGAGAAGTTAGCATTGACTGCGGTCCAGGCCATCCAACATTTTCGTCATTACATTCTTTTACACACAGTGACCGTGATTTCTGATGATAACCCCATGACTTATATTTTGTCATGGCAGTTACTGGGGGGGAAATACTCAAAGTGGGTTATCATCCTCCAAGAGTTTGATTTGGATTTCACTACGTCCAAATCGAGGAAATCAATTGTGTTTGCTAATTGGATTTGTTCTCTCCTTGCCAACTCTGCTCCTTCTTCCTCTGAAGATCATATACCAGATGAAACTCTCTTCCTGATCAACACCCTTGACCTGTGGTACAATGATATCATCGTGTACCTCCAAACATCTACTTTCAAGTTTGAGCTAATGAAATATTCCCAACACCGCATTCGGCATCAATCGCAACCTTATCGCATCGTTGGAGATACCTTATATCGCGTCAGAGTCGATTTTTTACTCCGTCGATGTCTCACCCTCGAGGAAGTGGAGAAGGTTTTAAATTATTTCCACAGTGGTGCCTGTGGTGGTCACATGTCTGGTTATGCCACTGCACAAAATATCCTTCGTGCTGGCTATTTCTCGTTATCTATTTTAAAAGATTGCATTGTTGTAGTACGCAAATGCCATGCGTGCCAGATTTATCAATGCAAGGTGCGTGTGTCGCCTGCTCCACTACAGCCTGTCATTAGCATTGGCCCTTTTTCCAAATGGGGCATAGATTTTATGACTTCTAACTATCATTCGGTCGGGGGGCATGCATATATTATCGTTGTTTTCGATTACTTTACGAAATGGGCCGAAGCAATGCCTACACTGGCTGTTGACGGTAAGACAGCGGCAGAGTTCATATTCAATCACGTTATTTCTCGGTTCGGTGTCCCTCAAGCCATCATCACTGATCATGGCTCCCATTTTCGGGATTATATGATGGTAGAGCTGACATCTAAGTTGGGTTTGCGTCACGATAGCTGAACGCCTTACTATCCCCAAGATAATGGCCAAGTTGAAGCTGTAAAAAAGGTCCTTGTTACCATGCTTCAATGAAAAATCGGGATCCACAAATCAAACTGGCATCTCATGTTGTTCTCAGCTCTATGGGCTTACCAAACATCGATCAAGAACGCAACCAAGTTTACCCCATTTCAATTGGTATACGGTCTGGAAGCCATGCTTTCGATTGAATGTGAAATCCCTTCACTGAAATTAGCTATGGAATTACTGCCTGATACGTCGCCTGAAGAATAACGTCTCCTCTATTTAGAGAGATTGGACGAAACTCATCACTTAGCTGCCTTGGTCATCGAAGCACAGAATAAGCGAGTCAAAACCAATTTTGACCAATTAGTTTCTCCTCATTCTTTCATCAAAGGCGATCTCGTTCTTCTATACGACCAAGCTCATGATAAGTTGGGGGCAAGAAAATTCCAACCCATGTGGCATCGGCCCTACATCGTTAAATGTGTGTTGCAAAATGGGGCTTATGAGCTCAATGACTATGAAGGGTGTCCTTTATCGCAACCCAGAAATGGGTTCTATCTGAAAAAATATTATGCCTGAATTATTCATGTGTGATATGTGTACAAAGGTGATTGTTTTCATTTTTTGTGCATGCTTTGGTGTGAAGTGCTGTGTGATATTTTTCTGCTTATTTGGGTCTTGTTTGCTATGCAGATGTCTATTTCCCCTTATGTCGGTTTTGCAGACAGTACCTCCCGCAGTACCAGGAACTTGTCTTCGGCAGCCTGGGTAATTTATGATCCTGATGGTGAGTTGATTAACTTACAAGGTATTTTTCTAGGAATAGCCACAAACAATGTCTCTGAATATAGTGCATTTTTGGAACTATTAACCGAGGCAATCAACCTCGGCATACGTGCATTTCTTGTTAAGTTGGATTCGCAACTTGTTGTTCTTCAACTGGATGGCCATTATTCGATCCGAAACCCATGCATTTTGAGATTTTATTTGCGTATTCGTTTACTTGAACAACATTTTTATTTCATTACGTATCAACATATACCAAGATGAATAAATACATTAACAGATGCAATAGCTAACATTGTGCTAGATAGACATTTGCGCAATTTATAAAAAATATCATCATATGTACATAGACCCATGTAGAAAATAGATGTATATATATATATCGTTTTTTTAAAAGTTGTGTGCATCATAAAACCCACAAAAAATAATATATGTTTGTTTCGGTTACATCATGAGACAACATGTCTCTCAAAAATGTGCAGAAATAAAGCCTAAATGCTTAGTCGACATGGTGCTCATGATAGCACGTCACCACCCATACCAACTGCCTCAGCAAGCAGTGGACACGTCTTGGCACTCCTACAGTGTGCCTCTGATAACCTTAAGGTACGTCATCAAAACGGGCATAATCTAGGACCTCGCGGGTGATTCCCTCCAAGTTCTGCACTAACTCCTCGTCAATACCCTCACCCTGAGGATATAATTCACGAGGAGTATGCCTCGCTATTGGACGCATACCGATAGGATGCTCTAGGCCAACATCTGCATCCATATCAGATTAACTGTCATAACATGCGTATATACTAAAAAATCATAAAACTCATAAAAATAAAAAATGAGTCTTACCAAGTTCTTCATCCCAATCCTCTCCCTCTAGGAGTGGGAGATCTGGGTCTCCGATAAATTCTGTGTCGGCGTAGGGCCAATCCTCCATAACAATCAGCTGTCATCGGAGCCACTAAAAAAACTCTAGCCTCCAGGACATCAGCTGGCCACCCCCTGCTCTTGGCATCAATGCCGCCCATTGGGCCATCCAGGGCTCTCTCAGTGGTGGCTCTGGGACTATAGCCTCCTAGCATTGAAATATGGGTAATCATTCTAGGAAAAACAATACCAGAATCGACCCATATCCAAGCTGCTTTAGTTTGGACTTCTTGCATTTGGTGAGCTCCCGTTTAATGTTCATGGTTACGGCCTCGACCCAGTCAAAGATGATCGGGTTCATACACTCTGAAGCAAGAATTAATTGCATCTTCGTGGCCTTGTGCGGTGCCTGTGACCTCGCACCCTGCGTAATGGTGTGTAGCACTACTCTCAGTTCTAGATCAGGGACGGTCTGAATGTCCACTTTACCACTCCCTGTTCCTTTGCGTGCCCCTGTGCACACCCTGTTCATAACCATTATCATGCTTTCCCCTGAAGGCCTGGTACTGGTCAGAATAGGGATTGGACCCCTGCGTGACAATCTAGTATACATCGGATAATTCGAGCTCAAGCTCTTGGTCTCAAAGTTTTAATTTCTCCTGATCTTCATCCCAAATGTTGATAAGATACTGTATCAATTCGGGTTGAACCCAGAGACATGGCATCGAAAAGAACATTTTTAGCCCACAATTACTAAGAGAATTCATACATTGCTCATTTTCCACTGCTTTTTCATCTTCTTCGCTATGTTCTCTCTCTTTCCATTCGATAACCATCTTTTTCACTTGATACCTACATCAATCAATCATGGGAACATTGTAAGCCCCCTTAGGTATTCAAATCTACACTCCATTGGTTGCATTTTTTTGAAATTTGATGCGGATTATGAAGCCCAAATGTTTGGCTAATAGTCGCGCCAACTTGCACGACCCTTATGTAAAACAGGGCAGATTGGCATGGATCCGTACCCGAAACCCGTGCCAACCGCAGAGCCCTAAATTTTAACAATCCTCCCCTAAGGGACCTCAAATAACAATAAAATGCAGTAAAATGTAACTGAAAAGACGGCAAAAGAGGTTGGTTCTTACCTGAACCAGACGGAATTCGATTTGGTCCACTAGATTGATCACACTCGTCACCTGAAGATCGAAGCAGAAATGGGTCACTGTTTCTCTGCAAAGAGGTAAAAGTGAAAAGTAAATATTTTTTACCATTGTTGGTCTTTTATAACTTTTCAAAGTCCTAAAATAGGTTTTAAAACATATTTGTTGATATATTTTCATATTATTTTCATGGAATATGTTTTACACGCATCTTTTTTTGCAACGACGGGTTTTTCATGTGGTTTTGAAAAAGAGACAAGTTGTATTTTATAATTTTTTAGACTTGTTAAAAACATGAAAAAGTCACTACTGGAGCAACCTTTCATCTCTTTTCTGACTCTCTAAAAATGAAAATATTGTCGAGTCGCTTGTTGTTTTGAGCTTGTTAGATTGGCTATGAAGCGATATCTACCCAGTATACGTTTACCCCTTTTTTAGGTTGGGAAATATTATTTATGAAAAAGGAATACCCTAGCCTATCGTGACTAGGAGGTTCTCTCGGACACAGTTTTCTACCTTTTCGGATCTGAGGGACTATTTACGAAAAGGGCCTCGCTGGAGTTTTCTTTTCCGCTATCTTTTCAAACTCTCTAAACATGAAAATATGTTGAGTTCTTCCTTTGTTAGACTCGTTAAAAACTGGTGACATCGGACTCCGTTGTCATGATGCTGCTCGAGCTCCTCCTTCCTAGGGCTCGTTAAATGTACTAGGTTAGATTTGTTCGAAGTAAAAACTTACATCACAAGTATATGTTATCCCCTTCAAGCTTGTTTTCAAAAATAATTGGGGTACTCGCCAGAAATGGTGGGGGAAAATAGAACCAAGATTGTAGTCATATTGGCAGTATGTCGCTCTTGAACATGGCACTTGTCTACATTCGTGTCGGTTTGGGGACATCTCATCTCATTATCTGTTTGCCTCCATGGGTTTGGGTAATCTCTTTTGACCGCTCATCTGTTATTTGCCACGTCATCATGACCTGAGATCCCTTGAAGTTAAATACTCACAACCACAGTGTCAAGGCCGTATATGTTCATGAGAAGCTCTTCAGCTTTTGAACCTCCCTCCGATTCTTTGTGTTGTACATCAGAGGGGTGAATCAGTATTTACTGCATAATCAAAACTTTTTACTTTTTCATTCCTTAAAACCCATACGCTACTTTCCTTCAGTAAACCTGCGTATATACGCGGATCCCCTTTGTGAAACTCGCGTATACAGAGATCTAGATATGTAATTAACTCTTCACTTAAATCATTCCATCATTCATTTATCAGAGAACAATGAATCCAGAAACACAAAGAAGGAACAGAATAAACCATCACACATAAGCATCACACATGAACACCAGGAATTTCAGGTGGAAACCCAAGTCGGGAGAAAACCACCGTTGTAGTTGCTCAGCCTTCAATATTTTATTATAGAGAAAAAAATTTACAACATATGTGCCGGGTGCGTACTTGACCAAGACGCAGGGACTCTCACCCAGCTGCCATCACCTCTCCTTTAATGTGGGGAGCACACCCCCTGACTCGTTTACCAGCCTCTCCTGAAAGGGAGCTACGACCCCCTGATCTCGTTTACCAGCCTCTCCTGGAAGGGAGCTACAACCCCCTGACTGAAGGCTACAACCCTCAGCACCTCTATGGACCACGTTTCATCAATTTTCACACTGGATCCAAAGCTTCCTTTAGGACACCACTTGCAGGCCACATTTCATGATATTTTCAAACTGACCCTTTCCATACTTTTAAGCACAGTCAACCATGAAACAGATACATATCAACAATGTATCAAGATATCGAAAAACAAGAGAATGTATCAGATATTTCACTCTTTGCTTCAAAGAAATTCTAGTTTGTAATACGTTTTCCTTTCACTCGATATTATGAGACACTGCCTGGCCCACACAAACCAGCGTATACCTCAGTGTATATTTTATTGCGCATACACGCTTTCTCTTCGCTGAAGCTGCGTATATACGCGCTTCCTCCGCGTCAAAGTAGCGTATAGATGTTCAATTATTACAGAGCAGCAGACTTCTTCAGATCAGACATTCAGTTCAGATTTACCCTTTCACTTCAGACAGATGTTCGCCTAGATGTTCGCCTCATCACAGATCTAAGCCTTCCATAAGCAGATCTAGTAGATACATTTCCATCTAGATCCTTTCATCATATTAGTATCATCCATTCCGTATTTATCTTCAAGTGCAACCCTTTCATTCAGATCTACTTCAGAGAGAAGTATTCATTCAAGCTCAGACATCTTGCACCCACACTCATGATTTGCACAATGAATTTCTTCTCCTTATATATGATTACCCTTTGTCAATACCATGAGCTCCTTTTTCAATACCATGGATCAAAACAATACCATAAGCCCAAAACTATCTGGACGGGGTCAATTTAGGCGGATCATTACCCAATTCAATGGGTTAATACCATGGTGGTTACCCTTGGTTTTGCACTTTTTGAGCGCTTTTGCCCATACGCGACTTGGCACGTGCCTTTCCGCGTGTATACGCGATTTCCCCTAGGCCAATACGCGTATACCAAGAGACATACTCTTTTTCATCATACTTTGAGTACATTCTGAAATCCTTTCTTCATAGTCTTCTGTACACACTGTAGAAACATCATATTTTCTTCATCAGGAACACATTCTCTTAAGCACAACTTCATCAAGTAAGTTTTCATCATCTTCATCAAGTGGGTTGCCTTTCAAGGACAACACTCAACAACATATCACATCAGATTTACATCATTTACCAAGTCCATCAAGTCAAGCATAACTTCATCAAGTGGATTGCCATCAAGGACAACACATGTCAACAGTCACATGTCTTCATCTTCATTCAGTGGGTTGCCATCAAGGACAACATCCTGCATCATATTTCCAACACCCCCTTTGGACTCTAGATGCAACCATGATGTGTGTTTATTACCACAAAGAGATAGATAATGAAGGTTACCTCCCCAAATATTTGACATCAACATTTCTTCATCTCAAACACCATGATACTCTCTCCCTTTGACATCAAGGGCAAAGGGCTACTCCAAAACCTTCCGACGAACTAGCGTATGGTTCTTCAGACTTTTATGTCATTGCAATTCTTCACAATAGATACATCACTTCAGATTTTACCCTTTACCTCAGACAGATGTTCGCCTCATCACAGTTCTAATCATTCCATAAACAGATCTAGCAAATACAAGTACATTTCAGATCTAGATATCCCGCTTCATCATTTCTTCATAGGTGCATCATAGATTCAGATCTATCATCAAACCTTTACCCTTTCCATACAGATATACTTCACAGAGAAGTATTCATTCAAGCTCGGACATCTTGCACCCACACTCATGATTTGCACAATGAATTTCTTCTCTTTATATAGGTTTACCCTTTTTCAATACCATGAGCCCCTTTTTCAATACCATGAGCCAAAACAATACCATGAGCCCAAAACTACATTACTTCCAATGGTATTCTTGGACGGGGTCATTTAGACGAATCATTACCCAATACAATGGGTCAATACCATGGTGGTTACCCTTGGTTTTGCACTTTATGAGCGCTTTTGCCCATACGCGACTTGGCACGTTGTTTCCCGCGTGCATACGCGACTTCTCCTAGACATATCCGCGTATGCCTTGAGACATACACTTTTCACCATAGATTTAGCACATGCTGAATTCCTTTCTTCATTGCCTTCTGTACTCACTGTAGATACATCAGATTTAGTTCATCAAGACATATTCTATTAAGCACAACTTCATCTAGCTCTCGGTCTCCCAAGAGTTTATAAAGCACATGCACGTAACAGTAATTACAACAATTTAGGAACAATGTCTTTCCTTATCCGAATCACGTTAGGATTCTTTAAAGTGGCTGCGTGAAGAAGAAAAGACATCTGGACTGAGACAGTCCTAATAGAAGTCTTCCTTCATAAATGTATTCCCACGTGCATAACCGTACCCAGAATCCATTTCTTCCTCCATGATGAGCAACGAACCATGTAGACACGACGTGGATCATGCCCATATGCGGTTTTTCTCAAGAGGCCACCTGGAACATACTCAAACATGAAGGCAACTGCAGAATCGCCGGTTAGCTACGGAATGTCTGCATTCTGCAGCTAGTTCCGGTCAAAATGCTTAACAATGGCAAAAATCACAAAATTCAACAAGTCAGTCATGTAAATCATTCTAGAAGTAATTTTAACTATATTTATCGATCAATTGGGTCTAAGATAGAAATGGACAAGGGAAAATGAGGTAAAATGAGGTGAAGGAAAGCACAAATTTGAGGCTCAAATGGGTACCATACGCAACTTCTCCTAGACAGATCCGCGTATGCCTTGAGACATACTCTTTTCACCATAGATTTAGCACATGCTGAATTCCTTTCTTCATTGCCTTCTGTACTCACTGTAGATACATCAGATTTAGTTCATCAAGACATATTCTATTAAGCACAACTTCATCAAGTAAGTTGCCATCATCTTCATCAAGTGGGTTGCCATTCGAGGACAACACTCAGCATCATATTGCTAACAAACATCATTTCATATTAGATTTACATCATTTACCAAGTCCATCAGGTCAAGAATAACTTCATCAGGTGGATTTCCATCAAGGACAACACATGCCAACAATCTCATGTCTTCATCTTCATTAAGTGGTTGCCATCAAGGACAACACTCTACATCATATTGCCAACAATCTCCCCCTTTGGACTTGATGGCAACCATGATGGTGTTTGATTATCACAACAGATAGGTATATTAAGAATACAATGACACCATGTCACTCTCCCCATTTTGACACCATTCTTTCTCTTCATTCAAACACCATGTCACTCTCCCCCTTTGACATCAAGGGCAAAGGGCGGATCAAAACCAACATACTCTCCCCCTTTTCTCCTCATGTAGAAGAAGCATTCTGCAGATCTGATGTATACCGAAGTGACCAAGCTCCCCCTGAGTTCATGCTGAATCGTCAAACATATTTTTTTTAAAGAAGTACATGACTCTATGAACTTCCTATCACAAAAGACTCATGCTTACATCAAATATCCAACCAAGTGGATTTACATATGAGACCCAAATACCCAACCAAGTGGGTTTACACATCTCAACTCAACTACCCAACCAAGTGGGTTCACAAAATTTGACAATTCCTTACATGACTGAATATTACAATTTTACATCATGGGTCTCAACAAGACCTTTTCATCAAACTACAAATATAACTTTACATGACCAACACTAGAAAGTCCTCAAGAAGGAGAACATATTTCAGAACCATCATAATGCCAACAATGCGTTATACTTAGCAAAGCTAATGCTCCCCCTGAATCTGTGCATCCAAGCATCCTTTCCATATGACTAAGGCTCCTCCTTAGTTTGTGCAGCCTAAACACTTTCACCAACAAATCATCAAGGCATCTTTATCAACACATTAGAAATAGAATTATGAGAACTGGAACACCACCAGAGATACTAAACAGTATCAGAGATATCAAACAGCACTGCAGCTATGCTGAAGAGAGCTAACCCCAAACAGAAAAATGTCAGCAATCAGACATACGTCGTTTTCTGTGCATGAACTCGCGTATATACGCGACTGTGTTTCAGGAAATCCGCGTATCCAATGCCATCTTCTAAATTTATGCAGATTTGTTCTTTTGACTGGCAGAGAACACTCCCAGCTTCTGTCTTAGATACTCGAACGCTTCCCTGGGCAGAGGTTTGGTAAAGATATCAGCAACTTGTTCTTTGGAGGGAACATACCCCAACTTCACCTTTTGCTCAAGCACTTGTTCACGTAAGAAGTGATACTTGATGGGAATGTGCTTGGTCTTCGAATGCATAA